>CM032339.1:51385747-52585747 GCA_019022885.1 Schlechtendalia chinensis
TAAATAATTTTGTATAAATATATATTTAATTTAATACACAATAATTAGTTCTGTTTATTTTTCAGTAGGTATTAAATTTAAATTAGTTTTTTTAATGTACATACACAATATCTATATATTATATAGTTACCATTGAACGAAAATACGTTTAAATAACTATTAATTACTGTTATTTAATTTCGAATAAAATGATGGTTAAATTTTGTTAAATAAATACAAGATATTGTTAGATAATTAATTATTAGACTTTAAATGGTAGATTGAAAGTAATTTACGTTAACAATGTTAGAATTTCAAAATTGAAATAATTTTGTCCTGTTATCTATTAAATGTTCTGTTATTTTTAAATATTTTGATAAAGTTATCTATTAAATTTTCAATCTTGCCCTTCTATAAATATTTGATTCGTTGTATTTATATATGTTTTATTTCAAATTTCAAATTATTTTCATTATTATATTAAATAATTTAAAACGTATTTTTATTAAAATACCATATATTTAAAATTTTAACTGATATATAAATTAAAGTGGTTAACTACACGTCAATGTGATAATGTCAAAATTTTAAATCTATTTGATAAATAATTATATATAGTATTTAATTCTATAATTTATTGTTCTATTATATAAGTGTCAATCATTTTGAAATGTAATCAGTGAATATTACTGATTAAAATTACAAATTATGCATTTATAGTAGTTTATAATTAATAATTTGATTTTCGTTCTCGTAACACTTAACTGACATACAAGAATGTTCTCATTAATTTTATATCCTATCTAAATATATTTGCTTACGGATGCATTTATGTTTATTTATAAAATATACATTTTGTAAATCTAATACTAACGCAAAACATTGATAAATTGGTTTTATATTATTTCTTTTTTTTTGTTTCAATATTTTTGTATAAATGAAACTTTTGTTTTTAATTATTTTTGAAGTCACATGATGTACAGATAAATTATTTGTTAAAGTATTGTTATCGTTGCCAAAATTTGTTGTTTTAATTTGATTAATACTTACGTAAATGAAATGAAATTTTTAATTTCAAAATATGAACATAAATACTAAGATAATATTTTTTATTAATGAAGGTCATAATATTTATGATTTTATGTAACTTTTTTCGATTAGTATAAGACAAGCTTATATTAATTTCTCTTTTATTTATATATACAGATTTTTTTTTTTTTGAGAAAATTATGTAATATTTCACGAGCAAAGACATATACTTACTCTCAAAAATTAAGACCAATAAACGATATGGCTAAAAATTAAATCAATGTTTTCGCATAATTGGTTGTGGTTAAAATGCCATCGTGTAACAGTGATGTAATAAATGTATTTGTCTCATGACATTAATTTTATTTTCTAAATGTATTTATTATTTTTGTGGTTTGTGTTAAATTTCAAAGGTATATGAAAATCGTTTATAATTATTTGTTTTTAAAATTAATAAGAAAATTGATTTTTGTTATTTTATAAGCGGATTTTGAAATTTTAGAAATTTATTATTTATAAAAAAATGTATTTGTATTTCAGTATAAAACATGCAGAATTATTATTTAAACTGTTCACAAACTGAAAATAAATCGCTATAATCATAAATTGAATTGAGTTGTAATAATATTTGTAAATCTAAATATTTGGAAAATAATATTATTTAATATGTCTGAGAATTGATAGTTAATATAGGTTGTAGTATGATATTATAGGTTTCGTTTGATTTTATGAAACATGAAATATCATAATTAAAATCGTATTGTACCAACTTAACTGTAAATGTTAAATATGTTGAACAGTAAATAACTAGAATACATTTTGGACGAAGCGAAAACAAATAATAATAATGCGTTTAAATTTTCGAGTGGGAAAACATTGTTAGAATTCAAAAATCAACATTTGTACGTATAGATTGGAAAATAGAAATAATTCAGTGACGTCATTCGAATAACTTACATTTTTAAATCAGTTGCATTTGTATTGTTGGAATTCACTGATTATATAATAGTAAATTATTATTTTTTAAGAACATAGAATTATTATTATTTAACAATATTTAATATATATTTTAAATTATACATATTTAGGTATATTTATTAACCTAAATTTTTGTAGACTAGGTATTGTGCCGTGTAATGTGTGGTATAGTTAACAATTCAAAACAAACATTAAACAGACTTAAAATGAAAATGCATTTTGATAAATAATATTTTATTATTGTATTTAGTTAATTAAAAATAATTAGGGAAATACTACAGTTTAATACCTAATATTAAATTTGAATTGTATTGATTATTACTTTTCTCAACGATTATTACTACTTATCTTCTTTTATGGTTCATATTCCAAGTATTATAATTAGTGTCATCACCATCATCAACAGTTTTACATCCATTTATTTCCCAAACAGTAATATGCCCAGAGATTGCACCCTTCAAATATTAGGGGAGTCGAAGATGGTCCTTGAACGAGCCAAAGATAGACAAGACGGGTAATTATAGCCGGCTTGCATCAGAGATCTGACACTACGAACGTGATATATATATCAATTTCTTTATCATATTTTAAACTCATGGAACGTGTGACACAATAAATTTTGAATAGTTTTACTGTTATAATTATACTTTATAACTCAAAGTGTATATGATGAAATATAAGTAACAAATAAAACGTACTTAACAATATGTATAGTAGATTATAATATGTGGGTTTTTTTTTGGCCAATATGTGATTAATTAAATATTCACGTATAAGATCAAGTGAATTGTGATTACACGTATTTTACACAATCCCTCGTGAGTTAATAATTAACATGACATCAATGGAGTGCATTGAAAATGTGATACCGTTACTTGTTTCAATTTATTATTTTTAAAAATGAATATTTGTGCAAAGTAATGAGAAAGATTGATTAAAATGCTATATTATACAACTCCATTTACAAACTTATAGTCGAACACAAATAGTACTCATAGATATTATTTTTGAAATTCCCTGTAGTTATCTGGAAAATCATGAAAAAAAAAAAATAAAAAATCGTTGATATTAATGATGATGTCAAGGACATACCGAAGACTCGCAGTCTCGTCTGAATTGAAAACTTTTCACATTGTTCTGTAGTTTTTTTGCCAATATCAGAGTTTGAACATTTTAACCGATTATTTTAATTTTAAAAACATTTTGGGTTCCAAATAATAATAATAAAGATTAAACAGTTGTATATATTTATACTTTTTTGATTTATACCACTTGAAAATCGTACTTAGTACAATGCAAATCCATTTGATGTCGAAATTATAGTTTGAGAACCAGAAAATTTAAATGCAAAATTGTTTAACAAAAGTTTTATTAAATTAAAATGTGTTATTTTCACTAAATAAGATACTATTAGATTTAAACGAGAGAAAAATAATGTGTTCATTAATAGTTACATAAATGATAACTGGTTCTTCTACAGTGAATGCGTCATTTCATTTATATTAAAATGTTTTTAAATAAATCTAACTATTCGAGTAATGTTATTTGATTCACCTATAAATATATGTAAAACGACATTACACGGTTAAATCAATTTTAATAGGTATTTACTTCACTTGATTAATAAACCATCAAAATTTGTTATGCAATGATGCACGAGTACGCTAATTTCTTTAAATTGAAATTCGTAGCAATGTCCAATAAACAAACCTACTACACAAAATGTAAACTTAAGATTATTAAATATGTAAGCTACCCGTAAATTTACGGAAATCATATGAAATTATTAATCAGTGACCTAAAGTTCGTTGGAATAAAGTTTATTTATATTATCTATAGACTATAATGAAACTCCTGAAACTCTTGATAATGTTAAACAATGTATTTTTTTAATAATACAATATGCACGATGGCGTTGGTATGTTGTCCTAATATTGACATTACTGTCAACGGTAGATCTTACCACCTGTAAGATAAACTAAATTAATTGTTCTAAAAATGACTTCATTATTTTGTTTTAATTTTGTATTTCATATCACAATTAAGACTGCTAAACAAGATCGTTTTTTTCAGACATTTGTTAATAGTTAATACTTGTATCGTAAACTTTACTTTTTTTCACGATTAATAAAATATTATATTTCGTCACGCTACGGCGGGTATGACGAGAGTTTATCAATATCGCATTATTGAACTCTGTTGTAACAAAATACCTGTGTCAGTGGTGTTTATATATTTTTACATTTAGATTCGTTCCCACATCCTACGTCTATATTTCTAATTAAAAAAAAGAGATAGTTACCAACAATTCATTGGTTTCGTGCGTAATGGTTCGTTTCATATTTATTTCAAGAAGAGAAAATGTCAGTTACATGTCTGTTAAAATATAATGTGGTTCTGTTCATTCGTGAATATTAAACATGTTTTGTATATGTGTGCATGAGACGGCAAAAACTAATTATTTCAGTTGAATTCACATACACATTTTTTCCAAACACGAGTCGTTGTAGTGATCAATAACGGTATTCTATAGCAATAAAGCAATATATAATATTTGTTAATAATATTCAACTCAAACTGGAAAGAAATTTCCATGATTTCTCATCCGTCTGAATAAATTGCCAATTCTAGACCTTTAACTATGATAATGTTACTACATATTTCGTTTAGTTTAATGAAATACTCATTATATGTCAATGAATCTAACACATTTCAAAATTCTCAAGGTCATTAAAGTCTGGTCCCGCTATTCGTCGTAACCGATAATTTCTGTAGTCGATTTTAAAGTTTTAAAATTAAAAAAATTAAACGAGTTAAATAATATTTGAGGCATGACTCGACACATACTGGTTTTTAGTATATATTTAACTATTTTTATTTAATTCAATTTTCAACCCGTTAAAATTTTCACCTAATAATTTTCAATTTTAATGAAGTCCTACTAGGTAATATAATGTTTTCCGTGAACAATTCGAATGTATTGGAGTGTTATTGGTTTTCAATGAATTAAAATATAAATGCATCGTGTGCTCTCATGGCTTAAGTTTTAATCTACTAAGTGCACGGTGTTGTAGTTCGTGAACAAACTTAATAAACATCTATAATGAAATATTTTTAACTCATTTCTGTTGCGGTATAACTAGATTCAGTTTTTTTCAGTTATTATTATAATTATAAATATACACACACACATATATATATATTGGTAGATGTTTTTAATCATTTATAATAAAGTGAATACCAATCAATAATAATAATAACAATAATAATAATAATAATAATAATAATAATAATAATAATAATAATAATAATAATATAATAATAATAATATAATAATAATAATAATAATATATATAATAATAATAATAATAATAATAATAATAATAATATAATATAAATAAATATAATAATTTCAATGTCCTTCAAATACCACTAAGTGAGGGTAAAATTACCATATATTTTATCTCAAACTATGAATTCAGTTAATTTAAAAAAAACATATGCATACAATATACAATACCGTTTGTACAAAATACGAATTATCATACATTATTTTCTAAGTCATCCTTTGTTTCAAAACGTTTCCTGTATTATGCATAATAGTTTCTAAAATAAATTATAATAGTATGATCTTTTTTTTTTTCTTGGGAGGCTTTTTTTGAACTTCAACAAATAAATGAGCACATAATAAAAAATACGTTTTTAAAAATAAACATAGGTTCAAGAGGCTATTAAATGCAATTTATTCTAAAAAAAAATAAGGTATATTTTTATAAACCTTAGGCGTATATATATAGCATTATTTTTTGTCATTATGTATTATTGATTTTGTTTTGAATCAAACTCGAATGTATTCTAAATAAAATAACATAATGTTTTATTTTCAAATGCATTTATTTACATTTATATAATATGTATTTTTTATCATGTTCGTTAAATAGTTACTTAATTTATTAAGTAATTTTAAATAAGTAATATAAAAATTTTTAAATAATTTCAAAGTTATTTTATAAATAATTTATGCATAAAGATATTAAATATTCTCTCTTGTTTGTCAATAATTTTGTGACAATACCAGTATTAAATTTTAAATATAGGTACGAAAATAATTTATCAGTTATTTATAAGTCGGTAGATCAAAACTGTTTTGATTTGTTTAAAAAATAGTTTTCAATGAGATTACAAAATTTAATTTCAAACGATTTGGTGTTTATTTTTAGTTCGTTTTTATATAGTTGTCACAAACAACTAAAAATAGTGAATATACATTCATAAAATATATGAAATTTAATTTTAAAGTTTCTTATAAAAATTAAACTACATTCCCCAAGTATGACGTATTGAAGACAGTTACTTCAGTCCAGAGGCGTGCACAAGAATTTTCTACTGTCATGGGGAGAGGTAGTTTGGAATTTTTTTTATAGATTCTTGGGAGAGAGTATAATTAAAAAAAAAATAACAATTTCTGAGCTTTCAATTACGTGCTAGTATAATTTGAAGTAGTATTATTTTTTCAGATATTTTATATCATATTACGATTAATAAACATCAGAGATGGAGGGTTATTTCCGTTGAAAAATATTTTTCTGACTGAATATTTTCCAATGAAATACAATTCCGCCAAAATATTCTTCCAGTTCAATATTTTTCCATATAATTACGACTCTGAACATATTTTCGATCATTTTATGCATTTCTATTAAAACGACTTAAAACACAGTTCTTTTCATGAACGAATTTATTTTATGAATCATAACAGTAATTATTAACTAGCAATAATAATATTTATATAATGATTGTTATATAGATATAAATAATTAAAGCACTTCTCATTGGCTACTGAAAATTTGAAAAGTGATTGGTGAAGAGAAAACAATTTTCACATTTATCTTATATAAAATAAATACGAAAAAGTCTTTCAACTTATGTCAAGAAAACGAATATGCTAATAAGAATTAATTTAATATGGCCTTATAACCTTCAATATCTCTCGATTGATAAACTAAAAAAATATACAGTTCAGATAATTTTCCTCAATTTATTAATTAAATAAAATCATTAATAATTTATCTACTCAATAGCAAAAAAAAAAACACGGAAAAAATGTATGGAATCTTTATCGACATAATGAACATGAAGTATGGATTTTGTGTTCTTTTATAAATTATGGAAATTATACACATTGATTCAAACGAAAGCAGATTATTAACGTAGGAAAACGTAAATAACCGCCACTTAAATATAAATTTACATAAAATGAAATATTTTTAATTTTGATAAAAAATATCTTTTCCAGCGTGTTAACTAAGCTGGATGTAATTACGATTATTAGCTATGAAATTTTCGTTTTCATTAGTCAATGATTGATTTAATCAATTAATTAAGTAGAAAAAGCTTTAAAAAATAACATTTATTATTATTTAATGCCCATCATTAATAATAATAATATAATATGTGAACAATTCTTTTTGTCGTGTCAATATTTGCATTTATGTGATTTTTGGTATATTATACGATTTTATTTGTACATACATTTCGCACAACTGGCTTGCTCGGTATTTTTATCAAACGTTTTCGTTACGATGTGTACATTTGTATTCCAAACACCTACACAGTAATATAACCTGTCCAATATGAATAAGGGAAAAGCGGAGTAAACTTTATTGTATTTTAGTGTGTTACGTATATTAATAGTTGCATTATACACAGAGCTTTTAGTGTCTGTCATGTATTAGCAATGTGAAATGTATCTTTATAGTTTTCAATAACAAACTAAATAATAAATGATATCCATAAGGTCTATATTGTATTAATATTATTGTAATTAGGTATTATTATATTATTGGAAGAGACATCGTTTAACGCACGGTAATGGAAACGGATTTTATATACCACACGATATATGAATGCGTCGCTTATATTTTTGAGCTCGGCATTTGGAAAAACGTCGATGTTTTCGTTTTTATATTATGTCTGATATATCAAACCTAGATAATGGATGTAGATTTGACACTGCATACGATTATCTTCTCCGACGTGTTTGTTGAGCAATTGCTAGCGTACCATACAGATCGATGGCACGTGATATACGCTGTCATATTAAAAGGTAATTTTAGTCTCTATAGTCTTTATCGTAATAAAATAATATCATTTATGTAAATGTTTGGATTTAAATTAAATTATACGATTTTTCGAATACTGAACTTGTCTTGAAGACAATAATTGTATATCCTCATCAAATTGTATATCAATCATCATCATCATCATCATCATCGCCATTATCGTGAAATATGATATGTATATTTATATTATTATTTTAAATAAACAATGTGCTTATACAGACTTATATTACTTCTGATATCATAATAATAGTTTAATGACACGTTTCAATATTCTCATGTTCGGAAATGTACAATTAATGCGTTTGCATAGGACGGTTGGTTGCTGGTTATTTTTAAGGAGCTGTGTGCTCGTATATGTGTATGCAATTTTATAAATGCGTGCAGGGGTGTTGTTTTAGTGTGCACGTTGTAAACAAACATTAGTGAATCCTCCCGTGTTCATAGTTATACGTGCATTCATATGTCATAGAACACTAACTGGAAAATATATATTTGTAATTGCTAAAAAAACAGTAAGTGAACCGAAAATAAACACACTTACTTATACTGTTGTTTGATTTAAATTCTGGAAAATATTTTGTATTTATTAGTGTCTATTCTAAATGTCATTTGAAAATGTGATTTTTGATTTTATTTCTTATTTATTTAATATAATCCATTGTGATTTTACTTCAAAAGAAAAAAAATGAGGTTTATTAAAGGGTTGCAGAATAATAAACAAAAATGCATTTCTTATATAATTTAAAATAGACATTATAAATCCTCATTAGTTTTCAGAATTAAAATTGGACTACTAAAATATGTTTATTGAAGGTCTGCTTACTGGTCTAAAATACATGCAAAACCACTGCTTGCCACCTCCTAAACCGTCATTTTGAAAATATTATATTATAGTTGTACATAAATAAATATATATATTATTATTATTATATATTGAAAACTTCAGTCTTTATATTAATTCGAATGTCACGATACATTTTATTAATATAAAATAAATACCAATAGGCATGATGTATAGGCACAGACAATGTTAACATTAACTGATTGCCTATAACCAAATACGATATAAGCGATACATAGTTATGTTTTTTACTAATTTTTAAGTAATTTCAATATCGTTATCGATTATTGTTTCCGAGTTTTCCATGACACGTAAATAATTAAATTATGATTTGTGATTCATTTCATGTAACGCGACTTAAGTTGTAAACTGTATAGTTATGCAATTTTATATATGATTTTAAAGCTTCAAATTTAAATTTATTAAACAATTTAATTTTAAATTATTGTTAAATTGTTTGTTTGTATGAACAATAGTAATAAATATTTAGAAGTAAGTTTACAACGTGATGTTTACAACTTGAAATCGTTATTTGCTAAATTTTTAGTAGTGTATTGAAAAAGAAACCTTAAATATTCAATGGTCTGACTACACAAAATTAAATATGTTTGTTTATATAATACTTTTTAAATGCTTGTACTTATTTTAAGAGATATTTTCTTTACTTAAAATTGAGATGGCCTAATTTTACCAGATTCAAACTTAACGGATAATAACATTTTATTGCTCAACAAACGGGACAATATTTTATGATTGGAAATTTATGATACTGCAATTATTGTATTCCTTACAGAAAAAAAAACTTAACGTTGGCCGATTACTGAATGTCCTTTATAGACTTACTTATTTGATATTTAATATCAAACGTTTTTAAAACGGAATTAAAAAGATATTGTGACTCAAATTAGTTTTGTTATACTCTTAAGGTTTCCATAATGAATATTACTGGATTAAAATAATTGGTCTTATGTGAAATACTGTATTCTCGGGTCTTTTTTCAATGCTAGGTTATACCAAGAAACCTAAAAAAAATTAAATATATTCAATCCCCTTATAATAATTATACGTCTTTAAAGATTAAACGTCTAAAATATAAAGAATACAATAGACCTCAATATAGGTTTATCCAACTGTGACTAATATTGGTTTAAACGAAATTGTGTCTATGATAGTAATAACAATAATATACATACGTAATACGTACATACGTACAAATCTCTTATTTAAAATGCAGGTGTAACGAAGCCATATATTATTGTTAAGACTGTTTAAATAAACGCATGGCTGACACGAAGAACATAACCGTACAATTTTATTTCGATTGTGTTGCGATTGTTATTAAAATGTTTAAATGTGAAATTATAGTTTATATTTAAACATATCGTATTAATAATTTAAATAAAACACTATTCGTCATAAATCATTAATAACAGGTAGAATCATTCCATTATGTATTATTTATGTAATTTAAAATGCGGATAAGATACAGATACTGGGCGATAAACAGTCGTTTTGGTTTGTACACAATTGAGATAAATTAAAGTAATAACAGCGATTTTTTATTATTAGAATGAATTCGAGTAGAGAATATAATAAAAAGAATAATAATATATTTTGTTCTTTTTTTTTGAAAAATATATCTGAAAATAATTTTTGTTATTAATTTCTTAAAATATTTTTAACAGTGTTAAATCAGAAACATATTGTATCAATTTTAATAACTGATTTATATACTATTTTGATGTAATACTTATATGGATAAGTTTCGTTAAAGACAATATTTTATTTATAAATGTATATAATTTCTTATCAAATAAAATAAAATAATTATATCGGTATATATCATGTGAATAAAGTATACTCATAATATACAAATATCAAAATAATTTAGTTTTCAAAGTTGGATGGAAACAGTTAGTTTTTATTATAATCCAAAATATAATCACAAGTAAGTAATTACTAATTAGTTAATGAATATTTATGGATATTAGAGAAAGCATATTTATATAATCAATAAACTTACATGAAGTGTATATAAAACTTTACCAGAACTCGAATATTTATGTAAAAAAAAAGAAAAATAGTACAAAAAATGATTTACGTAATAAAGTTTGGTTATAAATTATAATTTATTTTATATATAATATTTATCTTGTATAATCTCAGTAGATTTTTAAAGCAAAATCGGTAAATATTCCAATATAAATGCCAGAAAAATAGCAACAAATGTTAATTATTTTCAGACAATGTTAAAATATTAAGTCATTAATCGTTAGTAATGTTATTTTTTTCAAGTATAACAAAACAACTGAAATCAATTTCGTTAATAGCCAATGTGAACTTTTAACGTTTTATAGTTAAGTTATTTCTTATGCATTTCCAAACTAATGGAAATATTATAAAGAACCATTTAAACATAAATTTGTGTCAAATGTTTAATCTATATAAACAAAAAACTATGTAACAATATTATTATTCTTTTTCTCACCTTAACATTTTCAATAGATACATAAAAGTATAACGCAAAAAAGACGAAAGTACCCATTATAAAATATAATAAAATCAATTTATTTCGATAAAAAGAAAGTATTAAAAAAATAATTATTTTAATTAACGATTTCGTAATGTTTACAATTAGTTTAACATTAGTTACTGATTTTGTTTGTTTTAGTTAATATTATATTTTAGTATATTATATATCCGATCGAACCATATTTAAAATATACTTCTAAAAAATATAAATCTTAATAATAATAATTACAATATTAATAATTGATATAAATCGTAATATTAAATTCTTCTAATAAATAAAATCTTGACTAACAATTATTTTGACAAGCTTTATATTTAGTAATAACATATGTTAACCCGGAATTGTTTTTCATTTGCATTGATTTATCATTGCATGAAAATAATAATACAATACTGACTTATACAAAGATAAGTAAAGCAAGACGAGTGCTCAATTTCAGAATAATCATAAAACTTTACATTACTTAGAATTTTGAGACGTTTTATCAAAAAATTGTTATAAGGATTCACTTTTATTATGTTATATGAGGTTTTTTTTATTCTAATATTTTATTAAATTCAAAACAATTTTGTTTTTCCCTATAACAATATGCTTATTGTGACCACGAGGAAACTTTATGAAACACGTTATTCACGATAAATGTAATATATTGTATGTTTGTTTTTTAGTAATGTGTAAACAGTTAAATATAATCATTAAAATATTTTACAGTACGTTACAACACCATAGTAATCAATTGGGTTTTGTATATTTCAAATTAAACTTAAAATAATCGAAAATGCATTTTTAGCAAATGTTAATTGTAATTATTAACAAATTATTCTACAGACGCTTTTTATTAAAATGTGTAACGAAATCAAATTCTTGAAAACGGGCTGATTCATAAAAATGATATATTTTTGGAAAAGCGTAAAGGAACTTTTCAAAACCTATTAGGGACATAGTATGAAGGGATGGAGAATTATTTAGTACTAGCTAATATCATAGATGTACAATTTACAACTTTACGTTCTTAATATTAAGTTAATTAAGAAAATTGCGAAATCTGTGAATTTTCATATGAACATCACATCAATTATGTAACAGCTTATTATTATTATACAACATATATTCAATAAAACATCACAATTGTATCATCTATACCCGTCTATTATACACAATCATAGCAAAATCATACTATGCCGCAGTTCTTAAATTGTTAGGCTTGGATTAAATTAATAGTTTTAACAACTTGTATACATTTTAATAATGAGAGCATTGAAATCTGGGAGTCAGGTTTCTTTTAAAACTATAATTTTGAAGTGAGATATTAATTTTTTTTCAATAGTTATATTTTAAATAAATGTTATTTATTTTTTAAATTATAATTTTGAAAAAAAGAGCCATAAAGAAATGATTATATTCATCGAATTTGAAAATGTATTTTGAGAAAAAACATAGTACTTACGTATATTACATAATTTTTATCACTTTTCTGTCAATTCTTTCTATACTCCCTATCAATCTTTCAATTGTTCTTATATGTTTAAGGTTTAAATAATTTAGGTCAAAATTTTTCACATACAAGTATATTTATTCTAAAAAAATTAAATTAGATTTCCGTAAATTATTATATTTTTCATTATAACAAAAAAGTTGAATGTGTCAACACTCGCTTAAATTATTATTGTAATTTCATTAAAAAAAAATTTTTATTTACACATCCAATATTTAAAAACACCATATATCTTCAAGGGGTTTTTCGCATTGTCCTTATACTCTTTTAAGACAAGCCTGCAACTTCTATTAGAAGCAGAATTTCAAGTAGTGTCTATTTATTTCAACTATATGTATAATATTGTTATGTTGTAGCGAATTTGGAGTGGCTCTGTTAAAACTCATATACTTCAACCATACCGGTACATTGTGTGGATTATTGTATTCAAGGACATGGATAACTTTCAGATAAAATTGGTTTCTATCGTTAAATAATAATTAAACGGAATATTTTTTTAAAACATTGATGTAAAGAAATACATTTTTTAAAATATTTTTGATAAACTGCAAATACGAAAAATGCATACATATATACCTATGCATTTGTATAGTAATATAAATGTTACACTAAATACATTTCATTTCAACCTAACCTTTTAAAATTAGGCTTAAGATATATATATTTTAATATTAATTTATATTTAAATTATACCGTATACAGACATGAGATGAAAATAACTAACAAAAATGGCGAGAAGTTAACCGAACCTAACTTGTGTCATAAATAAATTGTAAATTAAATTATCAAAATAACAGTAACAATATTTATTAAAAGATAAATAATTTAATTTCTATGAAGGTACATTTTTGGTTGTATTAAATGAAAATTTATCAGAAAATATAATTTGTAAATATAGATTAAACTTATTATATTGGACTAAACGTAATGATATCATTCTGACTGATTATTTCCATCAGCTATCGGTTATAAAAAATGAGTACAATAATTTTTATGTAGTATAACAAACTCTATGTAATTTCTCAATATATATTCCGTTTTTAACGATTTGATGAAAACATATGAAAAAGTATTATAACACTTTCGTTAATATGTAATCAAACTACATACATACATAAGTACATTCGTTAGATGTCATTATAACATTCAATGCCATCAAATTATGGCAACTAGCAAGACGTACTATATTTTCAAAATATAAAGTTTAATATATAACATAAAATGTATGAACATGTATGATGTAAAAATGCTGGACGATAAAATGTGATGACTAAAGCAGTAAAATGAAGATTTCAATTTTTTTCAAATACATTAAATATAATTTTAATATGAACTTAAACAAATTATAATATTCGTTTAATGTTTTCAAAAAAAAAAAAAATTATTAAAATATTTTCTAAAATAATTAGATATATCCTACATATACTTTTTTATAATCATATCGAACATAGGTATACAAACAAATTATTTCATCACATTATTTTTTCTATAAAAATGGTAAATATTTTCGGCCAGGTTAATAAAATATTTTTTATGCCTAGTCGATGAAATCTCTCGTGTTCTAATTATTCATTACAGGGAAAAAACAATTTTTTTTAAAAATATTTTTTGTAATCCTTAAAATTTTATGATTTCGTTTTTTTTGATCTTGAAAAAATTAAAGGATTTACAAATATTAAGACAATATTAAAAATCTTCTGTGCTCGATTGATGTTTACACGGCGTTACGGTTAGGCAATATTTTGTACAGATATGCGTTGCGTGCATATTCAGCGCAATTTAGCGGTATGTATAATTTAGCGGCAATAAAGAAGTTATTAGATTAGTATTATTATTAAAACATATTGTCGTAATTTTATAAAAAATTTATATTCAAAAAAAAAAAATGTTTTAATTTTACAAAATTTTATAAATTTAAATGGTACTGCATTATTAACTTATTCATACCCAGTATCGTGTATGTAGGACACCTGGTATAAACATTTATATTGTATCTATTTTTCGAAAATTTTCCCGCAATATGTTGTTATCTATTATGTGAGAGTGTATTTGTTATAGCAACACTACTTTTGTTCATTAGAGCCGATATTATCATTATTACAAAACAATTTTTAAATAGCAGATAATTTTTCAGTCACCATTGTGACATCTTCAACGTAAGTTAAAATATTTGTTTCTCTATAATTCACACACACTTTTACAAAAACTATTAATTTGTATATGGTTAATATATCTTATCAACTGACATATACATTTTATTATTATTTAATTATTTATTAGCATTAAAAACTCAATGTCCTAAATATAGGATATTGGGTACATTGGTTACTAAAATTATTTACCCTACATAAATATGACAACAATAAATAAATTGTAAGTTAAATATATTTTTAGTAGTGTTAGACATAATATATAATTATTTTTATAATTTTTTAGAAAACCAATTAACAATTCACAAAATAACCGCATTGTTGAAACATGGGGGTATTGATGAAATTTCGTTTTAGTTTTGCAATTATGGTTGGCACTATAGATAGGGAGATTAGGCTATGTAGTCTGAATGTTTCCCTACCAAGGAAAAAGTGGAAATATCATATGTAAATAATTTATTGGCACACAGTAAAGCTCCATATCATTTTATGTTTGATAACTTTTTCACTGGTTTGCCTCTACTAAAAAAATTAAATGAAATGTTTTTATACGAAACAGAGAAAATACATTCCAATAGAATAAAGAAATGCCCGATTAACTTGGTTGCATTGAAAAAAAAAGTTTCATATGAGAGTGAAGTTTCAGATTCGGGTATTTTGTTATGTGCATGGAGGAACTATTAACATATCTTCAAATAATATTGGAGTTGAACTAGTCACAGCGGAAAAAAAGATAGTCTGTTTCGTATAATAGAAGTATTAGATTACCACAACCTAAACTCATACAACTCATACATTTGTACAACTAAAATATGGGTGGAGTTAATCGTATGGATCAAAGCGGTTCTCATTATCGTACTTATATTCGTGTATGGTATCATACTCTAATGATTTGGCTGTACAATAAACTTGGCAGTTGCATAACCTCAATACAGAATAACTAATTGAACTTTTGGCTTTTTGTAGACACGTGTAACTTATTATTTTCAAAAATTTAACACAGCACCAAAAACCTAGATATTAAAGGAAAAAAACGATCTAGTTAATGCCTTGATATGACGGTTCAATACATTACTTTGTTTCACAATATAAACAAACAAGAAGCGTAGAATTTCATAAAAAAAATACTTCAAGATGTACACAGTATACAGTTGGAGTACATTTTCATATATTAAAATAATTTAAACTTTTTCAAACATTTAAATAAGATGGCAACATTTTAAGTAGACAATTGTAATATTTATTTTTATTTTTATTTTCAATTATAATTACAAGAGTAACTAAAATTGTACATTACACCTTTTTCCCCACTATTATACATATAGGACACCTATTATCTAGCAAACTATAATCAAACAATTTTTTTTTTAATTTTTTTTAGTTTCTTAAGAGCAAAAGTAGTTGGGATAAACACAAAAATAAAATAAAATTTAAAAAAAAATGTTAACCTTGGGCATAAATAAGTTAATGAAAAAAGTGTCATCAGAAAATAAAATACATAATAAAACCGATCGTTAAATGTAAATTTAAATTTAAAAAATATGAATATCACGGAAAATATGTACAAAAACTAGATTTTGAGTTGTTTATGCATTTGGCTTTTTTTACATATTTTAATTTCAGTGAATTTATATTAAATTGAAAACAATGGTAAATATAATGTATTAAAGTTCAGTCGCTATATTGAAAGACACACAATTAGTTTAATTAATATATATTATATTAGGCATAGAATATCTGAGTGAGTTTACGGTGGTCAATTGCTGTCTCCCTCCCTCCTCTCAGTGAGCTCAAGCGACGTCATCGCTTACGCGTAAAAGTTTTCTCGGGAGCGTAATATGTCAATTAAATTTATAAAATTAAAAAATATAATTTTACTGTTGACTATTGATATATGTTTCTTTTATGATTGATAAAATTCATTCAATTAATATTAAATCAAAGCTAATGAAGAAGAAATGAAAATTACCGTGTATTTACAAATGTCGGATAACATGTTTAGTGGTACTGAAGTAAGATTTTGAGAAACGCTAGACATAATGATAATTATCGATAAACTAATTAAAATTGAATATTGTAAAAATGATTTTATAAAACTGGCTTAAATATTTGATTTAGACACTCGTGTATAGAAATTAGAAATACGAGTTCTCGTACAAACTAAAATATTATCTATGAAAAATAATCTTAAATGTGAGAAATGGATCAAATATTGTTCGCATTAATTAAGTCATTATTTATGTTATCAGACATTTAAGTCACATAGTAGAAGTATCAAATTATAAAAAATGTAGTGTCACGTTATAATAGAAAAAAAATCTTAATATTTTAGTTTTATATCTCAATGCCATTTTTTCAAGACATAATAAAGCATAGGTCTGTATAATTGTCGTAAATGATTAAAATATAAACTTAAACAGTTTTGTATTTTAACCGCGTACGCTGATCGTTTTTACAAACGGGCAATATCGCTAATGTGACAGAAATAATAAAATTAACACAATATACCGAGCTGATATTTTAAAATGGAAAATATAGTCTTTTTCAGAATCTTAACTTGTGAAGTGAATTGGGAAAAAGAGTGTGGCATTGCTATTATTTTGATAAAATAAAAAGTTTTAATTACGTTTTTCGTCTTTATGTTTTGAAGCTTTATTTCAAATTACTTGTCTTTTTGTGTTTCTAATTCCTTTTACGACATTACTAGAAAACGTCTTTGAACAGAGTTGTCTCTAGACCTGCTTAATACATTTAAAGAACCGGTAAGAATACAACAATAGGTAACTATATAACACCATTTGAATAAAAAAAAAACAAGTACTTATTTTACAGTTCTAAACATATTGTGATGGATATATTTATTTGTAATTTTGTAATTGATTGTGTGTCCCAGAACTGATGTCAATGATAGAAATGGGTATTTTAGTATTATTAAACGTCAAAATAGTATTTATTGGACGTCATACAGCGCGCTGTACATGTTATACGATATACACATATCTTGTGTATTTATAGTATAAATCAATTTTAAGCCTTCCTCAATTATTGTTTTCTAATCCTTGTGGTGCCTCTCCAAACTCAGTGGGTCTGGACTTAGTAGGTATGCACTTTTCATAGTATTACTACTAAATACGCTTTTATATCAAAATCCATTTATTGCAATGACGTCGTTTTAATGGTTTACAATTTACATGGGTTACAAATATTATAAAATAAAATGTATTTGTAGTCTGACTAGCGTATGACCAGCATACATTTTTTTGATTGAAAACATCTAATATATGTATAATCTTCTAAAATCTCGTTCACATATAATCAATTTTTAAGGAACTGACTGTGAAGATGTCCATATTATATTTCAGATATATCACTTTTAGTAACTACGAAAGCTAATTATTATTTCGACTTGGAAATACCATATTTTTGACAAATCAAGTTTCTTAATATCAACGCACAAAAAAAAAAGTAAAAATGTTATGAAAAACGTGCAAATGATGTTATAATATTATTAAAAAAAAAAAAAAACATTTCTAATACAAAAATAAACATTTCACATATAACGAACTTAAATGGGTGTGTATGTTATACGGTAGTTCGTAAAAAATTACACGTTTCATTTATTTGCATTGAAAATTGAAAATACGAATGCACACAATACTCACGTGTATATAATATTATATTATTCCCGTTGTATAATTGGATTTTATGGAGGGTGAATAAATTATAATTTTTTGAAATAAGTTACCATAATATACCGTCTTTAATAGCGTCCATAGACAAACATTGAAACCACGAGACGTCAGATTATTCACGCATAGTAATATGTTAGTTACACATTGTACGTTTAATTTTTAGCTTCTTACTAACTTTGTATGAATGATTTTGATATTAAAGTAATACTGCCGTATCTGTTTCATCGCAAAATATTGTTGTGATCGTGATGTGTACACGAGTGGCTTTTAAAAACGATTCAAATGTGTTTGCAGGGTGGTTAATGGTCTGGAAATTAATTAATTTATTGAAGTATTTATGTACGCGTATCATTAATATCCTTTCAATTATCTGACCATTTTCTCAACAAATATTTGTAAAGAATAAATCGGTTGAAGTAGGAAGCATTTGAATTTTTCTACTGCATATTTTTTACATCGCACAATAAATTACATACGCGACTATAAATCTATTGATATCAATTGGATTGAAAAAAAAATTCTCGTAGTTTATTTAAAATTCTATGAAAACTAATTACTTTAAATTTAATTGTTTATTTAACAGACGATTCAATTAGCATAATACAATGTAAATGGAGTAGACATTATTAAAATAATGTCAAGTGTTTATAAAATTTAATTTCCTGACTTTATGTTAAAATAAAAATCATGTTGTTTTAATCAATATGAAATAATATAAAATAAAAAATATTATTTAATCACATTATACGCATATGAAATTTAGACTAATTCATAATAATTTTAGAAGAAATTTTTTAGTGTATATCAAGCAATAATTTAATTGTTTTATAATAACATAGATTCTTATTCAATTTTAAATGTATAAAAAATATAATCATTTTATTAAACGTAATTCAACTAATTTAAAAAAATGTTATAATACAATATATACAATAAAACAACATTACTATTTATACTATAAATTATTATATAATTTATTGTGTTTTTATTAATTCATATGTGTACTATTAAGTTAAATTATTGTAGTTATTAACATTTAGATAAATATTATACTTTACGATTTATCAAAATGTCTTAAATAAGTGTTTTAATTCAGAAATAAAAAGAAATGGCATAAATGATTCAAAAAAATACTATGGATTTAAAATTTTATTTAACTAAATAAATTACCTAATTCAAATTAAATTATAACTCGATTTATCAAAAATCCCACTTACGTAATTACATAAGTTATATATGTATTATGTACACGTACTACTTGTTTTGAAATGATTTCAACTTTATTATACAATTATTTATTAAATAAATCTATTATTTAAGTGCTTATTAATGTTAATTTTAAGAAGTAATATATTTTGTATAATATAAAATATATATTAATACGACATTGAGAAGTAAATATCAAATTTACGGTAGTGAATTGATAATCGACAGTAACTTACAAGGATTACGATACTTATAATTAAACATATAATTCAAGTAATTATGTTATTTTAAACAAAATAAGAATTATATGTTTTTCGATTATTACAAAAATAATGTTACTATATTACGTATATATTTTTACAACGTGGGAGATAAATTTTATATTATACAGTACAATTTTTTAGTTAAAATTTTCTAAATTATTTTACATCACAATTGAATTTTAGTTATGCGATTATTATTTTGTGTAATATCCATTATTTTAATGGATTTTTAATTTATTTAATTATTTTTCGTAGAGGTAGAGAAAAGTTATACTGGAAATTGTTGAGCCACATGAATGCCAGGGTGCGATTTACAAATGACTTGTCAAGCATAATTCTAAACAACTTGGGAAACCAAACTTGAACACAACAGAAATAAGATATCCGCTACGAAGTCGTGAAATACCTAAATTATACCCGTACTCAGGGGTTATCTGTAGTAACCATCAGTTCATTTTGCTACCACAATAGCATCCATGTTACATTAAAATAGCATAAAAAAGGATATTATATTGTTTTTGGTATTATTATTATTATAAAAACCGATTCGCGTATACTATTAAATATGTATATCAAATCGTTCTTTTAACGAAAAAGAAAAAACCATAATAATTTTTGAAAATATATTCATTGTTATGGTATGAGATCTAGTCAATCAACCGATTCCCAAACCATCAAAAGCTAAACGACCGGAAATCAGCCAAATGTTTTTCGTAATTAAAAGAAAATATAAAAACAAATTAATTAAACAGTACAAAATATGTAACAAATTATTAAAAAATAATCAAAATAATTAATACGACTAAAAATTATTATTAAAAATTCAAATATAAAGTTAATTATGTTAATCCTTTAGGTAATTGATTATCATTTGTTACGTTAAGTTAGGTTGACGTAAAGTGATAGAACACTACTCGTTATAGTCTGAGAACGCTGGGATGATAATTATGGTATTGATAGTATATGTTTAGTCATTTAAATTCGTTCGGTGTGCGCAATGTGATAAGATATGATATCAATGCAATTGAAACCTCCCAATTCTACCAATTCTACGTGATAAGTTATTATTTTTAAAATTTATCGGATTCGACCGAATATCTACGATTATTGGTGAAACAGTATTCAGGCGTTTGGAGACATTTCCCGTTGTTTGAAAATTTCATCCTTGTCAGATGGTGCGTCAAAACAATATCCTATATGCGTTAAGACAGAAACTCATAAAAATTTGGAGACGAAAATAACTTCGCTTTTTTTATCGTAATGAGTTGGAGGACTGGTGGAATCGGAAGAAAGATTTCTCTCATACGTTTGTATTCGAGTTTATCGCTGTGTTCGTATGAACAATATAACGTGAGTCGGTGAGATTTGTCGGACGTTGTGGGTCTTTTAGAAAAACACGAATTTAAGTCGAACGCGACGCATATCGAAGTGACTGACACATGCGCGCGGGGAGTTTTATCGCGGTGACGATCAGAACAAAACCGTGAAAAAAGTTTTAAAAGCGGCGATTTTGAAATACAGATTGGACGTTTCTCCGAGGTTTCATTGTAATATTTATTTATTATTTTGTGCACTATCTATTTAACTATATAAAACTTATTGCATTACATGAGAAATGGGTTTTGTCAAGTAGACCGGAAAAACCAATCAAAATTTGTTCTCGGTTGCCTACTTTGACGATTAAAATGCTTTAGAGATTAGTGAATTAATATGAAAATTTGTAACTAGCAAAACAAATTATTTTACAGAATAATAGTATATTTTATCGTTTTTTTATTAATAAACTATTAAAAAAAAATTTATATATTTATAATAATTATAATTATAATGATGCGTAAGCTAAGCGATAGATAACTCTTTCGCGTCAGAGTCGGCGCGTGATGATTTTTTTTTATTTAGAGACGCACCATAAAACGTATTTGACATTGAAATAAACGTCTACGTTAGATTTTTTATCCATGAAATGATTCATGTTTTGGAGTAGGTGATATGTTGTCGCTTGTTGTACTTTTACTAAAAGGTAAAATAATTAAAATTAATCGTTAAACTTTTTAAACATGTGAATAATTTATTATAATTTTATTATTACAACTTGTATTTATAATGATCGCAATAGTTGAAAAACTCAAGTCACCAGAGTACACATACGTGTGAGTAATAATGATTAATAAAAGAACTAAGCAAATAGTTTCGATAGGGTTTTCAAAGTTTGAAAACACCAAGGGAAAAATCCATAGACATCATCAAAGTGCTGCAGAAGTTTCGTATTACGTTAAGATGCCAATTGAAAACAAGCAATCATTATCGCAATAGGCATTTTCGTTCCCTTTGGACCACAACGATGTCAATCGTCAAAAAGCGAGAATGTATTGGTTTTACAATTACGTGTTTTTTTGGTTATTGTTTTTGACACTTTTTTATGTATAAGAATTGATGTTTACATGCGTTACGTTCCGGTACCATATTGTATCTAATTAGTACTATAAGCGCAACTAGACTTCAAATTGTTGGTGTGCTAAAATCATAAAATGCTCGTAGAACCCAACACACTAGGCATTTTATAATTTATCAACATCAAACTACTTATTCATTTCAAACATAACAAATATTTTCATATTTTTAAAAATTGATTAGCAAAAACCACAAAAAATAAATGTATAAAAAAATCAATCAATATTTTGGGGGTGCAAATCATCCTCTAGTTTTCACTTAATTGCGCCTATGATTATTACTTAATTTGACTCCTTTTTTTAATGATCCAATAATTGCAAAAAATATCAGTAAAATTATTGACATGGACAATTTTTTTGTATTTTAAGAGTTCAAAATGTAATAAAAATCTAGACACATACAATATTTCAACAATATTCATCATACTTTTTAGTTATAAAAAATCACTAGCGTTACATAAATTCGTTTTTAGAATTAAATGAAGAATGTCTTTCAAATTGAAAATAGTACAAAACTCTAAAAATCTCTGTTTGAGTAACATACTTGTTGACAGCATTCATGGCTTGCTACGTTTTTTTTTCATTTGTGGGGAGAGGTAAAAGATAGTATTTGTTTGGGATGCCAAGACATTAATTTCTGATAATGATAAAATAAATAAATTTATATAAACTGATAATTTAATTTCTATTATAGACTACATTTTCGCTTCCATAAAATTGTTATTGTAGTTTTGTTTACAAAATCTACTCGAATCATTATCATGTAGAATTGTAGAAAATATATATTCTTGAATAGTAGTTGTAACTTTCTTATTATTAACAATTTTTTAATGTACTTCAACAAAACTTTCTTGGAACCTCTTGAATGTCCCTTTGAGGCATTGACGCCAAATGAATAATACTCATGAAGTTTTCCAGGAAAATAAGTGTGAAACCATAAGAAAACGCCGCAAATGTCAATAAATAATAATATTTAATCGAAATTGATGTAATTCTAATTTACATTAAATCCATAAATGACTAAACGGAAAACACATACCCTTCAATATCAACATCTTACATCAAAGCTTTGTGAAGTTCCACTTAAATACCTTGTTAAATGAAATTGTAATTTCAATACGTGATGATACTATGTAATACTGTACTATAAACAGGAATTAGTTAAATATTTGCTATTAAATATTGTTTATTATATATTGACTTCGCTTTGATTTATTTTGTTAACATGATGGTAATTAGTAAATAAATTATTTTTATTTTGATCTGTTTTTTCATACATATCATTTTCAGTGACAATGAGTTTTCATACGGATTATTATTTTAACTTATCTACTGTCCATTGAACAACTTCTAATTGAAATAAATATATAACGGAATATACATGAAATATTATGTTTATATTATGGTCATATTATTTATGTTATCTTTGTTTGACATAGAACCAGTGGCGTTCTCAGGAATTTTCAATAGGGGGGGGGTATTCGATAATTTCTAAAAAAAGTATGTGGTAGAGCTCTGGGCCCACAACCCCCTGGCTATGAAATTTAATACTATGAATTTTAATAATTACAATATAAAAATAACAATATAATATTTTATATTATTTTTATTTTTTATACTACAAAATTTAACTTTCTTGGCTTTTTTGCCAGATTATCTATCACTTCCTCAACCGTTAGTGGAACCTCTCCATGAATTGATAATATAGTAAGTCTATAAACCGGGTCTAAAACAAATAAACAGACACACTTTACTAATAAATTTAACTATATTTTCTGTTTTAAATCAAATTCAAAAGAGGTACCTCTGTCATTGTACTACGCAAATAACTTTTGAGTCTTTTAAGACCTAAACATAATAATAATTAATAAGCGTTGACCAGTAACCACATAGACAATAAAAAATCAATGAGTTACCACTATATATAATTAGTAAATTATAATTTATCAATAGTGTTTTGGTACAAAAAAAATTAAATTATACGATGAGACAATGAATATTCACATTCTTTACAAATATAATACGGATTGGTTGTATTTTTTTCTTTTAATACGGCCAATGGAGGGGGGAGTTTAAACCCCATGAACCGTGAGTACGCCCATGCATAGAACTATATATTCATTTTATCTGTATTTCATTTACATCATACCGATCTGCACAGCAATATAATGCGCTTATTTAATGATAAGTTTATAAATAATCATTCTTTTTATGAATAAAAACATAAATGTTTTTGGGAAACAAAGGCTAAGAATATTAAGCACTTGTTTCAGAATTAGCCACTGCTGTAAAAATACATTTAAGTATTTAAAATATTTTTCATATAATACTTAAATACTATTTATAAAAAGTTCACCATAATCGGATTTTATTGATGTAGTAAAGTACACATTTGTAATGAAGGGAAAGAGAATTTAAAATAACTTAATATATAGTTATTCGTTTTATAATAAGTAATTAGAACAAATTTTAAGCAATGTCGTTATTTTTCTATTAATTAATATTTAATTGTGCATTTGTATACAAATTTTTAATATAT
The DNA here is from genome assembly GCA_019022885.1 of Schlechtendalia chinensis. NCBI lineage: Eukaryota > Metazoa > Arthropoda > Insecta > Hemiptera > Aphididae > Schlechtendalia > Schlechtendalia chinensis. Next base: position 51,411,025 of record CM032339.1, read on the forward strand.
TGTATATTAATTTTAAAATTATTATAGAATACATACTTAGTTTAAAAATTATAAGTATATAAATACATACATAATCAAGTATCAAAATACATTAAGACATTGGAACTAGCTAATATACGAGTACCTAGTATAATTTTGCTTAAATTGAAGTATTATTTAATGTATATAGTTTGCTAACTAAAACGATTCTATTCAGACGTTCAATGTTCAGAGTTTGCTTAAAATGTTAATTGTTGTTGATAGTTTTTGAAATATTTAAACCTAAACCCTTAAAATACATGACAACCACATATTTGAGACCAATCTAAAATTAAAGTCCATCTCTAAGCCCAATAATAACACTCATCTTTAAGCTCAAACAAAAATCGAAGCCCAACTTTTCTTACATAATACATCTTAAATATGTATTTTGCTTGATAAAGTATTGACATATTAACAATGAAATACATGTCAAATGAAATTACAAGTTATAACAGAACTGTTTTATTTGTTTTTCCCACTTAGTCAAATAAATTATAATATTTTTAAGTGATATAAACGCCGATAGTACAATTATTTGTCATTGAACATTGTTATTTTAAATTTTAATATACTTAAGTATAATATTTTAACTTTTGTTATATTGTTTTTATTTGACATGTTATATATATATATATATATTATGTCTCATAAACTTAAACTCAGAACGTATGTCAGCTAAACCCATATTGTTTTATGGAAATCTTTATTTTCAATATACTTTTATTTGTTCAGTCTTTAAAATTATACCCAGATGATAATATAATTAAAATATTTAACAGTAAATTTAAATTAGACTAGACTTGTATTCGAGTCTTTGTAAGATTTCCGGAGATTGATATACAATATTTTAATAATTGATAATTAACATTAATTTGTTAAATATTTTTGGAAATACGTAATGTGACTTGCGTATTTCCAATGTTCTGATTTTACTAAACATATACGAGTATAAATATTTTTTCGTTTGATGTTAAATGATTTCGATTCTGTGATTATAATAGTGTTAACATGATTTTTTTTTTTTTGAGCAAAAATTGTCTGTTAATTATGAAAACAATAAATAATTGGTATCTCTATTTAATATTTTATAATATACTTTATTAAAATGGTTACATGTTTTAATATGTGACTTTTTTTATTTTTAGCAAGAATCACAAATAATAAATCAATTTTAATGTACAATTCCAATATGAATTTATTATTTGCCGTATCGACCAGATAAAAAAATTCATGTGGCAAATACGGTTTTTATAAAATTGAAATTATATTTATATTGTTATATAAATAATATTTGTGATATTATACAAAACATTCATGCTGTCAAAATATTAATTAAAAGTTTTTGATTTTTTTTCTTATATATATATATATATGAAATTGAACTATAATTTAACGTGGATTAAAATTCAAAACAATATCTAAAAAAAAAACAATTTTTTTCAAAAAGTTTTCTCTTCCCAACTCTATTTGAGATAAAAGAGCATGCAGACATTATTTTATAATTAAAAATTGCCTGATAGCAGAATTTATTTATATGTCAACCATATTAAATGTAGAGATTTTTATATGGTGAATTTATTATTCAATTACATATTATTTCAATGTCGCTCAATGTATATATTATTAAAGTTGATATTATAAAAACCAACCAGTTGATGCACAAAAATTTATTTTAATTAAACTCGATTAAACAGTAGTCGGTAGATTAAATAATGTATTAACACATATAATATATATCGGGATCATGATAAATAAAATTAAGTTGGGTAATTTTATAGTCAGTTTCATAATTTATTACAAATCATCACTTTACGACGGAATTTAACGTATTTGAATAGCATAAATATTAGTTGTAAATTACTAGAAAATAATCAGTATCAATGCAGTTATTTCAAGACAAAATTAAACTTAGATGGTATATATAACTTAGCATATGACATCTACAATGCGAACACATCTGGCCGGCCCGGATCGTAGCTAAATACAGCATAACCAACTAAAACTGTGGCAAACAATTTTACTTTCTATGAACTCACTATTGTAAAAGATACTTAATGAAAACGAGGATTTTGTTATTAAGAGAGAAACTAAAACGGAGGAGTTGTCTGAATTTATGAAGTTTTAGATTGAGGGAAGATCTTTTGTTTTTTATGCGAGTTACCCAAGTTAGTCTTTTATCTAAGTGAAGTCCAAGGTATATTATAGAGTTTTGTATTTGAATTATTTTATTATTTAGTTTATAAAACAGCTGGCTGTTTTTTTTTTTTTTTGACTTAGAGTAAAAGTTATGTGCATAGATTTGTTTTTATTTATTTTTCTTTTTCATTTGGGAAACGAATGTTGAAGTATAAGGAGATGTTCTTGAAGATGGTCTGTGGCTGATGTAATGATTTATTGGAAGACATTTTCGCGGTGTCATCAGCAAAGATGGCTAAGGTCATATTGTTTAAATGTGGTATGTCAGAGGTAAAAAGGTTAAACAAGGTTGAGGCAAGAATGCTCCCTCGAGGAACTGCTGCATTTATACGGTGCTTTCACGATAGTTTATTTTCACAGTAAATTTGAAACGTGCGTTTTGAGAGAAAGTAGTTAATAGTAAGGAATAAGGGCATGGATAGAGAACGAATTTTGTATAGAAGTCCCTTATGCTATACGCAATCAAATGCTTCTGTTACGTCGAGAAGTACTGCAGTGCAGTAGTGTGTGACGTAATGGAGCCAATTAATTTCTTATTATTATCAATACTATTATCATTCCGTAGTTGGGGAAAAGTATCTTTTGGAGTTACTCTACTTTTTTTTGTTCGTCTTGCGAGCAACTAACGTGTCGGTCTCGCCGAAAATTTTATTTTTATTTTTTATTTTATAAAAAACTAAACAATGAAGTATACCATTGTCATCTACTATCCGTAATCGAATGATTGACAAGGATACAGAATGGATAACATATATGCGTCTGTACACATGGGTAATATATACGAGTATAAATATAATCATTTTAACCTTGGTTGGTAAAAATAATTTAATATAAATGAATATTATTTTTTTTGTTTCCATTGCATGCCATAATTTTATAAATAAACTAACTTATATTCTATCAAATATTAAATACAAACAAATTCCGTACACCCAGTTTCACAACCTTGGTCGCGGATCGGCGATCATTTTTTTAAAATTTTTGTAAAGAGTTGGTCATTATGGGTTCCGAGTGTCAAACCTTACGTGAACGAAAACTTCATAAGTGGTTATTTCCTAAAGTAGACGCAATATTTTCAACAATTTGGTGCACTTGATGAAGAGTGGAATGGTTGCTTCTAAAATCGAATTAGGTGTTAAAGATTACTTTTTTTTTCGTTATAATTGAGTAAATTTTGTTGAGGAGGATTTTTTCAAGGATTTTTGAGAAGAAGGGAAGAAGACTGATTGAGTAGTATGATGGAGGAAGATCAAGGGGATTTTCTGACTTATGTATTAGTACTATGATTAAGTGTTTTAAATATATGTGAAACATGTATGAAGGCTTTTTTAGTAATTGTTTAATGATGCAGTTTATTATAAGGTCATGTCCAGGAGATTTGTTATTAGGAAGCTTTTTTAATATTTAACTGAATTTCAGAAGGAGAGGTATGATGGATTGATGTCAACACCAGGAGAATTTGGTTCAGAATTAGACATGAGATAAGTCAACTATATCAAGTATGTTGGGGTGTTGAGTGAATCTAGTTTCTAGGTTGGAGGCAAATAAATTTGCTTATTCTATATAAGAAGTAGTTAGGATATTATCCGGATAACATAGGGATAACGATAACGTTACATTTTTTTGTTCTAGTATATTTTTAATTCCTTTCCATATGGAGTTGTTTGATGGAGTGATTAATTTTTATTATTTAATATTTTTAAAATTAAAAATAATTTACTAAAATAATATTTAATAATTTTTTTCAGTTTATTAGAAAGACAACATTATATTATAATATAGCAATGCGTGAAACTATTACTGTTCTCTAAATTAAATTGTATATAGATATACGAATATTGATAAGATATAAATGTTAATTGTTTCACGAAATTGAATCGAATAATTGTTATTACCACGTTGTAACCAAGGCTGTATCTGAGGGGGGATCTAAGGGGTCCAGACCCCCACCCGAAATTTTTTCAATATTTTACTAGTGTTTAAAATAACTATTTTTAATATCAACATAATATATGCAGATCATTAAATTTTAACGTAGCTTTACTTGTTATTTTAGACAAATCCGCGTTCAGATATGTTGCTATCAATTGATAACTTGTTTACAACACTAATGCCGGAACAAATCTGATATTTTAAATTTTTATTGTAGCGTCTAATAATAGATTGTTTGTTATTGATGGACAACGACTGCTGTCGATGTCGGTCGGCGGTCGGTGACGATTAACAACAAGAGTATTAAATTAATTGCGTAGGTTATAAATATTATTATGACATACCGTCGTCCGCAAGACGGTTACAATTAACGAACACGTCGATTCGTTTTTCTAAATTCATCATAATGGATAGTAAACGAAAAAACAAAAATGTACTGTTAAATTATTTTTCTAAACTTCCAAAGGTACGTTATTTTATATCATAATATGTTATGTTACATAACATATTAATATCCATTACTTATATATATATAACTATATTAATAATTTAACTACCGAAACCTAAATTCAAATGAATTCTAATATACATGTTTTGGACCCCCCCGAAAAAAATTTCTTGATACATCCTTGGTTGTAACGAACAATAAGGTCTGTCGTTATTCAGAATTGATATGATATATCCAGTCAGTAGCTTATGTATAAATACGAACAAATGGAATACATACGATAGGGTTTAGCTAAGGAGATAGTAAATAATACAGTCATAATTATTTACAGTATATAATTAATTTGTATTGTTATCTATTATTGTTAAATATTTTGACCATATAACGTCGATGGATAATAATAATTTCTGACCAGTTATATCTTATGGTTTGTGTTATACATTTAGTTCATTAATAGATTTATAGCGTGTACTTATTAAATTTAAAATAAATGGTTAATAATACTTTCGAACTTTTTGTTTGAAACGATTTTAGTTAAGTTAATTATGACACTTATAGAAAATATTGTCTAAAAATACACCGTTTTGTTGCTTAAATTCAGCACCGTCATTTTTCTCTGAAACTTCGTTTATTGAATAAAATTGCTAAATATTAAGTTTAAAAAAAAATTTTATATTTATATTTGATGTTTAATTGAAAGAAAATTAGTAATATTTCATTAGAAAAACGATTGTAAAGAAAATATGCGTATATATTTTTATTTGTTGAATAAATACTTTTCTTCGTCGAGTGCCTAGTATATTATATAATCTCTAAGAAGTTTTAAGTCAAGTATTTTAAGATATTTTAAGATATCATGTTTTAGTTTGAGATTTAAAATTTTTAACATATTACTAACAACGTATTTTGAATAAATGTAATACGTTTAAGACCATTAAAAAAAATGAATTTGGAGATGTTTATCCTAAGTGGGAATGATCTAATATAATGTTATTATTATTATTATTATTATTATTATTATTTATTATTATTATTATTATTAATACAGCTAAATGAATAGATGCAAATAATTTACATTAATAAGAAAAATATACTTTAATATCGACGTTGCGTATTATTGTTGTTGTTACTCCAAATCAGACTAAATATATATTCGTCTTAAACTAGTCTTACTTGTTGCGCTGCCTTCGGATAGATTCTACGCGTTGATGTCGGCCACGTAACATATACTTCCACCGCAATGCGAGCGATATCGTTATGCCCAGTGAAGCCGCCGGATGTTACACGTCCATCCGTATTAGTGCGTGCGATCGGATGTGTGAAATTCAGACAAACTATTCGCGAACGCGTGTAATCGCTTTCCGCAACCACGCGTGTTCCCATCAACCGACGTATTTAGACCGCACAGGTCGGGCTATAATGTACAAATCGATGGTTATATTGAGTACCACTACAATTATATTGTTGTAATATGATCAGTGCGATTTAATGTCATTTAAATACGTTGATTGATTTATATACTTGCTAATTTGTATGAATAATAAATACTCTAAAATACGATTGTTTTGTTCACCTTAAATTATTCAGTGGTTGTTATATTCATTTTTATTAACATTTTAATATTGTTACTACCCATTTTGCCCTACTTATTAAATATCATTTAATAAAAAACGTAATCTTATATATTTCAGATAATTATTTGAACATTTAAAAAAAAGTTCATATGAACTCAAATTACTTGTATAGGTACAAATACTTTGTACGTTCAGTATACCTCTACTGAAAGTATAGTATATATACTCCACATTTGCCCATTATAGCTCAGAAATTATTAATATTATAAGAAATAAACGAGCAATATCCAAAAAATATTTAAACCGCCTTTAATATTATTCAGTCAAAATATATAAAAATACTGAGACTGAAAGGAACAACTTATGTGCTTATTTATGTTTTCATATTATTAAGGTACTAATATTTTTATCGTGCTACACGAAAACGCGCATATTCGCGAATAATATAAAACATAAGCACATAGTCATAGCACATTATTTTGTAAAAATTTATCAACAAATGTTATGTTATATTATTTTGAAAATCGTGTCTAAAAAAAGTTTGACTTTTTTTTTGAGTTATACAATTTTTTTAAATACCTTAATATAATATATTCCTAATATATTCTTATAATATTTTTCATGTTTGAATTTTTTAAATTCTAATCGATAATTTATAATTAAAAACTGATGATTTAATAATTTGTCATCTTATTTTCTATGAGCGTGAAATGATAATTAAAATGAAGTAGAATGTATATTATGTATATTGTACGTTTTAATAAACTAATATGGAAAACGCATGTCACTGTAAAGGTAATGTTTTTTTTTTTAAATATCTGCCGTCCTTTTTTTTAACAGTAATGTAATTGTATTATTATTACCCGTGACAAAAAAATGGTTTCGGTTTTCTTTTTATTTATAAATAATTGTTATTCAACATTAAATACACGTTTTGTACACCATTGTGATGTCAGGATAGAATTCAACAATAAAAGTAATAATAGTACAAATCAGAATTTACAAAGAAAAAAAATATTTATATTTTATTATATTTCTTTATAATAAAATATAAATATTTAGTAACACGTTAAACTACAGCTATAAATTCGAATATTAATAATTAATAATTTTTCCTTTATCGGTACGAGGAATTGAATCAAACAATAATTATAACAACGCGATGTAATAAACAACAAGGTCCGTTTCTATATAGTGATATGTATCAAGTCAGTAGTTTATATATAATATATATTATGAAAATGTGATGCAATTTTATTTTATGATAAAACGAATGGAATGCATATTTGGTCCTACGGCCTATAACGTCGTATGACGTTGTAAATATTTTTAATAAGTTATTCGTTGCATTAGGGCGATGTTTTATTATGACACTAACACATTATGGTAAAGAAAATTTAATTAAGATAAGCGACTTAAAATTTTGTGTATGAATAAACGATAAATATATACACCATTTTAAAAAATTTTTTTTTTAATTAAAATTATGACTTCGAACAACGATTTTTTTTTTAAATTCCAAATTTTAATTTCAAAATATCACTGATATTTTAATTGGTATTTATTGTATTACAATTTACCTTAGATTGAATAAGTGAAAAAGTATACTTTTTTCATTATGTTAAATATATTTTAGTTTTATTCATAGATTAACATTTTTTTCGACACATTTCCTTCAATTTTATGCTGAATACAGAATTTTAAGAATTTCAATAATTTTCTGTTATTACATGTCTACAAATTAATGCCATTTTTAATTTAAAGATAAGAATGCTGAAAATTGCATATTGTTTATTATATTTTAACAAGATTGAAATAATTTAAAAATCGTTAGTTAGGATGTTTTTTTTTACATGCTAAAATAGAATATTTTTACGTAAAATAATCATTTTTTCTATGGGAATTCACAATACGAATAATTTTGATATATAACAGCTACACATTTAATAAATGATGAAAGATATTTTTACACGATAATTTAAAAAAAAATGTATATATTTAATTCACGGAATAATGTATTAATTTTAAATTTTAAATCTAATTTTAAATTAAATTTAAAATATAATAACATATTTTTTTTGTGATCAGTTGAAAATTGTATACAACTTTGACGACATTATCATATCGTAAAGTATGTACATATACAAAATTGCTGGTTGATGTTTATACTCACACATTAAACGTCATAAAAATTCACAGTTATATGATGCTCTGATCTTGAATAAGAAATATTATTTTTAACATATATTCATTAAAATAATAATGAACTAAGTATTTACTAACTTCGCTCTAGTAATTTTAGAATATAATGATTTGCTATGGCTTTCAAATTCGAAATGTCAATACAGTCATATAAAATCTCCGTCTAAGTAAAATCCCTCTAACCGACATATGTACCATCCGAGGCTCGTCATCTTTTTTTTCTTACTATTATATGAAATTTGACATATTGTATGAATTGTTTTTTATTAAATCATATTTACTGTTAACATTAAAACATTATTTATTTTATTTATCAATTTTAACGATTAGTCTTAAATAATAATAAGTTATTTTACGTGAACGTATTATGTTATTTATATATTCTAATTTTGTCAATAAAAACTTACCACTACGAAACACATTTTAAGTTTAAGTTCACTTAAGATATATTTGTAAATTTTATAAGGACCAAGAAAAAATCATGTTTAACAATACGAATTTTAATTAGTACCTTAGATTAAGTTAATATTGTATTAGTGAAACCAATTGATTGCCATGATAAATTTATCTGAATGTCAATAAACGATAATAGTTTGTTTTTCTGACGTTTTGGAGTATGTACTAAATTATTCATGAGATACGGAAAACGTTTTATAAATATTCTGAAATATAAATCTTCACTTTTCTACGAGATTAAAATACAACTTTTGTATTTGAATATATGAAAATCTGTCAATTATACTATAATATCTTTATAAATATTGCCGAGTTAAATGCGTTTCGAATTATTTGTAGTAAATAATCTCACGCCCCGAGAGAATTGTTCCGGTCATCCCAACTTGACGAAACTGAAAATTCGTTCAATTAAAAGTTGCGTGTGATCAACGTGGTGATCCAGCAGTGGCAGATCGACAACTTCGAGGAGATGGACGCAATATGCATTATACAACGCGTCGCGTGTTTATCCGATACAGCGGATTGTTTTCTCGACGAACATTCAATATTGATACATATTTTTTTCGTTTGCAGTCGTCCGCTGCATTTCGTTTAGTCACGACCTTTTCGTTTTCGTGTTTTTTGTATTTTTTTTTTTTTACGAGATTTATTTATAACATAAGGTACACCTCGTGCACGACTTGGTCATTTACATGGGGCTTATTGCCATTTTTAACCATTCCACGTACGAACGTTTCGCACGAACGCGTTGCACGGGCGGTGGCAGCGCACGGGAGGATATGTTTAAAAATGCATGAAAAGTGCGATCGCTACTTTTGGAGTGCGTCCCCTCTGCGTATTGTATTACACGTACAAGCTGCTTATTCATTTACCAGATAATTTACCCGGTCAATACGAACAACTATAATAATATCATCACTTCTCCTCCATCCGTCCCATGTTTTACGCTTGTTGTTTGCGAGCGTGGCGCACACGATTAGGCGGAAATGGATGTTCTTGAGACTTTCATTGATAAGAAGATTTTTTCTGTTTTATCGATACGTTAAAGGTATGAAAAATAAATCTTCGTTCTGTATGTAAAATTGGAAGTCTGTTTATTTTGTTGTTGAAAGACTAGTAGTACGGTTAATATAATATTAAAATTAAAATAATATTCTTAGGATTAAAATTAACTTATCGACACTTGAAAATTTCTCATAAAGCTTTGTGACGGGTATGGTCTTGGTAGCACAAAAATAAAATGTTCAATTTTACCTGAATTTTATTGAAGTATGATTGATAGGTTAGGTTAAATTTTAACCTTATTGATTATATTAATAATAGACTCTATTAAAATCAAATTTGTAGATATTATTTTTCATTTTTGGAAATATTCATGAATTTCTAGATATTTTAAACACTTGTTTGATATTCTCCCAAGCGTATATAATATAAAAATAAATGTAAAATATTCAAATAATAAGTTCAAGTACAAATATGAGTATAAAACACAAGGGAGAAAAATTGAACATACAAACAATATCATTTTTTGAAGGACCTTTATTAGTAGTAAAACATATAAAATACTATATCTTATTACACTAAACTATAATAAGATTTTTCGTTCCTACTACCATCGAAATTTTATAAAGCAAAGTCGATTGGCATAATTTATAGTAATTTATCTATAATAATCATGATCAAAGTATATTATAACAATTTTATTAATTTGTATGTGTTATATTATATTAGAAAGGTATACAATTCGTTTGATATGTTCAATTTATAATGTAGTTAAACATATTGTAATTATTTAATATAATGCTTTCTTATCCGTTGTGAGGTATATTTTTATTAATAAATACATGAATAATGTCTCGGAGAGTTAACAATTGAATTAAAATTATAAATATGTTTAATTATATCAATAATGAACATTTTTTCTATGTTTTTACAATTAATAAAAAATGTATGTGATTTTATTATGATCTAAAATCCAGGTGTTCGAACTTTGCGTCACAACTCCAAGAGGTGTCGCGAGTTTTGGTCAAGGGAGTTGTGACAAAGAGGTGGATTAAACAAATTAATATAATAATGATGTTATGTTTATAAAAAAACATTATCGTATTGGTCAATAATAATTCGACAGTAAAAATCAATGAAAGTAAATCCACTTATATTACCTATACTTTCAAACCAGGCACTTATCTTTGAGTTACATTCAATAACATCCTATGTCCAACCTCTCTAACCAAAATGTACCTTGATGTTCATTTTGACAAAAATTTAACACAAGCCCTACATGTACATACCACTAATCACAACTAAATTTCCACTTTCACATTCTTAATTATTTTTTTAACTCAAAATCAAAACTCTCACTCCACACTAAACAAAATCTCTACAAAATTCTACTAAATACAATTTAAATGTATGACGTCTAAATTTGTGGATCAACAAAAAATCAAATCTAAATAAATTACAAATTACTCAAAACAAAACATTTCGTTTAATCACAAATGTACCCTTCTACTTCTCAAGAAAAACGTTACACACATTTAAAAATGAAAACAGTATTTTAATCTGCCATTAAGTCCTAAAAGTGTTAATATAACTCACTTTCTAACTATCTTAATATTTTAGTGAATAATCTACCCAATCTAATGTCCAGAAATTTTTCCAAAAGACCATAGAGAAATTGTTGTCACGACCTACTCTTCGAAAAATCGAATTATTTAAATAAATGTTGGAGTGTCTTTAATGGGTAACTTCTCTACTCAAGTTCTCAATGCTACATTGTAAAACACTTAATTATTTATACTTGTACTCAATTGTACAGATTGTATAATTGAAAAGTAAAACAAAATAATAAAGGAAAATTCGCAACACCTAAAATATTGCAACGAAACGAAGAACCACCAGATGAAAATTTTAGAATACTTTTCATCTCAGATATTTTATATCAAAAAAAATTTGATTCTGTTAAATTTATTATAAATTTATATTTAAAAGATGTGGACAATATAGTTTGTTTCATATTCTCATTATCAGTAACCCGGATATATTAAATTAATTATTTGCACATCATTATATCTAAAAAAAAATGTAATTCTATAATATATTTCGAATTACGGTGTTCAATTGGAAATAATTTAAAAGAAAATTACAAAAGAGTAAAACAAATGTGTGTTCGTGAAGAATTAAATGTCATAATTGAGGGCTACGATGATTTCGACGTCTTATTGAGAAAAAATAGAAGAGGGTATGTTAAGAAAATGTAAAAAGAAGAGGTACTCCATCCACACGCGTCCCTCCTAAATTGTAGCACTGAAATTACATAAAGTTAATATATAATTATAAAACTATATATATATCCTTACTATAGGCTCATAAATCATTTAAAGTATTTAGCCTTGAGATTAATGGTTTTGATTTTAAACGTTAAATTTAATTTGAATATTTTTAAAAATTTATGCTGTTTTCAAATACCACTTATTAATTCAAATCGTTATCAGAGAATTCCATTATTGACTGTATTTATTATGAATTTAATTATTATTATTGTGATAATTATTATTTAATTAATAAAATCCATTGTTGGATTGTATTATGTATTCTAGTTTTTTATTAAATTATTAAAGTATCAATATTTTATCTGATAATTACAGTAATGTTTATAAATTACGCAATGTACCGGTCAGAACCATACATGGTAGTTGCATTTTATAATATAAGTTATACTTTTAAATCCATCCATTCACAGCAAATGTGAAAAGTTCAAATAAGGTTTCGAAAATATTAAAAATGTTAATACATAATGGAGTTCCTGATATAAAGAATTGTAATAACAATATGTATATTTACTGTAAACAATCTTATAAGCAACATTATGCAAATATATTATAACTTTTAAAACCTATATCAATCATATCATGACAGATAGCTAATAAACAATTCTTTTGTTTTTAGTGATTTTTATTACACAAAATGTAATTAATTGTATATCATGGTATACATATAACGTCACATATTTTAAATTTAATTATTTTATATTGTGCTAAAAAAGATTTATTGAGTTATATATGCATGTATTTATTTATTTATACTCGTAAATTAGATTTGAAGTAGCAATCAAATATTTTTTATTATATATAAATAGTTAGGGCAATGAAATAAAAACGGTAAATCCCCTTTACCTCATTGAATAGCGTATTGTGAACTAATGCCTAAAAGAGAAATAAAGTATGATGATGATGAGCATTATTTTACTGTTACACGTTAAGAATTCCTATGCTACTGATATTTAGTAAACATATTTCAAAATGTTTTTTGAATACGATGGTAATGTTTTACGAATTTAAAATGCCGACACACTTCAAAAACATCCAAATAGTTTATTTATAATGAATGCAACGTATTCAATGGCTAATAGAAAATGTGTGAAATATCTCTTCCCTTGTAATGTAGGCTAACATTTATTTTTGTTTTAAGTTTCCCGTTTTGTTGAATGAGTAATTTGTAAAGTTTTGACTTTGAATTTTAACATGAGGCTAGTTAATGATAGTAGTATTTATGGATTTAGTTTTATAATAACTAATGTACCTTGATATAAAGTTTAATTACATATATACTCATTGAAAAATGTAATATATAAAATATTAAAATATTAAAATACGAGTATAGTGGGTATTAAGGGAAACTTTTATAGTAGTATGTACTACATCATCACGTTATTAATTTTTTTTATAATACTTTGTATCATAATTATGTAATTTACTTGTACCACTATGTTTTTATTTTTTCTCAGTTAATTTTTCTTCGCCTAGTGCCATTTTAACAAAATCGGTCATCTCATATAATTAATGATTGATACTTACCAGATTTGATCTACAGTATACCACTTATAGTCTTCAAATCTCGATGTGAAATTGGATAAACTCTGTTAATACCAAAGGTTAAATTATTTTTAATCTCAGATTTTTCCTTAACATCTTAATAATTATTAAATTCTTACATTACAATGATTCACTCACAAAATCACCAGTCATAAAATAATAACTTCTTAAATGAAAACGTATTTACTGCTCGACGTATACAAACTGAAAAGACGATGATATATTATATATATATATAATGTTATACATTTTAGCTATATTTGTTTTTACAGTCAATCAGTAGCGGATTTTCAAACATTTTCTGGGAGGGGGGATTTAAAAAAAAATAGTACAACAAATTAATATAAAAAAAAGTATTTTAGTGTTTTTGGTACTAGAATATGGATCAATACAGATTGTCTGAGGATTCCAGTATCCCTAGACCTCCCCCTCCGTAAATACGCTATTGCAGTCAATCGTTGTAGATACCAGCTCAGAGTCACCACAGAACTCATTTTGGACTTTTGTCCATTGATGATAAGATGGCGGAATGAGGCGTAACCCGATATTTTATTTTTAATGTGATAAAGAAAGTCAATATTGATAATTTAATGAAAATATTTCCAATAGTTTCATTGAGTTTGGACTTCAAACCCATAATCGCTCGTTTTTAAATTTTATTAATTGGTATAGCTTAAAGTATTACGTGATTGACGTTTCAGATATTTTTCAGAATAATCACACTCTATTGATAAAACCCTTTGTTTAAAAGGTATAATTAAGGATACAAATAAAAACTTAAATTTTAGACTGATTTTTAAATGTTTAATATTTTTATAAAATATACTGATTAAGAAAAAATTAATATTAAAATACATTAGAAAAGGTTAACAATTCTATATTTGATTTAAATAGTTAAAAAAAAAATATATTAAATGCAATAATTTAACAAAATTATATATTATCCTAATTATTTTGGACTATTTATTAGCTAATGGAATTCTCTATTGTAGATACCTAAACTTCAATATATATTTGTAGTTTCAACCTTTTTATTTCTATCTGTATGAAAACAAAATTAATTTTAGTTTTAAACGAAAAATGTATACAATTTATTGAATATCCTATTACTGAATTTAACATTAATTTGAAGTTTTTAACTTGAAATAATTTATTTATTATTTTTTTAGAAAATATCATTAGAAAAATATATCATGTTATAAAATACACTATTATTTATAAATAAAGAGTTTATTAAAATATTTAAATACATTTTATATACTGATATAGTTAAAAAAAAATTATCATTTATAAGGGAATGTAATTATGTTTATAATAAATATTTATTTTATGCATTTTATAGATATAATTTCAGAGGTCGATTTTCGGTGTAATTTTTAATATTTAAAAATATTTTGTATACAAATCGCGTTCATGGTTAAAATCTAAATTAAATAACTCCTCTAGTAATACTGGCAGGCGTTCAATATTAATAGCAAGTAATGATTCGAATATTTTATTTTACATTTTCATGAGCATTATATACGAGTAATAGAAAAATGTTTTAAACTAAAATAAGAAATGTATAGATTTTATGAAAAATACAAAACTAGAAAATATGTTTATTATTATGTACATCTTATTCTTATATTAAAAGGTCATATATTAATTATTGCTATTTATCAATATAACTGTTAAGTGTAAGTAATATACCAATAATTAGTAACTTAAAACTAATGTGGGTTTAAATAATATTTGATTCTGTCTGAAAATGCACACTAAATTTTAGAACATTGATATTTATACTTAGTTTGCAGCAAACAAATATCACAAATTATCTGTGTTTGAAAAATTTTAATCCAATAATATTTCATGTATAAATCTATAAGCATAAAACTAATTAATATTTAAGGTATGCCAACGTATATCTATGTATATCACTAAATTTTTGTTATTTTAACCAGATATCTTTTAATCAATTTTTGGTGTCAGAAAAAGCATATTTAACTATTATTATGAATGATTTGATATATATTTCGAGTAGATTAAAAATATAAATACATAAGTAGCCTAATATTTTATTATTTTGCTGTATGTATGTACATATACAATGAGGCGTACTTATAAACAAATCATAGTCATTATTTTTGAAACATAATGTATAATGACATGCTAATTTTTGTTTTACATCATAAATTGTAAAATAAAATATTTATATAAGATTGGCTTATAATGTTTTTGTTGAAGCAAAATATACAGTTATGTAAATTATTTATATATTATATGTGTAAAACTTTTTTCATAGGTATACTTCATAAAATTTAAAAGATATGAGTATTAATCATTGACCAAGGATCCATAAGGATATTATCTATAGTCCTTCTAAATACATCTATACTCCTGCTAGTTTTCTAACCGTTATTTATGATTTGTATTTAAAAATAACTAAGAAACATTTCTAGAATATATTTTAATTATTTTAGTAATATGTTATAGTCATATTATTTTGATTACTTACTATATATATCATATTCAATTAAGGTTTTTTCAATTAAGACCTTTTATTATTTAAATTAATAATTTCTGTTTTACAAAATAATATTGTTATATTATAAAATTACATAATAACACAATAATGTTATTTAAATGTACAGTTCATTCAAATATATAAAACATACATTTATGAGAATAAATGTTTATTTGTCATGTTTTGAACGCCAAATTACTTCCATTTTCAGTGAAAGGGGACTAAAGTATCATTCCCTACATATTTTTTGAATGAGAAACCATGCAAATGGTGGCTTACTTTTTGCCTTACGTTGTAAATGATAAAAATATACTACTCCATTTTATTTCCAGACACTTAAAATTTTTTTTTTTTGAAATATATACAGGCTGTAACAAAACTAACTGACAAAATAAATATATTTAATTTTAGGCAATATTGCAATATTTTACATTATATATATATAAATATTTATACACTGCACTGCATTTTTATTTTTTTTTAAATATTTTTTGATAACACTTTTCTTAATATTTTATAACATTTATTTGTTAAGTTCACTTTAATAAAATGGATATTATATATTATATATAAAGTAATTTAAAAAATGTATTTGTTCGTTTAGAATAGTGATGGGCAAAATACGGCCCACGGGCCAACTCCGGCCCGCGAAAGTATTTAATCCAGCCCGCCGAGGGTCTATCGACATGGATAGTATATGGCCCGTCATAATTACGTTTTGACGGTCGAGAAGTATACTATAATTCTGGCCCTCCTCTAGAATTTCTTAAACTTTGTGGCCCCCCATTTAAAAAGTTTGCCCATCACTGGTTTAGAACATAGAAATAAAATATGGAATAAAATAATGATTTTGTGCTGCAAACTTTTAGAAATTATGAAAATAATGATAAAATATTGCTTAAATTCTATGTTAATTTATTCTTCAGTTAATCTTGTTATACACTGTATGATGTATATAGTAACCTCGATTCGTCATCATACATCGATTACTGAGATTAATTAGTTTGCTTGTCCAACTTTTTAGCAGCAGATTTATGGAGTTAACAATTGCATTTATTATTTCATAATTTTTTTACACATGCCAAATTTACGACTAAATTTATTATACTTAAACAGTTTTATTTGTCTACTCTAAAATTACTCCATATGCGGAATCAAAAGAGTATGTTATTGGTACATATACTACATTAATAGCACATATTTTTAGGATAATACTCGTTTTCTAAATTTTTTTTCCGTTGAGAATTATTATGGTTATATAACACGTGATTAATTTACTAGCACGATGCGTTCAATACATTTTAGAAATATTTATTATATTCACTTTAAAATTTCACCATAACATTAAGTAAGAGTTTGATTTAATAATTATTGTCACTTTATTTTATGCAATCGTTACGATTCATGACTACTTATTTTAAAGATGCACTTTCCAGTGGGACCCATAAGTATATGAAAATCCTTGATTAAATTAATTAACTTGGAAAAAAATTTACCATCAATTTCAGTAATCCAATCAGATATCAATCAGAAATCGAAAATGTTCTTAAAAATGTATTTAATTTAAAATTATGCGATTGTCCGATTGTCGTTTAATCGATCATGTTGTACTCAAAACAACTATGTATGAAACAAATTTCATTGGTGATGTATATCTACGATCTACATATTTAATATTTGTATAAAAACTAAAAAGTTACCTGTGTAAATAAAATTAATATGGTTTTTTTGGATTAATTGTTCAAACGTGTAGGCAAAATGACTTGTGGCGATAAATATTATTTTGCCCGTTTCGAAATCCTTTTTAACTTCAAATTATCGACGAAATCCATTTATTCCGTTACATTTCTGTGCTTAACGTTTTTGTATATTTTAATATATTATTAGTGGAATGAGAAATCGTAAGTTACAGTAAATCCACAAATTCTAACATTAACCTTTTTAGTATAAATTTTAGTTTTACTGATAATCATCATGTTTGTTTTTTACGTGCATATAACCTAAACAACATCGGTCATATACACTGTGGGTTAAATAAATATTAAAATAATTAAATGACGTACGCTAATATCATTAAAACCGACTAACAATAAACATAGTCTAATTGTATTTAATTAATTTGTTTCACACCACGCCATATGCATTTTTACGTTTCATATACGATTTTAACTTAGAAATAAATCTTACAAAAGTAATTTAAAATAAAAATATAAAATATAAGCTCAAAAAATATGCATTTTATTATCTAGTAGGTAATTTGATTATACTCCCAGATTTCGGTTTATTCAATTTACCTGCCTTAATTAAACGTGTTTACGTAAACAACTTTTAATGATTTAGTTAAACTAATATTCTTAAAAAAATACAAAATTTAACACCTATGAATATTTAATTTCATTTTTTTAATTACTTACATTTTTTTATTTAAAAAAATAACATAAATATAGAGTAAATTACTTAAAAATTACAATTAATCAATTCAAGAAAGAATTACCATGTACATTTAAAACAAAGATTTAAATCATATTGTTTGATATAACAACGAAGAACGTGGAATAAAACAAAAATAATGATACTACATTAAATAATTTCATATGATTACAATGATCAAGAAATCTGTATTCATTAAATTAAATATTCAATAAGAGCTTTTAAACGGATCGGTCGTAATGAGGTTTAATCTCATATTCAATCGTAATTTAAGATTGACAATTTAAAACCAATAAATATGCACTTAAAATAACTAAAATATATTTCTAGAATTTTTTAATGTAGTTTTCATCATTATCATAATTAATATTAAATCTTATAAAAATATGTTATATACATTTTTGATATTTTCATAAGAGTTTATTAAAATAATGCATTATTTCAAAATTATTGTAACCGATTTCTTTTATGTATACGTCTTATTATCAGTGATGTTACGAACCCTGATTTTTGAAGTCGAACCGAACCTGAACTGGACTTATTCAAATTAAAACGAACCCGAAGCGAACCGAACTATCAAGTTTAAATATAGAACCCGAAATCTATATTGTTCCCACGAGGATCTAGGGAAAGGGTAGTCCACCGCGTCAAAGTCCCGAATGACGCGGTAAGGCTATAATGGTGCGCTAAGTGCCACACAGGGTCATCGTGGACACATATCTATCCC
Organism: Schlechtendalia chinensis; assembly: GCA_019022885.1. Lineage (NCBI taxonomy): Eukaryota > Metazoa > Arthropoda > Insecta > Hemiptera > Aphididae > Schlechtendalia > Schlechtendalia chinensis. The sequence goes on from CM032339.1 coordinate 51,430,391, forward strand.
CGTGCCAAGAGACCCCCTTGACAAGTTAGGGGTTAGGAGAGCCGGTTTTTTATCAGCGGAAGGCATGCTCAGGCCTCCAGTCAACCAAGTCCAGAGCCAGGTCGGTGTAAAGCCAGGAGTGTAAAACCCCTGATGGAATACTTAGTCGGGTCATTCTCTGTTTAGTCCTGTCCAATATGGGAGATCCTGCTGGTAGAATTCACTACCGTTGACATATCACTATCAAGTTTAAACAGAGAACCTGAACCTAACTTTATAATATATATATATATATAATAATTAAACTGATTTAAAATAACTAAGTACTTGTTTGATTTAAAAGTTGGCCAACCTAAATAATTAATTATTAATTTCTAAAATAAATTATATAGGTATTAAGTGTTTAAAATCAAATTTGTTTGAGTTTTAACAAGAATATTGTGTATCAGAGGAAAATTCTATTATCAGATATACCTTTATATTTATATAAATAATAAATAATATTTTCCTCGTAGCTCACCGAAAATACTTTAAATTTTTGTAAGCAATAAACATCGTTTTTATTTAGAAGGAAATGATTTGTGAATAATTGTTATTGCGTCATATTATATAATTATATTGATACACGTAGACCTTAACAGTACTAGATAAGAAAAAATAGAAACAATGGAAATGTGGTTTTTTATCTTGGAGAAGATAATAAAAGAGAGAGAGTATTGCTGTCCATCATTAGATCAAGAATCAGAAAACTTATTGAACACCTTATAGGATATAATTTTACTGACGTGTTAGGTTAGGTTCTTTTGCCATTATACACCTCTATAAAATATCAGATATTTTTGTTATCCTAAAATAAATTTGAAACATAAGTACACTAATTTACTACAGTTTAATATAAAAATCAACATATTTTTAAAAAGTATTTATGAACAATTATAATAATAATAATAAAAAACCAATATTTTTATTATTTTCAAATTTTCGCGCGCGCCACCCGCTTACCAACGCCATGGATTGTTATACAAAATTATTTAATAAGAAATCAAATTATTTAAATACCCAATATTGTAAAAAGATATGGTGACTGGGGTAGCACAAATCATTTTATTTTTCTAATTTAAATTAATATGTAATAAAGTAATGAAAATAAAAGCAAAAATTAATAAAGAATAAAAAGGATATTCAAAAAGAAAAAATTAAAAATTAAAAAATAAAGAAATTAAAAATAAGAGAAATAAAAGAATTACCGAATAGAAATAAAATAAAAATATATATATGTATATAAAATGTATACTTAGATATACAAAAAAGCCAATGAGTATTACGTCAATTAAAGAAAAAAGAAAATATAAAAATTGTAATGTGTGTTTATTCTCTATGCAATTTTTTCTAATACATTTTACTTTTAATTTATTCCTCAGTTGTTGTATTTTATTTATATTAACCTGATTATTACACTTTGTTGAAACCGGTAGTAAACACACATATACATCAACTTTTATTTTTTATTTTTTCTTTTATCAACGTAATACTCATTGGCTTTTTTGTATATTTAAGTATACATATATATATATATATATGTATATTTGTATATTTAAATATATATTTTTTATTTTATATGTATACTTTATACATTTTCATCGGGCTCCCAGAGAGCTCGGGCCCCGGGACCATAGTACTCACTGACCCCCCCCCCTTTTGTAGGGGCCTTGATGCGATGGATATTCACATATAAGGTCTCTGACATTAAAGAAAGAAAAATGAAAGTTTATTTTCGTTATGATAAGGCTTAGCCTTTAGAAAAAAAGAAGGAGACGATGAAAAAGAAGAATATATCAGTAAACGATAACGAAAACGGAAAAATATGTAGAAAATATTCGTATTGCTGTGGATTGCACAAAAAAATTATTATCTATCCTAAAAATAGAACAAACTGAAATATTTTTACTCAATTTTTTTTTTTTTGCAAATTTAGTAAGAATTTTATTATTTATTTTTTTGGTTCGACTATTTCAAATTATAAGTTTGATTGTCGAACTGAACCGAATACCCCGAATTAATTGAATATAAAATCGTTAATGTATCAACAACATACGTCGAAAATACTTCTCTGGCTTGGCACTTATTATACCATTTGATTAATAAAGCTTTATTACATAGTTTAATATTTTTAATTTATTTGGTAACTAATCATATATAAATTCCTTAAGTAGAAAAGTACTATTGAGACGAAAGGTTTCAATACATATTTCAATAAATAATTTTATATATGTATTATATCTATCACACTATATTAAATAGATTTGGTAATTACATGATAATATTATAATAGAATTCGAGTTAAACAAAGTTGTTTAAATGTAAAATGAATAAAAATGAGTTTAATCGCTATACCATAATTTTGTATTAATATTTTCTATGAAATATTTTCTTATAAATAGTTAAAATATTGTTATTGTTGAAAAATACATTCGTTATCATTATACTCAAAAATATATTACTTTTCTTGACTTGAAAAGTAAATTATTTTAAATAACTAGAGGACAAGTATACTATAATAATACTATAAATACTAATATCACTTCTTTACAAATTCAGGTTTTAATTGATTTATTTGAAATTATTATAACAAGAAACAAGTCATCGCACATGAATAAAGACAAAAAATAAAAAAATAAATAAAAATTATTTGTTTCAAACTTTTAGTTATTAATACAAAAAATATTTTTCTAGAAATGTTTTGAATTACAAAAAAAAAAAAAAAATAAACTGGTATGAACTAAGATTCTATAATGTTTTTATTAAATATATACCTTTCGATATTCTACGAAATCATTTATACAAACTATATATATTATTATATTACTAACGGTCATTGGAATAACCAAAGTAGATTTATATTCTTTTTGTTTCATATTTTTCGTGGTATTTCTACAAGAGCAAAATAGAAATATTATCATTATTATTGTGTAGCACAGAATATTTTAAATTCTACTTGTCTTCAATAACGTTCATGATTATTGAAACAATTTGATATAACATACAAACTATGTAAGTATATCAGATAAATATATAATACTATGTATTATGTAACTTATAATGTAAATAAATTTAAATTTCGAATACTTAAACACAAGTTTTAGAGAAAAATAAGTATTTAAAAAGTACAATAATATCGGTATCAGTTATTATATGCCTACACAATTTGTTTTTGGAATCTGAGAAAAAATAATGTATTGATTTTGTAATGGTGTTACATCAATAGTTTTAAACATATACTTTGAAAATTCAAAATATCCCAGACACAATGTTATTGAACCTAACCTTATATGTACATATATATATATATAATATTATTTATATTTTACTGGAACGTTAGGTAATATTTTTACTTTCAAAATTGTATTAATTTAGCATTGTATATATTTTTTACAAAAAAAAACGTGATAATTCTGTTATTAATATTATTATCATTTTGTGGTCTGACAAGTTATTTTATTTTTGAAACGCTAAAAGTATACATAACTTTAGAAAATACAAATTACAAATTTAAAAAAAATAAAATAAAATAAATAACACTAAACAAATTATACATCATTAAAGCATAAAAATAAAACAAATTCATATCACAAGATATATTTGTAATAACCAAAATTGATATATTTAGTTTTATTATTTATTAGTTTAAAAATGTTAAAGAGAAAAAATATAAGTGATACAATTACGAATATGTTAATAAATGTTATTGTAATGAATGTAAATAATAACAATAATATAGTGTTATAACGAATAAATAATAAAATAGGTAAAATAATAAATCTATTAAGATCAAACAAATATTTTTTTTTGACAATTGCATTTGTAATTAAGAAAATAATCCAATAAAAATGTTTCTAAATATTTAGATTGTAGATTTAATTTTTGTTGACTCACGCTAAATAATTATCTAATACTTGATTATAGAATATTAGAATGCTACACAATATGGTAATAATAATAAAAATATTATTATGCCACTTACAAGTTAGACATTATTTGACATAAATCTAAAAAATATAAATTTACCTAGTATATCAGGTAACATTAAAATAACCGATCAATAATTGACCATTTTGTTTTAATAATCAATAATAACACAGTCTAAATACGTATTTTTTTGTCTCGGAATATTAAATAAAAATTCATCTGCTCATTAAGAGAATAGATTATATTAACGAAGCTAAACAAATCGACAGTATGATACGAACCACACGCTTTTGTAAAATAATTGCTTTTGGTCTCTAAATGGTGGACAACATTATTTACTGTAACTCAACTAATGCTGTAAAATGATAGTCTGTTAAATTCAACGCTGATGAGTTATTTAACTTTGATGTTTTTCCCATTTCTCTACAACGAGTCCGTCTTATTTTATGTTTATATATTATAATTATTATTTTCAGAATACCATGTTTAGCTTAAAATACCAACATATTTGTTAAATTAATAATTTATTTGTACTCTCGATTCACATAAATAATATTAATATTTTAAAAACAACATATTCTTATGATGGCAATCATAAATGTTTGTTGAAATCGTTAAATTATTCGTATGTTTAAATTAATATATAATTTATTCGCATGAGAATTAACCCTCCCCAATCCTCCCCCCCCCCAAAAAAAAATATCGATTACTGGTATAATATTACAATTAAGCATAATTATACTATACTATGCGTAATGTATATTTTATCATTTACTGATACGACGTAAAATTTTATTATACTACTTACACTAGCGATTTTAATTAGTTAAAAACTGTAAGTTAGGTTGGTAACTCAGTCACAATTTTATTTACTTTTTCATAATATTCTTAAAGTGTAAACTCTCTGTGTTCAATATTATACTCGAATTCAAATACAAAGTTTTACTGCAAAAAAAATAGGTTAATGGATTTAAAAAGAGTTAATCGGTGTTTATTACATATTAAAAAGGTTTTCTCTAAAAAGGGCAGTAAAAATCTTATTTTAAAGTCGTCTGAAATTTAAAAACCATTCGTCGTGACGCTTTCTAGCTGTAACTCATGAAAATTAACCGGGACATTAGCATCTTATTTCTTTTTGTGAAAACGCCATACGGGTTTGCCGGAGTTCAACGGAAATTTCAGACGGAAAATATAAACTTTCCATGCCGTTGATGGGTATTTACACTGTGATATGCGTTGATAATAAAAACAAAATTAATAATATTATAATACATACTCCGCTGAAATGCATACAAGTAAGTGTAACGCAATGTTAATTAAATATGTTTATGTTTAATGCCATTAAAACTATAAACATCAGATGTTGTTCGTCGCCTTACCTATTATTATACATTTTATTACAAGAATATGAATTTAATACTATTACGCGGTAAATTAGTTCATATTTAATTTAAACTCCAGACATATTACAATAGTGAAATATATGTACAAACAAAATATGTTTATACATATTATATACGGGCCACAGATGACAATTACTTTTAGAGTATGTATATGTTTGTATATAAATTATATTTGTACATTTACATATTGTGTATGCACCATGTGTACTTATTAAAGTGCACGTGTACGAATATATAGAACGTATGCGAATATTGATTTCAATGATGTCATATTATTTTTCATCTTGGAAATATAACATATTAAATTTACAATTAAATATGTATGGTATTAAACGTCAGAGAATTCTGTATTCAAATGCAACACTTTCATTGTTTAGCGCTTACAAATTTCTTCAAAATGATTATATTAATTTTATTGTTGTTACTTAAAAATGCTATATAGAAATGTAAGTGTTTGTGAGTGTTATATTTTATTATTTTTATAAAACAAATTCACACATAAAATAAAGGCATATTATACTTGAACATAAATATTAGATTGAGCTTTTAGTTTCAGCGTCATCACTTAGTCTTTATTATGTACAAAGTAACATTTTATATAATTCATAAATCAAAGTTAAATACTAATGTTTGTTTTCGTGTTTTTGACATAGAATTGTTTAAATCTTAATAATATATCTCGTATAATATTCAAACATTACAGCCGGGACCCATTCATTCCATTCATATTGCATTTACAATATATATATACATATATATTATAAAAGTCTGAAGCCATTTTTTTTATTTGTGCAAACCTATATTAACACTAATCATTAATCTAAATTAATTTAGCATTTAAAATCTAAAATTATAATTTCAGAAATAACGTAAAAATAATTTTATTCATATAAAATTTAGAATCAATATGAGCTATAATTTAGTGAAGTATAAAAATTAAACTGTGTTAAAAATACCCGTCATTGTAACAATAAATTCTTAATTTAAAAAAATGCATTGTTTTATCAAATAAAAATGGTTGTTTTGTAAATTATTTAAGTTTCACTTTATGATGCTTAATACAATAATTTCGTGTATATTTATATAATTTCAAGATTAATTTTTGGTAGAATTGAATGACATTTAATATGATTTTAAATTAGTCAAAATGCGTTTCAAATACATATACTTTTATAAACTTGGGCTATGATTTATTTTTAGATAATATCATGTATTCTCGATAAGTTATACTAGGCGTGTCTACATTCAATCCTATACTACACATTCCGTTCTTATAGTTGATGTATCAGTGTATTTAAAACAAGGTTAAAAAACCAAACATTTAAATCATACCACTAAAATAATATATGTATATATGTAAAAAATACATGTAGTATGACAAACGTTCATGTTTTTTACATAATATAATGTTGCCTACGGAAAATATACAATTTCATAATAATATGGAGGAAATATATATTCTGATTTCAGTAGATATCATTTGATGTTATGTGTGCATTAATGGAAATATAATCAAAACGTTTATATAATGTAGAAACGAAAATAATAATATTCGGAACATTGTGAAGCATTTGAAACGTAAATATATACAAACATAATTTAACTGTACTGGTGTAAAACTTAATTTAACAGTCCTCTAATAATATATTATTAAAAATTTGTAAACTCATAACCACAACTTAAATTACATTTTTTAATTCTTGATTACACATTTTAATTGATCGAAAATAACATACAAAAATATCAACAAACTATTATTACTAATATTTACAACGAAAATGATGTAAAATTATTTCAACAACAATAACAGAATATGAATTATTTTGCAAGTAAAATAAACACATACTGAATACATTTATAAATGTGTTAAAAAAAAAACAGAATTTTTCTTCTATAGATATGATATTTAAATTAACATTTGATCAACGAATACCTCTCAAATATTGTACTTCTTTTTTTATTGGGATATATTATTAGTTTATAGAGTATTAAATTTCCAACCATTATAATATATATATTAGGTAAATCTTTTTCTACATTAAACACGCAATATTATAGTAGAAAAATGCGTATATTATTGTTGTTCTGCTAAAAAATACAATTACATAAATACCATCATCAGTGGCAATAATAGCCGGACCTTTGTTGTAGTTTTACATATTTTAATAAGATTATACATTTTATTTCCACTAGATGAAACATAATACATAATATAATGTGAGTACAAGAAGATAAGTCCCGATAAGTCTTACGATAAGTCTCGCAATTACTGTATTGTTTACATTTTAATCTAAACTTTTATCATTATATTATATGATATAAGAGATCACGATCCAATGTTGACCGAGTTTAGATGGTTTAGGTGGTTATTAAAACAAAAATATTTATTAAACTACAGTTTGATACATTTCATACATTTTTGAAAATTCATTTAGATATTCAGATTTACTCTTATTAGAATTCATTAAATTCAATACTTCTTTGTACGATTTTCTTGAGGTGTTGGGATTAAGAGTGAAAATACAATATAGAGTTATGCTAGAACTAATTCAGGAACAGGAAACATTGTTTTGTCTGTGGGAGATACGTAACTACGTAGATCGATAATTGCTATAATCAGAGATGATTGTTGCGACTTATTAATAGTTAGTACGAAACAAAGACGTTGTAACTGTTCAAAATTGAAGAGAAGACTTGATGGATTAAAGAAATTTTTAGTTAATTACATTTCCTTCAGCATCACATCCTGTCAAGGAAGTTGCATCGTTATCATAACAGTGCATTTTTTTCGCTTATAAACGTGCTTTTTTAAAATCTTTAGTCTGGTTCAGATTTCACAGAAAAATAATAAGAGCTCCAACCTATAGTTAGGTTGCCTTAGTTCTAGCCTTACTACTGCAGCAAATTCAATACAATTTTTCGATCTAAATTTAGCTGGTAATAAATGTATTAGAATAGTCTTCTCTGTTCATCCACTCCCCATACTCTAGTAGTATATAAGAAAATTAATATTTTAGTTTGGTCCGAACACTCGATGATATTTGATTGAATCCGTGTGTTACTTGTTATGCTGTTCAATTGCTTTCTTAAAAACTGCATATCTTTTGCAGTTTCCGTCAAATAATCGTTTATTTAATAAAGATTGCCCTATTTCTGGAATAGGAAGTCCTAATAGTTGTGCTATTGTCCTCGTAAAAAAAGAGATTACAGATACACATACAAAGTAATGCAAAATGAACTACAAATCGTCCTCAAAGACAAAATTTTACTCAAAAAAAAAAAAATCCGCACATAAATTATTTTTAGCGATTATCCAGGACATTAAAAATAATCAACGTTACTTTATTTATAAAGATACTCGTATATAGATTATGTGTTATGTATATTATGCACTTTACTTTTTATACATTACGAGTACACAAGATATTTTATGACAGCGCGTCGTTTTATTATCGTCATTTCGATCAAAACGATAATAGTACCAACGATTAACAGTAGTTAATGACGATGATTGGCAGACGCCTAATATATATCGTAGTTTTGCGTTCAATAGTTGATTTGAATAGTCGACGACCATTTTGTTTCTACCCGCACGAAACTTTAACTATTCCGCACGGCGCGTCTGATCGATAGTAAAGTTTCTTTTGTTTACCAATGATTCCCGTCTATGACGTATACGAACTCACAGGCTAAATGTTTTCGCCGATTTCCAGTGACGATAACTGTAACCGTGGACTGTACTCAGATTGAATAGTCATGATTACAGTTGGGTTTTGTTTGAGCTAATTCGTTATACAACATTTCAATAAGATCAAAAGTAAAAATAAAAATATATATATATATATATATATATGTGTGTGTGTGTGTATACACAAACCCAGAACTCTCCCTTTGTCCTTGACGATGTGTTCGTATTCTTTTTACAAACGGGTTTCAAACGCACATGTACAAATATTTTATTTACACATACATATCATATTTATGTCCACTGTTAGGTAAAAAAAAAAAATGTATTTAAAATCAAACCTACGTATTTGTCCATTAATATGGATACGGCTCAATACACGGTGTTTTATGAATTATTCAACGAATTTTATTGGACGTCATATTATAGTATTCAAACGTCAAAATATTATTACTAAACTCTGTTTAACTGTTGTCTTCGTACAATAATGCAACGTTAATTTAAAGCGATAGGCGAATCTGATGTATTTGATCATTAGTTATTTAGGGGTTTTTTCAGCAGTCTTAATTAAAAATAACAATTATTCATCCCAAATTATCAAATAATTAACATCGAATTCACTCTCGAATTCAAATTTATTTATATAGCAATATGGTTGTATGAAGAAGATTAATTATTTATCTGATATGCATTTATATATTAAATATTTAATTCTTCAAACGCAAATCGGAACTTCCATATTATTATACCTAAATTTCTATAAAATACGAATACAGTATTAAAATATTTAATATATTTATATATATATATATATATTAGGGTGTCTTTATCAATATCAATATTTCTTCAGTTATAATAATATAATATATTATAAATCGTGTGTACTATCTAAATAAGGGACACCCTAATATATATATATATATACTTTTTACTTATAAGTTAGAAATACAAATATAAGTTATTATACTTATTATTGTGTTAATTAGACTTATTCATGTTTTAATTTTCAATAGTTTGTTTTAAATGAATTATTTATGTTGTCACTCATGAGTACCTAATTGCAAATTTGATTGTGATTTTATTTTAATATGTAACGTAGGTACCCTACTTTGCATATTCCTGAACATATGAAACGTTAAACAAATATCTCGGTAAAAGGCTTAATAAATAGTTGTTATTATTAAAACGACTAATTTATGTATTTGTAATAAAAACCATTTCACAATAATTCACTTGAGTTCAAGTTAATACTTTAAAAAAACTGTAATGATTAACATTAAAATATAGTAATACTAATATGGATTGAGTGTTTGAAAAAGGAAAAATAACGTTTCAACATTTTTATAAAAAACATTATGCGGAAAAACTCTATTATTGATTTAATTTCCTGTGAACGATATAAAATCTATTTTCATCAATTATGTGGATAAGTTTTAAGAAAATATAAATCGTTTTCTCTCATGAAAAGATAGATCAAATAAATAATTAATTATCCTGAGTATTATTATTGCGGATATTCAAAAAATGTTAAAAGATTTGTTGTATAATTTTATACTAGCATTTTTATCACAATAAATAAATACACGAATAAATGGGACGTAAAATTTCCGTTTAATACGACGAAGCGCGTGAAATCGTAAAGGCGAGCATTTTTGTACGACACAAAAAAATACCCTTTAATGTTTTGAAAATAAAATAAAATTGTCCTTTTTTTTTTAACGCTTAATCGTACAGCTTATGAAAATTCAACAGTTTGATAATAAATCAATAATAGCAGACTTCGAATCACCAGGTCAGACGCAACATTTCGGCATAACATTACGCGCGTACGTACCGGGCGTGCAGTACCGTAATGTAATACAAACGCGACTCGAGATTATAATATCGATGTTATACGACGACATTAAAATATGCGACTCGCACCAGCTAACACCAGCAGTCGAATTTTTTTTTTTTTTTTTACACATACAAAACGTCACCCGTCCACGTTAAATAATTCAAAACGCTTTTAACCCTAGTGGACTCGTAAAAACCCTAGTCGATAAAAACCCGCACGCTCTCACTTCCTATACACCGTTCGCACACATGATATAGATTACCGACTTATACCATGCATACACGTATATGCATTATTATTATTGTTGTTTTTACGTAGTTTCTCTGTCTCCCCACCCCGTTTACTATTTTCACATTTTATTATTTGTGTACGTATATGTATATGTGTATATATATATATAAATATGTATATAGGTATGTGTGTATGTGTGTGTGTATACGAAACTGGCAGCCGCGGCGGGACGACCAAGGTAAGGACCGTAAAAATATTATTTCTCGTCTCCTGCCCGCGTTTTTGCCGGTAAGCGTGCGTTTCGTCGCGCTATATACGCCACTCGTGTCATTTCCTTCTCCGCGAACGCTAAGACGACGGGGACGGTAAAACGAAAATAAAAGAAAGCGAACACTTGATAGTTGGTTTCATAAAAATAAATAATCAAACTTCCTGAGCATATTAACATGAACGGTAAGCACAATTGCCGCATTGGGTTAGTTTTGTAAAAACAATGTTTTTTTCACTACTTGGCACACGAGTGCGTCTATTTTTATTATTATATTATTATTATTATTATTATTATTATTATTATTATTATTTTATTTTTTTTGTTTTTTGTTTTTTTTTTTTTTGAGAAATAGAAAGAGACGCGAGTTCAGCTAAATGAAAGAATGGTTTCTCCGTGGGCAACCTCGAGCGTTATCAGAATTTTACGTTCAATTATGTAGAACTGAACAGCACGATGTTTCAGAAATTGCGACCTTTCCCAGAGGACAAAAGGCGAATCAGACCGATGTCGCTCTTGCAGTTGTAGATAAAAAACAAAATATTGAAAAACGGACGAGAGGAAGCCCACGGGGAACAAATAAATGAAAAAAGAAATACAGCAATCCACTCCGTATACATTTTGGGAAGAAAACACTCGTTTGGCTAGGACGCAAAAACAGCATTTAAAACAGGGAAATGTCATTTTTTTTTAGTATGCGTTACATTGTTACCATAATTTCTTAACTTTTTTATTAAATTTCTGAGTATATACAAATGTGTACATGTATTTATTATTATATTTATATGATTATTCATTCCTACATCAAAACATACACTACAATTATAATAAAAACGATTGAAGCCATATGTAATTTCATTTTTCTCGTGGAACATCTGAAGCGATGGTCATCCTTTCGAAACACCGATTAGATTGGCGAATAAAAAAAAATATGTAAGTCACAATATGAATATCGAATAACTTTTCCACGGAATATTCGAATAAAAACAGAATAATAAGCAAAAAACAACACATCATCGGGGTACAAAAAAATATATAAAATTGCCATACAGACACAATAAATTGCATTCAAATTGAACAAAATAAAATATGCGTGAGAACGAACCAGAGACGAATAGTCATAACGCTGAGTATCACCATTAATACAAAGACAAAGTGCGGAGAATTTAATAACAGTTTGGCCACTCATTAATCGGATCTCCCAAAATAGTCTAATATAGCAAGAAAACTTTCACAAAATATACGAATAATTACCCGATAGACCTTTCGATGACTACATCTCCTCGTTAGTGTGCGTGCTTACTCGGTACCGTGTGTGTGCACACTTCAGCTACGAGCTACTACTCGCTATGAAATCGGTTTTCCGTAGGATGACTTCGGTTTTTGCATCTACGTATTGGGTTGTTTAATTTGTCGGTAATTTCAACTTTGAAATGAAGGCACCGACCAAACCTATTTTCTCAATCATTTTTGCATGGTCAATTATATTCACAGACATAATAAAAAAATCAAGTACGAAGAGCAAGGTAAGAAAAAAATATTCTATTTATTACGCCTTATTTTTATTTCATTTTTTTCTGCCTTTATTTTATTATTTATTTTATGAATTTTTTCTTAAACCATTCTCGGACCTATACCCCGAATTTTCTTATGCTCATTTAATACAACTAAGCCTACTCTACACCCTACTTCTTGTATTATTACAAAGTTGTCCTTAATTTTAGATTTATTACATGCTGCATCTAAATATTAAATTTAATTCGATTTAGTAAGAATTCGTTGTAACTACATATTATTAGTTTTAGTCCAGGGCTCGAAACCCGATTGAAAATATTGGACTCTGCTCTGGTTGGTTTGATACTTTAGTCAGTGTGACACTTGTAAAGCTGTACTGTTTATAACGTAAATCATCGAAGACTCGATGATTGATCGCGAGCTATCTATGTGTAACAGAATTAGTAATTTTTGAGTTTTCATACCCTTATCTTGGTTGTTTACTTTTTAGACCTGAACCCTAGGTTTTTAATTTGAGGTCTGAAGGCCTATTGAGTTGTCTTAGACACCAAAGGTGTCACTAGGTGCTTTGATTCTATGTTTTTATCCTTCTCCAATGTGTGGGTGGTTCTAGTCTTATGTACATTCATGGACGTGTTCTTATTTTTCTCTATATGAGCCTTGATCTCAAACTGCTTTATGAAGCGCGAGTATGGTCTTAATGTTACAGGCATTAGTTAAGAGCCTCTCTCGACGTAATCATATGTTAGTTCTCAGGTGGTAACGAGCACCATGAGGAGGTGATGAAACATTTGCTCATCTCTTGTAAAGACAGTAAGAGGTAAACTCAGTCGATTAGTCTATTTTTATATATATTTATATACAATCCCTTTTATGTAGTTATATATGTATATATATATATATATATATATATATATACAAATATATAACTACATAAAAGGGATTTTCCTAAAGTATATTATAGTTTTCGTAAGTCAAAGTAATCAAATATTGTTCAAAAAGTAGGGACTCAAAACTGAATAGCATGAATGGGTGATTCACAATTTAATTTCTTAAGGCTTCTCTTGAAAAATTACTGGAAATAGGTAAAAAACTTACAAAAAAACATTAAATGAATTTAATATAAGAACTCAATTATATTGTCAAAACCATTAAAACTTCTAAGAAATAAAATAAAATATTTTTTAGCAAAAAATTATTTTTTTAGAAAAATCTTAAAAAGATTTAGTTTTTAAATTTAAATTTAAATAATAAATTGTAAAACTGTAAAACTGTAACACTTAATAAGTATGCAATAAAATAAATATTGCATAATACTTTTTAAATGCACTTATTAAAAAATGTATTATAGTAAAATAATCAAATAACATAAGATCTTTAAATAATTTAAAATATAGTTTAATTTAATTGAAATAATATTGACCCATAAAACAATATACAATGACCCTTTTTATGCAAAACCAAATAATATCGTTAATTTTTTAATACTCTAATAGTAACAAACAAAATAAAAATAAAAGAATAAATCAAGAAATATCCTGAACTGGAAACTATTCTACGAATGAAATTAAATTAACGCTATTATATCATAATTATTATTATAATTATTGTATTTTATTTTGCCAAAATACAATGCGTAGAACTGTACTATAATATAGCGATGATGGCAATAATAATATTAATATGTCAAATTGTTGATATCAGTTTATAAAATGATGATAGAAGAAAATTATAATTTATATGTATAGGTACTTCGTTTAATTCAGACGAAACTCTATTGAATTATATAAGAGTACTTATGTACTTGTAACGAATTTCTGTAAAAATATATAATAAATTATGTACTAATAAATTTATAATCATTTACGAAGATCTTCTATTGTTTAATGAAAGGATTCTAATAGATGGTATTTTAGAACTGATTAATATAGAGTTTATAATATTTAAACTATATCAAATTTTGCAATAATATATTATAAAGGTTTTTTTTTTCAAATTTAAATATGTAGATATTCAGGCTTTTGTATTTGGTATATGTATACAAAGTATATTTTATCTGTGGTAAATAGTAGTACCATCCTAGGTAAATATATAATTTTATGACGTTGTAAACATATTATACACATATAAAACAAATACACATTTTTTAATGTTAATTGGATTTCCTAAAAAAATTTCATGTAGCTATTATATATGCAGTTATATTAAAAAATGATCTATTCACAAATAAATGGATTATTATTATATCACTATAAATGTGAACTATAAATTTAAAAAATAATATATTAACAACAAATATTGAACATCTAAAATGTCTATACAAATATATATTATAACTTTTTCAATCTGAACGAATCTCGATAGTGATCATATAATTTTGATGTTGTAAAATAAATATTTAATTTCAAAAAAATGATTGTTATCTAATTCTATGTTCAATTTACCAATCATCATTGATTTTTGATATGCGAATGATATAGAATTATTTCACATTTAATATTTTATTAAATACATTAAGTAATGTACTTAATAAAATACACCGATTCTAAAAAAAATTGGAATACAAACTTTTTACATAGATATATTTTGAATATAATGAATTAAAAACTCTATAATTTCAAATCTAAGTAATTTAAATAATGTTTAAATAACTATAAAATAGAAATATTAAATCCTCACTGGACACCATGCCGTACATCTCTCTCTCTCTTTCTATATATATATATAATAACGATCTTAATAGCATAGTGCATATATCCTGACAATAAAGTTAATTGCATAATGATCCGTTACTATAAATGTGATATTAAAATAAATGTTATTATTATATTTTGCCGGCACAAAACACACAATCATCGTCGATGCCGATGAACTCATAATCGCACGCGCGAGTACCAACTTAATTATAGACAATTGATTGTGATAATACAAAAAAAAGGCGATTGTTGGTTATAATTAAATGAGAAAAAGAAAAAGCGTGATGTAGATCCGAGAAAATTATTAAAAAAAAAAAGAAGGCATAAAAAAGTAAATAAAGCAATATAAATAGACAGTTTTTTTTACCTTTGTTACTCGTACTTGACTATTTATTATATCTCTAAATGTAATTGACCATGCAAAGAGGATTGAAGAAAATAGGCTGGGTCAGTGCATCACTTCAAAGTTGAATTTACCGACAAATTAAACAAGCCAATACGTTGATGCACAAAACTGAAATCTCCTTATGGAAAATCGATTTCGTACGCGAGTAGTGGCTCGTGGCTGAAGTGTGCGCACACTGACGAGGAGACATGATCATCGAAGGATCTATAGTGTAATGGTTTTTGTGACAGTTTTGTGCTATATTCGATTATGTTAGCGATCCGGCTAGCGAGTAGCTGAGTTGTTATTAAGTTTGCCGCATCTTGCCTTTGCAGTGAGAGTGATATTTAGCGTTTTTGTAATGTGTTATATTTATATGGCTAGTTTATATTTTTTGCTATCCTATCTGCTTTGCTATGCTACCTCTCGTGTGTGCTGGTTGCTTATTATTTCGTTTTTATTCGGGTTGTCCGTGGGAAAGTCATTCGATATTTGTATTCTGATTTATCCAATAAATATTTTATGAATGTTAATATATCGTCAGAGCACTAATATTTATGGTACTAATGATTTTCAGGATACCTCATGTTTGTTTATGAAGTATGTTTAGTATGCATTTACCGAAACTATTAAATTCATCGAATAAATATATATTTGAAATATGTGCGTTGGTATTTCGACTATGTAAGCACTACATTTAATAGGAAATATTATAACATGTGAATACTAACAATTTATGGTTTTGAGCTTAAATATTTTATATGATGATGGTGTTAATGGCATGCATTTTAGGTAGGTAACATCCCACTGGAGCAAAATGACAACATACGAGTATTTGTGGCATGGCTGGAAACTTTTACCTCAGTTCGGTGTTATTTTTGATATATTGACAATATCGCAGTAATGCAAGCATTTTTATCGAAGTTAAAATTATTTCAATATATTTGTTTGTGTATATTATTTAAGCTTCGCTAACTTGTCGAAATTTTTTTCCATCATTTATACCTACGTTTCCAATGGTTTTTAAAGTATTCGTAAATAATATGAATACACTATGTTTATTGAGCATCCAAAAAATATAATAATGCACATATATTTGTATTGTACTCTTACTAATATGCGTTACAAACATGATAAAATATATATATACAAAAATACAATATATGTTTAATACAAAAACATAATAATGTTCGATAAATTTAAGTTTTTTTAATTTTGTCTACTCTAAATTATATAAATATTTTTTCCTCCAATACAAGTGGTGCATGATGATAAATTATTTTGTAATTGTTTATAAGTAATTTTATTGTTACATAATATGCACCTGCCTGAACAAAAAAATATTGAAAAGTAAATGAACAAGCTATCAATAAATTGTCAATCTATTTAATATTTTATAATAGACTAAGTGTTTATACTTAAGTCATTAAAATACAGTTGCCGAATAAATAAATTTAATAATCGTAATAACAACTTAATGATATTTATAGTAATGTGAAGTAATCATTTCTTAGATTCACTGTATTATCATTTAATGTCCAAAAATCATTAAATTTTATAAAGTGACGCTGAATTCAGTGAATTAATTTGATTAAGAACAAAATAATTGTAAAATGATAAAATTCATATTTTTACATGTTTAATATTAATTTAAAAACAAATAATATTAAGTAATTTAAATATTCTAAGTAGAACGCTAAATCCATAAAAATAGAGTTATTCTTAATCTTAGAATTAAACTACAAGAATACAATTGCCATTTATTTGGATATAATTGAATTTATTAACTAAGTAGAATGTTTAAACAGATTTATAATATCAAATTAAATTTTGTTTATATTCAAAAGTTTATTTTCAATATTTTCACAAAAAATATGATTTGTTCTTTAATAATAATCTTTGAGTCAATAATTATTTAGTAGGATTTATGTAATACAATTAAATTTTTGTCACAAATTAAATACAAATTATAACTCAACTCTTAGCAATTAATTCTTTATGGTATACAATTTTATAATAACCACAACAACTAACAACAACAAACAAAAACACGACGATGTAGTTCATCAATTAAATGGAAAGTTAGATTTGCATATCTAAAATCAATGTTAATATTTACTATAATCTAACCAAAAAACTATTATACTTTCCATATTTTTATTTATGTTTCAAACATAATTATTTTTAGTTGTTATAAACAAAATTAAACGTCCGAAATTAAAGTATAAATCAACATTCATTGTTTTATTAACGTCAGTCTAGAAGCATATTAATGTAATACTATTTCATATTAATTAATAAAATAAAATACTCTTTAAACATTTTGTAGTAATCTAAAAAGAAAGCGACGTAAATAATATTTGTTTTAATTGGTACTTTTATGAGGTTGATAAGATAATTAATTTACACATATTTACTTTGTTATAAATATGATAATGAGAATTATTATAAATTATCTAATGGAATAAACTCAAACTTGTTAATATTTAAGTTAACTTAAAATTGATCAAATCATACTGAAAACATATTAGTTTAGTATTATTGATCACAATATTAAAAGAGACAAAATATGATTTTTACTTATAAATTTTTTTTTACATATGTTTAATATTAAATAATATTTAATTTAATTTAACTACGAAAAATTACATTAAAAAAACCTCTTTATAAAATATTACAATCACAATTTGTATGTAACATATATACATATATATATATATATAGATATACCGTTCTAAATAAATCCAATATCACACAATATATTTTACACGTAAAAATATGGGTTTGACGTTTTTGTTTGTTATAACGAAAATTAAAATTTTTTTTTATTACTCTACACTAAGCGTGTGTAATTTTTGAAAGGGATACCATTAAAACGAGTTTTAATACGTCAAAGAGCTAATCTACCCTGTCGGTCTTCAATCAAATATCCTAATAATTTTTTTTTCATTAATTAGTTTTAACCGCATTACACGAGTTTTGACTATAAAGTTTAAATTGACAAATATTAAAAGACGAGTATTCTAATAGATTTGTTTCGTTTTTTCTATCGCTTAATGACATAGTAAATCGATTAAAAGTTCAAATGTTTATAATTAAACGTTGTGCTCAATAAGCCGTCTGCGGTATAAGAACAAGTCAATTCCAAGAATGTTACAAAAATTCACTAAAATACTTTACGGGTATCATAATTTAAATAATGATTTATTATCTGACCGGGTTTATTTTGTTATTTATAACGGTCTTGTTATTAAGCCGCGTGCTACTGTATAATACCTGCAGAATATGATTTGAATGAACCGTGTAAAAGTTAAACATGTTTACGAATAGTTTTCGGTTAAGAAATATTATAGGCGCAAAATTGTTTTTTGCTGTCACGTGTATGAATACATCGTTTGGCATACATTGTGTCCGGATATCGTTCCGATTGGAAGGCCTGTTTAATATCGAAACATACAGCTAAAATGTGTTTGTTGTTTCACAGTGTTATTATATTAGATTATCAAACGTGCATAAATTATAGTGTCATTAAGTAGTTTGCGCGTTAACGTCCGACAAGTAATATACGTTTTCGATTTTACGATGTTGTCTTTACCGGGTTATTTAAAATTGGTCATAAAGGGCATATTTATTCTATGCTAAAATCTCCACTTCAAAGTTATTAATAACTATAAAAACAACATAATTAACAGTTACTATGCATGTGTTTTATTATCGATATTGTTTCCTTAATCTTTGAATGTATCTTTTATATGCATATTATTTTATATACGAACAGGTACGTGTTAATTTCAAATATGTCCCGTAAAAATATACGTTTATATGGAAAAAATTTTTTGAATAGTAAACTTGTTCATAGACATTATTATTTCTATCAATGTTTTATTGATACTTTATTGTAACTATATAATTTTATAAATAATATTATTATTATTAAACCATTTTCTTCGCGAAAATTTCACATGCAATAAATGTTATACCTAAATATAGACAAATTTAAATAAAACAACACAATTTACTGAGATTGTACAAATTAATTTTATTTACCAAGTGTAACAAATCTATTTTTGTTAATAAAATTATTTTATTCTATTTTACATAGCATATGTCATTTTAATATACGATGTGTATCTCAATGTATATAACAATAAAATATTTTTAAAATACGATTGTCACAATGTACTTCCATGTAGATTATACTTAAGTATACATGCTATAAAAGCGTTCTTTCTACAAATAAATGGAATTTACAAAAAAAAAAATTAGATATAAGTATATAGTGTATAATAAATGTACAAGTTCAATTATGTACTAGCATTATTAATTTTTAAATAAATAAAAATAGAGATATAATAATTTTAATTAACAACGATAATATAAGAATGATTTGTATATTTAAATTATACATTTTGAATAGCGTAGTATAATGGGGAAATTATCTTTAATATTAACGTAATCATATATTTTAGAAAATCAAATTTTTTTTTTTTTTGCTTCACTTTTAAGAACAGATTTTTGTTATTAATTTATTCAGCATTTACTAACGCAATTAAATATAATATATAATTTCAATTTAGTGCAATTAATAAAATCATGTAAAATCTATCATCCAGTCAAGACTATAATCTAACAAGTGATATGCACTGCGTAGGTTTTTGTAAATATAAAATACATAATTAATTGTTATTGATATTGTATTCCAAACATTATTTTTTGAGTGCAGGTATTTTAATTTATAATTTTTTCTAACTAGTATATTGCTAACGATTTCATAACGGTTAAACTTTTTAATTATTTATAAATAACATGTTTTTGATTTCTGAAAATCAAACATAAAAGTCACAGCATAACTGATAAAGAAAATAATTACCTTAAAGTTATACCTATTTAATTCAACTTTTCGTCATGACATTATACATTCAGTGAATCAATATTTAAGTATAAAAACGATTTTAATGTCGTTAAAATCGGAATTGCGCATATTTTCATATACAACCTATGTAATTTATATTTGAATATCGAATAGTTTTTAAACCCGATTTCTAATTTAGAGTATACTTTATTTTATAAAAGTTTGAATGTATATTTTGTTTAACGTATTACTTTCTTAATCCTACATACTTAATAAAATGGAAATTTAAATTTATATTGTTATATATGTTGTTGAAGTATGGTATTAAAAAACATAAAATAGACATATAAGTAAATTTGAAAATTTATTGAAATATATATTTTTAAATCATTTAATTGATCTATTTCAACTAATGCTTATATTTATCTATTATAATAGTGTTCTTAAATTTACATTTAGACACAAATACACTTACGCGTTGTTTTGTATTATTATTTATGCGTTAAATTGTAACCAATTTATAGACTTTA
Source organism: Schlechtendalia chinensis (assembly GCA_019022885.1). Lineage (NCBI taxonomy): Eukaryota > Metazoa > Arthropoda > Insecta > Hemiptera > Aphididae > Schlechtendalia > Schlechtendalia chinensis. The sequence continues at coordinate 51,451,738 of CM032339.1, forward strand.
ACAATAAATCTACAATTTATTTTAATATGTCACCATATGAAACTTCTCATTGTAAATAATATTAAAAACATTTTATATTTCCAATATATATATATATATATATATATATATAATATATATATATATATATATATATATATTCGTAGTATTATAATATATTATTGACACTATGGTAAGAAAATTATATACGACACAATATTCTATTTTCATTCTATCGTATTATTCATTCCACCTCCATGATTCACATAACACATATACACAATTAAAATAGCTTTTTGAATTTGTAAATTATTATACGAGATCAACCAATATATCGAATAATAATAATAATAATAATAATAATAATAATAATAATTATTATTATTATTATTATTATTATTATTATTATTATTATTATTATAATTATTATTATGAATTATTATGAAACGTAAGAAAATAATGTATAGATAGAATTTAGTAAATTCTGGCACAGGCTAATACAAAACGTCTACATAAAACTAAATATTGGAAGAAATATAAAATCTAGGACGCTTCTTTTACATAATTTACTGTACTTACCTAGTTCATTTATATTTATATTTGTATTTATTGTAATTAAAAAAATATGAAAAAACTATAAACTAATAATCGTAAATAATAAACAATTGTTTTATATATAAATAAATATATATATTAATATATATTTTTATTTGTTAAGTGAAGCCTATGAGTATTACATAATTGTTATCTAAAAAATCTATATATTTTTATATTTTTATTATATAATTTAATTGTGTAAAATAACATTTTGTTTATTAATTTTATCATTTGATCAATTAATTTTTTACATTATTATTATTATTATATTATTATTATTATTATTATTTGTATATTGACATTTTTATAACCAGACTCGAGAAGAAAAAATACAGTGTTTTGTAGTTGTTTTGCTTTACACAATTTATTGGCCCAAGATTATCAATTTGTGTTATTTACATACTACATGTATACTACACGAAATTTAGTATAATCGATGAATCATTGATTTTACACATCGATAACCTATAATCTAAACTTGATTATAGATAAATTAAAATCAACATAGAGAAGTAAAAGCAAATGTCTTTTTAATCTTTTTTAAGAAATAAAAATAATAACATACTTTGCGATTTCATAAGAAAACTTTTTAGAAATTTGTATTTAATATATTATAAATGAAGCAAATTTCTTCCTTGGAGAAATAAAGAAAAAACAAATTATTTTTAAACCAATATTACATTCTTCAGAATCAAAAACAAATTTTTTTACAAAGCTCTATTGAATTGACGGCGCGTTTTTCTTCCATTATTTTTTCCAGGCGAATTCCATTTTAAATATCGTCGTCGTATGAACAAGATCGCATACTGCGTTATCTTGTACGGAGTTTATTGTGATTTTGAAATATTTTCATTTAAAAAGAATTTTTTCTTTCGCAAAAATGCTCTAGCATTTTGTTTTATTCTTCTTAAAAGATACACAGTTTTTTTTTATTATATTAATATATAATGTTTTAATTAAATTCTATCGTTTCGTTTGGTATCATACATCGCTAAGCATTACTTTTTTTACAACCCATTCCAATATTTTCTCGCAGATTCACGTAAAACGGTTATGTATTTAAAATGAAGTTACTCTCGTGGACATTTCATAACAATGTGAAATTTTTTAAAAATATTTGCCCCCACCGGTACCCCTTTCCGATCGTTCGAATAATTCGACTTTAATTATCCTCGTTGACATCGGTTCAAATGACAGGCGGGAACCACTTACGTGGCTCCGGAGTTTTCCCGGTAAAAATTTACATTTTGCCGACTACCACCCGAGTGCCTGCTGTCAGTAGTTGATGTCTGGCTGATAGATCTACGCAGGAAGTGCTTTTGGAGGAAACTTTAAACGAGCAACAGGCAGAATGACAAACAGTTTGTCGTATATTCGCGAGCGTTTTTATCGCAAACAAAAGTCATTGGGGACGATGACATAATATTATATACTACTTCGATGACATACCATGCGCTCACGCACGCTCAATTGTTATGATGTGACCGACCGGACGACGGACGAATAGTTTTATGTACAACCACCGTCCGACGAAAATAACCCTTTGAACGTGTCAGATTTGATCGGAGCGAAAACGGGCCCGTTGTTGACGTTATCAGCTGCTATTGCACTTTAAATACGACGACGAACGAATGGTTGACAACTTACCTAAAATGTGGATCATAAATTTTCAACTGCATTATTGAAACGTCTGCGCCATCAGGACTCAAAACAATAAAATACACACACACAGATCTCAACACAGGATATGACTATATATATATATATATTATACAAATATACAGATTGCTTCCATTTACTTCCATCAGTTATACTACTGAACACGATAGTCAACTGTCACGAACGGCGATGACTGTACCTTATAATACAATTATAACTAAAACTATACTCATGAATATTATAATATCATAATCAGTGGACAGTAAAAACAAAATCCGAATTGTTATTAATATTCAAATAAAAAATAATTTTACGTACAATAAAACATTGATTTTTCTCAGATCATATTTGTTACCAATTCACGTAATTTTACCATTTTTATTTAATTTATGTTGATATACTTTATTATTAATAAACGTAAGATATATTTCGTATAAGTTTCCAACCCAGTACTGTTTTTTAATTAAAATCGAAATTGTTAACAACAAAAAATATAGGTAATAATCATTCAATTTAGATAATCAAATATCAAATCATAATCAAATCTCTTTAAATAATTCAACAACAGGGAAATATTTCATATTTTAATACAATAAATCAATTATCAAATATATATATAAGCTTAAGAATTTTGCCTAAGTAGATAATTTGTTGATTAATTAGAAAACTTTGATATTTACCGTCAATTATAACTTATTTTTGTTCCTAAGTATTTATGATATTCGTCATATAATTATTACACTTACAATAAAAGATAATTTAAGTACATAATAAAATTTTGTTAATAACAAAATGTTTATTTATTAAATTGATTAAAATAGATTATAAAATTAATTCTAGATGCTTAGATATGAATAGTAATTTTCTTTATACCAAATTTTAGGTATATAAATTATTATTGCACCACTTATGAGTAAAAACCTGATAGTATCAAAAATAAAATTTTTAATCAATTATCTCGAATGCTGATATTAAATTTAAATAAATTAACTGAATACTCTTTTACTCTTGAGTAACCGAACATTACACGTTGTATTGATAATAATCAAACCTTTATTGTGTTTTCAGATCAATATTCATGAATAATTGTTTAAATAATTTTTTGTAATTAATATCTAATACAATAATTATTAATTTTGTAATATTTAATAATAATATATAATAACGTATATATTTAATGGAATATTACAATTACGCTATAAAACGTATTCTGCGTGTATATTTTTCATGAAAATTGATTTGATTTTTTTTTTTTTTGTTAACGGTTAGTTATAGTTTTATATTTAATTAAAAAATATATTTATATTAAGGTTTTATATATATGTCGGTTTTATTTATATCAATAATAATAGTTAATTTTTTTCTATATTAATCATAGATAAGACATAACAAATTAAATAATTATAACCATTTTATTTGAGACGTTTGTTAATAGAAGTACATAATATTTTCCTTATATTTTTATTATTTAGTTTTTCAAATGAATTCGATTGGTTTTCTAGCTAGTGTTTTAGCCGTAAAGCATTTTGTTTAACACTTTCACTGAGTGTAGGGTTTTTATATTTACTACATTTCGCTCTTTTATTATATAATCAATATATAACATTTCAGACTTAAACATTGTATATGATTCATATAAAGTTATAGACGAGTATATATGTGTCTTATTAACTGTAGTAATCTTAATCCTAGTCAACATATTGAAATAATTTCTTGTATAACGTTTATGTTTCGTTATGCATTTTTAAGTCAAATAAACTAAAAATATCAATAAAATCATAATATTGGTATCTATCAGTTCACGTTTTTTTAGAATATGGACACAACATTGTAGGACAAAAGAAGACAACTCGTGAATAATTTCACGATAGTGTTTGTCCATGTTATTATATACGATATCAGTTTTAATAAATAACTTGTTTTGAAACTATTATTGCTATAAAATATCAGTTTAGAGAGTACTAACCTATACAGAGTAAAACTTGTCGTAAACGAGTTCTTAAAAGCTTGCTTAGTGATAGTAACCATTTTGTTCATGTTATATATAACATTATATTATAACTAATAATGATTAATATTATAATCACTACGGTCTACAATATTATAATATTATTTGCTTCATAAAATAAATAAATATGAAAATATCTATCTATAGTCGTAGGTATGATATAATAATATACGATATTCGGTATTTTTATGACTCTATAAAGTTTTCATTTAAACTCGTATAAGCAGCGCAGCCTGACGAAAGAATCTCACACACGCGTATTACAGCATATTAAAACAAATATTGACATTTTGACTTGTAAATATTATTACATTTTCGCCGCTTTTGAGTAAAAACTTTATTATGTGCCGAAAAGCCTTTAAGCAACGTGGTTCACAAAATAACATCGTGTCTTAATTATATATTATATAATAATACTTTCGGTAAATCCTATCGTTTTTTCAATGTTTGTGCGAAACTTTAAAACATTATTATTAATTCAGTCATACTGAGCATGTAGAACGAATTCAGAATTCCGTTCATGTTTACGGGTAGAAGTGTAATTGTGTTAGAAGGTGTGCCCACACCAAACACACACGTGCACAAAAGTTGTTCGGCTTTTGGTCAAAAAGCTGCTGCTGTTTATAGTTCGACAAGTTAAATGAGTAAAACTTGCAGGTCTAACCCTTAAAGTGATTTAAGATATCGTTTTTTCGATACTTCAGGGTCGATGACAGTATCCGTGACAGAGCTTTATACATTTACCCCGAAAATGCAACAAAAACGACAGCCTTAAATTAACTAATCGAACGTAAATTACGAGTACGAATAGACACAGTTGACAAACGCTCACTATTGATTTCCAAGTCAAATATAATGCCTTTATATGTGCGTATATATAACATATTACTTTTTTGGAATTGAAAATATAGACTTAATAATTGTCCAAATGTCTCTATAATATAACCTATTGGATAAATATGTTGAAGTAAACTAATTACTAGATTTATAGCTGTATCAGATGAAGTAAATACATTTAATCGCGGTATGTTGGCTGGGAAATTTTCCTTTCTTGTGTAATATATACACATTTTATACATAAATACATTTTCTGTAAAAGATTACAAAGGTACTGTATACATAATTTGCATGTGTGTGTGTATAATGTATATAATACATATAATATAAGTTACGTACACTGACTTATGTGTAAAATATTTATACGCATGATACAGACGACTTCTGACGGAGTTGGAGAGATAGAGAATAAAATGTTGGTGGGCGGACAGGAGAAGAAAAAAAATTTAAACTAAACGGCAAGAATTAAATTTACTATATTATAGGTCCCTAGATGACGTCGATTGAATACTAAACGCATTCCGTTCGTGTCAACAAAAAAATAATAATGATAATAATACATCCGTATTTTACACACGTGACTGAAATTCGTACGGTGTAAGAACTCACATTATGTAAAAAAAAATCTGATTAGTCAATCGACTTTACAGCGATGACTTGAGTAAATTTCAAATATTATACATACTAGTATAACGTAGATATTATAATATAAAAGTGATACGAGAATGTCCGTCAAGATAGCACCCGCACATTATCCGATTCACTCCAAAGTAGTACCAAAATTTTGCTACGAATTTGCTACATTTTGCTACGCTATTTTTAGAATTTGCTACGGCCTAGTTTTTGCTCAAAATCGGAAACAAATATGCCGGTGCTATCTTGACGCAGCACCGACACATTATCCGATTTACTTCAAAGTAGTACCAACATTTTACTCCGAATTTGCTACATTTTGCTACGCTATTTTTAGAATTTGCTACAATCCGGTTTTCCCTAAAATCAGAAAATTCGAAAATAGCTCAGCACCGGCACATTATCCGATTCACTTCAAAGTAGTACCAAAATTTTGCTCCGAATTTGCTACATTTTGCTACGCTATTTTTAGAATTTACTACGGTCCGGTTTTTCCTGAAATCAAAAAATTCGAAAATAGCTCAGCACCGGCACATTATCCGATTCACTTCAAAGTAGTACTAAAATTTTGCTACGAATTTGCTACATTTTGCTACGCTATTTTTAGAATTTGCTACGGCCTAGTTATTGCTAAAAATCGGAAACAAATATGCCGGTGCTATCTTGACGCAGCACCGGCACATTATCCGATTTACTTCAAAGTAGTACCAACATTTTACTCCGAATTTGCTACATTTTGCTACGCTATTTTTAGAATTTGCTACAATCCGGTTTTCCCTAAAATCAGAAAATTCGAAAATAGCTCAGCACCGGCACATTATCCGATTCACTTCAAAGTAGTACCAAAATTTTGCTCCGAATTTGTTACATTTTGCTACGCTATTTTTAGAATTTACTACGGTCCGGTTTTTCCTGAAATCAAAAAATTCGAAAATAGCTCAGCACCGGCACATTATCCGATTCACTTCAAAGTAGTACTAAAATTTTGCTACGAATTTGCTACATTTTGCTACGCTATTTTTAGAATTTGCTACGGCCTAGTTTTGCTAAAAAATCGGAAACAAATATGCCGGTGCTATCTTGACGCAGCACCGGCACATTATCCGATTTACTTCAAAGTAGTACCAACATTTTACTCCGAATTTGCTACATTTTGCTACGCTATTTTTAGAATTTGCTACAATCCGGTTTTCCCTAAAATCAGAAAATTCGAAAATAGCTCAGCACCGGCACATTATCCGATTCACTTCAAAGTAGTACCAAAATTTTGCTCCGAATTTGCTACATTTTGCTACGCTATTTTTAGAATTTGCTACGGTCCGGTTTTTCCTGAAATCGAAAAATTCGAAAATAGCTCAGCACCGGCACATTATCCGATTTACTTCAAAGTAGTACCAAAATTTTGCTACGAATTTGCTACATTTTGCTACGCTATTTTTAGAATTTGCTACGGCCTACTTTTTGCTAAAAATCGGAAACAAATATGCCGGTGCTACTTGATGCAGCACCGGCACATTATCCGATTTACTTCAAAGTAGTACCAACATTTTACTCCGAATTTGCTACATTTTGCTACGCTATTTTTAGAATTTGCTACGGCCTAGTTTTTGCTAAAAATTGGAAACAAATATGCCGGTGCTACTTGATGCAGCACCGGCACATTATCCGATTCATTTCAAAGTAGTACCAAAATTTTGCTCCGAATTTACTACATTTTGCTACGCTATTTTTAAAATTTGCTACGGTCTTGTTTTTCCTGAAATCGAAAAATTCGAAAATATCTCAGCACCGGCACATTATCCGATTCACTTCAAAGTAGTACTAAATGTTGCTACGAATTTGCTACATTTTGCTACGCTGTTTTTAGAATTTGCTACGGCCTAGTTTTTGCTCAAAATCGGAAATAAATATGCCGGTTCTATCTTGGGTTTATCGGCATTCTGTTTCTAGATATATCGGTTGTAGCACTTTCATTGACGTATTAATTTTGATTCTTTTGCAGTAAATTACCTAATGACTCTCTGATAATAGATTATTTTACTTGTTGTACTTGATAGTTACTACTTGTAATACTAGCAACTATTTCAATTTTCTAACGTTTTTAAGTATGAGGTATATAAAAATTATTATTATTTGTAATGTTATATTATAATATGAAAACACACTAACTACTCAACCAGCAACGTTTAATTTTATCATAACGTTGTAAATAGTTGTATAGTTGCAAATTGTTTTGGTGATATAAAATAAAAACATTTAACAAGAACACTTCGCTAATTTGTAATAAATTATTTTTAAATCTTAAAGGTATGTTATATTTTCAATTTTTATTGAAAATAAGTTATCATTACGTAGATACCTGAATTATAACTATAATTATATAAATTTAATAGTTTTGTTACTACATATTATTTAGTTTAACCAATGATATTTATATTTTATATTGTATTATACTGATAATTTTTGTACCGTTCGCGTTTTATTTACGCGCGAGATTGTTATATTTCGTTAGTCACGTGTATTTACGTTATTTATAATTATTATCGTCGCCTCTACCGGATAAAGATTTTGGTTTTTCGGGTTTTTTCGAATTTTTAAGAATTAAAAATAGAATAGAATTACATTTATTGATCAACAACCACATTACCATACATCAAATTGTTTCATTATCACCAGAATCTTGGTGGTGTGCAGTACATGTGAAATTACGTATCCTTGCTTGGAAAATGGTAAGTATTTTACTTAGATTGTTTAACTATTATTTTATTAATTAATACATAGAACTAATTATGATATACAATACAATAGACCTATAATTTATAAATTATTTATTTATTAAAAATATGATATACCTACGTACTAAAGTATTACTTTTTTTTTTAGTCAGGACCTATTTTTTTGTAATATTAAGTATTATCCACTTTTAATTTTAGATTATAAATTCCGTGTCACAAAATAAAATATGCCTCCATATCCTTAAATACAGTTTTTTCACTATAGTTTTATTTACCAATTTATAGTTAATTACAATTTTTTTAAAACAAATATTAACAGGCCTTAAACTTTATCAAGGAGAAATCTATGGGTAAATTAAGAATTTAACTTATTTAATTATGATTAATGAATAAATCATATTTTTTTCGATTGTGTCGAAAAAACAATACACCATGCATTGTAGGGTTAATATAAAAACTATGTACTTAGATTAATTTTTTTATAATATTTGATATTCTAGAGAACCCATAAAAACGCACACTTTGATAAAATGTAAAATTGACTTTTCAACCTTATTTTTTATTACAGAAATTACAGAAAACTGATTACAAATATTGTTTTTTATCAATTTTACTACAGGTGTTTCAAATTGCGTATAATCCTTGAAATATACCTTATTAAATTAACTTCTATAAATATATATATATCAGTGGCGGTTATATCAAAGTCTTGAGGGGAGGGGGCGAATTCAAACTCAATGACAAAGTAAACGATCTTCCTCCTCTCGATGACGGCGGATTCTCCATTATTGGTATTAGAAATTTATTGCCTTAAATTAATTATATTTGGTAGATCATAATTACGTTTTACATTATACATATATTTATTTTGCCATTTTTGGTAGCACTAAATTTTTATTTACACCTAAGTTCTTATCAAAGTGTCAAAGAAAGGACCTCATTTCACACGCAAAAAAGTACGCCGGAATATACCAAACACTGCTTTAGATCAGAAAAAAATGATTTTATACAAATGAAAATAAATGTACTTATTATTTTATAATATGTAACCAGTAGGTAATAAAAAACGAATATAAAGTAACGAAAACTCCAGGGGAAGCAGGTGATCAACCTATCAGCACCCAGATATCCGCCACTGATAATTATATATACAGTGTTTCGCATTATCTAGATAAAAAACAGTATTATCTATTATCTTATCTTGACAAATTTTCACTTAATTATCCGTTATCTTATCTAGATAAATTTTTAAGTTATCTTTACACAACACTGTATATATATATATATATATATTTATACAAGTATTCAATTTTTTTTGTAATGAATTAATTTGTTAAATATTATAATGTGTTTTAAAAAATTATCAAAACAATTTTTCGTTAATTTTAGTATTAAAACAATTAACATGTGATATTTAGGAAAACGCAGTAATTAAACCTAAAGGCAGACACCTTCAATACCACATGAGGAATTACTTTTATTGTTTATTGAGCATAATGAACAAATTTTTGTGAATCGCTCCTCTACTGAACTTGTAGCGTGTAATAGTAGTATATGGAAGGATTTAGAAAACTCTGTAAATGGAAAATTAACATCAAAATCACTATATATGTGTTTATCCAAAAATCGAAACAATATAAAAGAAAAAATTAGTGAAAAAATTGAATAAAATAAACTTGTTGAAGCAAATATATTACTTGAAAGTCCTAGTGAAGACAATAATTCTACTGCATCAGTTACCGATGAAAAATTATTTCTGTTGATAATGATGACAAAATATCATTTAAAATATTATTAACCATATGATGAATATATTAAAGTCAAACCAGAGTTGCATGAATATAAGAGTGGTCCATATTATAAAACATACTCTACCTTGAAACCAAATTTTTGGACTAGTTTATTGTTTGAAAAAATATGGCACACTTCTAAAATTCATTGTAATTATAGTTTTAAAAATAACAAAGTTGGTGGAAAAAATGCTACTCATTTTATTAATATATATGGGAAGTGCAAAGATTGTGGCGGAAATTTGAGAGGATGGACTTTGGAGGAACCAACAGAATTTAGTAATTGGATTTATTGAAATATGTGCTGATCGTCTTAAACTATCAAAGAGCAAACACCTCTCTAAAAGATTTTGCAAAGGTAATGAAAGGAAAGAAATAAGCAAACAATTATTGAATGAGATGCATCTAATTGGCGCCGGAAGAGAGTAGATGAAGTAGTTGATTTTGGAGGCAAATTACCCCCACATATATATGACAACCATGTTTTGAGACAGGCAAAAAGTGGAATATAAAACAAAAGTCCTTGGAATCACCAATAAATGTCCTGTTCAGTCCTTGGTCGAACACAAATATAGACTCCCACATGCAGGATCAATACATACTGTGAGCTATGATGAAAACATTTATACATTATTGGTCACCATACCAGACTGAAGTTTACAAATTAGCCCATAAATCTTTAAAAGGTCATTGTAAAGTAAGCATTGATGCTACAGGTGGCCTTATTTCTAAAATATGGCGTCCAGTAACAAATGAAAAATCTCATCACTTTTTTTTATATGAAATCGTTGTATATGGCCTTGGTATCCAAGAATCGATTTGTCAAATGGTGTCAGAAAAGCAAGACCTGCCTACTATATTATATTGGCTTAACAAATGGCAATTATCAGGTGTGCCATGTCCTAACGAAGTTATAACAGATATGTCACAAGCAATATTAGGAGCAGTGTCTCGTGCATTTTGTGGAATAGGAATAAAAGAATATGTAGAAATATGTTTACAATACTTGTTAAATGAATCAAGTAATTTTCCAAAATGTTTCATACGAACCGATATTGCTCATTTTATAAAAATGCAGTGTAGGTGGAAATGTTTTAAAAGCTCAAAAGACCGAAGATTAAAAGAATTTTATATAAGATGTTCCAGGCTTCTCATAAACACTCTAAACATTAAAGATTTTCAGCGTATTTTGAAAAATATTTTAATTGTAGCATTTAATGAAACAGACATACAAGTCGAATCCAGTTTGAATTCTCTGATCTCAGAAATTGAAGGTAATGAAACTGAATTAGAAAATATTAAATATGAAGATGAATTTATAAACACTGCTTGGGAAAGAAGAATTGCATTTAGATCAATTTGATAAATTTAGTTCTACAAATACTGTAATAATTTTTTTAAAGAACATCGAAGAATTTATCAAGATTGCAACACCACAAAAAGAACAACGAAGTCGTATAAATGCATACTATTTACCAGATTTTGGAAAAGAATTAATTCGTATTTCACAGCTGTTTCCATTATGGACGAATTGTATGGTTCCTGTATTTAATTGTCCAAATAAAACAGCGTCCTCAGCTCCTGTCGAAAGTGACTTCAATCAACTTAAAACCAGAATTTTACAAAATGAAAGTAAACCAATGTCATTGGATAGATTTGTACTCACACATTTAAATGCTTTAAGGGGTTTGATGAAAATGGCATTTGATAAAATAGAATTCAATGAATCGAGTGATAGTAACTCATCACTTAAATTATCATTTAAACGAACATCTAATGATATTTCCCCAGTAGAGTTCAAATGATGATGTTAGATTTTCAGATGAAAAGTATCATGCTGAAGAAAATTGGGGTGGTCTTGGTAATACATTAAAAAAACAAAAAATGACAATTAATAAACAAAAAAAAATTAAGACAAGTAAATATTTAGAATCATGTCCTGAGATTGTAAAATTGTTGAGTAATTCAAGATTAAGGTCTTCTAAAAATACCTACTTACTGAATGGTAATAAATCAACGCCATTAAAATCAAATAAAAAGACCTATATAATTACCAATACCTGTGTATTTGATTCTATCACAGCATCGATTTGCACAGGATACTACGACCATCCAAATTATAAAGTATTTATAAATGCATCCAATGATGCATTTTTACAATTTTGTAAGGATTTGGCAATACATGGTACAAATAAACACCAATATAAACAGAGATTAGTACTTTTAGAAAAAATGTTTAATCTGGAAAATTTATCCAAAATACCCGGTATTATAAATTACAATGCACAATGTAATATAAGTAATTTTTTGACTACATTTGGTCTGGTATCAGCATCTATACAAATCAAATGTAATATGTGCCACCTTACATCAACAGTAATCAAACATTTTATAACACCGAACATGCAAATTATCGCAAATGAAGGTTTCAAAGAACTCAACGCAGAAGTTATTCGTAATGTCGGTTGTACATATGACGAACCTTGTAAAGAAGAAAATTGTAAAGGCACTAAAACTCACGAACACGTATTAAATAAACATTTATTTATTGAGGTGGACTTATTAAGTTTATATAAACCTGCACCATGTACCGTGTCTTCAATTCCCGAGATCTTAACATTATCCAATGAAACGTAAGTAAACCATTATATAAGGCTGGGCATTAAGGAGTTAAAAGTTAAAATTAAGTTAAAACGTTAATTTATTATTAATTAAGTTAATTAACTCGTTATTTTTTTTGCAAAATAACTTTTAACTTGAAAAGTTACTTTTTTTTAACTTAACGTATTTACTTTATGTAAACTTTTTACTAAAGTATCTAAGTTTAGTTAAATTATTATTCGAAGAACAATGTAATTTTGAAATTATTTGTAATAAATTACTTGTTTTTATTTTATTATTATTTTACAATAGCATACACGTGTTATTATTTATAGCATGTAAGACGTACGTAAAAAACCCAAGTCACAAGATTTATTGAGTACAGTACCTAAATATGAAGCCGTTTCACATTGATGTGTGTGTACTCCCGGAAAGAGAATTTTAATATAAAATTATAGATAATAAAATATATGGAACTACCCGCGCATAATCAGTTGTCATATTGTAGTAATTTTATCACTTGTTTTTAATGTTTTCTAAAGTAATAAAATACAGAATAATAATTATTGACCAAAATCTAAAATATTGGTACAACAACAAATACAATACACAATATAAAAAGATTTAAAGTGCGGTAACTCAATACTCAAGCCAAGGACTATATTATTATTTATCATTTTTAAGAACAATAGAAATGTTAACCAGTAAATTAAAGTGTGTACCCTGAAATTTTGGCAGCGTTCTCATTTTGTTTGTTGAAAAATCAGAAAATTTTAACTTTTAACTAAGTTAAGTTACTATTTCCAAAGTTAACTTCTATTTTTGAAGTTAACAAAAAAAAAAATTGGTTATCTTTTAACATATATTAACTTAATTATTTTAAATTAACTTAACTTAACGAGTTAAAAAAAATTGTTAACTTGCCCAGCCTTGCGATTATATAATTCAAAACCGAATTTATAAAAATAAATCTAATCAATAAACTGTTTAAATTTTGTTATGATTTGTAGGTATTCATTAGTGTCAATAATAAATTATATTGGAAATCCACTTTCAACAGCATCATACAATGAAGTTGGACATTATAATACTCATGTAAGGACGACAATCTGGAAACTGGAATGTCCATGATGATTTAGTGTCAAAAGTCCATGTCTATAACAAGCCACAAACCACTTTTGTACAGCCACATTTATTATTTTATATAAAAGATTTAAAAAAAAAAAAATTAATAATTTAATAATTTATGTTAAACTTTAAATAATATATGCATGTATTTCTCTAGTAAAAATAACTTATAATTTTAAAATAGATAAAAGGATAAGGAATAAAAGTTTAAAATATGAAAAATTAAAACTGCATATTTTATTTTATAGATTGTAAAAGGTAATGCATGATAAATATATTGTAAATGTATAAAATATCTATAGCACAAAACTAAATTAGCAATTTACAAAATTCTGAAAATCAATTTGCAAGTATTAACAAAAAATTTGCAAATAATAGAAAATGGTTTAGAGTCCATCGGATAATGTGCCGGTGCTGCGTCAGATAGCACCGGCATATTTGTTTTCCGATTTTGAGCAAAAAACTAGGCCGTAGCAAATTCTAAAAAACAGCGTAGCAAAAATGTAGCAAATTCGTAGCACACATTTTGGTACTACTTTGAAAGTGAATCGGATAATGTGCCGGTGCTGAGCTATTTTCGAATTTTTCGATTTCAGGAAAAACCGGACCGTAGCAAATTCTAAAAATAGCGTAGCAAAATGTAGCAAATTCGTAGCAAAATTTTAGTACTACTTTGAAGTGAATCGGATAATGTGCCGGTGCTGAGCTATTTTCGAATTTTTCGATTTCAGGAAAAACCGGACCGTAGCAAATTCTAAAATAGCGTAGCAAAATAGCAAAATGTAGCAAATTCGTAGCAAAATTTTAGTACTACTTTGAAGTGAATCGGATAATGTGCCGGTGCTGAGATATTTTCGAATTTTTCGATTTCAGGAAAAACAAGACCGTAGCAAATTCTAAAAATAGCGTAGCAAAATGTAGCAAATTCGGAGCAAAATTTTGGTACTACTTTGAAATGAATCGGATAATGTGCCGGTGCTGCATCAAGTAGCACCGGCATATTTGTTTCCAATTTTTAGCAAAAACTAGGCCGTAGCAAATTCTAAAAATAGCGTAGCAAAATGTAGCAAGTTCGTAGCAACATTTTGGTACTACTTTGAAGTGAATCGGATAATGTGCCGGTGCTGAGCTATTTTCGAATTTTTCGATTTCAGGAAAAACCGGACCGTAGCAAATTCTAAAAATAGCGTAGCAAAATGTAGCAAATTCGTAGCAAAATTTTAGTACTACTTTGAAGTGAATCGGATAATGTGCCGGTGCTGAGCTATTTTCGAATTTTTTGATTTTAGGGAAAACCGGATTGTAGCAAATTCTAAAAATAGCGTAGCAAAATGTAGCAAATTCGGAGTAAAATTTTGGTACTACTTTGAAGTAAATCGGATAATGTGCCGGTGCTGCGTCAAGATAGCACCGGCATATTTGTTTCCGATTTTGAGCAAAAACTAGGCCGTAGCAAATTCTAAAAATAGCGTAGCAAAATGTAGCAAATTCGTAGCAAAATTTTGGTACTACTTTGGAGTGAATCGGATAATGTGTGGGTGCTATCTTGACGGACATGATACGAGAAGCTTTTTTTGAAGTACTCATATTTACGCTTTTACATAATACACCACACGCGTATTTCACCGGTCAGAGTGGAACTTCCAAGTACCCTCTTAAACGGTCTTTATTATTATTAATCTCAACATTTACCGTATACTAGCCACCTCATACTGTTCTGGATATATGATTCTTGGATTACGAGTATATCACACAGTGATCTGAAACTTATCGCCATTCAAAAAACGAATTGGTTGATTTACTGATTGATTGTAATCAATTTATCCCACCGACGCGGTACGTACCTTTTAGTAAAGTTTTGGTTATTAAAAAAAAAAATTATTTTCTAAAATAAATATTTTCGAACCTTCCGAAACAACATGCAATAGTATAAAAATATTCTGTTCAATAAAAAAAAAAGATATCGACTAATAGAATATTTGATTTAAAAGTAAAATTTCTATTTCAACACGTTACACGTATCGAAAAGCAATCGTTTTAATATATCTTAGTCTTTTTAAGTGGTTAAAATTCAATCGTTTCGAATTCGAGTTTTTAGAAGGCATTTGTATAAAATTCAAGCCTTACCCGATTGCGTAGACTATTCGTATCCAACGTTTCGGTTCGATACGTACGGTCTCTTCTGGGTAAGGTAGTATTACGTGCCTAAATATTTTAACCCTTAAAATCCAAATAAGATTCTTTGTGGTTTATTGAAGGGCGGAAGACCCATTAACACCTATTCGGCCGAAAGGGAAACCCCGTTTGCTAATATTAGATTCTTAGTGAAACGGAAAAAGTATATATCATATAACGTCGTTACACTCCAGCACGGTGAGTACAATTATTAATGGAACACTCTAAAGTGTAGTACTTTTATTGAGTTTCGAGTAATAATTGAAATTCGGTCCATCTATTTTATTTTATTTCGTATCCGTATAACGACCGTGACATGTTTATACGAGCGCATAAAGTTTTCTTTTATTCCATAAAAGCTTAGCGCTATAAATAATAAAATATCATTAAAAATTGAAGCCATAACGTGTTTGGATAAAATACCAACGTAAATAGTTAAATATTATTACATCGACGACAAATGAAAACATCTCGTACAGTATATGTGAATATTTACGCCCCACACAGACTTCTATCAATATTGAGAAAGCGTTTAGCCAGGGACGCAATTTTAACAAAAAAACTCGGCGTGCTGTAGCACTTCCATTTTTATTTCAATTATATTTATAATTATCTTAGATTAGACACAAATAACTGGGGAGGGCTTCCTCCCCCAATTCTTATTCAACAGTTACATGATATATCAATATTGTTTTGTATATTTATTATAAAGTTAGTATGAAAAAATACTTATGGAATAAATAAAAATAAATAAAAATTAGTTAACGGCGTATTATGCGTAATGACATAATTTTTAGCAGAAGAAAGAAGACATGGTCAAGATTTTTGACCCTTATAAACTTTAAACCCCTAAAATTATTTAGAAGATTCAAATAACTTGTGATACATATTTTACCATAGTTCGCAAAAAGATATAGGACAGAAAATGTTTTGAAAATGTTAATTCTATTTTTATAATAGTTCTCAAATGGTATCACTAAATAAATCAATTAGTAATTCAATAATATTGCAATATAGTTTCCTTCAAAGAACTATTTTAGGTCCCATATTTTTGTCAATTTTACTTAAATAAATCACTTGATCTAGACATAAATGAAAGGTGAAAATCAGGATGATACAATCATTACTTATATATGGTTTATATGGTTCTGCTTATAGAAATGCTCTAGAATCATTAAATATAGTATTAGTAAATAACTAGCCCATTATTATTATTATTTTGTATTGCTCAGATATAACATTCACATAGTATAAAGTTAATATAAATGAAAATAAGATAATTAGATAAAAATTTAAGAATTAAAAATTTTAAGAATAATAACAAAAAGTATAATTAACATGTTGACTAGTAATTATTCTCTTTAAATTTGTATGTCCAGGGATTTTAGCCATTGTACTGCATCTGTGTGGGTGTATGTAATTATTTTATTCCTCCTTGAATTCGGCGAATATTACATTCATTGACGATGTGTGTTGCAGTTTGTTTTACGTGTCCACAGTCGCATCCTAGTGAGGATATTAGTTCCCATTTGTGGAGCATGTATCCTGTTTTTCCATGGCCCGTTCGTAGTCTATTCAAAACTATCCAATCCCTTCTAGAGAGGTCGTTGCCGAAGTCGAAATACTCTTTCCGTTGGGTTATCAATAACATTGAGTTGCTGAGAATAACATTGGTTCTGCGTGCTATGGAGAGTGAGTTTAGGAGTGTGTCTGCTATCTTTGGATTATTGTTTATTTGATATTTTTTATACAAATCGTTACTCTCTTTGCTCCATCCCGGGATGTATTCTTCTCTATATTCCCTTGGTATGTATTTCTTTGCTGTCTGGATGATTATTTTGACAAAGCAATCATAGTTGTTAGCTTCTGGTTTAATCCATCTTATGTTGTCATTCAAGCGTTTTCTGTATTCATTCCAATCCACCTATAAGACATTCCACCGGGATTTTGAGATGGAATTTATAATAGGTATTTGGGTTCCTATTTTGATGAGAATTGGTCTATGTTGGCTTCAGGGAAAGTCACTGAGAACTTGTCTATTTGTGATATGTGGCAAAGAGGTCAGGATTATAATCTTTTTTCCATCTTGCAGATCTGAATGTGCCTACATCCTTTAAGTCGATTATAAGAGTTAAGTCTCTTTGTTCTATCCAATCCAAGATTTTTTTATTAGAAGTTTCGTTGTTTTCATTGCGTTATTTGCATTTAATAAACTTACATTTATACAAGATAATCGTAGAATAATATTTATATTATAAATTGAAATATTATATTTATCAATTTTGTAAATGTATATATATATATATATATTTTTTTTTTTTAATTACTATTTTGATATGTTAATTAATTATTATTTAAGTCACTAATTGGACATCTCACGCCCATCACAAGCATTGCTTGTAAGGAGTAAGTGGATCAACGTCAATAGAGCGAACACAAAAGATTGAATAACAATATGAAAGAAATCAAAAAGAGAGAAAATGAGGGTTGGACATAATTCATTAATCGTTATGATAAAGCACTATCAAATGTACAATTTATATTGCTTGTGATACAACTAGATTTATTTTGAACTTTAAATACCCAAACGATAATTATTGGTAGACAATTTACAAAGATTCAGCTAAATGACTAAAAACTATAGTCAATGACTATGATAAAACTCAAATAATACAATATTTAAATTGTATTGTGTATAATTGTTTATTAGAAGTATAATTTACATTTTTTTATGATGTTTGTAAATTTATTATAAATAATATGATCAATTAAATATTTATAATCAATGTTTTTTGAATAATAAATCTAAAACAATTAAAATTAAATTAAAATTGAACACGAAAAGATTGCTGTAATACGATTCTTACAGTTGTGCCTCCTAATGATATTGTGTGGAGTAGTGATGAAACACATTTCCACATTTCTGACACCATAAACAAACTAAATTGTTGTTATTTGGTATTTGAAAATCGTAGAACAATACACCAACGATTTCTTCACAATCCCAAAGTCACCGTTTAGAGTTCTTTGTCCTCATGGGGCCTTATATTTATAAAGTATATATATATGTTACTATGACTTCCAACCGGTACTATAAGATGTTGGAGAACATTTTACGCCCAAAAATGGAAGAATACCAGAATACTGGTGTTTTCTGGTTTCAACAGGATAGAGCTACAGTCTATACGGCCCGTCATTTTCACGCCATTTTACAAGAAATGTTTCATTGTCGTCTGATCTCTTCGCTCTCTTGATTTGAGCCCCTGCGGTTTTTTCTTATGGGGGTATCTCAAAGCAAAAATTTTTAAACATCGTCCTCGTACTCTTAAAGAACTCAAGACAGCTATTCGTGAAGAAGTCACCGGAATTCCTGATACGATATACTGGCGAGAGTGATGGAAAACATTCGAGATCGACTCCATATGTGCGTCGCACGTCAATCACTTGGACGATATAATTGTTGAAAAATAACTTTTTAAAACCTTATATAATATACTTTCTATAAATAAATTTTTTTTTCTTATGTATCTTTTGTTTAAAATTCACCTCGGATATGTGGGAGTCCATTACGTTGCACCCAGTATATAAATAAAAATATTCCGCCACCCTGAAAAGTATTTTCATCTGCATTTGTTGCAAAACGAGACAAAAGAGGTTAATTATTATCGGCCTTGGTAGCAGATACAAGTCTTGCATGCATTCACGTGTTGTGTCAACTTCACGATCACATTAATTTATTATTTGGTGTAATAAAATATTATTGTTTGAACAAAACTTTGTGAGATCATGCTGCGAAATAATTAATTTTTTAATATAGCCTTAAGCTTAACATGTATATATTGTGTATATACATATTTTTTGTAGAAAATTTATTTGTGTGTATTTATTTTTTAGAATACTAGTTCTATACGAGGCTAATTTAATTCTTAATTAACGTTGTAAAAAAATGAAAAAAAATTGAATTCGATTGTATACAATATTTACAAAATTATAGAAATATTTTTTTTTTAAATTTCTTCTGATTCTATTTTGGTTTAAAATCAGCATTTAAAAACATGATTTGTAAAGTGGACACATTTTATAGAAGTAGATTCAGAATATTTTAACTGAATAAAAAGCTAACCAACTTCCATAAAAAAATAAATGATGTCAATGTAACTCATGTTATGAAAGCCTTCAAATTATTTTTAGAACTGGTTTTTCCAAAGTTTAGAATACAAATTCAATAAAAAATCGTTAATTTTATATTAAATCCTTAAGTCTTCGAAGTTAAATTTACAAAATATATTTTAAAATATAGACGTCTATAAAAATATAACATTTTTGGAAATTGATCAACATTCATACGTATTATATCACGTATATAAGGTACACAATTTAGAAGAATTTAAGTGTTTTGCAGAATTATTAAAACGGTGTAAGTTAATACAACAAATAAAATATAAATCAACAATGAATTTTTAATGTGAAAATTTCAACTGAAAAATGTATGATTGAGAATAATTGTGTATAATTTGAAAATGATAAAAACCAAATGAAGTTAAAGTTACAAGTCTCATAAAATTGTCGAAAAAGAATAATTCTAATATTAGTCTACATAAAAAAAAAGTTATCATACTTTCTGTAAAATATCCCATGGAGTTAGTATTAGTTTTATATAAATGTAAACGATTATTTTAAGTATTCAAATTACTTAAATCAATTTTCGTCGAAACATATCATCGTTAAAACAATTTAAGACGTAAATCTAAAACAAAATCGGTTTTATTTGGTTTCAAGACGTTTTTAGATTTTCGAGGGATCAGCGCAACAATTATGTATGAACGGTATTCAACAAAAACCATTAATCTTATTGTCACGATCTTTTCTGAGTATTTTCGTTCCAATAGACGAGTGCAAACAATCTGTCATGTCCGATGCACATACCTAATTTTGATTAAGTAATGCATTTGTTTTATTTTCTAGATTTTCAATACTACCATCAATATAGAAATAAGTAAATAACATTATTTTTAATAATAATACGATAATTTTGCTGATTTACGGCTGTTTGCTACCGCTACATATATTTTGTTAGAAGTGTGTATCCGTATGGCTATTTCGGAATTGCATGTTCGGAGCACAGTGCGAACGTCAATCAAGACACGGACGATTATTTATAATAAATTTCTCGATATTGACATTACACATAAATTAAAAAACAAAAACGTTGAATCATCAAAATAAAGTGATCGATTTGGAATGATCAAAATATATATAATAAATGTAACGAATTAAGAAGCCGGGTGATTCAAATGAGTGTATTGACTCCCTTTTTCGTTTTCCAGGCTAAAAAAAATTCCCAATCCACCCTTGATTACGAATAATGTCTCCTTTTTAAAACTCCCTCTGTCTCCTCTCTAATACTCCATTTTTATGACATTAAATCTCTCTTGTGAATAATAGAAACAATGGATTACAATTTTTACTAAAATTTTAACTAACTAAAATTTTTATATTTGTAAGAATTTTTATCTAATCTTGATAATATTGTATGCATAACATATTAAATTTAAAAACAACTTAATTAGATGAAATTATAAAAATATACAGAAAAAAACTACTAATGTTTTTATGTCAATCAATAAATAGATTTCTTATACATATGTAATTAATAACAATTTTATTACTAGAACTTTCATTTCATTAAATACATTTTAAGTTATATCAAAACAAGTTTCTATATACGAATTAAATTAAAAAAGCATTGGTTTTAGTTGTTGTCATTATTTTCCAACAATATTTAATAAAAAATCGTATAAACAATTCAATGGAAAGTCCCTTGCAAATTTTCGGAAACATTGATTTTTGGAATCATACTATGATCAGTAAGACACAATTGTTTGGTAGAAATAAATTATATTATTTTTTTAAATTTTTTTGAATAATTTTAAATTCTTTTTAATAATTATTTTGTTTCAATCGTGTTATTATTATATATTATTGTATATTTTACTATTATTTAATAAACCTACATATTTTTACATATGAAAATAATTGAAAATATATGTATGCTCAATACTCAATAGGATAATTATTGACATAATTAAAAAAAATTATATACATGAATTTAATAAAAGCATGTGTATAATAAAAGTTATTGTAGTAACTTAAAAAAGTTAAAGTGAAAATTAAATATTATATACAACTCATTTCTTTAAAATGATTAATAACCTAAACTTTTTACCCGAAAAATTGTGAGACCAAATTAAACTCGGTGAAAGATTTATTATCAATGAAAAACTTACAAAACTAAATAGATATATTGAATAAATGGAACCCAAAATAACCATATCACATTAAAAAAATAGCTATAACACTTTGAATTAGTGACGAAACTGTTTAATACTTAAGAATTAGATCAAATGCTAAGTGTAAGTCAGCATATAACTGGAAAAGTTACATAACGAGTACATGAGAATTAGACCAGTTCCAATGACAAGTGATTCGTCGAATAAAAATATCACTGTGACCTACAACGTGGAACAAAATTTTAGAAATATTTTCGCTCAACTATACGAAAAGAAAGAAAGCATACAGTGGAGATAGAGGTCAAAGTAGTGGAAGAAATCGATAGTAATGAAAAAATGTAAGCTGGGAGTGGATTTAAGCATTGGTAATTAAATCGTGGAAAGTATATTGTTCTATCTGAAATAATAACATTTTTATTCGGTGGTAGTAAACAATGAAAAATACAAATAATAATGAACATGAAAAATGAAGTAAATACGGTTTTGTGATGTAATCGCACATTTTATAATATAATATCTATTTACGAATACGGTAGAAATATGTGGAGGAATAGTAATTAATAATAATTAATTAATACCTCATAAATTCTAGAATGAAATAGACGAAATAATAAAATTGTATTATAATGCAAATATGTTAAATAATAGTCATTCTTTTTAACCACTTTTCCAAATACTCTAGATTTTAAATTTATTTACACGCTACCAAAATGTTTAAGAGGCCTTTTAATTAACAATATTAATCTTACCTATACAAATATTTTGTTAAAATGTATTGTATTAAATAAATTGAATAAAACATATTTTTATTCTTCGGCACATACGAGGGCTGATTAAAATATTCCAGAACTTTTTTTATATAAATTTATTTTTAATATTTAACAATCACAAAACTCCATTCCTTTCAAAATACTCTCCTTGGGTGGCAGTATACTTTTCCCATTGCCATTTTCACTGTAAGAAGGCTCTCTGGAAGTCTTCTCTCGGAATGCTCTTCAGTTCCTCCAGCGATTTTTCTTTTATGGCCTCAACATCGTCAAACCTTTATCCTTTCATGAGCCTTTTCATGTATGGTTCGTATTAAGCCACAACGTTTTTTAAAATATATAATATAGTATAATATTTTGTAATGTAATTTTTTTTTTACTTAAAACAACATTTAATTAACAATTAATTTAATAGGTATAAGCATAATGATTCTTACACAGTTATTATCGTTATTATTAAATTTAAAGTTAAAACAAATGTTAATAAACACATAAACGTAAAATATTTAATTGCACGTTAAACTGACTGGAAACAGATAGTGTGATACATTTTCGTAACAGTTATTGTTCTTAATATAGACAATAAACCATTGGAAAAATCGAGTGTTTGAATATTTCAAAAGATTCTTGAGACATGCATGTTTATTCGTAATCAAATATTGAATAGGATAAATAATATTCAGTAATAAAGTAAATAAAAATAATGACGTACGTTCACAAATAACGACGACAGTGTTAAAATTTTCATTTAAAAAGCATCTTTGTATGAAATTCATTACTACAATTGATAAAATATTGATACTGTACCGCCAGATAGCACTGACTGTTTTACATATAAAATGCTAATGTATGAAAAACTAACGTAATATTAATATGTATGAATAATTTATACACAGAATTTTTGCTTTTACATACATGACATACAATAACCCGTAATATGCTTTGTTTTTAATTATACGCATCTACATTATAAATGTATATACATATTATGTATTATATGAAACTATCGAGATATGAAAATATTAATTTATTTTCGACGCTATATTATTATAGAAATAAATCATATTTAATTTATATGGTTTATGACATATTAAATAACATTTTCTTCGGTACAGTTTACAATACAAACTAATATTTTACTCCACCAAATATTTCTACCGTATCGTATTATAAGACATTCGAAAAGTAAGTTATATATTGGTATTAGTGGATTCCGAGTGAAATTACACGCGCTTGTCCAATAAAAACTATAATATTGCTCGAGTGTAGTTTTGAATCAAATAATTTCAGCAAAAGTTTTGGTATTATCTACCTACGAGTTTCACGTATACCCACTTGTAAGTACTTTAAAATATATAAAAATTTGGTAAATAGCAATAGTTATCCGTATACCCAGAAAAAATAAATCATTAATGTAAAAAATTGATTTAAAGAGTATTAAAGTTAAAATTAAAATTTTGTGCCTAATTATTGTTACATATTTCATGTAAATCGAAAAAACTTGAATAATATAACAATACTTTAAAATAAATTTGTTGAACACAATAACTACATTATATATAAATTGCTTACCATTACATATTTATCGTGAGAAAACGCATTATCATTAGTACAGTTACATATTAGTAGGGCACGTTTTAATATACATATTTTTGTATTTATTTTGATATAATAAGGGATAGGGTAGCACCTTCAAATTAAGTGTCTCTAAGTGCATTGTTATGAAGTAAAATCAGCTAGTCATGTCTTTGTTGATAATCCGGTCTTTTTTCACGCATAACACGGTGAAGTTTGATAATTTGTTGATGATAGCAATGGAAATTGACAGTTTCACCAGATTTCAACATCTTATAGTAGACGATACCGTGCTGACCCCACCAAATGCACACCAACGTCTTCCGTCCGAAGTGATTTGGTTTTGTGGACGATGTTGACGATTAGCCAAGATCAATCCACGATTTCTTGCATTTAGGATTCTCAAAATATATCCACTTTCTATCATCAGTCATAATCCGATGCAGGAACGACTTTCTTTTTTGTCTGGCGAGCAAGATTTCGCATGTGTTTTGGCGTCGCTCCATTTGCCTATCGTTCAATTTACGCGGCACCAATTTTCCGATTTGTTGAATCTTTTCATGGAACGTAGACGTATAGAAATGACTGGTTGAGTAACACCCAATTGCTCGGCAAGTATTTTTTGCAATTGGGTATAGTCCTTGTTCAAAAGAGCCTGAAGTTGATGGTCCACAACCTGGGCCGATTTTCACGCATTTCGTTACTCAGATTAAAATTGCCGTCTTTGATTCGACGAAATCAATCTCTACAAGTTGTTTCCGATAAAGTATTATCATAGTAGGCCTTCACAAGCATTCGATGTGATTCGGTAGACGATTTCTTCAAATTGAAACAGAAAAGCAGAGCTTCCCGCATATGGATCTTTGTTTGGCAAAAAACTAAACATGAATACTGAAGAAAAATGTTTGTTGTATGAAATTGCTAATGGTGTGCATTGATTAATGTTGATAACTAATTTCAAATTGTTATAATTATTATGACGTGTCCAGGTTAGTTCAATACGCTCACTAACGCCATTTATGAGCAAACAGCGGATTTAAGTTTATACACTAAAATTGATAAATATTTTATAAATGAACCAATTCCTAATTAATTTGATTGGACAAAAATATTATTATTCGTTAGGTTCAAACACGTACTGTTTACTCATTCATTATCTTAATCATACGTAAAAATGTGTAGCTGTTAAGGGAGTTTTCTGTGACAAAATTATACGTATTTATTATTTCTTTATTTTCATTTATAGTAATATTCGTGATTTATAATGTAAATAATAAATTGAACGTATATATAATAGAAGGTATTATTTTATATCATAGATCTATAGAACACAACATTTGTTAAAACATAAATAAAACTTAAAATATATGTAGGCAATTCGATTTTCATGTCCATGAAATTGTCATAATCTCCTGAAAATTCAAATTTAATTCCGTTTGGAATTTAAAACTAAATAATTGTAACAAATTTATTCAGCTTTGGTACAATTTAAAATTAGTTAACTTTTTTTATAGACAAAACAATATTAAAATAGTTATTAACTTATTTTAGGCGATAAAGACAATATTACATCATTATCGAAAAATAATAACGTCAGCTAACAATTATATACTGTAATCAACTATAATGATAGCCTTATGGGATTTTGTTGTTTGAATATTCAACAAAAATAATATTTTTAATGGAATAATTACATTTTATGAACGTGCTGTTATATTTAAGCGCATAATATTTTATGAAGATAATAAAATTATAATTAAAAAATATATCCAGTACCTTTTTTGCACAATTTAAATATCGTTACGAAAATGTCAAAATTTGTAATTTATAACATGCAATGAACATAAAATTATAATATACATTGATAGTGAAATATATATTTCACTATTCAAAAACTACTATTTTCTCGAGTTTTAATAGATATGAAATTGTATATTGTGGTTAAATAATTTAAAACTATTCGTACAAAAATCAAAATTATTATTATATATTTATATCGAAATTTTATTTTAATCATTAAATTAAAAAAAAATTAACAGCATTATATTTAAAATTTAAAAATTGTATGATGACAAGCGTATGAAATTTTTTTCTCAGAGAGTTAATAGGTGAATGCTATAGTCTAAAATAAAAAGTCAATTATAAGCTGTAAAGTTTCGTTTACTAAACATTTCAATACATATTTTGGTTTACATAAATAAATTATAATATATATATTTTTTTACTTGAAATTTGTATGATTATTGTCCTATAAATCGCGTATATATAACATTTTTTTATATACTCTTTCTATTCGAAGTCGTTAGACTTGAGGTACACGGTAACACAGTTGCAATTATAACTAATAGTTTTATGTTTAACGTACAACATATAATGTATTTAAAATATAGACAACCGTAAGAAAAAAATAAAAATACTTTAATATTAATAAAATGACCATTCGTTTCTTGGTTATCTTCTAGTAACAAATTATTATTAATTTTGTTTTAAGTATAAAATTATAACTTCCATCACGCATAACAATAATATAAATTTATATATATATAAATACGTATATATAAATTCATAATAATAACATTTATAGTTGAATACTTTTGGTAACTATGACATTTCCTATCGTTTACACAATATTTTTTAGGTACATTCAATGTATATATTATACATTAATAATATTATTATTATTAATGTATAATATATATTATTATTATATATTCAAACGTATATATATATATATATATATATATAAATCCATGCATATCTTCAAAAATAACAGTCTATTTATAATTTGTATTTTTAATTATATAAATATTATTATTACTGATCATTCCAATCACATTTCACAAAATATATTTTTAAATCCATATCACAATACGTTAAGGTTTTATATAACATTCTCGGAGCATACAATAAGAACTTTTATTTTTCTCCTTTTCTAAACATTTATCATAAAATATATCAATAATTTCTATTTGTATAAACTTAAAATATAAAACATAAATAATATAGAAAAAAACCAAAGGAAAAGAATTATAGTTTGATAATATAATAATATTTCCTGGATATTTTTAGTATGGGTAACTAATGATAATGAGAACATCGTGCTATTCTAAATATTGTTATCCAAAATATTCATTTTACTACGATATAGATTGTATTTTTTCCCTTTGTTTAATAGTAAAAAAATAATATTAATATAGTAATAATAATAATAATAATACAACTATTATTATTATTATTATCATCATAATTATTACTATTTTAATTATTATTATTATTATCATTATTATTATTAATCAACTCTGATGTTGATACGCCCACAAAAGTAGCCGTATAGTGTACACGAATACATGAATAATTTATCATTCTAATGATATACTTATGTTGATAAAGCTTATAGTTAGACAATTTAGGTATATAGTTTAATTTATATAATATTGTCTCACGTCAAATGAATAAATTTTTCTTAAGATAGTCGCATGTGCAATATTTTATATTTTTATTTTTAAAAAGCTAATCACATTTAAGCTTGAGCTAAAGTATAAATAGTTTTACACGATGCATTATCTAATTTTGCGCAAAATGTATATTTGTATTTTATACATATTAGCTAGAACACGAATTTACATTCACCTTTATGGTGTGTGTCTATGACAAATTGATACAAACTATTATAAGATTGATTGGCTTCTTAGATGTTTGTTGGGAAATCAGCTAAAAATAATCGAACTTTATGCAATCTAAACACAGTTATTCCATAATATAAAAACCAACACAAAGGTTGTTATGTTTTCGAAGAATTAAAAAAATATTACCCATGTATTACTTTAGTTATTGTTTCATAAATTAATTTTAATTATTTATTAAAATATTTAATCATACACTGAGATGGGTTTAAAGAAAAAATTAGATTAAATATTTTTATAGAGACATTTTATTTTTAGACGGATTTTTCCATAGTAAGTCAAATACTTTAGATGTACCTATATAGTCAGTAGGTATAAAAACAAACAACTTTTCCATTATTATACTACCTGGTCTTTATGTGAAATACAACATGCAAATCGAAAACGCAAATACAGTTCTATATTTCTATGGCACTAAATTTTAAATAAATTAAATAGAAAGTTTAGACTTTTAAAAATGTGTTATATATATACCGCACTTTTGGTGTATTTTTAATTTAGATAGTTGCAAATGTTTATCAAACAGTGAACAGTTTATATTATTATCTACAGGAAATGCATATTTGTAGTTAACGATAGAGATTTAAATTTAATAAAATAAAATTACAGTTGCAAGTGTTCGGCTAAATTATGAATTAATTTTGAGAATTATTTTTAAAATGTTTGCTTATAATTTAAACATAGGTACCATGAAAAAATATAACGTTCTTATAACCAGTATTACATTTAACTATAAGCACATTGTAACTATTGGTACATGTTTATATCACGTAAAATGTGATTTCAATATTATTATTTAAGTACTATATAGATATTATTATTTTTTTAGAAAAATAGCCTATTATTTAATAGTATTGTTATACATCTAATCACGACTAATTTAAACCTATTACTTATTTTTATAACACATTATATTTCTATTATACTTAAAAACTAATTTAAAAAACATCTCACTTTATTGTCTTAGAATTATGTACGTAATTTCTATTGTCTCTTTAACACCATCATCATGATTAATATACTGCGTTGTCCGTTATCATCGAGTAAATGAATCGAAATTCCGCAAAAGATTGTGTATCGCTAAACACTGTTATCACGTGGTAACTCGATGTACAAATATAATACAAGTGCGTGTAATAGTAGTACACGAAATCTCCTCCAATGAGCAATTATTATTTTTAATTCAACATATAGAAGTACTGATGCAATATAATACGGCTTGCGTTTAGATAATTAAGAATTTTTTTTCTAATACAAGACGTACACAATCATTGAATTTATATTATATCTTTAAAGTACGACCAATATAAAATGAAACATAATGATCATGCTCCTAGTAGAGAAATGTTATAAAAACATTTAAACTTTTTTTTTATTACACATCATCATTATAATATGTATCCTATTGATAATATGGATCATATATTATTTTCATAATTTAGATTTATTTATTTATTTATTTAGTCGGTAGTTTGTATAAAACAAGAATTTAAAAATATTATTTTATGGAAAGATAGTTTGGGTAATCGTAATAACCAAATTTCCATTTGAGGCATAACCATTATGGCTAATCTTTAACTGAGCGTACTTTATTATTTTTTGTTATAACGTATTTGAATTTCATAAAAAAAAAAATACAATTATATTCTTTGCATAAGAGATATTAATATTATTTGAGTAGTAATCAACAACTATTGCATTTCTACCACCAAAATATATCGAACGCTACAATATTATTTTATCTAAAAGCAAATCGTTGGGAACTATAAATTGAACGGATAAAATTAATTTTATTATACTTATAGGAAATTATTTCTGTCGATGGGATATTTGAATTTCAAGATATATACTTATTTTTCATCAAAACGCAGTATGCATTGAATGTTACGCAGATTATATTGGACGGATTACTATATATGATTGTACGTGACATTACGCGACATTAAATAGAACGTATTATATTATAAACTTTAATTTTAAGATATTTGTCAAGTGTATAAAAAAAATGTCTGGTCGGCAGTACAAGGGATATGCGATCATCGTACTAACGTGTGAAAATTTCAATTTCAATCGATATCGTAATCATTTATGAATTATGAGTTTATATTATTAGAAAATTAATGACGCCCACAAAAATCAATTAGTTTTAATATAATAAGTATCAGCAGCTTCTACTTAACACAACACGAATTGTTAAAAAAAACGGTCACCAGATTATCAACTGTATATATATATATATATATATATATATATATAATACTGTTAATCAATAGTATTAGTACAAAATGTATCGAAACCCGAAAAAAACATTACCGGAAATAAAAATTAGTTTACTTCGAAAAAAATTAATTTGAAAATATTAAAATAGGTACGAGAACAAGTGACAACATAAATTTTAACAACGGTTCAATTAAAAATATTCATTTGCATTTTCTGAATCGAAAATGACGAAAACCAAACGTTTTTTCAAGATCATTGCAATAGGGCGGGCAAGCAGTAGAATATTACTGAACGGAGATCACCAAATACACTTTTTTTTCCGATAGCTACCTATGTGCACATTCCCAAAATAAATCGAAAATATTCGTCGACAACGTCACGTTTGGAAAGACTATTTCGATGGTTAGTCAAAAACGGCCAACATAATGTAATATTGAACACTAATACAAACATAAAACATAATTAATACTACGTAAAACTGAGAACAACGTAATATGGGTGAACGCAAAACACTGTGTGAGCGCCGTCAACCGATATCTTGTGGTCGACTTTGTTGAGAACAGTAACCCGTGTCTGGTTTTATTCCATCGGTCTAGACGATGGCAGGCGAGGAGCGAGGGAGGATCGGGAACACGAGACGAAAATATGGTCACCGATCGCGTTATGTTTTGTCCGCGAATCGCTCTGTGTACTCGTCGATGTTCATGTCGTCATCATCGACGTCGTCGATGTCACCGTCCGCGGACGACAACAGCTCGTCGCTGCGTATGCGGCTCGTGATCCATTCCGTGTACATGGGCACGTTAACGTACACGCCCGGCAGGCTGGGCGTCGCGCACTCCACGCCCCAACTGACTATGCCGCCGACAAACCACCGGTCCCGGGATCCTTCCATCGGGCACAATAGCGGACCTCCGGAGTCGCCCTGTGGAACATGTATCGAGAATGTAAATTACGTGCACGGGTTAGCATGTCGAAGTCCGCAGAAACGGACTTGCTGGTGTCGACGAATAATGGCGGGCCACAGCACAAGTCGGTGCGTTTATTTCGAATGGACAAAGTAAGGATGGACGAGGATGGTCTAAATGAACGAATCATTAAATGATATTAATGAAATTCAAAATACAGGAAACGTGTGGCATTTATATTATAAAATAGAATAATTAATATGAATGATAAGAGGATAGCGGACATTAAAAATGTTATGATGTTATTGAACTTATATAATACTGAAATATCAAAACCGAAGTTTATTAATATTAAGTTAGGAATATTTTTACAGTGAAAGAAAGATAATATAATGTAAAAAAATAATTAATTGAAAACCAATTAAAATGAATGAATTGGGAAATTAAAAAAAAGTGAATGGATATTAGAAAATCATATGCCCTTCATGTTATACTCGTATACCTCATAATATTTGAAAAGTTCTAGTCGACTACATAGATTTAAATACGGTAATAATACGTTAATGTGTAATAAAATAAAATAAAGCATTTGGATAACTGATAACAAAACGTATGATTTTTTTTTTTGTATTATTAATTATTTGAATTGAGTTACTCATATATACTGTAGACATGAGTAGTTCGATGTGCAATACGATCAACGACCAAAATTAAGTCATGAAAAACTCACTGTTGCTATTTCTTGAATTTATATGAATCGGGCTAATATAACTATATTTTTGTACATAATATTAAATGAACAATAATGCATCTTGTATATATATTATATAAATGGTCATGGGATATGGATTTTTATGAAAAATATTGAATACTTATAATATTTTTTAGGACGATATAATGATTTACTTAGATATCGAATTCCATAATATACTCACTTGACAAGCATCTTTGCCACCCTGCTCGTATCCGGCGCATATCATTCCTTCAGTGATGTTCACGTCCTTATGCTTCAGCCACGCGTTACATAACTTTCTATCGAGCACGGGAACTTGTACTTCATTTACGGTTGGTTCGTAATCGGCCCCTGTGTGTGAGATAGAAAAAGAGAAAAAAATTATATTATAACATATAAAATGTAATACGATCGTTAACATGTTCATTCCTTGTACAATAAAATGGGTAATGTTTATATCGTACACTAACAATAATTACAATTAAACACGTGAATTTTATGATTCAAAGAAACAAAAATAATTATAAATCTAATCATGATAATTTTATTTATGTTTGTAGTTATTTGAATAATGCAGTTGTAAATTTTTAGGATTGAAAATGTTTTATTCGATTTACATTTAAATACTTATAAAAAAATACAATATATATTACTGTTATAAATTATTTCACATCCAAAAAGGCAAAAAAACTTATTATCTTGTTCATTGTATAGAAATAACATCATACCTTATTACATTCTTCAATATTATTTAAGATATGTAATGTAAATCTCATAAAAGATTTTTAAAAAAACATCGAATTACATTCATTACTTATAGTTAGATTCAGTAGCATGCTCTGGTGGACGGGAGATTTGATCTCCACATAGTCTCTTTTTTTATAACAAAATATATTTATATTACTATCAAACATAGAACTAAAATGTTTTGAAATGAAAAAGAAAAACTATAAAAAGGGGTTTTGGGAAACATATCTCAGTAGTTCATTCAAATTAAATATTACATCATTCCCCATTAAAAATTCCTGTGCACGTCACTGGCTTTAGTCATTTGTGTACTGACATTATAACTTACGATATATTATAATATGTGTATATATTTTATTCAACTTTTAGATCATAATGAGATAATATAATAGCTAATAAGAATTAAGATTGGGACTAAATGTAAACATTCTAAATTCAATTTTACTATACGTAGATCGAAACTCTAACATTAATGTCGCTATATATTTATTCTTAAACAAAAGCCGGATCATTAAACACCTACCTCAAAGTTGAGCGAAGCAAAAGACAAAATTTCAACTAATTCACTTGTCGATC
This sequence comes from Schlechtendalia chinensis, assembly GCA_019022885.1. Lineage (NCBI taxonomy): Eukaryota > Metazoa > Arthropoda > Insecta > Hemiptera > Aphididae > Schlechtendalia > Schlechtendalia chinensis. The sequence goes on from CM032339.1 coordinate 51,485,379, forward strand.
AATCATTTTCCTAATTTATAATGAAAGATACGAATAAAGTGCCACTGCATTTTAACAAATTTTTTATTTTCATTATTATTTTTATAAATGTCTGTATATATCTTTTCAGTCAGTAGGAATAATTTCATTCAAACATAACGAAAATATATAACAAAAGCTATAGAGCGTTATGTTACTATAATCAGTTATGTATGAATATTTAGTTATTTTTATGACCAAATAATTAATGTAAATAATTTAACAATCATACATGTTAGATGTAAATTCTATTTAACTATCAGAATTTGAAGAAAAATGTCCATGATTTCGATGATTATTTAATAAACAGATGTATTTAATGTTTAATATAAAATACAATTTTAATATTTAAGCTATTATCAAGGAAACAACTGAACAAAAATTAATATTTTTCTTTTCTGAATCTACAATAGATTAAAATTATAGTTTATATATATTACATAGTCACTTTGAATCAGTTTTAGTATATTATAATACAACCATGTAGCTGGAGCGTTTGGCAAATGTAGTTATAATAAAAAGTAATATGTAGATACTAATCGGTTAGTTGGTTGCTCTAATTATATGATATATAATTGAATTCTGTCTAATTTAATAAAATTTAATAATAAATTATTACGCAAAAATGAACACAAAAATAAAATAAAATATTGCATAATGCATTGACATTAAAACCAATTTAGGTATTTGATATGTTATGTATTAATTTACATATGATATAATTGTATTTTGAATAGTATATATATATATATAAATACATATAGGTATACACATATTGTTCCAATCTGAAAAATTAAATAACTTTTGTTCTATTCAATATTTTTTAATTTGTTTTCATGCTGATAAGAATATTGTGCTACAATTATTCAATTTTAGATTTATTTATTTTTATTTTTTTAAATTTTAAATTTTTTTATGCATTTTTACAAATATCTATTTTATAAATTTATTTATAAAAGAATGGTATTAAAACTTTGATTTAAAGGTCAGTAGATGATTTTATATCATTTGTTGAAGTTTAAGAAGATGCAAGTTTCTTTCATTGGCGGCATACCAGAGAATCCTGGATTTCAGAAAAATTATGCGGGTGACTAAACTAATTTTAGTGAAATACATTGACATTTTTATAGAATTCAAAAAAAATATAGAAAATCAACGCGTTTTTTTTAATCATAATTATTAACTCAAAAATCTAAAAAGGAAAATTTTTTTCATAAAATGACTATTTTGAATTTTGCAAAAAAATTTAAATAAAATCAAATTGGTTTTATTTTTGGTTGAAAACAATTTAAAAAAAAAAATTAAATCAATGGTTATAACGCAGGGTTCTAGTAACTCAAGTAACCCAGTAACCTAGGTCACGACACATATTATAACAAAGCGGTCCATTAATTTTGAAAACAAAATCTTTGATCGAGAACGACCAACGGGAATACATACCGTACTCGTGTTTGGCTATAGTCATTGAAAATGGGTATTTACCGTTCATAATTTATGTAGACATTTGGTGCTGAAAACTTTGTAAACGTATTGGCGTATGCTTCGGTGGCGATGACGGAGTGCGGTTTCACTATTATATGCTCGAGCGGGGAGGGGAAAAAGAGTAAAAATTTATTGATCTGCCACCGAACAATAGCCGATGGTCCCAAAACTTTCAAACGTATACTCAAAAAGATAAAAGGGATAACCCGACGCGACGTTTAAATTCGAGTGCAGGTGAAAGGGAATGAATAATAGGTTATTGACAACCATTTGGAGATTTTTAAATTTTTTATTTTACGTTTGAATCATTGAATGACGGGTAAACTATTGAAAGGATTTTAAAATGTATTATATATATATACATATAAATCTCTTCTGCAGCATTTCTAAATAGACTAAACATTCAAACCGCATACATCATTAAGGTGTTATATAAAATAATACATTCAAATCATGCTTTTTTATTTTATTTCTATTAATTCCATAGTAATTTTGTGTTCAGGAATCGAAATATCATTAAAAAGTTATCGAAATCTAACTTTAGATCATTTATTTCTGAATGGTTTTATAGTCAATTTTCCTACTTCGAAGTAACTTAACGAATGACTACTAATAACAAAAATAATGTATCAACTATAATAACTCTACTATAATATCTAATACAAAAAGTATAAATTAACATTTTTTATTCATTTAGAAAACTTAAAAAAAATATATGCGAGTATAATCCATAGGTTTGAAAAACTTGAATCAAGTTAAAAATCATATTGTGAACAAAAATATGTTATAAGAACTTAAAGTTTGATATCGATTTAATTACCGTAAATCTTCTTTTGCGGTAATGAATTATACAATTATTGTAAAATTTTGTAATTTGTCTAAAAAAAAAAAATGATTATAAATGTGTTTGTGTATTTTATTTCCAATAAATTGAAATAATGTAATTTATTATAATTGTTGATACGATATTTATGATTTATAAACATTTTTAAAATACTCATTGCTTTAAATAATTTAATCTGGCGAAAACTTAAAATCAGAAATAATAACAACTATAAAAACATTACCGATACAATTTTAGCAGATTAACAAGACGTGAATTAATTCTTCTTCAGATACAACTACATACAATGTATAATTTGATGCTTATATTAATAACAATAACAATAAGAATAATTAAATTATATTATGTATATAATGTTACAGAAAATGTGAGTTATCGGGCAATCTATACAATGTGCAATTGCAATATGCAATCTCGGCATTGTGGTACTGTCCGTTTTGTATGACCAATATAAGCGAAATCAGTAATACAGAGCCCGAGCTCTATAAGCTTGGTACCAGACTATGGCGAACAATGTAAAATAGCTATAATAGATTAATGCCAAAATTATGATATTATCTTACATTATTCTATTGTATATTGAAATATCTATTGAAATAAGAATTGAAAAAACGCATTTTAAAATGATTAAATAAAACATATAAATATAAGGTAAATTACATGTATAATAATGAGTGATAGAAACGGGATATTTTATTTATCATCAGATAAATTTTTTATAAATCTCAGATTAGTTACTTAAATTTTGTAAGTGCTAATAATTACAATTTAGTACCAGAAGGTAATCTGATGCGTGCAAAGACCATCTGAGCGATCATTCTACACGAAAACTGTGTAGTTAAATCACCGGTAGTTCGTTATTTTTATTTTTATTAAATTCAATTTGAAATACCCAATCTGTAAATATATGTTGACCGAGAAATATGTTATCCTGCTCGGGCAACGTAGTAAACGAAAGTATTCCCCAAAAATTCAAAGTAGTTAATACAGTATCCGATATCTCACATTGCTCGTAACGTATACACTAAATTGATTTTACCGTCTAGTCCACGTCTACCCCATCCAATAACCGTGCAGCTGATATTGGGTTTCATCACGATGTTTGGTGGTGGCAAACATACCGGAAGTAAAAATTCGTGGAATGATAATTTTTCGCTGAGCTAAAACACGTTTGAAAATATAAAAACGATTACGTTAATTTTCAAAATAAACAATTTTAAAAACGGTAACTTATACACTTGTGTTAGATAAAGCTGAGTAAATTTGGTCTTGATTTTAAGCCAAACGTGTTGAATTTATGAAAACTAATTTTAAAATCTATAAAATTCATGCAAGTCAAATGCTTAATATAATAAAGATAATTTTAATCGAAGTAAAGCTAAAAACGCAAACATTTCAGAATCTTTCTCGCATTACTATAGATCCAATATACGAGTGTAATAGATCTAACTCGAAGAAAAATTAATATTCCTGACGTTATAATTTTGTTGCTCACAAAACGTCTTTCAAACTTACATCAAAGTGTCTTTTAACTCGTAAAGTCTACATGCGAATATAATAATCTTTTCACATATTACGTAATGCGTAAACAATTCGATATTCACTAATACATAACCATTTCTTAAACAACCGTTTCTTTAAGCTTACCTTTACCTCACTCTTTCAATAAAAAATTTAAATAACTTATAACATTCTTTTGTATCTTAAATATTTAATTATTATCACGAGACAATAAGATTCTGAGTGTCTCAGATTAGGTTTAGTGTGGTGGATTTGGTTAGGTTAGGTTTCACTGTCGGTTTTATTATGTCAATGTATTAGGTCTTCACCAAGGTACAAATGTTTTACCTTAAATAGCGCGATATCGTGATCGTGTTGAACGGGCCCGTTGTTATACAATTCGTGTCTGATAATTTTTTCCACCTTCACTTTGCGACCGAAAAACGAATATGAATGTCTCCTCGTCATTCCCAACTGTATAGTCCAATCGGTAAGATCGTCCAAGATTTTCTCCTGCAAACACAACGGATGTGATAAACAAAACAATCGTACTGTTTTCGTGGTAGTTCATTTTTCGGTTAAACAGTGTTCATTCGGCGTACCCTCCGGTGCAATGTGCTGCGGTCAGAACCCACTGGTCCGATATCAACACTCCGGCACAGTAAAATATCTCGTCCGGACCACCGAGGATCGCAGCAAGAAACGGCCAGTCTCCCGGCAGCGAAGGTCTCCCGCCTACTATCCTCGTCTGGCGATACATGGTCTGCGGTCTTCTCCTCACACCACACTCTATATGAACAACAATTGGAAGGAAAATAATTTATTTTTGAAAGAAACTCATGTACCGTCGAAATCATAGATCACATTTATACTGGTTATACTCGTATAAACCATGGGGATAAATCCGAGAAAAAAAATGAATATGATGGCAACCAATTTCAATTTTTTACTATAATAAAAATAAATACAATTTTAGTATAACTATAGTACAATATTTTGTATCGAATTATTATTATAACTAATCGAAATATAATTGATAAATAACTTATATTGTATTTATCAATGCACAGACATCATTAATGTACTGTTATTATTATAGGTCAATCCGTGTGGTTTTTATCACGACTGTGAAACAAATAAATGTATACCGTTCGCAATGATACTCACCGAAATTTGAACATGAAAGACGTATGGACGGATACAAGTACGAATCGGGACAGCTTCGAATTTCTCTGTATACGGTCATTTTATTTTCGTCGTGGTATTCCAGTGACTGGTTGTATTTAACGGAGGCCAAAAGTTTATTGTTCTCACCGAGTATACTTCTAGAAGACATCCTGTAATTTATAAATGATAATAATAAAAAAAATAATAATAATACCAGTTTACGAACTTTGCTGTCGCCAAAAAACTTATTTATGTGAGAAATAAACACACATATACTCGTATATATACATTCGTATGATCTTAGAGAAACTCTCAGAATTTTTAATTAACTCGACATGTCCGATATATCATAATATTTTCCATATAATTCTGCATACAATAAATCGTATTCCGAAAACTATTGTAAAGAAGATATAAAATGAATTAAAAATCTTATTGGTTGGTTTTGGTATTTGATATTTATATTTAATCCAAAATATAATATTTTTATATTTGTCGATTTATCATAATAATGTGATATATACGTGCAATATTTCAATGATTTACGTTCTCCTAGATTAGACTTACGAGAAAATGTGCACTTAAATTATTATAAATATACTATGACGCGAAAACACGCATTGCTATAGATTACTTGTATCCGAGTATGTTACAAATTATGGTGGCCGACAGCGACGAATCCCAACTCTGGATGCACGCGGGTCGCCACGACGTCGTGTTCGTCGAGTAAAGCTCCAACACCCCTTCGCCTCTCTCGCCCATTTCACCACTCAGTCGCACTGTATATACACACGTGGTCGTTTTGATGACATGACATAATATATGTATATATATTATTTATACGTATGTGTGTGTGTGTGCGTGTGTATGTGTGTAGTATTTTTCTTTTCCTTTCAACAAAGAATATTATATTTTAAAACGATAATAATTTACCGCAATTCCGTTCGTCTTGTCCCCATTCGCAGTCCGACACACCGTTGCAAATGTGCTCCAAGGCTATACATTTTCCACAATACAATTGATCTGCAAAACAAATAAAAAATACGTCTACGATGAAATATTTTACGTGTTTCTATATATTTTTTTTTTATGTAGACGCATTGTACGTCAATTGAAAATAACTAAACATTCACTGGAAGTATTGCACAAAATCAACAAGTCCCGTAGTTTATTACAGTTTAGAGTTAAGATTGACAAGTAAATATCTTAAATAAAAATAGCATTCATTAAATTTAATATATACGGAATACGGGTATACCTATTGCCTATATACATATTATATACTTGAAACTCAGTTGAAAAACACATATTTTCGATCAAATTTCCAAACAAGATTAATACATTTTGACGTAATTAATAATATCATAGTATTGTATTATAGATTAATATTTTGTCATTGACAATTTTCACTTAATGTTTTAAACATATATAACTCTTAAGCAATTTTAACATATATTTATATACGAGTATATTCGTTAAAAAATTACAATCCCATTTAAACGATTATAGTAAAATATATTGAGTTTATGACGGTAACAATGATATTTGTATTTATACAGCTGCATTATTTGTTGGTAATCAGTGTATTCAAGGTATGCCTGTATATGATCATCCAAATTATTTTAAGTTGAAAACGTAATGATATTTTGTGTACACCGGCAACAACAATACACGCGTAATAAATGTATATATCTACTTGTATACAGTCGCGCATGACCTACCTACCTAGGACCCAACAGCTAAATTAGTTACAAGTCACGTCATGCTAATGTTGATTCCGTTCGTATACATAACGTACAAGAATATCATAGCTAATTTTACCCAAATGCACGTGCGAGTATACGATTGTCCGCGCGTAGGTATTCATATTGAAAGGACGTCGATTTCGGGACTCGGTACGTATATTAATATGCAAATAGAATATTATTATAATAGAGTCTAAATATACACACAATCCGTCAAATGAAGATGTATCATTTTCCCAATATTGGCGTTACGTCATATATTTTTTGCGTTTTGTTGCAATGTGAATGACATATGACATTGGAAAGGTTTGTATACATTTCGTTTCGTAAAATATAGGTGCGTACATTTTATTTTTTCATTCAAATTGTACTTCTTGACCTTTGCATTGTCTCCAGTCCCGTGGTACATTATACATTTCTAATATAGGTTTTATAGCCATTTTTAGAGTTTCTATAATACGAACAGAAATTGTCATAAGTACGCCAGTGTTGTCCGTCGGTTCGATCTCATAACTCGTTATTATAGTATGAGACATTACAGTATGGGCTGTATCAGGTAATTATTGTTCTTATGATATAATGTTTTATATTTTATTCTGAACATTTATCGTTTAATGCGTTAATCCGCATCGTGAACCATCATTGATATTATGAATCAGCGGCACACCCAAACATTTTTCAAGGTGTGGTCATAGAATAATAAGAAAACTCTACAAAAAACAATATATAATATGTTTACAATGATAAATACTATCATTTGAATCAAGGAGGGAGAGTGTCTGTACCCTAAGTCATCCCCCTTGGGAGCGCTACTGTCATGAATATTGGGCCAAAATCAATATATAATATATTAACACAGATAAATAAAGTAATTGTTTTTAAAAAGGTAACCCTTAAAATTAGTACGCTTAAAGAGTGAAAATGTTTTCCCATGTTCTTATTAAATACACCGACAAAAAAATATTCTCAACAAAGAAAAAAAAAATTTAACAAAAGCTCATTCTCAAATCTCCAACAAAAAAAAGCATAAATGTTTATTTTATAAATAAATCTAGTCACATTATAAAATTGAACTAGAATAATTGTAAATGTAAATTATACAATTATTAACTTTAATTAAGTTATTAAATATATATATATATATATATATTTATATATATTTGTATATTTATATATTGATTTTTTTGAAAATCGTTTATGTTGTTAAAATTTAAAAACTTTTTAGGAGTAAATGTCTTCCATTCATAACATTATAAAATATACTGCACAATTCGTATTTGTATATAATCATAATAATTGTAGAATTATGATTTTATGAATTACGTTATATGAATATTCCATAAAATTATTAAATTGTGATGATCGAGTAGGTTATTTTTTAGTAAAACAGCAAACATTTAAACGATCCTTAATGCATTATCAAAATCATCTTATAAATGCATTTTTTTCACGTATTATTAAATTTAAAAATTATTTTCCTAGAATTTCGTCGTTGTAGTTTAGCATTGGTTTTATAACTGTAAAGTATATCATTATAACAATTATGTCATGAAAAAAATATTTTTTCATAAACTTACGATAAATAAATAAATTAAATTAACGATACGGTATTATGTAATAAAAGACAATTCAATGGACATAATTGATAAAATACAATGACATTTCTTAAAATATCATATAACACATATAAATCTAATGCTACTAATATTCTTCAGTGTTTTTATAACCACAATATTAGTTTAAACTTAATAAAATAAGATTAACCTATGATGTTTCTGATGACATCAATTTTTTTTCTTAAGCTTACATTAAGTTATATGTTAAACCAACGTTGTCATAATTATATAATTATTTACAGATTTTTAAATGTTTTGGGACAAATTGAAAATATATCCCTATTATTTTTAATTTATCCTTATAAAGGGTCGAAATTGCACGCACTATGATGCGTTTTGTGCAGTACGGAAATTAAAATGTGTAGTATAAAATTTGAATGTATATTGAATCTACAAACTACAACATTAATCATAATATTATTCGAAGTTATTAAGTGTTTCAGTTATAAAATTTTATTTTTTAATTTATCGATAGGCAAATAACGATTTTTCGTAAAATGTAAAAAACGTTTTATCCGAATTATTTGATTTTTATCATTTTACTCGTTTTTATAAATAAATAAATAAATGATAGTAAATGATAATAAATAAAATGTTATTTAAAAAATTAAAACGTGGTGTGGGTCAACTATTAGAAATATAAATCTTTGAATCTGCTCAATGCCTAAATTAATAAATAGTAAATAATTCTCAATTATACGTATTATGGTCAATTAGCAATAAAAAAATGTTTGTAAATGTTTGAAAAAAAAACAATTTTTTATATATTTTGAACACCTTTTTAAAATGTATATAATATATATTGTGTATGTTGAGTTATCATTTTAAAATATATTATTAATGAACATTTTTCGTTAATATTTTATGAGAAATAAATGTTATTATTATTTTATATTTTATTGTTATCGTATATATTGACAAAGATAAAATATGGTTATTTAAATACATTTTTTATCTTCTTTTTCAGATGACTTTTAACATCATGACTATGATTTATCCCAGAAAAAATCCTTTCAATTAGTTTAGCAGTTCGTATGTAAATTTGAAATATTTTACTTAAATATGGCAATTAAAGTTTTACATAGAACGATTTTGTTATAATATATTGCTGTTAGATAGACAAAGATTGCAGTAAAGTCGTGTATATAGGAAATAGATTGTTCGATGCAATTATATTTAGTTCATTATAATTTATGCAAAAATAAATTGACGAACCAAATATATAATTACACGTATTATACGACTAAATAGACATTTAAATTGAAAGCTTACGTATAGCCAAATATTAATTTATCGTCCAACTTATTTATAATGACTATTTAATTAAATTACATTAAGTAAAATTGTTATTTAATATTATATTATGTATACATTTATTTGATAAATCGTAGATAAAAAGTAGTGAAAACCATAACAATAATGTAATGATATGATCGAGACAATATGTCAAACTTTAATGCGCGCATTTATATAACGAAATGTAAAGACATTAAATTGTAACATGTAAGAACGTACGTTTTAAAATGCATTTCGGACTTCGATAACAATAATCTTCTCCAGTGTGTTAACTAAACTAGATAGTTATGATAATTCAATTTAAAATGTTAAGTTCATATACTTCAACATTAAACTAATTCATTAAATTAATGAATGACCAAATAAGCTAACTATTTATGTTAATAAGTTAAGTAAAAGTTATCTTATAATGTAATTTTAACTTTTTAACTCGTTAATGACCATCTTTGTTTAATATATTAAGCCATCTTGCAAAGTTGTGACTGAAAGTTGTAACTAGTAAACTCAAAAATATTAAATAATTAGAACAAATGATAAATTAAAATAACAAATGTTTATTGATGATAAGATTAAATTAAATTCGAACAAGTTTTCTTAGTTTTTTTTTTCTTTTAGTCACCAGTTAATTTTTTTTTTTTAACTTTTTCTCTGACTCAGTTATATAAAATAATTTATATTAATTAGTTACTTATATATGTGTAAAATGCATGACGGACAAAACCTTTTCATAGAACCTCTGATTGTATGTTTTAAATTTCGGCCACAACTGAACCAATATTAGCAACATTTTATCTTTTTCAAAATTATCTATAAATGTTTGCCGTACTAAATATATGTAAAAACATTTGTAACATAAAACGTTTTTGAATGAAAATGCGGAAACAAAATTGATTTTCAAAAATGATCCATAGATTTTATATTATATGACCTTGAACTTTAAATATATCCGACCCGAATCAAAATTCAAAAACCATACATCAACATGACCTAGTTCTTGTTCAGTTTTAATATCCGTAAAATTTCATGATAATAGAACAAGTAGTTTTGTCAGTAGAGACTAAAAAAAAAAATAATAGATAAAAGTTAAGTTTTTAATTTTTAATAACAGGTTAGTTAATTATTAAATTCAAAAACCAATTAGAACATCAATATATGTTATGTAACTTTATAGTTGAAAATAAACGCGAATTATTAATAATAACGTATTTAAATAAGATTCAACGGTAAACAAATTTTAACTGCTCTGAATGCAATGCATTTAATTCATAAAATGGTAATTAACGAGACATCAAATCTTTTAATCAATTTGAAATTCCTCTACATCTTATATATTATCCGTTTATGTTGTTCTATGTTAATTAATCTATTCAAACATCTTATAGGAAATGTTCGGTTATTTAAATTCGACTAATAAATCATTATATACTACAATAAAAAATTCAAAAACTTAGTGTCTTAAAATTAAATCATCATTAATTTTGTTCAAAAGAATGATTTTTGAATTTTTAATTACTTAAATAATCATTTATTTAACGGAACTAAAAATTCATAACATACAAAAGTTTTTTTTATATACTAATAGTTACTTTTTCCATGGCTTTGTTACATTTGTAGAGTAGAATTTTATAATCAACAATACTTATAATGTTTCTATTATATTAACAATTTTATTAATGTTCTATACAGCTTTCCAAAAGATTTGTATAAATAGTTAATATCGAGTTCTATTGCTTAAAACGAATCAGTCAAAATAAAATTACATTATATTTAGTAGATGTCCAAATCATTATAATGAAATTATGAGAAAAATTACATTATATTATGTTATACATACTTCCAATGTAAATTATACAATACCCATATCAGAAATTATAATGATTTGTAAAAATTTGTAACGAGAACAAACGAATTTTTAAGGAGGGAATTTTAAAATAATTACTTTTGTGTTACAATTAACATTTACCTATATTATTTACTTTAAGTGAATTAAAGTCTCGAAAAAAAATCTTTAAATCGATGATTATAAAACAGAAAATTTGTATCTTATATTTTAATTGGTCGCATATTGTTGGTCGCATGTTAAATGCATAGTCATATCATATTTTTTAGTTTAAACATTTACTATTATTATCTAACCTTTTAAGTTATCGAGTGATATAATAAATTATATCGATCATATTCTGTACGTTTGCTTCTACAAATTTAACTCAATTTTGTATTTAAGAAAAAAATGCATATGGAGTGAACTAAAATTCAGAAATCGCTATATCATTAAAACATTAAATTATCAATCTTTTTATGTATTAATGTTTTTCAGAATTCTTCAGTATTCCATAAACTTTAAAAGTGTTCCAGCAAAAGGGTTAATGAATAGCTACTTAAACACTTGGTTTTCTCATAAATCATCTTATTTTAAAAGTTAAAAAATATTACTAAAATCGCAGTTAATATTTTCAAAAAATATGTCTTAAATTGTTTTACTGCTGTGGGTTTGGCTAGTTATTATGTTAAGTGAAGGTACAATAAATTTAATAATAATATGATAAGATATATATTATTTTTATTTATTATTTTATTAAACGTTATCTGATTGTTTTTAATTAGGAGAAGTATTCATATTATCTTATATATTCTGCAGAACTTATTTAAAGGTTGATGAATAAATGTATTAAAAAAATTTCAAAAAAAATGTTGGAATATAGAGTTTATGTTATAATAGTATTTGAACATAAATCTTTTGATAACCATATTTGGGCTGAAAAAGTTTTTCATAACGTTTCCGTAATGATAAAATAATGTTTGAAAATATTGTTGACGCTTTCTAATAATTTTTCTTAAAATTTTTAATGTACATGAAAAACATAAAATGTCTGCCTGGGAGTTTAAAATTATATTACACATATTTAATTGTAATACATTGTTAGTAAGAAAATGCGTACAGACATTTTTAAATACCAAACACTAAATGATTTTAATTTATCGTAAAAAACAACTATTTTGATACTTAAACTATTTGTAGTTAACAAAAATTTAATACAATAATTTTGATAATCTACTCCATCTTTTAACGATGTGAATATATCTTGCAATAATATAGCACACTGTGCACAGAAACCTACACTCAAATTATTATACTAAAATATATTTTTCTTCTTCTTTTTCCTAGCCTATATTTCAGCTATTCGGGGTCAGCCAACTATACTAAAATATATTGGACAGTTTAATTCAGGCAATTATTAATAATGCTCTTTGAAAATGTTATTAAATATTTAATCCGTCTGCTTACAAGTTCTTACATCAATCAGTTGATTGCTATATTTAATAATTTCTATAAACTGTTCGATTAATGTTTTTTCTACACCATTTTTTTTTATAAAATTTCTAATCAAGTAAAATATGACAGTATACAAACAAAAAGTGTTGTAAATTTTAGAGTAATTATATTTCCTTTTTGTTCAAAATGTATTTTCAACAATATACTCATATATTATATTAAATTACTATGATATTATACGAAAATGTGATTAACTATGTGAGAAATAAATGTTGAGAAAGTGTCTTGCTTCAAGTCACCAGTGACTAACCAGCATTGATTATTATTTAAAATTTTAAAGCAATTTAAAACCATCGTACAGATAAAAAATAGTTCAAGCTACTCTGAGTATAACTTGGTTTACTATATTATAATTAAAAGTATATTAAATATTTTTTTAAAATCGTTAGTGTTTCTATAAAAATGTAATTCAGAGAAAAGGTTTTTGAATTACATAAAGCATAATAATTAAAAATGCATACTATGATTATTACCATTAAAATCTTTTAATTAAAAATTGAAATATTAATATTAACAAATTTTATTAAAAAAAATTAAAAAATTAATTATCTTTTCATATTCGTATTTTTAGTTATTAAAATGTTAGCATATTAATGTTGTTATGATATTTTTTTTGTAATATTAAAATTGTTAAGTACATATTAGATAAAAATTGGTCTATCAAGACTTTCGAGATATTTTGCTTATAACTGTATTATCTCGTGTTAAAACTCCAAGCCTCCAAATTAAAGTATACTAATAATAACATCTGTAATATAATATAAATATTGTTTTAGTTACTTATTGTTTTTACTTATAGCTTATATATCATAAATATTACAAGATTTCGATTGTTTTTACCAAATATATATTTATATATATATATATATATACAATTACATTTTTTAATGATTTAAATATTTACGAGAAACTACTATATTTCTTCGCATACAAAATATAATTAAAAATATATTAAAAATTATAATTAATATTACTTTTAAGTTTCGTTAGAATATGCTACTCAAAATAAAACGTTATCGTTAATTCACGTTGAATGATGGATAAGATTTATAAATACACGTATACACTTTTGTTAATATGACTAATAGTGAATTTTTTACTAATTTTATAATTATTGAAATGAAAACGCGCCACTGTATTTTAAAAATAAAAATGTATTTTTTAATTACGCATATCCATAAAATATGGATATAAAATATTATACGATCTCCATCGTAGCTCAAAACATACCCGGCAACGTGATCGTGAATAAATATTTGAAATTATTTATTTTTGAACATATGCACTACAAGTTACAACGATGAAAAAATATATTAACCAATTTATCTTACGATCAAAAAAAAAAACATAGTAGTTGTTAGTAATATGTAATATATATTTCATTTGAAATTGTTGCCATATTTTTGATCGAATTGTGGAAATTGTTTTTTTTTTTTTTTGTAGGATTTGTTTCTTCGAATAAAAAAATTAAGATTTAGTGAACTTTGTTTGACTTGCACATTTTTTGGAGTAAACTTATCTCAATGCACCTATCGTGTTTGCCGTATAATTTGTGGTATAAAAGTGTATAGTATAAATGTGTATAAAAGTGGTGCAGCAAAAGGGTTTTCAAGGAGCGACCACTCGTATACATTTTAGCTAACAGAAACCTATTAATTAAGCTATAATAAGTACTATTAAGTAAAATAAATCGATTTCTCATAGAAGATTAGATAATATAAGATGTTCGATAATCATTATTGGTTTATACCTGTAAATTATAAAAATCCAATATAAATATATTTGTTGAGCTCATAATATCTAAATTACTATACAAAATGAACCAGTAAAATTAAATATTAAATAATAATAGATATATTGAAGTGTACCTCAGTGATTAAAACCTGTTTAAAGTCCATTGTACATAATAAAGTCGATTAAAAACTATGTGTGGTCCAGCGGGTGGTTTTTCTGCCAAATAGATAAAAAAACCCGTGAGAACTTGTGTACAAATAGCCGTAATATGTTTATTGATATAAATTATGCGCGATAGTAATGTTAGGTATAATTTTTGTATTTATATGAAATCGTAAAGTAATTAAAGATTTAATTTATAGGGTAGGTCTTAATGAAGTATTTAAATTATATATTAGGCTATTTTAAATACTTAACGTAGAAGAAATTAGAATACAATTTTTTAAAAGTATTTTATTGTAGCCACTTAGGCTATACCAATTTTTTACCGGAATATATGTTTAGGTCCTTGGAAGTAAAAAAAAACATTAAAATGCTTGTGTATAACACACACATAAAAATTAAATTAATTTAAAAATTAAAAATTAATTCTAAATTAAAAAGATAGATTGAATAATTTATTGATCCTAGGCGTTAAAATAGTTTGCCACGCTATTGTTTATACTTACATGGATGACATGTTAATATTTGTTTTACTTGGAGAAACTTGAAAAGTCTACGTTTTAAGTAACTTAAAAAACTCAATTGTTTTATAAAAACATTTTAAATTTGAAATTAAAAATCACTTTCCCTTTTACCTTGTAATTTGTACACAGTGCAAACAAAACTCGGAACGAGTATGCTTATGGTTTATTCATCATTAAATACAGTCCGATAATTAAAAATGTGTGAATAAATTCAATATATTTATGATATTATTAACGTATATATTTGTTTTCATTCATACATAAGAATAATAATAGCTGAGAAGACATTTCAAGGCTCAATTGACTTGAAATTAATTTAACTATTATTTATTCTTATTTAAAAACTATATTTTAAACTTAAATAATAAAATTAGGATTTGTTGATTATGCAAGTATCTATATAATAACCTCTAACTAGTTATAACAGGTAGAATATGTATTTAAAAAAAATACATATGACTTGCATTAATTCGATTAGAATATCCGAAAATATTATTTTCAAGATTTGTAGTTCATGACGGACACAATACGTGTTATAATGATTAATAAAAAGCAATTATTATTTTAGTAGTTGTTAAATACTGAAAGAATTATATGAAATGTGAAAAAATTAAAAAAAATTAACAGATAAAGTTTTCAAGAATTATAAATCGAATATAAATGATTATAAAAAGAAAAAAAAATGTTATTTTCGCGGATAACGTGCCGATTTAATTCGTAAGTGATCAATATTACAGTAACAACGCTACCAAATCATAATCAGTTGTAGTATATAGTATATAAAAGACGTATATTCAACAACAACCAACGTCACGGCCGTGATCGTCTAGTGGTTAGGACCTTGCGTTGTGGCCGCAATAACCCAGGTTCGAATCCTGGTCACGGCACAGAACATTTTGCACGCGTTTTCTAACTTTTTTCCCACGTTTTCCATGGATTTATCTTCATTCTCTCGTTTTCTGCTGTCGTCGTTTTATTGTCCGCGCGCGAATTTTCATCGTTCTCGGAAAGAATGATTTTATTATGTGTAAACGGGGTGACCGAAGGGCCTACACTTTAGTGGCATGTGTCATGACCTATATTTTCGGTCCTCGAGAAACGAGTCGAAATCGATTTCGGGGGAAGGGGGGGGGAGGAGGTGGTTAACGAAAATTCTTATGCGTAACACCGTTTTTACAATAAGCATACAAAAAAAAACACACACATATTAGCGCCCGAGAACGTTTTATTTTCCAAGCCGTCGTCGTCGTCACTCGGACGTTTTTGTCAAACGAGAAATTTGATGAATTACGGCAGACCATTTCCGTGTAATATCACGGACAATAATACAGACAACAGAGGCGAACGCAACGGGGGTTTTGGTGGTTAAACACCCCCCCCCCCCACGAAATGATACATAAAATATGTACGAAATTTTGAACCATTCTATGCCACAGGTTCTCGATATTTTGAGATCCATGCCATCTTTCATACTATTGTATGAGGGTCACGCCCCCCTCACCACTGTAAGATACAAGTATGATTAATGCGCCATAACTTATGTTGTTTACTGGATCAATATAAATACAACTTCCATGTAGTTTTTTAATACCTAATTAATTCATTTGCGCTGGGAAAAATATATTATTACAATTTAAAATTTTTAAAACAAAGTATTATTATAAATTTTAGTCATATCACTATTAAATGCAAATTAGCGTAATAATAATATTTATTTATTACTATCTAGCATTCTAGAAATCTAGCTTATGTACATACCATGTGTGTATAGTACACAATACACATCGATGTTTATAACCCAACAATATTCTCTAAATTATTGAACATAACGTAATTACTTATGAATGTCCGATAAAATAAAAATAATTAGAAATAACGTTTTCGTGTATTATAATTTAAAAAATTTCACGCCTCCCCTGAAATTTTGCGCGACCCCATGGTTGAGAACCATTGCTTTACACGATATTAATACGACCGATGAACATTAATTTATTATTTACGTATTAACTTATTAACGTTGGAAATTTGCAATTTTCCGAAATATTTGTTATTGAATATTATTCAATTTATGTATGCAATACGTTCATTCCACATTACGGATATCGTATTCAATCGTTGTTTAATCATTGCGCATTACGACATAATATACGTGAGAATTATTGAACTGTTTATTTATTTATAATCATTACATCTGCAACCGTTGTGGATTATACACGTTTGGAATGTTTTGTTTAAATGAGTTCTGGTTGGATTTTTAAGTACTTTGAACCGAAAAATACAATCACCGTTCCAACGACTTAAAATTATTTTTGATTTAACTTGTGTAGAGACATTGAGGTTACACGCGAAGATTTTATTGATATAATGGCTAATTTACCTCGAAGAATGGATATTTTAATATAATAATCATTAATAAGACTTTTAAATTTAGATGAATATTATTTACTCGTCTTGATATTTTTTTCAAAACCCCCAAACCTTTTTTCTGCGTTCGCCCCTGTATTCCATACCAGTTCATGCAAAGCCGTATTTGGGGGGGGAGGTTCAAACTCCCCAGAATCTTTTTAATAATTGTAATAAATTGAATTTATTAAACTAAACTTTTAAGGGGAAACACTATTTACACGACACATGTAAAATTGCATTTAGATACAATTCTATCGTACACAATATAATCTAGTATTTAAATCTAGTAGCTGAAAATATATGATTCGGTTTTAAACCACTCCCCCTCCCCCACCGAAAATGTGTTCCTGTTACGGCCTTGAGTTCATGTATAATGTAGTACGAACGGTTTTAAATCATTGCGGCGTTAACGGCGTACGCTGTATTCGTCCAGAGACATTTGTTGACACGACGAAGATAACCCGCCCGAAAAGGGTTAATAAATCAATTTCCCCGGAGAACCCGCAGAACCCACGGTTCATTTTACGCGGGTGAATATTGCTTTTCATGTTGCAACCGATAAGATGACTAACGAGACCGCTGTTAACTTAGAGCACGTTTAATGGCGGAGCCCCTAAATGACAAAAAAATCGTCACGCGCACACCCTGGCACGAATGAGTTATGCGTCGCCTGAATAACCATTATTATGTATTACAGTACAAAAATTATTGATTGTAATAATTATTATTAGACATTGAAAGTGACGCGAAGAATGTATTGGTTTTATGTGTTATTTATTTTTTCTGTGAAAACTTTTTCGTGTAGGAGGGCTCGGATCTGGACATGTGTGACATGCCGATAGCAAACTGTAACTAGTTTATACTTTATTTGACAGTTTTTTCAATTTTTCTAGTAGTTTCCTTAAGCGTAATTTAAAACAGTCCAAAAATTATAAAAATAAAAAAATACATAAAATTGTGGACATATTCGTTTATGATACACACTATATTTTTTAATAGTTTAAAATGTATAATTTAAACGTGTGTATATATACATCACAACAATATTTATTATTTTTATTAATTTGAATAAATTAATATCGTCGTTCAGAATCAGTTTTCAAATATAATGATTTTTTTTTTCGATTTATTTATTTTGTTGCAGCCTTGAACTGAATGGTCAATATTTGAAAGTATTTCAAATGTCTGTTCTCCGATTTTTTCTGGTATGGACAATAATGAAAAACGCATTTCAACGATTGCTAACGTTCACTCGAATTAAGTATAATTAATTGAAAATATATACAAGTATACTAAATAAACAATTATTTTTTTTATCATCAATTATTTTTTTAAACTAATTCAAAATTGTAAATAAAAAGTTAATTTAATTTAAATAAAATCCAAATAAAATAAGAATATAAATAATTTTTTTTTCATTTCCAAAATATCCGTTTTAATTAATGTAGTAGTTGAAATGAAAAATTAACGATTTAAATTTAAAGAAAACTAAAAATCATTTTTTTTAATTATGTGTATTTTTTTTAAAAAAAAATGTTTGTTCAACTACGAAATACTAAATTTAATTTAATTATTAAATAAAATTAATATTTGATAATATAGATAACTATAATAATTTTATTAAGAGATACGTTTTCAAGTTCAAATGTCAAATAATATTACCATTCGATATTTTATTTATAAAAATAAAAATCACAGCAAAAATAAAGGTCGGAATTTTATGATTCTACATATTTGTCCCAAGTATATGCAGAGAAGAGGAGTAAAAAATATTCACATTTCGTAGGAATGTAAAGGCACCATTTTATTTTGCATAACAATGTATGGCCTAAGGTTAAAGAATATTTAGTACATTATAGAATATTATTGAATACAATACAAATTTTCTAGTTCATTAAAAATTTAATGTTTAATAAAAAATATGTATAAAACTTTTTTTCTGTTAGTCCATTTATTTTCTGACTTCATGCATTGACTTCACCATTGTGAAGGTTTACTATGCGCCATAAGAGAACACAATAATAATGGACAAGACTAGTATATTATAATTTATTATAATACTATAGTATTTCTATCTACCTATTATATACGCATAACAATAAAATAAAATGACAAAGGAGAAAAATAATTCTATTTTTGTAAATATATTATGTTCAACAACAAAAGATTTTAATTTTTTTTTTCATTCAGAAGCAGTATAAGTTTATATATTTAAATTGATGACCATTGGTAAATAATTATTTTATGCCATTTTTGATTTAGGTACACATATCTATACATATGTTTACTGAATATAACAGAGTATTTTTAACATATTTTTGGCGTGAAACCTTATAAGCTTTATGTTTTAAAACAATACATTTCCGGTTTTCAACAACATAATATCATCAAATAATAAGAGATTAGGTTTTTGGTCTTTAGTAATTACTAATTACATAGTTATTTTACGTTTTAAACTCTTTCGATTAGATAATTTCATGTAACAAATTCAAAGCATTAGGTTTGAAAGTTATTAAGAATTCGATCGACAGTTTCAGATATCAATTTATTAAAACATAAACTTTTTAACTTTATTTTTATTTACAATTTTTAACTGCGAACTTTGTTAATTACTATAATTAATTATTAGTACATGATAAAAATCAATAAAAAAACTATTCCTTTTTTTTACTTTTTTTTATGTTAATATATTATACAACCAAATGAAAATAGATGAAAATAAAACTTATAGTTTACTGTTACACGCATAGTGTGTGCTATGACACACAAAAATAAATCCTGGTTGCAGTGCGTTATAGAAAGAAAATTTGCAGAATAATTGAGGTTTAAACTAATGTAATTTTATGATAAACTTGTACTTTAACTATTACGGATGTTATAGTGTTTAAAGTATTCAATCTTTTCTCAAAAATTATCAAATTATTTTAGTTGTATCATTTACAATTTAACTTAAATAATGTGATTTTTATTACTGTACTTGGTGCAGATTTGCATTGTGAAAATGATGGATTTATCACATTTTGACCAACGTTCGTAAATTCTATGGTATCATTAAAACGTACATTTAAATAAAAGTATTTTTATTTTGAATATTTCAAGGTTAATTGATTTATTGATTTTTTTTTTGACGTGATGATCAATATTTGCAAATGTACAAAATTTATTTAGTACATACCTAACCTAACCTACACATTACTTTACACTGTAATGTTTTTTCTTAAATAATTTATTCGGTTAATGTTAGTAATAAACATTAATTACATTACACATTTATTCGTATTTTATAAAATTGTATGTATATATTATGTACTATATTATATATATATAATTATATATATATATTATATATATATAAACTTGAAAATACGAAATTCAGTCATATTATACAAATATAGATTTTCTAGTACATAAAGAATGTAACGCCTTAACTTATAGTATATAAAATATAATAATAATAATAAATTAATAAAATAATAGTTATTATTTTAATCTATGTTCGTAAGTAGTGCAGTATATACTTAAGTACTAGAAATGGGGTGTTTGTTAGTTTAATTTTAATAATATGTATCACGAAAATATATATATTGTAAACAGAACACGAGACCAAAAATTTCTTATGGGTATCATCTCTCTGCGTAACTTGTCTAGAATTCATACTCGACGTATTTTAATGTTGACGACTGCCTCGTCAAACGTATATCTATATTGTGGGAATTACAAAATGCAAATAATGTATACCGCATAAGTTGGTATAATTTTTCGACCACGGTAATGTTGCGCACGCCGCGGATTCTCGTTAGGTGATATAATGTATAGACGGGCGCCAAACAACAATTAAATTAATTAAATGGCAAAGAGGTATACTACGTTTAAACATTGATTTAATTAAAGTAATTAGTACAAATCTGCGTGCGCCCATCATAAGGATAAGTTTTAAGAATCATTTCTTTCTACTACCAACGGGTTTCAAAACTTTTTTTTTAAACATCATATTATTTTTTTTTGTTGTATCAAAGTTTAATAACTAAATAACTAGTTAAATCGTTTAAAAATTATATTAAAATTCAAAAATTAATTATAATTCATCATAGAAATATTATAAATAAAAAAAAGTTTGTATTTAAAAATTACTGTTGTCATCCGATCCTTTTAGAGACTGTTGTATTTTTTGTAGTTTTTTTTTTGTATAATGCTGAAAAAGTTGAAAAAAGATGTACGTGTTTTAGAGTTTATTCAAAACTTCATTTTAGATTAAATTACTTTTAGGGGATTTATCGATGCCACCGGCTACTGTTTACAAAAACTATTTATCGATTACGCTGACTATAGTTTTCATATGGTTCATATAGTTATATTTATGCAGGCAAAATTTTTCAAAAATGTATTCGAATAATTAATTTATACTTTATGTAGTATTAAATAAATAAAAAATAAATATTACACCTATAACTATCTATTTTTGCCAAAAATATATACTACATAATTATTGATTCCGTTGAAAGCCAAATTTATATTTGGCTAAAATTTCAAAATTTGTATTGTTTGGTGTGAAATATTACGGGAAATAGCAATTATTTTTGATCATAATTCAATTTTATATTATATACTCATTACACGTTATTATATTATTGATTTAATACTCAAGTGTTCACGTTAGTGTCTACAAACGGTTTACAATATAATACAGTTGAAGAAATATTTGTTGAATTTTATGCGTATTGCACACACGAAACGGCAAACTTTGATTAAATTTCGGATTTAAATAGTCGTTAAATCGTAGAAAAGTAGTCCATTTTTGAATATTGATGATATCAATTTCTCCTGTGCTTTTCATCTTATCTATAAACCGAATATTAATTTTTTATGAGTGCACAACCATTTTTTCTTCCTATTATACGGAATTCGATCGGTTTGACGAAAAGTGAAACCATTTGGTTTAAATACTTAATATCCGTCAATTGGATTTTACAGGAATATAATATTAATGCATTCGAAAGTATTATATAGGACCTGCAGAGTATGTTTTCAATAAACGGGATCATAACGTATGTCTAGTGTTTCGATACAACAATTTGTAATTTCAAACTTTTTCGAGATCAATACGTGTAAGCAGAAAATAATCCCATTGAGTTTTATAAGATATCGTTTTTCGAAAACTAATCATCTGGTGGAAAAAGTCGTTTTCTTCTTTGATGAAACAGCGTATCCTTATTTATCTATGAACTTATAGTCTTAGAAAACTATTTAAAATATATGTAATTATTACATAATAATCACAATACTGATAACTGATACTAATATTTGTGCAGGTGATTTTAGGTTAGGTCATCGAATATTGCATATTTATGAATTATAAACAATAATTATTATAATAATAATTTATTATAATGATTATTGATGAACCAGTCGATCAGAAACGGTTTCCTCGTAAATGTCCCAAATAATTACCGACCGACTTTCAAACAAATTTTTTCGGTTTTATTCAGAATAATATTGACACGTACTTATGTAGGTATTTGATATTCTCATCAAATCGTATTTAAACACGTTTCTTCGAAATGTTCACATACGTTTCTTTTTCGCAACGGTAACATCGCGTTTACATCAAAATTGTCACGAAAGCAATATTATAATATACTTTGTCGTTTACAATACATATTAATTGTAGACACGATATTCATTAATTCGACGATTTATAATATTTACGGCAAATCGACATGAAAATCGGTGCCAATGCACATCCTGTAATCCTCTTCAGACTGCAAATAACGCGGCTACATTTAGAAACGTTAAGTTCTTAATGCCCTGTATATAACTACATTTGTATGTACTGCACATGCATTATACATTACAACGGACTTGATTTCGTAAAATATATAATAAACGTTGGTGTGTTGGAACTCGACAAATACTCCCGACGTTCGTTCAACCGTACGATCTTGGTGCAACATTTATATGCCAATGGACGAGCTTTTGCAACAATAAAACATCAATGAACCGTAATATCCATGCTTGACGCGAGAGTCGAGTACACGTTTTCTGGATCATTAGTCGTAAAACCAAATTCCCGTCAAATTTAACATCCAACCCTGTTTCACCGTCTAAGGTACGTTTATTTATGTGCGTGTTGTGTGTGTGTGTGTGTGTGTGTGTGTGTGTGTGTGTGTGTGTGTGTGTGTGTGTGTGTATTTTGTAATATATACGAAAACTGGGTTTAAACATTTTTATTTATACATAAACCTTACATACACTTGAAGGGAAAAGTGTTACGTATTTCGCCAGCTCGGTCACCGGTGTTCGCGATTTGTGTACGAAAAACTTTTTTTGTCAGATTAGTATACTTTATAATACAAATATAAAAAAAAAAAATATATATATATAGCAGAAATGGATACACAGCGTTGTCCATCAAAATCTAACCGCTATTTTCCTAATATCGAACAAACTCTCCACGTACCAATACACAATACGTTTTCCAAGTTCATTTTATATACTAGTATTATACAACACTGTATGCCCGCAGCTATGCTAAACAAAGGTACAGAGAAGCTTATTATTATATTTTGATATATAAAAGTTCAAAGCTTGTTTGTTCATTATTTATAGAAACCTGTACGGTTTGATACGTCAAAATTAATTTTCGTACAGAGTATTGTTGTTTTTTTTTTTTTTTTTTTAAAGGTCATTTTAAGAATTTCTAATTATATCCGTTATAGTTTAGTACCAATTATTATATAGATTCGAGATCCAATCACTAAAAAAAAAAACGAATAAAAATCAAGATAAAAATAAAAACGTCGTTATCTAATTATTAAGTAAAACAAAACAATTAGTAAATATAATATAAATATGAATATATTTTATATGAACAACATTCAATATGTTTTACATATTTCTATACTACAAAAAAAAAACTGTTACCATATAATCTTACTGAATACTGAAAATATTTATTTATTGACAATTGATTTTTAAGACGATGATTTCCTTATTTTAAGTTAAAAATTTAGTTATACCTTCTTTAGAAAAAACCACTCTTTAAATTTAGTTCACTACAGATTATTTTTCAAATTATGAAGTTTGAATTTTTAAAAACTAAAAAAAAGAACAACCCGACGTAAATATAAATATGGTAATGAAATTTAAAAAGCGTGAGAACTGGATAAATTTCCACAACATGTAACGTATAAACATAATATTGATCGTTTCAATTGCCTAAAAACAATGGTTGAAAATGTACAGAACTGAACAGTTTTATTATAGAAAACGATGTGCATAAAAGGTCATACAAGAAATGTACGTTATTAATAATATTTTTGTTTTATTCTTATTTATAATAAATGGTTTACTTAAAATAAATGAATCAATCCACATATTATGCAGCGTATTAATCATTTTAGTTAAATACAAATTTAAATAAATTTTAAAACAAATATACGTTTTTAAAATAAATTCACAAAAATAGATGCTATTTCTTATTAATTTTAATTTTAATTTCAAAATAGTTTAATTAATGTATAGTAATCTAAAATAATTTAATCATTTTAAATAACACAATTGAACAGAGAAATCGAAACATTTCATATACATACGTTTACCATTTTCACAATTAAGTTACAGGAAATCTGAAATTATATTCTCAATACATTGTTATTTCAACAACAGTTTACTCTTGTAAAGCGTTTGAGCTATTACAATGATGAGTAAATAGGAGCGATTTCGTTCTTTTGAATAGCAGGTTTTCAAGTAAGACGTGTAAAGTAAGATATTTAAGGGCGACAGAATGTTACAGCGTTTTAGAAAGAGTTTTTTAAAACCGAAGTTACAACAGATTTATTGTTTGGAAATATAACAAAAGTTATTGTAAAGGAGTAAGGTTTCTTTTCCGAACTTAATGAAATTTGCAGATTTATCACGCAGTATATCTGACGAAGAGTAGAATATCTTTTAGGGAAGCTAAATTGATTTACTTGTGTGATTTTGTATATATTTTATGACAAGTTACCCCAAATATATCAGAATAATTATTTTGCAAAGTTTTGAAACAAAATCAAAAATCAAACGACTATGCGACTAATTCGACTTACGAATCTAGTAGATAATTTTAAAAAGTCAAGAATTTTCTTTAGTTCATTTAGAAAATAAACATTATGATAAAAAATCTTGTTTTAAAAGAAAAATCATTACGAACGAATATAATTGTACTCAAATAAATTAAAGCTTTTAGTAGTTAATGTGAATTGACCAAAACATTGTTCCATTATATTAAATCAAACAGATACTAAGAACAATTATTTCTACTCTATTAGTTTGTAATTAATTTTCGATTCTGAGCGGAGAAATCAATTCATTTAATAAAATCAATGTTTAGGTCATTTGTAAAGTATTAGTTATATTTTTTAGTGGCGGGGAAGTCCCGATTTTTTATTGGCGAGGATGTTATATGATATGTATTAAAAGTTGCACTATATGGATAGTATGTCTACTAATTTGAACATTGTTCACAGATGTTATCGTAAGCCTTTAAAATAAAATTTGAAATTATTCGAAAATTCAAAAATAATTTTAATGACAAATTATGAAAAAATTGTAAAATTTAATACAAATAATTTTTAAAGATTATTTTGAGTATTTTGTTGTAATTTAGAAGTTAATAAAAATGTATATTTGAAATTAAATATTTCATTTAGTTTGGTTGGTATCATTTCTATAATTCTCTTTTGTTTTCAAGCAACAATTTTGTTGTATGTATTTCTTAAAAATTAATTAAATTATTGTTTATTTATTTCACGCATCACAAAAAAATAATTATTGTTTTTAGATTTATTTTAATATATATATATATTAGGAACTGCAGTTTAATATATAAATATAAAGTTAATTAATTAATTCTTTATGAATCTGTAAATTATAAATATTATAGTATAATTTACAACATTTTTTTAACGTTTGGAAATATTTAACATATTATAATTATAGTTCATAAGTCATAATTGTTTTTGAAAAACAATAATTTATAGATATCATTGCTCTAAAACTGATTATAAAAATAATGTGTTTTTTATAGTTTACTTAGATATCAAAATACTTTAACTAAAAGTAAATAAAACACAAAAAAATAGTTAAGTTAAAAAAGTTTAATTAAGTTCCTGTTAAGGTCTAATACTAAATAACAAATATTTTATAGTTTTAAACTAATAAAATAAAATAAAAAGTGGCGGTTTTTGAAAAATCAAAATAAAACTAAAATAATGAGTAATTTGTTATCGTTAATGTTCATAGAAAGACTCACCTGGACATTGAGAGCATCTCATTTCATCTGTATGATCTTCACAATCAAAATGCCCATCACACCTCCAGTCCATCGGAATACATCTCTTTTTGTCACACCTAAACCCTTCATGGCAAACTGAAAACGTAAAACATGCACATACATTCACATATTTATATATACGTACATACTTAAACACTATTATAATGTAAATTAAAGTCAAAAACATTTTTAAAAAAATCCTCAAATTAATATAATTAGTTTTATACAATAACATTAAGGCCCTCTTCACACGAGGCAACTTCCAGGCGACGCGACGGATACTCGACCGCATTTCACAACACCACGAAAATGACACAGGTGGTGTCGCAGCTTTACATTTACAAAATGATAATATGCCAAATATCGAAATAAATACTTGATCTTCCGCAAATGATATAAGAAATTATTTAGCAAACTACTTTTCACCCCTCAAGCTTATCTTCCTTGACAGTGGAAATATTATATTTGATATTGTAAAATAATATATTAACATATTTTATTGATGCTAGTTTATTATTATCATTGTTATTTTATAATACGATTATTTTTATATTAATGCATACTAGTTTAATACTGTTATTTATAACTCGAAAAAACATAAACACTCGTTTAAATTATTAAAATTTACATTTAAAACATTAATGTTGTATAATTAAACCAAAAATAAAAAATTATAAATTAACCTGAATTTCAAAACATTTACCTGGCAAGTTCATTTTCTTCCCAACTTCTATCCAGCCTTTCTCTGCAATATCTTTTCGCGAATATTGAGGCAATGTAAAGTCATAAAGTTCGGGCCTTTTCTCCACTTCACTCACAAACTTAATATTATAAGCGTGTTCTGACTTAATTTTTTGATAAACAAAGTACGCAAATGAACGTAAATAGCCGAATGGTGGTTTTAGGCAATACGTGTACCCTTTTTATATAATACATATTATTCGAGAAATTTCTATACGATATGTAAACAATAATAAACAAACAGAATTTCTAGGAAATTTATTAACAGTAAACACTATAATAAATAACAATATTTGACAGAACAATTACTGTATATAAATACTATATTGATAATTATATATTAGTACATTAAATATTAATAATCATTATTATACATAGTGCGACAAATAAGTTCCATATCTGAGTAACTAGTAGTGCCATTTATGCGAGGATTTTGGCAAAACAAAGATCTGTACAGAATTTGTTCCACACACTTTGATAGATGCCCAAAAATCGGTGTGTGTCAATCATTCCAAAAAAATCATTGCAGCCACCCGAAATTTTTCAAACTTCCTAAAATCAATTATTATGGGTGACGAAACATGGTGCTTTCAATACGATTTAAAAACTAAACGTCAAAGTGCGGAATGGAAGTAAAAAAATTTACCAAAATCAAAAAAAAAACAAAAGAAACAAGTAGTTGGTGTACTGCGCTGAGCGTATTACGTCGTACAAAACGTGCTGCTAGGAAAACCTATCTTAAACACTGGAAAACAAATCGAGAGTCACAGACGACGCAGGTGACGGGTG
Source organism: Schlechtendalia chinensis (assembly GCA_019022885.1). Taxonomy (NCBI): domain Eukaryota; kingdom Metazoa; phylum Arthropoda; class Insecta; order Hemiptera; family Aphididae; genus Schlechtendalia; species Schlechtendalia chinensis. The sequence continues at coordinate 51,514,050 of CM032339.1, forward strand.
ACCTTCCTTGCAAGTCGCGCGAGACTGGTAGGATACGCGTAGGATACGCGTCGCTTGAGAGTAGCGTCGTTTGTGCCTTTCCATTATTTTATATTAGGAAGTGATTTATAAGATACTCGAGTACCAATCGCGTCGCCTAAGAGTTGCCTCGTGTGAAGAGGGCCTAAGAATTAATTATTTTTCTTATCATTGAAACTTATTTGAAATATAACGACTAATACATATTTGACTTAAGTTATACACTTGAAGTGAAATATCATCACATATTATAATATGTATGAAGGTATAAACGATTAATTACAATTAAGTGAATTCGCTTAATACGTTTGATTGTTATTTTCACACACGTTATTAATTATTGCGCACACGTTAAACGAGATTCGAGAAAAATATTTGCACAAAATACTAAGTTTTATTATGTTTCGTTATGTTTATACTACAAAAGAATAAGGTTTACTGTTATCAAAATATAAAAAATAAATTAAATAGTATTTATATCCAACGGGATCTTTACGGGTACCAAGTTATTGATGACAAATACTATGCAAAATAAATAAACTTTAAATTGTAAAATAGTATTTTGATCCAACACATTTCTTATTAAAGTTCGTTTACATTTATTCTTTGGTGAATATATTTTTTTTCATTTCCCCAAGACAATGTTGTATATCATATACATCATGTACTATTTTTAGAATAATTATTTTCAATTGAGTAATTTGCGATTTATGTATTTAATATAACATACGTTTAAGAAAAGCAAGTACAGTACTTTTGAAAGTGTCTTTTTATTTGATTTATCGATTCATATCACAAGTTAGATTAGGTATTTTTTAAATAACTTATTCAAAATATATAATCGAATAAAAATGTGTCTTCTGCTAAGTATCAAATAATGTAGTTTTCTTTAAAAATAATCTGAAATCTAAATTGCAAATATACAATTTAATATTGGCTTAGGAACACCCGAATTACGCATTCTATCTTGCCAATTCCAGCGACGGTGAGCCTGGTTTAAAGGTTAAAAATTATTTTATTAACTAATTGATAATTATTTATTATTTCCATGAAATCATTTCACAGTTATTCAATAAAATCGATAATTATATTATATTTAATATATGAAAAAATTGTCAAAAATTATTACGAATATAAATTAAACGAGCACATATTATTATAGGTTTTAATTGTACAGGTAATTGATACATTTTATAGTCCGCTCTAATATCACGTTATAAAATATAGGCCTATTTGTATATTATTGAGTAATATGTCGTCATTAATAAATTAAAATAAAAGTCGTTAAAAACTAAATTATTGAAATAAATAAAAGAATAACGTACGATATGCAACTAAAAATGTAAAACAAATTAAATTTATTAAATGATAAAATGTCTATTTGTTGTATATTAGACAGTTTTTTTTTTGAAGTTTTAAAATACTTTAGTACCTAAAACTTATAGTTTTATAAATAATTTCAATGTAAATAATGACTAAACAAATATATGTTGCTAAACTGATTTCATCGGTTTCATCAATGTCAATACTAAATATTGAAATTTATGAAACCAGTAGGTTATATTAATTATTAATATACTAGTGTATGCTAAAATCAAAAATCGTTTGTTCCAAAAAATGGTTAAATGAGTTAGAAACTGTTTTGTAGATCTTTTTACAACAAATTCAAATTTATTTTCGGTTTGTTTCAAAACTCACAGGAACCTGTATAAATGTAATTTTAAAACTAGTAGTCAGTTTCAAAAGTAACATGTTCGGGTGAATCATATGAGTTTTGTAAATAAATAACTTTATAATAAATAAACAAGTTATTTTTATATACTTTTATGATTTTTTTTTTATATTTCTTTCGTTGTATGTTTAAAATATTATTTAATACAACAGTTGAAGCAATCTCCATGATTATATATCATTACAGTAAAATGCAATTAAAATTTTAATTGCATTTTACTGTAATGATATATAATCATGAAAAGTGCTTCACCCGTTTCAACTAGTAAGTAGCCCCAAAAAACGCGTAAGAAATGAATTGAAATGGAAAAAAATATATAGAAAAAAATGAAAGGTATGTGTGAATATAATCGTAAAAATTATGGTTTGTTTATATTTGAATAAAAGTAATATTTTATAATGATTTTGTTCATTATAGATATAAACTAGCAATGTTACTTGTACATCCGACATATGATCACGATACAGACAAATTCGAACGCAAATCACTTACAATGAGACATATTATTATGTATATTAATACACTTCACAGCGTATTCTATCGAGTTCCAGATAAACACATTCAAGATCGGTTTATTCTTTATTAGAATATGATAAAATTAATATTGTACAAAGACGTCGTGAACGTAAAGATAAAAGTAACAAAACAAAATTTCGACTTGATAGAACGACAAAATCTTTTATGATTAATAGTGAAAAACTATTAGTCCACGTGTGTATGAATACGTTTTTTAATATCCTAGATGTTTCTCGTTTCTCGTTAGTCGTATTACTAAAACATTTCAAAATGATAGTTTTGTTAAAGAAAAACAACGTGGTTTTAAATAGAAAGATACTTTTAAGCCTCGTAGAGAATGCATTATAAATTTTATTAATACATTTCAGTGCGTCGAATTGCACTGTTGCCGCGGAAAAAGGCCCAAAGATATTTGTCAAGTAGCCTTAATATAAAAAAAAATATGGATCAACTATTCATCAAATTCAGAAAAATTACCGGTAAAATTAAGTTTCTATCGACACATTTTTAACATCAATTATAATATTAGTTTTGATCACCCTAGAAAGGATGTTTGTTCTACATGTTTTCAAAAAAGTTTTCGTGAAACAGAGCAATATTAATTATATAAAAATAAAAATTCAAAGACGTACATTAGTTGTTAGAGAATAATTTTTGACCAGAAAGTAAAAGTAACCTGGAGTTTGAATTCTATACCTAACTGAACTTGGGCAATCCAGATGATCAAACTAATAAGCCAGAACCTTACTGCGAACAAGTATCAGGCGATACAGAAGTTTTATAAAAATTAAAAGTTTAAGTTTATTAATGCTATTGTTTAAAAAAAAAAAGAAATTTGTTTTATATTTTTTTAATGTTATTTGTTATAACTCACATGTTCCTATATAATTATAATCAAAACTCACAAGTTCCTTTGTAGCTATAATTAAAACTCACAAATTCGACATAATAATATCAAAATACACAAAATATGTTCCAAATTTTAATTTTATAAAACATATTTAAACAACGAAAATTATAAAAAAAATTTAAAAAGATTTAATTTTCTTAACATAAATTGTATAACAATAATGTCTCTTGGTTTTACTTGTTACTTTTCTTTTACTTGTATCCTTTTCTATACTTTTTGTCGTTTTCTAAAAAAAGTGATTTCTGGAACATGTAACTTTTGAATTTAGTCTACTCCTGTTATATTAACATTTATTTTCAAGTCTTAAAAATAAATAAAATAACTATTATTATAATTATAATTTATATTGAAATGAATGTAATTCAAAATTGTATAACATAAAGTACCCAGCTTTATATTTATATTTTGATCCTTGAAGGTCTATACTCTCTATTGAAATACTTAATAAATAAATAGCTCTATTTCTGTACCTCACAATTACTCCTTTGTACCTCTGAACAATTAATTATTTCGAATAGCTTTTCTCGGTTTTCTATAGATATCACCGATACCAGAGGGACCTTTTTGAAACTAAAAATGTAAATTTTTTATTTTAGAAGGTTTATAATATTTTTCAGTGTCTTTGTTCTAGTTATTAAATCTTTTTTCATTTCAAAACATCTAAAAACATTTGCTGTACTTTTTAAAATTAAATTTTGTTAAAAATAATTACGATGTAAATATATATATTTTTAATGATTTATCAGAGATTTATATCATAATGTGATGCAACTACATAATTCGGAAAACCAATTTATCTTTATGTAATATACATAATTTTAATTGTAAATTCCATTACTATTCATTAATTTATACTAATTTAGGTTTAAATGATATCCTAATTGTTTATTGTAAGCGGAAAAGAACGCATTATATACAATTTCAAATAGTAATTTCAAGCAAATTCAGTACAAATTTTAGGCAGATCGACTTTTCAATGTTTAAGATAATTAAAAAATATAAATATTTATACAATAGTTTGTATTGAAAACTGGTAGATCTCACCAAGTTGGTATTAAATTGTTTACTATTATTATTTTTTAAATAGATCGATAATAGGTTTGACATTTAAGGCAATAAAGAATCACAGTTATTAAAATAGTAAATGATTAAAATATTTTTACTTAATATTTGCACACAGTATATTTTACGACATTATAAAAAAAGTCTAATTTACATTTGATATTAACTCCATTAATCCACTATACGCAATAATGACGACAAATTATTTGAAGTCAAATAATATTACAAAAATACTACAAAGAAAACAAAATCCAAAATAATCGTTTGTGGGATGGACAAAATATATGAATGTGTTTTTAAACATGATGTATTTTAAAATAATAAAAATTAATTAAATGGATGTATTCAGTTATAAATATACGTGATATACACCGTATAAACCAATATGACGTGTCTCAGTTGAATTATACTAGAGCTCATCTAATCAAGATTGATTTAAAGAATATAAATGAACGCGTTTGATAGACATTTTAATATTAACAACGGGCGCTCACTAATACTGCATGATAGTTGGGATTAAACCTGAACAGTAATGAAGACACTCGACAAGAATAGAAACATTAATTGTTGCGTGAAAAACGTTAAGAGAACAAACAATTCATGTTTTTGAAGATGATAAAAAAAACTTTGGATTCTTTATTTATTTTATCATTATTTAATTCAAATGCTTTGATGTAGAAAATGATATTTGAAACGAAACGAGTTTCGGAGTTTATATTTATTTTGCTAATTATATTGCATGAAAAATCAAGGAGTATATTGAAGTAAAAAATGTTTAAATTATTTCCGTAATTTCGAAAAGCTGATAAGTTTAATATTAAATTATGTATGATTATGGCATAACAATATTTATTATAATATATACATATTTCAACAATATACGAGTGGCAGGCCGTTTACTTTGCTTTTTATGTTGAATCGAACTGATGGTAGCCAGTTCACGTTATTAATTTAAAATATCTATAATTCGTCTATAAAAAATTCAATTGATAATTGATAAATATTATTGTTCATACCGTGTTATATTAATTATGTTCTCACTTTTTTCTAGTATTAAAGTTTCAGTTAAATTAATAATCCATAACGATTTTAGTTCAATACTAATCGCTTTATTATTTTCTAATAGGTAATTTGATAATAAAAACCCAATTCATATACATCATATAATACTATTAGAATAACATGCGCCGGAAAATTTTGAGCGTACTCAATCTGCCTAACTCTATTTTAACACGATATATGTGTTATAGACTGTAATATATTGTATACTGTAATTGTAATGTATTGGTAAATTTTACACAAAGAGGTGGTCATAAAATATTTTGTTGATATGCACAAAAAATATGTTTATATAACATTTAGTAGGGAGCTTGGCCATTTACCCACACACGCACAAATCAATCGCCACACAAATATACACATTATAACAACCTATAATCTATTCTATGTTATAAACTAATAGAATATCTGCTTTCCGTGTTACACGCATAATGGTAGCATATTTTTATTCATTAATTTTTATTATATATTTTATTAACTATAATTTTGTATTTTCAGCTTATTGAAAAGTTCATATAGCTCACATTCTTATTAAATTTGCAATAAGTTTACTTTAAAAAACATGAAATGTTTTAATTATAAAAAATTACTAATTAGATACGTGATAATATAATAATAAACTAAACTATCAAATTTAAATTAAATAGGTACATATAAATAAATAAAACGATCATATGTCATAATATCAATTGTTCTCAGTTTTTATCAAATTATCTCTGTTACAGTGAGTTGAAAAATAGATTGCTATCAATAATTTTCAAATAAATGAGATCGGTACTTATATATTCATGACCTAAAAATAAAAAATAATCACAAGCAAATTATTATTATTAACGAATTTAAAAAAAAGTGTTGTGAAATAAGCATATGCACGTTTTTCGGCGTTTATAACTACGTGCAATTTTCAGCTCTATTCTTCGGTAATCGCACTTTATAAAATCTATGGAGTGTGTATACTGCATACACACATATACTACATTTTGTTTGTGTTTTATCGATAGCTTTAACGTAAACTAACCATTTTTTCGAATAACTAAATAAATTAAATTAAGCAAAGCATATTTTTTTGTATAATTTCCAGTAGTATATCAATAATAGTAAAGGTAAAGTTTAATACTCACGTCCTTTAATTTTCATCTTCCTGACATTGACTACTTCCCGGTGTCCTACGCAAAACAAGTTTGGGTTGTCGATGTCGTTCGGAAACTGCATGCACTCCCGATGTTCATGGTGTGCTTCGAATATGTCAAAGAAAAAGCCACAGCTTCGTATAGTCTCTATTGCATGTAAAACATTATTATGAATGAATATGATATGATATTTTAGTAATAATAGGTTCGTGACCGTCGTCCTCGGTCTCAAAACATTTGAAAATCAATATATATATATATATATACAATAATAATAATAATTTATAACAGTTATAATTTTAAAACAAAATTACGTTTTACCTTTACAAAGTGACTGACAAGGCTTCACTTTGCGGTTACCGCAGCCTTTGGACGCGAAAAGAGCGCAAAAGTATAGCGCCGTCAACTCGTAGCATCGGACGTTTACTACAGACTCCAACGCTATCAACTCTTTGGGATCCTTTTATACGGAATAGAAAAGTTTTGATTAAAGTAAGTACGTGTTCATTTCGATAACAGAGTACAATCCAATCGTAAATTAAATCGAAAGAGAACATGCGGTTATTGAGGAGTATTTTTTTTTTTTTTTTTTGATTTACTGTCTATACAATATTGGCCTTTAGATAATTTATTGTTATTGTTGATAGACTGATATCAGATTTGAAATAAATACACCATGAAGGCAACTGTATTAGTTGTAAAAATAGACATTTTAACTACAAGCGTTCTTGACATAACACACATTTTGCTTGTTTGTTCATTTTATACGTCTTATAATTATTTAACTATTTTAGAACTGCTAAAGTGTATTTATTTACGGATTAAAGTGTATTCAAATATATATATATATATTAATATATTTCAATTAATATAGACAAATAGACTTAGTGATTTAACAAACGCTTAAAGTATTTAATACTATTAGTACTGTGTTCAATGATATTTTAATAAAATTAATATGTGTACGGTATAAAATAATACGTTTTTGTATTTAATACTTCTAACTTGCATTTATTATAGACATTTTCTCATAAATCAGTACAACAAATATATAAGTAAATTTATTATTCATTGTTACTTATAAAGAAATAATTATGTTTGAAAGGATTTTAATAAAAATACGAAATACTAAATACTTTTAACATGAAAAGATTATTAGAAATAAATAACATCGCGAATTAAACAAAATAACAATAAAGTACATTTGTAATCTCATTAAAGAACTACTTCACACAATTTTTTTTATTCATTTTTAATATTTTTTAGTTGTTCAATTTTTTGTGTGAAAATTTTTCAATCAATTGTTATAAAAATAAATTATATATATTATATTTAATGATAACTTTAAAAAATTGCTATCTTTGATTAAAATTTCAAAATTATTTAAATTTCAGTTAAAATTTATTAAATAATAAATAAAATAATATTATTTAGTTTTTAACGAAAAACCCTATTAAAAACTCATCTAATTTTTCCTTGAAATTTGATAAAATCAAAAAAAAAACACGTTGTCTAGTCTGTTACATTTACTTTTTTGCTAGTGTTTTATGAAATAGCAAATATTATATATATTTATAATAGTGGTATATAGAATATTACAGTCTACTTTAACACGTGTTAGTTGTAAATATTAAATACGTATTATTCCTACATTTGACATCCGTTGAATTTCGTTACACATAAAAATGTTTGAAATACGTAAACAGTATCGCAAAATACAAGTATATTGTTGAGAAAACAAGTCATTTGTTGAATCAAGTCTTACAAAATACGTATGTTATAAAAATGCGTGTTTTTCATGTTTGTTTTAAAATAAACCAAAACAAAAGGTTTCGCGAAAGGTATCACATGAATTGCTAATATAAAATTGTTCGCTTTCAAATTATTCGTCTGTGACAAATATGTTTAGGATATAATTCTCGGTGAATAACACATAATATTCAAAGTTCTAAACATTGCCTAAAAATATAAACATTTTGTTTTGAATAATCTAACACGTCTTTAAACTTTTAAAACACATTATTGATAAACATTTTATGAACTTTATTAAAATGTAATTTTATAAACATGTAAATCTTAAGAAATATGTTTTTGTTCTTCTGTAATTATTTCTTATATGTTCTTAAACTACCGGAATAATTAAAATAAAATATCTCTTTATATTCATATATTAGGTCAAATTTTTGCTCTAAATATCTGTATGTAGAAAGTGGATTTAACAAAATATTTGTGGTAAGTAAACTCCTCCTGCCACAAAAATTAAATTTATTGGTATGTTCATTAAAAGCACAATACCATTAATAATCATAAATAAGTTCAACCAAATTTCAAAATAATTTTTGATGAAATAATTTTTCGTAAAAATTATCAAAATATTGATTATAAATCATGAAATAATATTTTAATTCTATGATATAAATTTAGAATTTAGAATATTCGCAACTGTTCGTTAATAATAAATAATGACAAAATAAATAAATAATAAATCATAATTTCTCATGAAAGAAATGAATTTGGTATTATCTCGTACGAAATATAGGTATCGTATAGGAAGTTACCTACTCTACCATATTAAATTAATATATATTTTTTTAAATAAAATTAAACAATATTTCTCTGATATAATTACAGATACTTTGTTGAAACATTAAAGTACTAGATAAGTTAAACGTTATGAATCATTTATTAGATTTTATCAATTGCTTCCAGCTAATTTATTGTTTTTACTTTTTTAAAGATGTTATTCGAAATTCAAATAGACATACTTAGAATTCTTGAAAAGGAACTTTTTATATTTTTGATTTACTTAATATTTTCACCGACAAATTGAAATGTAATATGGAAAAATAAATCAATTGAACAACGATCATCTATGGTGTAACGTTCTTCATTTATGAAATTTTAACTAAATATTGAAAAACTTTTAGTTATTAATGAAACATTATCTGTAACTATATGTACTTCATAAAGACCAAAAAGCTATTTTAGTTCTATTATAGAAAAAGACAGACTGAATGATTTATTCAATAAACTTTATTGTTAAATAATATTCATCCTGAAGCACTATTATTGCTTGAAGAAAGTGTTGAAAAGTAAGCCAAAATACATCCTAGTCATATTTAATTTCTATGACTAATGACTATGTATAATTTATATTTTGTAGGTAAACAAATCTGTATGTATTTAAAATTAAAAACATCTTTTATTTTATTGTTGTATATACAGATTATGCGGTTACATGTTAAACTAACTTACATTATACGGATATTTATTTACGACCTACTCATATTATTTGTTTTAATACACAACAATATGATCAATGTTGAATTTAAAGTCTACTTCAACAAATTGTAATATTTAAAATACTTAAAAATGAGTTATAGTTATTCATCTAACGTATTATTATTGTACGTTTTTTATATAAAATATCATAGCGATTAATGCAAGTCTATTTAGTTATAAAATTCGATTTTATAACAATAGATTTAATTTCTAAATAATATTACGTATGTTCTCTTTCGAATCAAATAATCAATAGTAGTTTATAATAATAATTACGTATTCTTTCTTGAAAGGTACAGGGTACAGGTACTGTGCTAAAGTGGAAGTGACGTTTTGACAAAAAGACGGTAGGCAAGTGCCTGTGCGATAAAGTTGTGCATTAGTGACAAAAAAATATAAATATAAAAATACGTGTGAAAAATTAATTCTACGTATAATATAATGTGTGTATTTAAAATATTTATTATATTGACTAATCAAGTCTGGACATTAATGCATAATATGTTAAAATTAAGTTACTTATTTACATAGATATCTTTAAGCAAATAGTATTAATTTTTTAAAAAATTAAACGTATTAACTTCATACAAAATTATAAAAATTTAGTTAATCTAGCAATGATACACTAATATAAATAAGTCCTATAGTAGGTAATAATTGTAATATTTGATAACATTAATATTAACACACACACACACACACATAAATATTTATTACTAAATTAAAAACATTAAATTTTTAATTAAGTGAAGTTAGTAACGGGTTTTCAAATGAACAATATAATCAATCAAAATAATGATATATAATATTTATATTTATTAATACAAACACAATTTGTATAACTTTAACGAGTTAAACAATTAGTTAACTTGTCCAGCCTTGTAAATATTTTTATAATAGTTCGTATATATTGCTCATATACAGCGTGTCGTAAACTTCAAAACTTTTAGTTACTAATACTATGTATCAATATTCCAAAAAACATCCATCTTTTTAAGCTTTATCGTCGGAACATACTGGACTAAATAATTAGATTTACACAGTGTAACCCATAATTGATAATCAAGATACATACAACAAATGTAATGAATTATGATGATTATGTGTCGTTGACTCAATTATAATTTTTAACTTTGATCTTATTTTGTTAAATAGTTTTGTATTAAAATATTGTTTTTAAAAAACAATGACATTTTTTTTAAGTGAACATGGATTGGGTAAAATAAGATGATATTAATTCCATCATCTACTTTATTACCTTTATTTGATTCGCAATTGGATACAGAATTGCTCATTTTATATTTAGAAAAATTAAAAAAAAATGATTGATTTCTCAATTATTTATCATTTAATTGACTGACTACTAAATTGATTAGATTGATAGATTGAAACCATATTGCATGACTGTCCAGCATAACTATTTCGTGTGTATACACATCGTCATCGATGAATGATCGTTTGACATGACACGCTGTACATAAATATTATCGATGTGTGCATAAATAAACTATAAAGAAAATATATTACAACAATTCAATAGCGTAAAGATATCCTGTTTGGATTTTTCAAACTTTTTTTAGCGTGAACACGTCGTATTATGATAATTCATATACCGCATAAAACGATAAAATAAACATATACTGCGCAATATAATTAAAACCATTAGATAAATCATTGTCACAAATCTTGTAACTCATCAAACGCCTTGTGACATCTCGTTATAATTTCTAGAACGACGTTATTGACGATATAATTATTGCTTTAAATAAATTTGCGTAAAATATTCATCGAACAAATACAAAAATCTTAGGCGGTGTGCATGGGGGGGGGGGGGGGCGTTAAACTTTTGAACGAACAAAATTCTCGAGAATAGGTGAGGAAAGCGTAATATACGCGCGACCGACACCGCACGCCGACATGGAACTTGCCGAAAACTAATCTTTTGTGCTTGAATTTCACCATCAACCTTCCAACTTTTCCCGACTATTGTTGAATCAAATATCCAAAAATAACTATAATGAGGGAATGTTATGATTATTATTGTAAGAATGTCTATGCAGTGTTTCAAAATTGCATTGTTTAATAAATGAATAAGTATGGTAACAACTATAAATAGAATATCGTTATTTTATCATAAGGAACGGATATATTAATATACGTATTACGGTATGACGTAAACTGTATTATGAAACCCCATACAAACATTCGAAAATCTCTGAAATGTGCACTAAAAATATATAATTTTGACATATGCTTATAAAGAAAAAATGTTACATTCATAGCTTATTTTTTTTTCTATATTTTATTCTGAAACTTATTAATGAATTATATATAAACATAGTTTGAATTTGTATTTATAATCCGTTGTGAGAAACGGCTGTCACTACATACATCTTAGCGGTTTATTATAATCATGTTGTTGGCATTGATTCTAACATTAATTAATTCTGACTTTAATTAAATGTTAAATTCACAAATTTCAAATTCAGAGAGACACGCTAGCGAAATAATCGAGGTTTCCTTGCGATCATTTATTGTTATACGTTAAATTTTATTTTAATTGTCCTCCGCCTTCATTTACCATGGACAAAATAGACAAATTGACAACATAGCCCCATGGAATTCATAGAAATAGGAACAAAAGCATACTAAAAAAGATTTTGAAATGTCTTAATCTTTTAAGATATTACGAAATATACATTTAAAAAAAAAAATAAGCACTTTAAACCTTTTTTTGTAAAAACTTTATTCTTTGCACAACCTCGTGATGATATATCGAAAAGCTTCGTAGTTACAAACATTTTCCTGAAATTATAATAAATCAAATATAACAGTACACAAAAAGGAATCTTTTTGGATTTCTTTATGTATATATTGATTTTGAACTGTTATTTACTTTGTATATATTATATAATCATTAATTTTTAGATCAAAAAATGGTTCTTCTTTAATTTTCAAATCGCAATAGCGTATCTTGATTGTATTTATTTTGAATATACAACGAAACAAATTAATTTCTATTTAAGAAAATATATTACAAGATAAATAGGAAAAATGCAATTGTATCTGTTTCCTAATCTCTAGGAATGGCATTGGCTGACGCTTTTCAAAATCCTGTTTTTACGCGATTATACATAATGTTATAGGTGCATAAAATGTAATATGTATATATATATATTATATATATACATATATCTTACACATGCATATTGTAATGAAAATGGTGAATGCATAAAACTTTTATAGTTTGATAATACACTATTACATTGTACCGTCGCGTTTATGTGTTTGTTCGAATTCGAAAAATCCAAACCAAACTTGCATTATACGTATTCGTACGTCGATATTATGTTCAATTATAAATTTGCATGCACATTCGAGTGAATATAACATATTACATTAGGCTATATGTATATAGTGCGTGTATAATAAAAATAATAATAATAATATGTACTACTACGAAATGTAATATAAATTACTTTTGGGATAGTCGACTAGTGGATATATAGGATTGAAAACGGAAATATCGTACATATCGTCGACTGGCTGATTCAACACTATGTTCGTGGGGTAATTCTTTTTTGTAGTCACGGCTGAAAATAACAAACACATTTGAAATACAATTTTACAAAATAACATAAAATTGTCCCCATATTTATTCACAGAAAATAAAAGTACACCTTATACGTGGAAATCTTAAGTAACCTTAGCTATATTCGAAAACCAATTTTTTTTTGAATAATTAAATTTTAAATTTTAAGATTTGTTGACTATTCTTCAGATAATATCCTTAATGTCTATTTATTCCAATTACATAATATACTAGTATACTACTGGACATTAGTTTCTTTTTATACACGAGGTTCAGTATTGAAAATGGATGGCCAACGAAAAGAGTTAGCCACAATGTATGTAAGAGCAAAGAAAAAGCTAATTCTATGTTACAATAAATATTTTATATTAGATTTAAACAAGTTAAGTATTATATTATAGTACTAACTGATTAATAAATATATCAATATTTGTTCGTGGTATAGAAATAAACTTCATTTTATCTAATTTATATTATATATATATTATTATGTTTATTTAAAAAAGTAATTAATGTGGTGACAGAAATGTCAATATATTTTATCAATATTTTTAATATTATTCTTAAACATATGAATTTTTATTTTTTATTTTGATTCTATAAAAAAACATTACAGCAAGGCAATACGTTAATGAATAGAAAAAACCAAATATAAAATGTTAAATTACATTTTACAGATAAAATTAATGATAAAATGGACAAAGATAAAAAAGCATAAAATGATGAAAATGAAAAAATAACGCGTTTGCTAGAAAGGAGAGAATAACAGTTAAAGATTATGCGATTACAGTCACAGATCAATTCTTCTTGGCGGGGACATAGAAGAGTTAAATTTAATTAAAGGTGGAAGGAGTGGTGCAAGGAATAAGCTATAACCAATCAGAAGGCGTCTGAGAGTAACAAAACTTATAAACCATGGGCAGAAAAAGATTGTGGGATTGATGCTTCTATACAGGAGACATAGTTGAGAAGGAAGGAGGACCATTTGGATTGCCAGACATTACGTGATAGTAATAGATTAGAATTGTAATGTAATATTTTGTTAAGCCTTACCCGTTATTTTGACTGATGGGTCAATGGTGGTAGGAGACGTTAACGAAGAATCAACGGCAAACACGGAAGCAATTTCTAGTGACGCAATGCTGTCGTTGGCGTAATTGGCGGCGGCAGCGGCTACCGAGTTCGAATTCCGCACGATCGTCGACGACGCAGTACTGCTGACGGATACTTGACCACCACTGCTGTCTGGTAAGCCCACTTAAAATACATAATTTTACGTTTTCACGCGATCATTACATAATCTTTGAGACTCAAAATGGTTAATTAATTAAACAATATTTTTTTGTTTTATGAATAAACATTTACAAATAAATACAAATCTTATCTACATATACATACACATATATATAGTGAAATTTAATCTGAGCCTAGAAACACTCCATTTCATAAAGAAATTTCGTTTTATTATGGGTACGTCTCATTATATAGGATTTCACTGTATAATGTATAATAAATATTATACTTCAGAAGTGATACCACATGGTCGATTTCGGATGACTTTGAAATTTGATATCCAGTTATTTGTTCAATTTGTTGTTTAATTAATTTATTATGACAACTAAATTCGTATTTTCAATGAACTTATTTATGTGAAACAGTTTTTTGTCATATGAAAATCATTGAAATTAAAATATCGAATTTTACTATTATTCATGAACAACGTCAACGATATTAGCAGTCAACAAACACACACTTTTCTGAAATCTTGTTAATAAAAACAACGACAATCTTCACAACACCAAGATAGTATTTAAGGAACACTTATTATTAGCAGTCAATATACCTATTGATATATGCTTTGGTCATATACATGTATATATGTTACGCCAAATTCGTGAAGTTTCTGATTCCCTGAAATCGAACGGAACATTGTAGACTTCGTTAAAAAAGAAACGTGAAACTATCACTGCGGGTTTCATTAATTTGGTGAATATTTTTTTCTGTTGAATGCATGAATTCGGTTGTTTATTGCATGAATTCAGAAATACATTCGATGACGCTACAGTACATGGTGGGCAATTGTTTAAATCTATAACACAATTACTTTCAACATTTTGATATCCATGGTTTATAAAATTATATCATATTTTATGAATCATGAATGAAATTAATTTAATTACATACTAACACATCAGCCATTTAGTCTTCGTGCGCCGTTATCTTAATTGCCTGAATACAGTATGTCCCACAGAGATTTAACAAATCACACTTGTTTTATTCAATTTTTAAGGTTTTCTTTCATTTTGTAATAAATCCCTTACACCTCTAATTATATACATATTGCACAATTTTTTAGACTTAGGTAAAAATTCAACCACTTTAAACCATTCAGAATAAAATTTATACCATGACAAAATATTTGAGCTCATCAGCCTTTAGGTCTAAAATATTACAATAAATACATGGTTTCAGATACCCTTAAACAAAAGTACCTATCACAAACATTAGGTTAAATATATATGGAGTGTGGATGTACATTTTTTTCATATATTTTACTTTATTTTACTTGCATGTATTTTATGTAAAACTGTGAAGTATAAAATTTTTCCTATTGTTTTTTTTTTAACTACAAGAACTTTCCTGATTTAATGCAGTCGGCAGTTTTATCCCTTTGGAATTTAGATTTCACAAAAGCGGAAATTTTTCTACCGATTTCAAGAATTCAGTAATTTCACAAATCCAATATAATATATATATATATATATTGGTTATGTTACTAACTGTTTGATCTTCGAATTGAAAATCGAATTTATAATTGGAAATATTCGAACCAAACTAAACACAAAATAGTTCAATTTGAATATGAAATCAAAAAAAATAAAATTCGTTTACTTCCGGTGTCTAATTTTTTATTGTTAACTCAAAAAAACTTAATTAAAAATGTTAAATACATATATAACTTATTTTATAAATTAATAGTTAATTATTTAAGTTAACCAACTTTCAAATCAAACGAGTACTTAGATGTTTTAAATTAATTTAAATCTTTTGAACTTTTTATGAAGTTCGACTTCGAGTTCAATACTTAATTAATAATTCGGATCCGGTACGAATTCGAATAAAAAATTGGAAGTTTGTATTAGTTCGGATATGTTACAGTTTGAATAAGTTCGATTCGTGTTTGGTTCGACCTCAAAAATCTTGGTTCTTAAAATTACTTATACATGTATATATAAATCGATCTTCTTAAAAAAATTATATTCTAAAACCTAGGTCGATCTTAATCGAAAAGGAAATGAGTCATCCCTGATATTAATATACTTAACAAACGTGTGTAAATTCAGTACCGAATTACATAATATTAGCAGAATAATTTAAGATAGTCTTGACTATTTAATGTTTGGCATGGTAAAAGTAAATCTGACCATACTGAATTAAGTGTCAAATGTAATATTAATCTATATGTAGTCACAAACGTTCTCTAATTTTTGACACTATTGCATTATCTAACCTAACCTTGCGCTATTATATTTGAACACATACACTCAACGCAATATACCATCAAATATTTTTTCGGACTTACCATCGAAAAAACACGTGTCACCCAGTTAAATTAAATTCTACAATTTTAATCTTGGACAAAAACGTTCGTAGATAGAGTTATAAGTTTGGACTTTCTTTATTATTTTATGCGTCATTAATTATTTTATGTCAAAACATTGCGCACTCTTTATCTCCTACCCTAAGCAAAAAATTTAGGAAGTGAAAGTAACTTAGTGACAATTGGAGGACAATTTGGAACAGCTTTGAGGAAAAAATTTGAAAAATACTCAATAGGTTTGTTATAAACTCGTGTTCCCCTATATAATTATAAGGATAAAAAACTGTATAACGTTTTCGTTGATTTAGCTCGTAATTAATTTTATAGCATTAATTATTTTTGGTACGAGGAAATAAAAAAATTAAGAAAATAACACACACACACACACACACACCCATATATATATATATAATCCATATAGACATAAATTGTAATATTCTTATTCTCCTGTATTTCATATGATAAAATTGGCACAGATACATACCTCGCACGAAAAATATCAACAATACTGTGATGAATATCAGAATAGCTGCGTTGTACAACACTTGACGTCTTTGCAGTCGAATAAATACTTCTGTGACATCGATACTTTCAGTTCCCATTACCTGTGAAAAAATTATATCATATACATTAATACTATGTATATACATAGTATTAATGTATATATACGTAAAATATGACCATAACGTGTTACGACTTATTATTCTTATAGAGTACAAAACATATTTTAGAACACACATTTTCACAATAAATTGTTATAGTTTTTTTTTTCAACATGAACATTATCATACTGATATTTTTTTTAAATAATAATTAATAGTTATTTTGTTTGTCTAGTTTATTTCACACTTTAAAGAATTTCTAGATTAAAAAGATCAACACGTATTTCCAATTTAATACCTTAAACATTTTATTTTTGTAAAATTGTATAATATAGAACCAATAGAACATTATTTATAAACACAGGGACGAATTTTAGGGGAGAGATGGCAACCTGGCGGTCACTCCCCAGCTTAGACTTTTTTTAATTGGGACATAATAATTTAATATCTTTAAAGTACCAAATTGCATAATATTATCAATATTCGCCCCCTCAAATGAGCTTTAGATCCGCCCCTTTATAAACATTTATAAATCAAAATGATGAGGAAGAACAAAATAGTGAAGTCAAGTTACATACTGTAAATGTTTACTTTAAATGTTATATAAAAAAAAAAAAAATTGGAAATAATTGAATAAAAAAAAACGCAGAACATAATGTATCATTATAATTACATCGTTAGATTTATGCAAAATATAAATATAAAAACTACCCGAGAAAATGTATGGTTTAAAAATTACTCTATATATTACACATACAGCGACAAACACCAAAAAAATTAATTTATTGTTTGCAAATAATGGCAAATCGAAATCGCAATAATTAAGCACCCGATCCGTAACTTTATCATGTAGAAATTAACTTTTTCAAATAATCAGGTTTTCAGAACGGACAACTAGAATAAACTCACGTTGAACAACCATATTTCAAAAATATTACACAAAAGCTGGTCAAACAATAGAATATATTATAAAATTCCCAAGTCGCCTGTAATATTGCTAAATATTCGTAATTATAAATATTCTCAATAGCGTAACATATATTTTAAATTTAGTGATGTTTTACGGGGTTTTTATTAAATTAACTACAATAAAATGACGTTTATTTCATAAACTTTGTAATTTAAAAGTTTTTCGTTTACCCAAAATCTATATTGTATTTCCAATAAAATTTAAATTATTTAACTATTTTCTCATGAATTAATACGATAAAGGAATACAATACAAAATATGACTTGGTGGTTTTTTTAAAAAATAAAAATTTATTAAAATACCACATATGATTATATGAAATTTGATATGGATCTAGTGAGCTAATTTTTTCTGTTTCAACAAATAAGTGGAAATGTGATTACAGTTATTCCTGATATAAATATTCGATTTATGCCATTTCCATTACAAATAAAAGTTAACTATTACCTATAGCGTTTCCCATGACGTAGTTATCATAACCGAAATGAGATTAGAACTCTGAGGAACGTTAATGATTATTAGCCCACAACATTCATATGCTTCTTAATGTTTATACTAATTCGGTATCGAGATAAACCAACATATCTAGTAAACCTAGTAAGTTTCGGAACGACAAGATCGCTTACACTATAGAATTTCATTTCAAAATTTCGATATAAATTAATTATGAATACTTGATATATTTTTGGAAAGATAATAAAAATGAAATTCAAACAATTAAACACAAATTTAGATTACTCATAAAAAATATTTAAAAAAGGCAAAATAATTAATTTATAATTTTATTATATCATTGTTATTTTTCAGTTTAGTAAGCTAATATAATTTTGATGAGTAAAATTGAATTCACATACAAATTAAAATTAAAGAACTTTTAGTTAACTTTGAAACTAAATTAAAAACTAACCTAATCTACCAAAAACACATTAAAAATACATTTGTTCTACACACGAAATTTACATGGTTTTCAAAATATATACACATAACTTATATATATATACATTTTTTTGACAGGTTAAAATAAAATATATGTACACCAGTTAATAAATTTCCATGAAAATAAAATGTTAATATATAAAATAATTTACAATTTATAACTTTGTAGGAGTGGTCAATGCGAGTCTCGCAATTTACAAGATTTGACATTAAAATAAAGAAACCGCTATATTTCCAGAATCAGGATTTTGATAAAAAGGAATTACTATTAATCATTAATACTATACGCTGTTATAATTGAAAAAAATGCATTATTATCAGATAAAAACTTATATTTTTATTTTAATTCAAAGGGTATAATCAAGAAGAGCGCAGAAAAAATAACGTAAAACGAATTTAAATTTTTTACAAAAAAAAAAACGAATATCAAAATAAAAATAGATATCATTTGAAATTATTACTTAAGAAAAATCATATGGATCTTAATGAAAACTCGTTTTCAATCAAATATAATTTTGTACGCGATTAAATATAGATATTCGAAATGCACATAAATTCACACTGCACTAATATACTTATACCTTTTTCAATTCTTGTACATGACACTAAGTATATATAACCTATAGGACCATAAACATCGTTTATAAACTATAATAACAAATATATACGAAGTTTGACAGTTAAGTAATGAGACTATATTTTTTGCCGCTCATGTAATAACACAGCGTACCAAAAATTTTGGTTGGTTTATCTCTTATAATTTCTCTATTAATAGATGTGTTTGCAACTTTTGTACAATCGATAGTTCTTTAGCTGTGTTGTGTAGTTCGAGTTTGTTCTATTGGTGCGTGCCACACTTTGAAAATATATCTTTATATATATATATATATATATTTATACTGTCTGAATTTATTGATAGAGACGAAGTTTAATTGAATTAATATGTTTATTAATAATATTATAAATACTTTGTTCATTATAAGTTGAGGCACGTGTAGTATAAAATAACAATTATAATAATAACAATAATCATATTTACAGATAAAATTCAGTTATTCGCGTAAGTGAAGTAATTGTATTATTCATATTACAGTATTAAATTTATAAAAATATTGATTTGTGACATAAAAAAATTTTGTTTTTAAATTATAATAATTATAAAATGTAATTATATGTTCGTATACAAACTATAACTTGAATAATCATGTGTACAAACTTTGATTTTTGTACATTTATAGTAAAATATAATAATATTTAAAAATGTAATTACCATATTAATTAATTAACATAAATAATTTTATAGCGGTTGTTAAGACAAAAGTCAATGATTACGTGTTTAAAAGATTATACTGTACTTAAAATAATCTTTTAATTTAGTATTTACGATAACTGAACAATATAAAAAATGTCATTTGATCAAACCAAAATTATTATTGAATGGTTTACTGTAATTTTGTAATGTACAAGTAAATCAAACACCTACATTGTTGTTACATAAATTAAGTATCTAGAATTTTAGGGTTAAAAAAATTATGTTTTTACTTATCTAAATAAAACTGTGTGAAATTAAGTTTAATTAAAAAGTGTTTAAATTAATAACAGAATAATTCCTCATAGATATAACACGCATGTACAATTACATTGTATCTTTTAATTTGAAATATTTCATAATTTTATGATAATCAGATACTTATGAATAAGAAGTATAAAATTGAAGTCAACTCAAAACATATCCCACTATTTAATTAAAATAGACGAAGAAAGAAAAGTCATATTTATTTATTTTTATTTCTAGTGAATAATTTATGGCAATATTGTATAAATAATTTTAAAACGGAAAAAAAAATTAAAGCATGTACTTTTATTTTAAAACATCGATGTTAAAATAATACATTTTATTATGTATATATGTGTGTATATGTGTGTATGTATAAGTATATTAGTGCAAATTCGAAAGTTTCTCTATAATTGAAATAACTGTAGCGTAAACGAAATTATCGAGACGAAGGATTTCTTGAAAAACATTAAACCTTACTGTGAAATAAAATTTAAAACAAGAATCTATAAAATATATTGTTAATTTCATTAAGTCCAAGTTTTTAATAGTATAAGAAAAACAATATAAATTGGTTTTTCTGCTCTCTTTAACTAAAGGTCCACAACTAAAACAACGTTAAAATATATGCAAATAATGAAGATTTTTTTGTGTTATATGTTTCTTAGAAAAAAGTAATTATATACAATTATTTGTTGGATAAACTAACGTACCCAATTTAATACAATATTGAGCATTTATTTAATATAAATTGAAAGATTACGTATGCCTTAATGAGTTATAAGCTATAGCATCAACTCATATTTATGATTACGTTATTAGTCATTACGATTATCGTATTTCTGCTCTTAACAATCTTACCAATATACGATAAAAATTTAATTTAGAAACTACTGTGGCCATTACAGGCGTGGTCTACCTCTGGTATAATATTAGAATATTGTCTACCTATTATTATAAATATATTTTAAATCATAATTACATATATGTATATAAACGAAAATGACTAAATATACATATAGATATGTAAATCTTAACTACACAAACTGATCGTCATATAATAATGTTAGCTATAGTTAAGTTTAATATTTTGATAGTAACAAAACATTAAGACTTTTGTTGAACTTATTTTAATTACATTTATAGTTAATAACCTCCTAGTTTTCACGTCATATTATGACAGATATTATAATTATTATGCGTGTGACACATATTTGTAAATCTAACAAGCATGTGATATACAAAAGAAGATTTTTCACATTTGATACGTTGACAAGTTAATGGTATCATGTTCGAAACATCATAAAAGTTATGGTAATTCAGGAATAGAACAATTTGTAAAAGAAATTGTTTATTTTTTCGTGAAAATGTATTATTTAATATATAAAACAATTAAAATACATTTTTTAAATTAATTTTAATAACTCAGATAATGTTGGACAATGTCGACAAACCCACTTGGTGATAAATTTGTTAATAAAGAAATAAATAATATTAATAAATATTTCTGATAACGCCTTGTCGGCAATATCCGACAACTTTTCATTTTTAATTATAATTATCAGCAAAAGCTCAACGCAAATGTCATTAAATAAAGTTAAAAAAAGTTACACATTATATCTATTTATTTATAGTATTGTATTTATTTGTATTATTAATTATATTATATTATTTCTTCATGTCATATAATAGATATCAAAGTCGTTTTGTTAACTAATTTATAATTTACATATTTATTAGTTAGTTAATAATTTATTATTATTTATTTAGTAGAATAAATAAATGAAACATCTTTAACATTAATATTTTTAGATCTCTGTTCAAAACGTCTTCATCTTTATCAACACTATCTTCTAAAACCATTTCACATTCACACCAACTACTTTCACTAAAATCGTCTTCAATGGAAAACCAATTCACAATTTGATTTGAATCATGAAACCAAATTATTTAAGTCAGCGTTTCTTTCTTAATTGCTGTTGTTCATTATTTTTTAGAACTAGATGAACCTGATCAAACATTCAATTTAAATTAACAATTTTGTTTGATTTTCTGATTGATAGACAATCAATGCCAGCATTAATTTTCTATTTATATTATAGAATTAAATATATGTATTAAAATAAACAAATAAGTTCAATAAATAATAAGAATACAACAAATTCACATATTTAAAAATGGATTGGACTAAAAACATAATAAATGGTTTTTGAAGAAATTTGTGTGTAAAAATACCATTTTTTCCGAGATTCTTCTACACTTTAGAGCACATTTAATCGAATAGACTATAGCTGACAAGCGTACCATTAAAATGTCGGTTTGTCGGTTACAACCGATATGCGTGGTGAACATGTTAGAAATAGTGCAACGAAATAATTTAAACCGCTATTTAGAACACTGTATACACATAGTACACGACGTTGGACGTTCCGTTCAATCAACGAATAAATGTTATTTTGAGAGATTACTATTAATATTAGCATATTTATTATCATTTATTTATATTTGTACTTACGCTTGCAGTATTACATTTACCATTTTTAGTGTTGCAAAATAACAATTGAGAGAAGTCACTTGATATGTTGATCGAATTTTATTCTCCTGGGATCTGGCAGTCTATTCTCAAATAAATCGAAAACATCTTTTTTTTATTAAAAAGCAACTGAAACTATATAATGCATTTAAAAATGATTGTGTATTTTCTAGTCGTTTTCGACTATCTTTTAATTAATGGTTTCGATCGGATATTTTACGATATAAGAATCCCTCTTATAAACGAATATTCGATGAAACTTGATTTTTCGTATTCTGTTTTTCAATATTTTATTCATTACTTTTATCTCATATAGTTTCTTTAGAGTTTATTAATCATATAACAACTATCGAACATTTTAATATTGCCTTTAGCCAGGGTGTAAATAACGAGACAAAAAAAAAACAAACAAACAAACAAACTTATTGCTATGCAATAATTTACAACAATTTGCAGACTTTATTAATATTTTTAATAAAATAAAATACTATAACATTATTTGTTTTCATATAAAGAAATAAAATTAAAGTTAAACTTTCTTTGGTGATGTTAAAAATATGTATTTTATAAGTACAGCATTATAACATCATTTTGTGTTCTTGAATACCTGACACAGAATTAGTTTCTAGTTTTTTATTCCTTTGTGTACATTTATAACATCTATATGATTAACTTTAATTAAAAATAAAAAAATTTACAATTACGATGGATGTATTTTAAAAATTTACGAAAATGATTCAAAAAATATTCAAACATCTTCTTTTACCTAGTATTATTAGTTATTATTAATAATAATATTTTATTCTAGCTACACAACAAATCTTAGAGAAAAAATATTTTTATTCTTGATTATCAAATTAAATTAATATGTCTAATAACATTAAAAGTGCAATGGTCTTTGTCACGTATTCGGTAGTTATTGGAATACGAATAAATATTGTAAGATATTTATCAGTACATTTTTTGATCGAATACTAACAATCAAATTATATTTTAGTTAGTATTTTCTTAATATTAACCTTGTACTGTTCACATATGAACAGGTTATTTATATTTAATTTATAAATATAATATAGATTATATTTTGAAATTCAATTAGTTTGTAGTTGTTGAATTGTCCTTTATAGTATTACAATAATATTTTTTTTGTATTATTATAGTATAGTATTATTATTATTAAATTATTTATTAAATTTTAACATAAATCAATTACGTTTTATTTAAAAGAAACTAAAATATCAAATTTATTTTATACATTTAAAATATAATTTTTTCATTCCATATTTTTAAGTTTATATTGATTAAATGTTAAGCGTGTGATTATAAATATTCCGTGTTTTGTACTAGAATTTATTGATTTAAATATTTTGAAAAAATATGAGTAAATCATTTATAAATCTGTTTTAAATTGTATTTATATATAACAAAACATTTATTTTATTACTTATGTCATATTATCTACTCATATATTAAAAGTATTCTATGTATCTCATATAACACGGTAACAATTTTCAATACATTTTGTTAATAGTAGAATATGTAACCACCAAACAGTTTTATTAACAACTATATGAGTATAATAACATAAAAAATAATGCACATTATAAATATATGAACATGTTGATTTCTCTGTAGTGACCAATTCGCGATAAAGCCCCATTAATTAATTTAAATCGTTTAAAATAATTTATTTGTTTATTTTATTTTATTTTATTTATTTTATTTGTTTCAATTTATGATTATCTCAAACATTTTAAAATTTGTATCCCTGTCATTTCCTAGTTGGAAAATAAACAATCAATTTCTATCATACCTTATCTTAAACCTTTAATTTATACATATTAGCATATATGAGCACCTTAAAACTAGCAAGTATATACTTATAAGTAGGGCCCGGAACTTGATGACCTAAAAATATTTTAAAAATGCACACAAAAAAAGTATTAAAATGACTTATAAACATCAAAAAATGACTTAAAAAATGACCCAAAAAATAACATAACATTTTCAAAAATTACGTTTTTTAATAATAAATCATCAAAAAATCATTGTTTTTAAACTAATATTTTTTAATCATTTATTTATTATTTTATTCATCTGAATTTAAACAATGCTAATATTTTAATACATTAAATATGTTTTTATTACTTAATCAATTAAATATTATGTAAATATTTTTAAACAATAAATGTGTTAAATTGAACGATCAATGTGTATTTAATATTTTCAAATAAAAAAGATCGGCGATTGTCCAATAATAAAGTTTTGTAGGTAGAAAAACTTCTTTCCACATTCACAGATGTAATTGGTGCATATTTGAAAAAAGTGATGTCGTTTACATTCAAATCTTCTGACAAGCCTTCTTTTGTCACTTCTTGTCCTTCTAACATTTTTGAAATAATCTGCATACTTTTATAAATACTAATTTATTTAAATAATAAATAAATATTAAAAAAACTTTAATTTTAATTGTACCAAAATGTTCACAGTAATAAAAGGCTGCCGTTAACCATGTGGGGACATGGGTGGAGGCACCTAGTTAGAACAGGTTGTGGGGGTAATGAAATATTCGGTGCTATTTCTTTAAACATTTGTACTCTCGAAGGAGCCTTCAAAAATTTTTTTTGCAGTTTGAAATGAGTTGGTCAACATTTGGAAAATTTTTTCTGATTTTTTCCGCAACCCTATGTAAAGCGTGAACCAAGCAGGTCACATGTTCCGTTTTCGAATAAAATACCTTGATGGCTTTACCTGCTTTGACCAGATAAGGTGCAGCATCACTTAATAAAAGTAATACATTATCGTGTTTTATACCATTTGGCCAAATAATTTGAATGGATCTATCGTTTTTTCGTCATTTACCTTTTCTAGGACTTCAGTATTTATTAGGAAATGTTTTCCGTGGCCATTCAACTCCAAAGTTCCACAACAACATTAGTGTCCGTAGTTTCATCTAAAGATACCCAAATTTTCTTATTTTCTACATAAGATCTGATTATATCGATTGTTTCCTGGTAAAACTGAAAAACAGCTTTTTCTTAAAGTTGATTCATCGGGAATTAATTTATTCGTATATTTTTTCAGGAAATTTTTAAATGTTTCATTCTGTAGTTTTTACAACGAAATATTTGCGGATAATAATGCCTGACACAGATCATGATTGAAAGGTGATTCTTTAAATGGTTCGGTAATTAAGCGTTGTGTCTTACTTGTAATTTTTTTTTTGTTCTTGGTTTTTCTTCTTCAATTCAACTTCATTTAATGTTCCATTATCATGTTTTTTACGTGAAATATGCTGCTCGACGTTAATTTTTTTGTCAGCAGCCACTTTTACCTCGTAAATTTTGTAAAAAACACAGTACCATCGGATGAAAAAACTTCTTTGTCAAAATGATTTACAAACGAATTCAATCGAGTGTTATCCGAAACTTTGTATTTAGGCATATTAAATCAATTACATTAAATATTTAAATCGAAAAGTTGGTTACAGTAGTTGATAATCAATAAAATAAACACATCCGTTGTTCACATGTACAATGCCACTATGCCGTAAAATGACTATCACACCGCTGCGTCTAGTGTGTATCAGTAAAATTATCTCGCAACGTGAAGAAGATGCGTGAGTGTGTGTAGCAGTTAATCTATTCTCGGTAAAACTGTTAAATAGAAATTTAAACGCAGGGGAAAAAGCACATCAAAATAATGCACGTGTGTACAGACTACAGGGCCTAAATTAAATTTAAATTTATCTCGGATAAGAAATAATGTTAGTAATACAAAATAATTACAAAAAACAAATCGGTATTTTTAGAAAAATAATTGAAGAATTGGACTATACAATACGTTAGTTTTTTCAAATATTTAGTTTTGTCAAAATAATATAAAAAAAAAAAAATATTAAAATGCAAATATATCTACAAAAATGCAAAAAATGCACCAAAATCAGTAAAAAATGACCGTGTAACCAAAAATTACCGAAAAATGTAAAAATGTAAAATAAAAATGGTTCCATTGAATTTTACAAAACATAAGTCACATTTCTGTAAAGACAAGCCTCGTTTAAACGCATTAGAAAAAAAGATGCGATTGCATTAAGTTCCTGGCCCTACTTATAAGTATTAATCATATCTTATAAGTAAGAAAACCGATTATACAAATATATATAGTTGTGTTCATAGAAAAATTTCTATAGAAAAAATACTATTTAAAATGTATTGATAAACAATTAATCAAATTTTAAAATTTAATTTTAAAACTTTCTATTTTTATTTCAATAATAAGTAGGATTTACGCTCAATTTATTTTTTTAGTTTTTAATATTTTTAATTGTACATAAATTGCTGTTTGTAAATAAAACATATTATATTATTTTAAGTAAAAATAAATATGAATTAAAAACATTTAATACGTGTTTAATCGTTTTTTCCTTCTGTTTTTTGTATGTACACAGTCACAATTTTTTCATCAATCTTTTTTTAATTATTATTTTTTTTTTTTAAATTGAAATTAAATTATTTTTAAAATTGTTTATTGCATAAAAATTGTTCAAAACCATCTGTAGGGAATTGTTCAGGACTCGCCATTACCGGCTATTTTATATAATACTATCTATACTATTTATGTAATAAAAATAATGATGTTTTTTATCGTACCCGATGCCGTAGTGAATTTGGAGAATTTTCGTTGAATTCGACCACGGCCTGCAGGCTGGCAGGCGTCGAATGACTCTTGGTCAACTCCGCCGTACTGCTCGTACTGATGGGACCGCTGTTGGCCGGCGAGAATCTGGCCCGACCGTTCCATTGATCACACACCACGTACCGGTCGAGTATGAAGCGTTTCTTATTAAACCGAGACGGTATCATTTTGGTGTTAGACAGTAGTGGCGTTTCCATGCTCTTAGTTGAATACCCGGGCGACGAGTTTACGCTGTACGAATCGCTCCAATGACCGCTGTCCTGTAAATATAAAACCACTTTTATAAAATATCATAACTCATTATAGTGTGAAAATGTTATTGCTATGATATTCAAGTATGGTTCGCCTTAAAAATATTTTACGGATGAAAGGGGGGAAATAATGCCATAACAAAATCAAATAGGTCAACATTTTTCTACAGAGTATAAAAAAAAATATTACAAATGTTAGGTTAAATCCCCTTTCTTGCCCTTTCTTCTAGATCTGCACTTGGTACGACATATGCACAAATTCAAAAAGTAACAACGGGACTTATTATGTGGAACAGTGGTTCTCAATTTTTTAAAGCTGCCCCCCCCCCCCACGAGAAGCAAAATATTTTTTAACGCCCTCTAACTTGTAAAGTGTACAATTGAATAATAAATATAAAATAAATGTATAATTGACATTTTTTGAAACAATTGTGTTGATCAGTGGGATTATTGTACTTAATGTTTCTGAGCCCATTATTTTACGTTAGGTTCAATGCTTGTGAGACGAATGCGCAAGTTACCTCTTTAAACGATATGCTCACCACAACCCTATCACCCAAAATAAGTTTATCGCCCTCAGTAACTCTTCAACACCCGCCAGAGGGCGATATCACCCCTGTTGAGAATCACTGATATAGACTAACATATACAAGAAAATATATATCTAAATAGACTGTACCCCTTTTTACATTTTACATAATAAACAATTCTAGATAATTCATAGTTTTATGAAATTTATGTAACACGATGTGTAATTACAGATGAGTTTATAATTTTATAATTGAAAGTAGAACAATGATAAATCAAAACGTTTAGACACACAATACTATACACTATATATATTTTACATTCATAATTGTTTTAAGTTAGTCAAAATCAATCTTGACAATAAATTGATTGAAAGATATTATTATGCAGTTTTAAAATTAGTAAAGAAGACTTAAGGGGTAGGTAAAGATTTTTAAACTCGCTAAAATGCAAACCTGTGTATGTATATTATATATTATAGTATAATGATATCATGATATATGTTCAAGAACGATATTATTTTCCTTTATAAAAAAGATGTGAACCGCTTTGGGTGGTGTGGAAGTCGTATCAAAGAAGATACACAGACAGATATTTTAGAATGGTTTCATTTATTTTCAATTTGAAAACAATGATAAAACATGTTATATTCAAAAAACGATTCTAAATGATGCTAATAGTTAACATTAACTTATGTAAATTAAAGTTAAGTTATCATAACTCAACAGCTGAGAGTTTTAATATATAAGTATGTATAATATGCATTAATCAGAATAACTATAAATTTTAATACACTAAGAAAATTGTAATATCAATCAAGTATACAATTTTAAAATTCAAATAATATGAATAGATTGGGATTATAATATCGAAACTAATAAATTCTTCTGACAATTAAATTTTAAACAATTATAAATATATTTGTTTGAGTCAATTTTAATGAACTTTGGAATTTATATAGAGAATTATACCATTAATATTATATTATATATTTAAATACAAAAATTGCTCGTTATTTTTAAATTTTAATAAAAAATAATCGTCATTTAAAGGAAAAAAGCATATTTCACAAATTGAGATTTTCAATTTTAAACTTTTTTGAATATTGTTACAATATCATATCTTATTCGTCCCCAAAATTAAAAATTGTTTAATTATTTTAATATACAACCGGCTTTTGTTATTAACTGATAAAAATTGTATGAGGCTCTTATTATTTTAATTTTTGAAATTCTAACAAAGAAGCAAGATTCGATTGTGTTCAAATCAGATGTGTTGAAAATTTTAACATTTTTTGCAATTTTTAGGAACTTTTCCGTTCGTTAAAGAATACTACTAAAAAAAAAAAAACAAAAATTGCCAAAATCACTTAATGAAATTTTCAATCAAAAACATAATACTTTATGTAAAAATCGAATCACTTTTACTTCATTCAAAAATGTCATAGACAAAAAAAAATCATGGTAAAACCATTACATTCTTCTCAATCTTTTTTTTTTTTTTGTTAAAATTATTTTAAGTCTAATTAAATCTTCTTTGAATAGAATAAAATTTATTTGTGTTATTATCAGGTTTCTCTAAAAAATCCATATATACGCAAATAAGATGATATTCTCGTTGGATTTATTGAGATCTTGCGAACAACTAATCATTTTTGGCGAGATCCCAACCAGCTGTGCCAACGTAAAGTTCAAAACTACGATTTATATACACAATTACAATCAAGTGTATTGAAAAATGCGATTCAAATAATATCCAAAAATACTTTGTAAAAAATTTAAAAATAAACACAATTATACTATAAAAAAATGTTAAAATATAACAACATATTGTACATCAATTAATCGATAATGTTCATAAATATATAATTAATCATTTAAACAGTCTTATGTAATTCAAATAGTAATTTATCATGGACATCTTTAATGGCAATAAGAACCGTTCTTCATTAAAAAAAAAAATTAAAACGTTACATTTTTAGTATTATTGTAATTTAAAACATTATCATGAAATACAATTTATATTACACGTACGTATTATATATTTGTAAATGTAACATATTAATTAAAAATTAAAAATTGAATCGCATTATATTAATTTAAAATAATATGCAATTTTGGTAATAAAATATGTTAATCAATGTGAAAAAATATCATAAATTAAAGCATTATGATTTTACTGAAACTAATGGTTTCCTCAGATTATAAATTGTCATTTAAAAGCTAATAAGTATATTCATAGAAATTAATTAACTTGATAAGTTTACGTCTGATATGTTTTTTGAAGATAACTCTTTTTTTACTAAAAGCTCTATAATATTTTATAAAATCGTTATAGTTGTTAATATATAAGTATACAATTATAGTGTTCTAAAATAAAACTTAACATTAAATATATTTTATGCCTTAAGTAAAAATGTTGAAATTAGGAATAGACAAATATAAAAAAAAAATTTTACATTTCGCAAATCAAACAATAAATAAAAAAAGGGAGCCAATCGTAGATATAATTAAAGTCACGAATTTCTTCTCCATTTCTCCCTTATTTTCCCATCGTAACTAAAATACTATTTTTTCTGGATATAATGTTTAAAACAATATATGTACATAGGTTAGAATAATTATATTTAAAAATCAAAACTTCGTTTATATGTATGATAATGAATATATATATATATATATATATATATATATATATATATATTATATATATATATATATTCATTTTAAAGTCATTAACGATTGTTTACATTATTTAAATGTGCGTATTGTATGTTTTTTCAAAGTAGTGTTTTTCGATACCCAACAATTCAATACGAATTTTAACGGTTCATATCACGATCATTACAGATACAAATTCGTTCTAATTTTTACCTTTTTGCAAATATAATAACATAATGTGTCACCTGTCGATTGGGAGACATAATCGCGGCGGGCGTCATCAACTCGTAACTCTCACGACTGCCTCTGTCCAGTGGCTCGGAAATGCACTTGATGGGCGG
This sequence comes from Schlechtendalia chinensis, assembly GCA_019022885.1. Classification (NCBI taxonomy): domain Eukaryota; kingdom Metazoa; phylum Arthropoda; class Insecta; order Hemiptera; family Aphididae; genus Schlechtendalia; species Schlechtendalia chinensis. Next base: position 51,546,026 of record CM032339.1, read on the forward strand.
TGGCACTTTGAATCGTCTTGCACGAAGTTGTGGCGGCTGTGGTTGTTGTTGGACCGCGACCGGTTCTTTCGGTGCTTCTTTCGGATGGTCTTCAACAAACCCTCTGATTGTCTGCCGGTCGATCGTCGGTTCGCCGCAATTTATGGTGGCGCGTGGTGGTGGAGGCAACTTGTATTGGGAAGGACGTGGACTAATTGGCGGAGGTCCTGGGTTTCGTCTAGCCGGTAACGATGGTAACATTTGTGCCTGACACTCCGGATGCACCTGAAAAACGTAGAATTGTTGAATGATTGAGCGTGTAGATTAAACAAATATAGATTTATATATTTATAGATATAAATGTGTATATTTATTTAGCACGTCAATAATTTCGTGTTTATAGAAGAGATTATTCATATGTATATATTTAAATTTTGTTGATATAATTTTATTGAGACAAAAAAATCTTGCAAAGACGATTAGTAGAAATCTGTATGTTACTTCACATAATTACATTTCTAGTTTTGTGTTTATATTATAAAACAAACTCTACAGACTAAATTAACCCACACTATAAAGTAATTGTCTATAAAGTTCCACATAAATTATTCTATGAAATTTAATTAAACAACACAATATATTGCTAGGATTAGTTCTCGATTTCACATATGCATTTAAAACAATTTTATACAATTAGAGTTATTCAGATAAATGTGAGTTTATACGTTTAATTATTATTCGTACTCGAAAATGGCGTAACTGATACTTCGTAGACTACAAAAACTGAAGATTTTCAAATGTAATCGGCTCGGAAGGTTCAACTGATTTTCATATTAATGATAATTAACAATCAATTTTTAGTTTGAAATATTGAATGTGAGATAAAAATATTTTTAATAAAATTAATCTAATTTTAAATAAAAACTATAAAATTATTTGAAATAAGTAGATTAATCTAAGAACCCATGTATCTAGGAATAATTTCAGAGGGCAATATTTTATTTTTTCGGGAAGGTCCAAAATTTTTCATTACGCCATTGGTACTTGGGTACAAATAAAGTGCCTATTATATTGTTTATCTGTTAGAGGAAACTTAAGAACTCTTGTAAACTTAAGACAAAGAATTTTAGTTTTAGTCTCCAGAACCTGTCAAAACTAACAGAAAAAACGTTATGTTTATCAATTCTAAGACCCGTGGGTATCTAAAGGCTATTTAGTATCATAGAAATCAGCCAGTTGATTACTTTTTGCTGGATGAAATTAAGTAAAGCTCACGATATCCTATTTGATCGCGAGAGCAAAGAATATTCTTTACAACAATATACAGTAAAATCTGTTTAAGACGAATGCTGAATTAAACCGAGATCCTGAATACAACGGAAAATTTGTCAAAAATTTATTCAGAAATAAGTTACGTATTCAAATTTATTAATTGAGATCTGTACAATTAGTTAACAAATAAAACATTTTTTAGTCGCAAAAAAAATCGTCTAAGATAGGCTTTATTTTATATGTGTATAATGTATTTTAAAATATATCTAATATCTAACTATGTACTATTTTTGTTATATAATATAAAAATACGTGATTTAGATTTCACGAAATTGAAATTTCATTTACAATATAGTGAAGTCCTTAAATATTACTAAAGATTAAATATAGATAAATTTAAATAACAGTATTGCGTGTAGTATATTTATTCCTTTTTTCGGTCTGTTTAAGTATATAAAACCTATAATCTTTGTTTTATCAATAACAAGAAATCATTTAAAACTACCGATAAATTATTCAATATTATTTAAACGTGTTTAAAACTACCTTTAACATTTATCATTTTTTTTTTTTTAATATATTATTTTTTATGTAAATTATCGTCATATACATTTTTTTCTATCTCTTTTAATTATTTTCTCTATTTTACTATTACTTATAATTTATAGTACGTCATACTCATCTATAATTAGTTGTATGTTGTACGTAAAAATATATTTAATGTTTTTAATTAAAAAATATTTTAACAACAATGAAGAAATTATAAATTTTGTGTTCAATAAAACTAATTTATACTTGTAATATTTTAATCATCGTAAACAAATAAGATAATAATTAATAATTAGTAACAGCAATATGATTATATTTATATGTGACCTACAGTTATATCCTAATTTTATTTTAAAGCAATGTTTTAATGTTTAAGTACGAAATTTTATAAATAATACATCCCAAAAAATTCAGAATATATCAATCTGATTTTTGAAAATACAATCAAAAACATTTATATTATCGAATTCGCATAGTTAAAAAGTAAAAACTAGTCGACTACTAATTGTTATTTATTAATTTTTTTCATAATCTTCAGTCAGCAAAAATATAATAGTGTCCATTGTTTAAACCATAACATATAAATTCAATATATAGTAAATGCACAACACACACACACATAAACGTTTGGAATTGTTCCAATTCCTATATTTTACCGAGTAAAGAAAATCTGTACAGCTAACTGATTTTAATATACGTTTGTGGCATAAATTCGATTTTAAACAGTTTTTCATAAACATAACTCGACACGGAGATGACATTCTAGATTTATGTGTATCGTTGACAAGTATAACCAAAGAATATTATTATTAAAAAAATAACCGAACAAACAAAATTAAAATTGAACGTATTTATCTATTTATTACGTTCACTGTATTTGTCAAGTGACAGGTTTTACGCGTAAAAACCGTTTTTATTATAATGAATACAAACGTCTACTTTAAAGCGATCTTCAATATTTTATCAAAAATAAAATAAATATATATCTTAATGTATATGTAATTGACTTAATAATAGCTGTCGTTTTGATTTATTTACGAATTTAATCAAATAACGACCATTGTCTGTTTACGGTCTATGTCACAACACGTAGAAAATTTATTATTATTTATTAAAAAAAGTTTACCAAATGATATAATAGCAACTTCCTAGCAAATAATAAATTATTTTTAAATAACACAAACTCAGAATGAAAATACCTAAACATCGAATAAAGATTATGGTCATTAAGTGTGAATTACTGAACTTTTGCGATTGTGAATTTAAATTCTATGTACGAGATAAAACTAGTTTACATAATCAATATATACAAATATTTATGAACACACACCGAAAAACACAATGTTTTATACAAGAGAATCATTTAATCCAAGAGATAGAATTTGACAAAAAACATCAATCGGGTTCATGCAAAAATGTTTGCACCGTAATGTTGGCGTAAAAACAAAATTCCGTTTTGTAGGTATACATTTTATATTCATACTTGTGTAAAATGTATTTGATTTCATAGAAAAATTAATTTATTATGAAAAAATAATTTACGTATCTATGAATATTATGTACAACCAAATAGATTTTTTTACTTAAAATTAGTAGTTTCAAAGAATAATAAATAATATACTACGTAATAATATTTGTAAGTGCATTGCAGAACACCTGATATAAAAATTGTTGCTATTCATTAATCAAGTATCAAAGTATTTTTTTGGATTATTGTATACATAGAGTACAATTATAATTATAATTTTCATTTAATAGAAGACTTAAAGTTATAAAATACTTGATTGTACGTCTTACAATATCATCTTATACATAAGCCCAAGTTAATAAAATAGTGAAATGGTGCGAGTTAAATGCTGCATTTTATTGAATAATAACGTTACCCTCTTAATGTTATTGAAAAATAGCTTTGCGATACAATTTAAAATTATTATATATATATATATATATATATAATGATTTACAAAATTGGATTTAAAGATCAATCCGAAAGAATCGAGCGTTTTATTTGATTATTTTCTATAGATCCATAAGAAATAACGAATTTTCTTCATATATTCTCTTTATTCTTGGTATACTTCTCTGTCACAATAGAGTATAAGAAAATTGAACATGTGTACTATTAGATAAATTGGTTATACAATAATTATGTCCGTATAAAACTATATGATTTTTGAGTAAAATTAACTTAAGTTAAGTAAGTAATTAATAGTTAGTAAATTGACTTAAGTTATTTGTTTTTGATTTTCTCATTAAACAATGTTTTTTGATATAATGATTATTATTCAAAAACATTAAAAATTACAGTTAATTTTTATCACATTTTATGTTATTTTCCAATATAAACATGTTATAATATATATATATAAATTTTATATTATATATTTTACTGTGTTATTACAAAATGTATACGAATATTAAGTGTAATTTATGTATTATACTCATTTTATTTTTGAACATTTATTGAAAGTTTTTCTTTAAAAGAAAAAGAAAAGAAAAATAATTTTTATGAACATGACAACAAAATGTTTATCATATATTTTACATTGTAAAATATTCTCTTACAATTGGCGAATAGTAAACGTGACTTTTGAAAGATGGAGTCGGTGGCAGTGGCGTTCATTTGACCGTAAAAATAAAGTGTTTAAAACGAATTCGGTGAATATTTTCTCGACATCTGCTGCTGACTTTTATTAATAGTCATCGATAAAAACTGATTTAATGGCGTATTTTATACTAGTCGTAAATCCAAACATAAGGCTATTGACTACATGACGACGATTGTAATTTGATAAATTCTATCATTCAATGATAGTTTCAAATAATTATAATCTATACTTGCTATACTTAATTTTATATAATACTCGTATATATGGAAATGCCTTAGGACCCGATTTACTTAAATCGATTGCTATGTATATATTGTGTAGTCGAATTAATCGATTTAGAGAGTGTGATGTATACCAGTACTCATGTATTATTGTTTATATTTTTTAATACACCCATACATATATCAATACATACTAAATAAAAATAAAAAATGAAAACAATTGAAGTTTTTTATAAATTGTATTTTCCAACCTTTTCATTGGACCGTATATGATATTTGATATAAACTGGTCTTAGACATTCTATGTTTATCAATTCGACTATGAAACATGTATTCGACGTGGATTTACACGTATACCCTAGCATAAGAGTTTTCTGTAAATATCGATAATAATTTTGGTCAAACAGATTCTATGTTGGAAATGTATATTTCTATATTTATATGAAAAAAAGTTCTATATTTTTTTAGATATCGTCAAAGATATTTTTCTTTCAAGAGTTTTGTTAAAGAACAAAATAAATCCAATGTATTATATATTATTGGTATACATAAGCAAATGGAAGGGTTAAACATTAAAATTATGTCAAAAAAACTACCAAACTACCGATTGAAATGCGCATAAAAATAAAATATTTATTTTTATTTTTTCCAAATTAGTGTAAATAAATTTAAATGTTTAATTGAAAAATAGATATTATTTTTATTTACATATTAATTACTCATCGGGATCGGGTTTACAAAATAATTATAACACAGAATCTATTGTACACAGTGGTTCTATACGTTTTAAGACTGTGGCTATAAAAGACGCCAAAAAATTACAAAAATTTTTTAACAAAGCTTTTACTTAAAACTGTCTTCAATAGAATAATACACATGTTAGCATAATTTTTTAGCTTTTTCACGTTTTCGAAAACTCCTCTTTTGAAATATTGTTTAACTTCGTTGTCATGGGTTCTTGTACCTCGTTTTTCAACGCAAAATTGTTCCCTTTCAAGTTCATCTTTAATTTGAGGAATAGAAAGTAGTCAGGAAAACTCAAATCAAGCAATTACGGTGGGTGGCTGAGTACAAGAACCATTTTTTTGGTCAAAAATTGAGTGTTAATCCCTGCGGTATGCGCTGTTGTGTTATCGTACAAGAGAAATAAAGAACGATCTCTCCAAATCTCAGGTTTAACACGTGTAATATTTTTGCAAAGACAATTTAGTACTTGTTCGTAGAATGAAGTATTTACAGTAGTATTTTAAAGGACAAATTATTTTTGGACGAAACCTTTGTAGTCAAAAAAAATGACCAACATTGTTTTAATTTTTGATTTTTGAAAACGCAATTTGTTTGTTTGCGGTGAATTTTTGGAGACCCACTCAGCATTTTGGCGTTTCATTTCAGGATCATTCAAAACAAACTTTCGTTATCCGTGATAATGGATTCAAGAAAATTAGACTGTGTTTCAATCATTTCCAGCAAGTCATGAGCATGAAAAACTCGTTGCCGTCGTTGTTTGGCGGTTAGCGTATGTGGAACCTCATTTTCTTTATATCGCTCCTAAAATTTGTTATATGATGTTTTTTTGGTTTTCCAGTTAGTTCAACTACAAGTATCAACCTACAGCTCGCATTATGGTAATCCTTTAACACAGCTACTTCCATTACTCTTCGTGATGCATGGCCGTCCACTCTTTCGTCGTCTTCAACCGACAAAGTTCATACCACCAAAAAACAGTAGCACAAGAAATAACAGATCTACTTTCAGCCAATTTTAACATTTCAAATGTTTTGATCACACTTTTACTGGCTTTAAAGCAAAATCCAATCGCAACGTGTTGTTTGTTATTTGTGTTCATCGTGAAACCACTTTGATACTACCACGCAAACTGTTAATGAAAAGCTAGATATGACCCTATGGATTTAAATCTTTGTATGAAAAGAGAAGAAAGTTGTAATAACTAGTTGCCAACATTTTATAAATATAGCGCTAGTAGAACCGATTTTATAGCCAGTCTTAAAACTTATAGGACATACTGTATATATTCAAATTTCTTAGTAATTTTAGAGATTTATAAAAATCGAAAATAAAACAATATTTATATATAAATGTATAACAACAATTTATTTATTTTATGTATGAATTCCAATTATGCTTGTTTTTAAATAATAAAGTAAGACACAAATCTAACATTATCATTGTATTGTGATTATACGAATTTAATAACACCTAGAACATACAATTTATATTACGTACGAGTTGTAAGCCAATATTTACTTATAACCAAATGAGTATAATATTACATAACTACATACATTGATTTGTACGTAACATACATTTATTTTTTTTATAATAGTAAATACTGAAACTACCAATTAAAAAATTCTCTCAAAAATTGATTTAAAAATAATATACATTAAAAAGGAAAACTGAATATTAAATTTATAGCACTCAATATATAACAGTATCATTTAGCGCGAGTGTTTAAACATGCATGTATTTTGTTTTTGTTTTTTTTTATCATAGAAGAACTACAATTAAAACAAAATATTATGTTGGTCTGAAGGGTCAACATTAGGATATTGCAGTAATCAACATTTATCCGTTGAGAGAGTTTTCATGTGATAGATATTTATTACAAAAGATTATTTAAAAATATATTTTGTTCTATAGTTTGAATTTTGAAATTATTGTGTATCTTAAAATATTAAATTCACTGTGTGAACTGAGGTTACAAGTAAATTAAAGTACTTTAATAGTCATAGTGTTAGCGGACTTTCTACATCTCTATATTTGAATACTGTATATGCCCATATTATGTATATCCATATAAGTGTAAATAAGAGAATTGATGAACTATTTATTTATATTTCATTATTGTTATTATATTATGACAAAGAGGTATAAGTTTATTCAAACGAAAATTAAAGATAATGAGTCTGTTATCTTAATTGTAGTAAATCCTTGGGTTGTGCGTGTTTCAAAATATTTTAATGCAAAATACATGTGCTGTAATAACAAGTAATGTCATCATTATAAAATCGCGGTTACTCTTGATTTCCTTAGAATCTAAAGCATTTTCATACTTTGAAAACTAAATTATAATAGGATGGTTAGCTCGTCAAAAACAGCTAAAATTATATATATGTATATATATATATATATATATATATATAAAGGTGTGATGCCGAATTTTGTAAAACGCTTTATTTCCATTATTTATGTATGAAGATAAGTGCAGTTTTACCTGATCCATTGCTGTCAAATTTAAATCACGTAAATATTAAAATTTCTAAAATAAATATAATTATCTGTAACATTTTTTTTTTCAATTTAATTTTAAACTATATTTTTATAATTGGTGTATAAAAAGTAAAGTATACGCTATACGCTAAATTTTTATATACTGATTTTTAAATTTAAAGACCAATATTTGACCAATTATAATATTAATGTTTTATATTTTATAAATACGTCCTATATCATATTATTAATTTTAAATTAAAATTTATATAACGTTAAGTACGTGTTAACACCGCAGTAATAAATATATAATATTATATTTATCAACGTTACACGAAATATACATATATTTTTTAAGTAAACATGAAATGATGCTATACACCATTTAATTATTTCAATGTCAATGCAAATTATTACATAAAACTACCACCCCGGGAGTCTTAGTCGATAAATATCATCATATCATATAATATATTTTTTTAATATTGTTATGTCCGTGATGCGTACAGTCATATTTTGGAAAGGTGAAGTCACGAAGAATGGACACAATTGTATATAGTTAAGTTATTCTATATACATAGTATAGGACATAAAAATGGTTTATTTATACAATTTTATGGTATCATTCATTTAATAATATAAGCCAAAAGCACCATATCTTGATTCCACATTTCATACACATCAAATTTCGCAGAAAGTGACACGAAATTATCCGGTCGGAGGATGACGCAGCTGTTCGTGTGTTTTAACCGGACGTTTATGACACACGCACATACAGTAAAGGTTCCTCCGTCATGACCGTTCATTACGCGAGCCAACGAAGTCGGTCTGGAGAAATTCTCAATGAAATCGTTTTACCAACAATAACAATACAATGATGATCAACCAACACGTATCAGTCCAGACGATAACAATGCAAATCACGTAATAAATTACAATCGTTATAGGGAACGGATTTTATTGAATTACATATTTTTATTAGATCGAGGTATTTTGAATCTAATAAAAAATGTGTACGATTTGGATCATTCTAATTGAAATAATCCTAATTTTACTTTACATATTTTTACATATTTCAGTATAATTACATATATTGTACATATTTAACATATTTTGTAATAATTAATTAAATTTTAATGGTATTTCTTAAAAATATCTTTAAGAATATTATTATTTATTAAGTATGAGTAACTTATTTAATACAACAAAATTACATGATATTTTGGCATTAACTAAACTAGTTCTGTTATGCGTTAGTACATGAACTGTAATGTGACTATTGTGGATAGAGGTGTTACCGGACGATATGAGTATAAAATAAACTTGACAATCGTTGTTCGTAGTATTCGTAGTCGATAATATTCGTAGTTATATTTAGTCTTGTGTAGGTGTACTTTCTAATTTTTAAAATCCCGAAAGTTGTTAAATCGAAAGCCAATTATTTAAAAGAGTTTCCTAATGAAAAACTTTTTTTCAATTTTTCAATAAAAATGGATTTCTTTGATATTTACATAATTTAAATCTTTTTATTCCATATTTTAAGAACATTTCTTACATATATATATATATGTGTACATATATTGATTTTTTTATTACAATAAAGTCCGTTCTCTAGTAATAAGTACTACAACGAGTTAGGTCTTTCAGCTAAAAGTGTGATAACGACTAATCCTGTACTTAATAATTTATATTTTTGAAAATGTTCAGGTTATCTGAGACTTATATGTATTGGTACCTTGGTAAACGAAATAATTATATAATGTGGAAATTAGATAAATTTTAATTTAAAAATAAGACATAGCCGAGTAAAAACACAATTAGTACACATCAATGTATTGACATGGCTCGTAAATGCATATACGACGTGTATACGCGTCATTCATGAGCCGATAATAAAATACATTTCGCCGCGATTTTATTACCACCGGCCACTGACGACCTAAACCGCGAAATATTTATATTTATAAATAATGCAGTAAATGCGAATGCATAATTAGGCTGTTCTGCGTTAACATCGCCCACAAGTAGTTAATCGTAATAATAAGTTAATCGTTGATATAAATATAATATTTCGAACTATGAAAAATACGATTTATCTACGAACGATAAACTAAACATAACATACCGAATCGATATATTTGTCAGTTCGTTCACAGCCTTTTCACCATTTATACACTCTCGTTTACAGTTGACATAGTTATTACATTTTTTTTTTCATTGTGTGTGATTTATTTTTCTTGTTAATAAATTGTTTAATATTATTTAAACGTCACCGCCTTTAAAAGTGTTGATGACTTCATACAACACACACACCGTCTCAATATATAAATCGAAGTTTAATATAATAACCTAACCGTTTAACCTTTTCATTTAATTATGTATACTAATATATATTATACAGTGGATTCATTTTGTGTTTTAACGAAACTCCTGAAAGGATAATATCATTGACGATATCTAAAAAAAGATAGATCTTTTTTCATATAAATATAGAAATATATATTTTTAACATAAAATTCTATCTTTATGACCGAAATTATTTTTGACAGTTGAATAAAACACCAAAACTATGGTATTGGTGTAAATGTTTGTCGAAGACATGTTTCACGGTCGAATTCATAAACCAAGATTATTTCAGACCAGTTAACATCAAATATCATATACGGTTCTATGAAGAGGTTAAAAAATACAATTTATAAATTCTGCAGTTGTATTCGTTATTCGTTTATTTAGTATGTATTGAAATATGAATGGTCGCAATAGAACAATAAAAAAATATGCATGACAATTGGTATACATCACACTGTCTAAATAGATTATTTGACTGCAATACATATCTACAACGATCGATTTAAATAAACCGGGTCCTAGGGTATTTTCATATACATTATATAAGTTACTTTCATTATGAAATTAAATATATTAAAGTTTTAAAAAAACATTACCAAAAATTCTCTCGAAGTTTAAAAATGACTAACGAAAATGTATCGGTATCGAATTTATAAACAAAATTAATCCTCTCATGCTGGCGCACGACAGACGGTCAAGTGTTATGTTCAAATATTTGGACATCAACAGGTAATTTTTCGATCACTTTCTTCCTCGTTGCAGCATGTGCGAGTTAATCAAATACAGTAACAAGTGAAACGGTACGTGTGACATTAGATCGAAGTAAGTTTGTTGACACCGCCATTGTCGCAACTGCAGTAGTCGCTGTCAATAACCCTACGGGCGCACGTAACTTTTTTCCAGTGCACTGTAGCTCAAATATTTACTGCGAAAAATACCGCCATTGAGCGTCATATGTATTGTGTGTGTATACATCAAATGTTTTGAAACTGATTGAATAAGAAAAGGAAAAAAATAAAAAAAATACTGCAATAACCTGCAGAAAGAAAACAAATAGGAAAACCAATTTCGTATACTTCATATACGATGCTGTTCACTTACGTGTTGGTAATGTACGTCTATGTTTTTTGAAACTAACAACACGCAAGTATATATATATATATATATATTAATTTATAAAGTTTATTTATAAACGTTTTTGTTAAATAAATCAACAGCACATACCATTGTATTGAATATTATTTGGAAATTTCTGAAAACAATATGCTCTATCGCAACTACTTAAGTCGCAATGTTATCATTAAGTAACGTTCGATTATTAGACATAAATAAATTATGGTTCGATTAAATCATAACTAAATATAATCGATATATATATATATACATATCATAAAGAATATAAACATGCTTTTTTACATGTTTTAGCAACGTTTTTATACAATAGTTTTTAATATATATTTGTATACATATTGGTGTTAGGCTTAGAATGACATTTATTCGAAATACTTTACTGGTTTTGATAGAATATTTTGTATATTTTGTATATATACTAAATAGATATAGAAGTAAAATAATGTTTTTCTGAAATCCAAGATATTTTAAAAGAAACACAATAAACATACACTTAGTGCAGACATTTTTAATTGGAAGGAGAAAAATAAATTTAATTTAAATATACACTGAAAATAAAAATACACTAAAATTATGTTGTTGTCAAATAGCAGGCTAAACTGACATGAAAAATTGATTTTTGCTGAAAATTTTGGATTGAGAAAAAAAAGAAAAAAAACCCAATTATGTTTGATATAGCTAGACAATTTTTTATTGGATATTGTTATATATTTTGTTATATTGTTTCACAAAGCTTTCAAAGCTGTATTTTTTCATTTTTTCCCAGAAAAAACTATTGTAAGGTTTCACTAAAAATAAAATATTAAAAAAAAACGCAAAAATTATAATAATCTATATTTACTACTAACTAGATAAAAAAATTACTGATTCAATTTGGTATTTTAGATTCAGAGGAAAACGAGAAAGTTATTATAGTCATTTATGATAAAATCGATAATTTTCTTGGATAAATCAATTTTTTTTTTGAGTATAAAAATATTTGATATTAGTTTTCTGTATATTGAAAAGCAAATACAAAATATTTAATTTTTTAAAGATTAAAATTATAAATATTTAAGAATTGTCGGGATTTTATAGTAGTTTTTCAAACAATTTTGAAAAATGACTATAACTTGTAATCGTATACAGCAAATGTATGGAAAAATAACGATTCGATTTCCTGCTACAGGGAATACAATTTAACGACTTCTTTATTTATATAATAAATAATATACAACTCTTGTATTCTCGACATATGTGATACATATTTATATGTATTTTAAAACGATATATAATTATTTAAATTTTACTACGCTTGAGATCAAAACCTATTTTATTTTATGATATTTTAATAAATTTTGTAATATTATGGGTGTTAGTTTTGTAGTATTTTTCATATATTTATGTAAAATATGAAAATATGTTTTATATATATATGTTTATTATACATTCCATATATGCAAATTTATATTCATAATAATTTGTATGAGCAATAACTTTCAATGTGTACAAACTCTTCATACATCAGTTTTAATTTATTGAGTTCCGTATTGGATATTTTCCCCAATACACTGATTTATTGTGGTTTTTATATTGAAAAAGCTAGACATTACTGAATTGTGCCGAGTATCGAAGTGAAAAATATTGGCATAAATTTCGAATATATAATTTCTTTATATTTTGTCATTTTGTTATTATAAATTATACCCATCTGAAGTAAAAATTATTTTTTAATCACTCGTATTTTCAAGTCCATTCTGGTCTAATTTACTCTTTTCTATACACAAAAAATAATAATAATCTAGCATATTATGTACAAGTTTAAATTCGTATAAAATGAAATTTTATTTAAATTTAGGTATACAATAATTATTTTCATACAAATCACAACTCGTTTATAAATCGTTTAATAAAATAATAAAAAACGGTTTATTTCAATTTAAAGTACATAACAAGAAAACATAATAAAAGTTGCATTTTCAGAACCTATAAAGAATTAAAAAGAATTTATAATCACATATTATATTAGTATCATATAATACTAGTTTAATAAAACAGAATAAATACATATTATAATATAATAAAATATTAGAATATACTCATGTATATTTGCTGGGGTATTCAGAGAAATGTCTATTTGTGCAATATAGTTGCTGGACTGTATAGCAGCTAAGCTACTTCACATTTATCGACCTCAATCAAGGTGTATAGTACGATGTTATAATGCATTATTATGTATAACATGCGTGGGGTGTATAGCTCATATTTTCTTGTTTGCGAAAAACCTTATGCAAAAATAAAATGTCATCTTACACACATGTGGCGTCATAAATTTACAATGTATTTTGTTTCATTTCGCTTTTTACTGTTTCGTCTAATTTTGGTACGACGGTCAGTATTTACCTACATCTACAAAGTAATGAAAATACGATACTTACTATTTTTGAGTAACTAATCTAATTCATTACGTTTGTATCGAACTTGTATATAAATTGTTATAACAGACGCACGATTTAAGCCAAGGTTTTGTTGATATTTTTCTTTTTTTTTTAAATTTTTTATCGTTATCTATTATAGTCATACGTAGAAGACCACTTGTTATCAAATATATGATAACATATATATAAATATGTTATATATATGGCATATGAATCAATTTCTTATGTTTATGATCCTAAAATATAATACTATGATATTTTGAAATGTAGATTACAGACAAATTTCCTGAATTGTGCTCTACTGACGAAACTTGCCGACGAAGTTTCATTCATTACTTTCTTCAATATAATAATAGAAAACTACACACTATACACTATATGCATATACATTATAAAAATTACAACAATATAGAAATTAAAATAGAAAAAACATACCATTTTCAACGTGTAAATTCGATTTTCCCGAAATCAAATATCTTGCCGTTCAACACATTACCTTACATGATTAATGGTCGTATAATCTGACAAGAATGTGACAAGCATATATGACATGTGGAAATTATTTGATTTATAACGTATAAGCATATATTTTAAAGTTACCAGACCGTTATATTGACTTCTTAAAAATACCATAGGTGACTTTTTGATTTCGGGATAACATACAATATACGAGTAAGTAAGAATCATGAGGATCTCAGAAGAGAAATGACTAGTGGTAAAACAAGAAATATTATCGTAATATGACGACGAGTTATATAACAAGGTAGTGGCGTATTTATAAACAAAAATTTGGGAGAGTGGTGTAATCATAATGAAATATTTTGATGTGATTTTAATGTAAAAGCACAATTTAATAGATTTGATTGAAAATTTGTAGCTTTAAAAAAATTATCTAAGGGATAGGGATGAAAACCCCCTAAACCCCAACCCCTAAGTATACCACTGTCACTAGGAAATAACATGTACTTAAAAATACGAGTATTCAGATTACAATAAACTATTTTTATTTTATAGAAAAGGGGCAAATCCATTAACTATATTTATATATTTAAAAACTAAAACCATTATAGCACATATGGAGTTTATTTTTCACATGATTCTTGAATAGCAGTGGTGTCTAGTTCAGCAAAATCGTAATGAGGCCGAATGGCCAGTTTTTTGTATGCCCAGTTGTTGGCACCAAACATTTGATACGTCGGTTGACCGTACGAGTACGACAATGCTGGAGCAACGATTTTGGCTGGGGCTGGATTCGGGTAGGCGATATTCGTCTTGATTAACGGTGCTGATCCAGCATATTGAGGTGGCACTTTGAATCCAACCTGGCTATCGATGAATTTGGTGTTTATAAAAGATGTCGGTGCGGGATAAGGGTAGGCGATGTTCGTCTTGACGAGTGGGGCTGCTTCGGCATATTGAGACGGTACGAAATCGGCTGTGCGTAGAAACTTTACTAGAGCGGATTCCAGACGAGTTTTTCCTGTATTCTCCGTGTTGATCTTGTTCATAACCATAAAAGGGTTGACTTGTAATGAGGGTTCGTTAGCTACTTTGGTCTCTACTATTGGGGCAATGGGCAGTATACGAACTGGTTCGATTTCAGAGTTGCGCAAGATCGGTGACGGAAAAATGGATATGTATTGGAAGGGGACTATGCGTGGAGCATATTCATAAGGGGCGTTCGACAGAGACTGTACGGGCCCATAATCGAACTTGTTAATTTTTTTCGTGTACACACCCTCGGGGTGGTTGACTTGGAATGAAGGTTCGACTGCTATTTTGGTCTTCAACGGCTTCGTGGCAACCGGTGCTACAGTGCGGCCCGGTTTGAATTCAACGGTTCGCACGACTGGTGCCGGATGAAATGGCATGAAATTTTGGTTGACTTGAGAATAGAAACCGGCAAATGGATTAGACTTGTGCGCACCTGTGCTTGTAGGGCCACTTGCAACCAAAGTTTTGTACGAACCGTCTTGTTCGCAGTCTTTGGAATTTTGTTGTTCGTTTAAACGATACGTGTACTTGTAGGACGACGCCGATTTAGCCAAAACCATCAGGAAGCAAGTAATGACCAACATTAAACCAACCTACACGAGTAATACAGACATATTATCATAAAACTATTATAATAATAGCAACCACCGAGTTGTCGTCATAAATTATTAGAATAGGGTTTAGCAACACTGGTATAATTTTTTTGAATCGCCAAGTTAAGTCAAGTCAATATAAAAATTTAAGTTAAGTCATAATTATTATTATTATTATTATGATTATTAACTCCTAAATTTAAAAACATTAAATCAAGGAAATAATCAACCAATTTTCATAATTGGTACGTACAATACGTTTTACGGTTCAAATTCACTAAATATTAAATAGTTTTATTATTTATTATAAACACATATACATAATTAGACATTATTATTATTTGTTTTATATATATATATATATATTATAATAATTCATTTATTATAGCCATTATTACTTTTATTATATTATTTAATATTCTGCAGTATATAATAACGGTGTGTGATACATACAGCCTACGAATACGTGTGTGTATGTGTGTCAATTAAGTAACGGATAGCGTCTCGGGTCATGAAATGATTCATTTTGGCACCCACTATGAAACGTGTTCTACATTGAAAATTAAAATTTCATAATAACAATTCGAAAAATAATACGAGTTGCGCACGAGTTTTTCAATACTTAATGCCTATAATTTCAAGTTTATTTGCCTACATTAAAAATAAATTCAGAAAAATTGAATTGTTTTATGGGCAACATTTAAATTAATTTAAAATCAACATATTAAGTTAAGAAGAAGTAACTATATTACTTAAGTTTAAAGTTAACTCAAACTAAAATAAACGTGTTTGTTGTTAAGTAATTAAATTTAAATTAAGTTGAGAATTAACCAGCCTTAGGTTTTTTGAAACTTAAGACTACATGATACAATTTTCGAGTAGGGTTGTAATACTATGCAAAAGTTCGCAGTAAATTTTAAATGTAAAAAATATTGTGTTTGCCGCGAATTTAATGTATATTCAAGAACTTCTCGAATGGCGAAAATTGTCCTCAGCGAGTCTTCGAGTATTAATTTCATGAATCGTCTTATTATAAAATAGCACAAATAAGAAAACTTAATTCGATTCACGGTAGTGTAGTATTATGGGGCAAGAACGCTATGTTTATTGGATAAGAAGGAATTAAATAGAAATATCATTACGAGGTTTATTATAATGTGATTTTTTTCTTTACTTTATTTGCACAGCTATTTCTTTAGAACTATATCAATAAGACTTTATCTGTTAATCGAATTTGGATAAGTAAATAAAAATATTTGTAAAATAATAATAACGTTGTTTAAGGCATTTGGTGAAATATTTCTAAAAAATGTATTGTTAATAGTTTTTTATAAAAAATCTTTATTAAGTCAATTATTAAAAAATAATTTGAAGAATGGGTTTTTTTTTTTGTTATTACTTAAACGATTTTCACTTACTTGAAAGGAATTCATAATGATAGCCGTTGTTGACGGTAGATATCGTATGAAATAAATGATTAATATAATAATATACTATTGATATGTATATATATTGGGGCCGTCTGTTGAATGAGACTATGTTCATAAAGATAATTTCTGGATATTATATACCGTCGAAGAACCGTCAAAACAATGGTGTTATGTGGGAGACTTCAAAAACACGAAAACGACCTTGTCGTTTATTCAAAAGCGTTCACACTAAACGATAAGAAATAATTGTAATAATATTGCATCATACCCGAACGTATATTGTGTTTATTGTTTAGCATGATAATTAAACTAATTAAACAATTATTGTGTATCGAGACACAAAATAACGATAGGTATTTAATATACTAACCTAACGCAAGATACCCAAGAGCTATGTTTAAATATTAAAATGTGTTACAATGAACAGATTTCGAAACTTATGTATACAATTACTGTCGTATATATTTAAGAAACAATATATCTTACAATTTAAATAATAATTAAAATTCTATAAATATATCATATTTCAGCATAAAATGATTATATAAAATTTAATTTAATTATTATTGTGATTATTTTATTCATCGAGTGAACTATTACGTTTTTACATCAATGCAATATTTTTTCAACCTTATCCCTGAAAATTCATATCCACGTGTTGATGTATACCAATACCGCAATAAATATTAATTACAATATTTCATTTTATTTTTTAGTGTAATAGTTTTCATAAAAAAATCATAATTTTAAAACAAACTTAATGAATTTTTCAATAAACAATATTTTTTTTACTTTTTTTTGAGTTTGAATTTTATTTTTTATTTTTTAGAATATTTGCTTTAGTCTTTTGAGATATCGAAAATCTAAATCCAAAATCATTATAACTAACATTATTTGTTGTGTAATAAATATTTAGTTTGTACATCGTTTTTATAGTTATCAAAACAAGTAATTTTAATAATTTAAGTATTTTATCAGATTTAAATTATATACATTAAGAAAAACAATTTGCAAAATATGACTTTGTAAATTTAAAAATATTAATTTCAAATATTATTTTTGTATTAAATTGAAATGTATTTACAACGTAAAATAATATGCATGGTATAATTTAACTCATATTACGAAATCAAAAAATAACTGTGAATGAGAAACTGTCAATAGTTTTTGAAAAACAAATAAATTAATTACTTTTCAATAATATCATTAACCTACACATTGCATTTGAATAAACAAAACAAAAAATGATTTTTAAATGTTTAGATTATATTTGAAAAATACCATTTTACAAAGATTCATAAATTATGAACTAGGAATAAGTTTTAACAAAATACAATTTTCCATCAACAAATTGTATAAATTAATTACTATACATTAGTTTTTACATACATTTTCATACATTTTTAACATTATATGTGTACAACAAAATATAAAGAATTATCTCAGTTCAATGATGTATCAGTTTATAATAACATACATAAATACAAATAATATAATAATTGATTGACTGTTTTTAAAATTAAAAATAACCCGGGAATTGCTTTATATAAAACATATACCCTGCAAAGTTAATATAATATTCAAATACTATTTTAATTGTTATTATTAAGATCACACTCAAATTAATAATTTCCTTCAAAAACAATATTCAAATTAAATTTTTTTTATAAATCAATAAACCGAAATAATTGATTTCATTTATTTTACGTAGTTCGTCATTAAGTGGTCCCTACACGATTAATAATATTGCATAATATTATTAATGGCGTAGACATATATTGAAGAATTGAAACACAATTTTAGTCATTTCGAAACGAATTGTATGGTATGTGTACCGCAAATTTAAGAAAACATATTGAGTGGGCCAACTTCACACTCGTTCGATAGTAAAGGGTTTTGATATATTTTTTTAGTTGAAACTAATAGTTATAATATTTTAATATCATATTTAATTTTATGGTATTCAAACACAATACATAATAAATATTAATTGTTTACCGTCGAGAAGGCTAAGAGATAATAGTTGTAACATTCTAGTCTATGGTGACAACCAAAAATCAAATTGAATATAAACGAACACTAAACAATAACAAAACGATTATAAAACAAAAATGTCTAATACCTTGATCCTGGACACATTTACAAATAATTAATTAATTAATACTAATCGTCTGACAGCCATCGTGTATGTTTGTCTATTTGATATATCCATAACGTAATCATTATAATATAATGTTCTTATTATAAATTATATAATCTGCATTAACACGAATCTGTACGTGTTATTTTGAATGTCTAAAGTATTAATCAACATTGATTACTACCGTGTTGTCATCTAAGCTTTCTATAATTAATGTTCCAATATATTATTAAAAAATTACTAGAAAATAATGAGAAAAAAGGTCTAAATTCGTTTTTTTTTTTTAATATAAACGAACCGACTAAATGACTAAGAAATATCTTAAATCGATATATAAACTATCATCGAAAGTTCACCTCTCTTTCTCTTATCAAACGTTCTTACGTACATTATTAAAAAGGATATTAAAAAAAAAAATGTAAATATTTCTCCTAGAATATTTCAAAATAAGAACTTGGGGAATAGTATTATAACAATTTGTTGAAGATGTTTAATATTTACGTATTTAATAACCCATTTAGTTGGTAATTACTTATTACATAGGAATTTAGAAATAATATATTTAAAATGAAAGTGAAATACTATTCTGTGTTTAAATTTAAGGCTAAATGTATTCGCTTGATATACATATACCTTGGTCGACTGCCCGCCATTCCGAGAATAAAATGAAAATTCCAATGAAAATATAAACAGAAATATAGATTAAAAAGAATAAGAAATGTGCTTTAAAATATTTAACATTTCATTGAAATTAGGACAAATATGTTCATTTTCATAACAAGTTTATGCATCAATGTTGTAAATTATTTTAGGTATTTGTTATAACGATTGACTTAAAATATTATTCATATATAAATTTGTAAATTATATCACATACTTCTATTATTATAGCTATGTATGCTATTTTTTTAGTAACTTTTAGATATTAATACAATAATATGCAGTGATAAATACAAAATAAAGTATGCAGTTTACAAACATAACATTTGATATGTTTTATTGTTGCCTACTCAAAATTGAAATAAACCATAATTTATTATTTTTATAATTAATTTATAGATGGAAAGTAATTGAAATTTAAAAAAAAAATATTGCATATAAGAAACATTACATGAAATTTCATATAATAAGGATTTACAATTTTTCTATTCAATGGTATAACCTTTTGAAATTTTAAAAAACAATAATGTTATTTTACTATTAATATTAGGTTAAAAGAGTAAATTAAACCAGAATGGTCTAAAAAAAAATTATTTTTAACAATTAAAGCAAATGTTTCATATTACATATATTTATAATAATCAGTAATCGAATTGGTAATATAAAAAAAGGGGACTCCAAGACATAAGAACGCAGAGAAAATAATTTGAAGAAGTGTTCTCAAAATATAAAAAAATTGAATAGAAGCTCCCGCCTGCATCCCCTCTTCAATTCGAGAACTGATAATAATAAAATCAAAATATGGACAGAATAATTTTGAATATTATACATTTATGTTACTCGTTTTCATTTCAGCAGTTAACACAAGTAAGTCATATTTTTTGTTTTCAATATAAAGCCAACAATTGTATTGGGAACCAATTCTAAACAAAACTCAATTTACTAAAACTGTAATAACACGATTATTATGAATATATATTTTCAAATATAAAATGTATAATAAAGAATAAAAAAAATACTAAACAATAAACTTTTAATTAAAAATAATAACACCCATAATATTACAAACTTCATTATAATATATTTAAAACCTTCTTAACTATGAATATATAGAACATATATAAAATGTCCTGTTAGAAAATCATACAAACAAATAATAATTACACAACTAATTTATGTCATGTGAACACGATTAATTTTTTGCATTATTAAAATATTACTCGTGATTTTTGTGACACTTACAGTATTGCAAAAATATTAAAAAATTATTGTTATTTTATACTTCAAAGATGGTTTTCTAGACGTCCTATCAGATCGGCAAGTGTTTCGGTGGCACAAGGCCTTTTTGGAAGGTCGGGAAGTGGTCGACGACGAGGACCGCGCCGGACGGCCATTCACGACCACCACAGCCGACAATGTGACGCGAGTACAAAAACTGTTAAACTCAGACCAACGATTAAGTGTTCGTTTAGTGGCCGATATCTTAAATATGCTGAAAACTCAAGTTTATGATATCGTCACGAACCATATTGGCATGCGGAAAGTGTGTGGAAAGATGGTACCAAATGATGATACTTGCTGGAGCCGATGTATGGACGCCAAAGGAGCTTATTTTGAAGATTTTTAATCACTTTTAACGAATAGTTCAATAAATGATTTTTAATAGACTCATTGACATTACTTTCAGGACACACCATGTATATATTTCATATATGTAGGGACTATAGCTGTTATATATTATTAATAATATATACATTTATATAGCTGTAGTATAATTTTATCGAAAATTGTAATCCCTATAGCAAAAAATCGTAATGTTTTCTTCCCTTAGCTTTACAGTGTACGGTATGCAATTTGAAGTAGTTTTTCATAACTGTTTGGTAAACAACTACGAAATCTTGAATAAATCTTTATTATTTAGATGTATTAAAAGTACCATGTACTATATTTACTTTATAATCTTTACAAAACGTATATCAAATATTTTTGTTTTCCCGTAAAAAAAAAAAAATTGTATCAAAAAAAATGTTATAAATTTACTATCATTAATTATTCATTTCTTAAAATCTAAAATACCTGAAACTGAATAAGCGCTTGCTTATCCAAGTGATAAGAAATATGAATTGTTAAAATTTGATATTATGTTATTTTGCTATTTTATTTTTGTTAGAATTGTAAAATCTGTTTTATTTAGGAAAATAGAATAATACAACTTTGTAAGGATTTTGAAAATTAATAGTATCCAAATAATATACATTAAAAAAAATTTGAGTTATCCCAAACGTAAATATTATTATTATTATTATTTTTTAAATTGTATACTCTTGAAGCACAAAATTGCCAGTAAGAATCAATTTTTTATTTCGGCTTATCCTGCCATCGGATAAAAACATAATCTACAGTGCATTTTCATCTCAGTAACATTACAATAGAAATCAATTTTTTCTCTCTGGTAGAACATTTTCCACCTAAAGTATGTATTTATTGTGTTTCGTTTAAAATATTGTGAATTTCAAAAACTATTATCTTGCTTTTCTACCTATTGAGTACATGATGTACCAACGAAATTGATAAAGTGTATGGAATGAACTCATTCCTAACATTAATATGTATTCAAATAGATATTTAATATAACTATATTAAAACACTACTAGAATATAAAATAATAATAATAATAATAATAATAATAATAATGAAATATAAAAGTATTATTTACTTATTTTTATTTGATGTTAAGTCATGTATATTCTTGTGTATTGCAAAATTTGCAATTAAAATTAATAAAAACAATACAAATTTAAAAAATATTTAAATTATACAAAATTAGTTTTTATGTACCTATATATATATATATATACAAATTATTTAATCGTTTGTATCTAATATTTCTGTCATTTGTACACCAGACAATGTTATATAAAATAACATTACTAAATTTATCTAGTATATATTACGCAGAATAATACCCAAAATAATTTATCAGTTATAATTAACATTTTTAATGTGATACTAATGAATAACAATCATAAGATTCGTATGAATATTATATTAGGAACACGAATATTACATAAAGACCACAGAAATTATGATACTATTTACGGTATTATTGTCATATTAACTATTATTAACAATAAAATATAATTAATTCTATAAATATATATATTGAAATATACTAATAAATCGTATTCATTCTATTTAAATAGGATTTGTTGTAGGATGAACTATACCACTAGCAATATAAATAGTTGATCGTATATTCGTATACTATTTTAAGGACTGTAATCAATGCGGCAATTTAGCTGGAACATTCAGAACTTGATTGTTTTCAACAATATTATGAATTATATTGCCTAACTTTTCGCACACTGTGTAGCCAATGTAGGCTGGGACACCCGCATTGTTTTCTTCGATCTTTCCTTCCTCTATTTTTTTTTTACTCTTTGGATACTGATTAAATTGCTATAATGCTATGATACGTACTATACGTACTTATCACTTTATTATATAAAGGAATTAATTGATCTAAAATATGATTGTGTATATTTACGCGTTATCTTACTTTTTACAAATGATGCATTAAGGTTTTTAGGACCTCCTGTATGAATACTTTTATGGAACCTCTTCACGTATTTTTCCTATCAATATAAATTGGACAACGTTTCATTTTTTGGTACTAATTTGTTTTCCAAGTTTTTTATTACATTTTAATAAATTATACAAACGATAAGTATAATTGCTAATATACATAAGACAGTTGTTATTATATGTTTTTATTTTAATTTCAAAAATAATAATAAAAAAATACTCGCAATTAATATTAAACTAGTTTAATAGTATATATAAAGTGACCAAAAGTTTTTGTTCAAATTGAGACGCTAGGTTTTTGGGTAGAGTGTTCTAAAAATTGAAAATTGAAAAGTCCAAACAAAAGGATAGAATCAAAAGAAAATTACCTCCAAATACCAAGTGTCACTAATTTAAAGTTGATAACAGTTTTTAAAATGGGTGAAATTATTAGAAAAATATATTTTAGCCTTATAATTCTATTGTAAACTCTTGGTGATAATTTAAAATTTATATGACTATTTTCCTCTAAAGTATAACAATGTAACTAATCCGATACAACGCCAATTTACGTACAAAATAATACATTTTATGACATTTTAACAACCATAAAAAATATTGAGAAAAAGATTATTATTATTTTTTTTTTTTTTTTACGTAAATATAGAATAATTTCGACAAGTAAATAAATTTTTATTTTTGTTTTATTATTTATATAATTATATTTGTTTTTCAATAATTAATACTATTTTTATTTTTATAATGCAACTTCAAATTGTTATATGTTTACCAAATTACATATTGATGTTTTAAGGCGTTGGGAAAGTGGCGTCTCAATCCCCCAATATCCTCCATTGGGTATTGCAATAGCCATCCTCCTGGCCTTAACTGGCTGGGAGGATCTGGTCCTCCAGGTTGGGGTTATCACGATGGGCCAACCCCCCATCCAATGTAAAAAATTTTTGGTTAAGAAACCATCACAAAACATGCCTCGGAATCGGATTAAAAATATGGATAAATGACTGGAACTCGGAAATGGAATCAAATTGGGATCATGGAATGTAAGAATCTTGAACAATCCAGGAGCACTGCAATGTGTCCTGAGTGTGGCCAAATCATACAAAATACATATATTAGCGCTCCAAGAAATTAGATGGCTAAATAAGGGGACTCTTAAAAAGGAGAACATGACCTTTTTTTATAGTGGCTCAGAAAATGGAAAACACGAAAACGGCGTTGGGATTATGATTCATGATAGTATACTACCGCACGCAAAATTTTTTAAAGCAATTAATGATAGACTATGTTACATTATTTTAAAAGGAAGAATATTCGACATGGGAATTATATGCGGCTATGGGCCAACTGAGGACGAACAGGATGAAAAGCAAGAAGAATTTCTGGAAGAACTCGATAGATAATACGACGATATCCCGAGACACTGCATAAAGGTGGTACTGGGTGACTTTAATGTCAAAATAGGAAGAGAAAAGGCATATAAACCTACAATAGGCTCTGTAAGCCTTCACTACATCAGTAACGATAATGGAACTAGGCTAACAAGCACTAACAAATGCTATTTTAGTTTGTTAAAATTACTTAAATCAAGAAATTTTTTTTATGAATCAAAGAAAATCTTATACACCAGTTACATTAAACCGATCCTAACATATGGGTGTGAGACATGGTCATCCACCAAGGGAAACCACCAGAGCCTAATTACCTTTGAAAGAAAAATATTAAGAACAATTTATGGTCCTCTGTATAACAGAGAGACAGAGCAATTTGAAAGAAGACATAATAACGAATTACAAAAGCTATACGGAAGACCAAACATTCTTTCATATACGGTAAGCAAAAGACTTGAATGGTTAGGACATGTATAGAGGGCAGATGGCAGAACTATTAAACAAGCAGTGGTGGCTGAAATAAGAGGTAAAAGACCTCTGAGCAGGCCCAGGACAAGATGGAGGGACACAGTATTGAGGGATCTGGGAGTAATTCAAGAAGGGGCCCAGTTAGACATGGCGTACAATAGAGAAGAGTGGAGTGGGATTGTGGTGGCAGCGTTGGACCTCAATGGTCCCTTAAGCTGTATATGATGATGATGATGACATATTGATGTTTATTGTTGATAATTTGAAGTAAGATATGGTATAATGTGCTGCCAAATATATAATTTTCATTTTATACATGATATTATAGATCCTAAGAAAAAAGTACCAAACCGACACTGAGCATGACATTAGTACGAGTTTAACAGCTTTTTGTTCTTTTTTTTAGATTTTTTAACTTTAATAAATTCAAAAATACAATATTATGATTTTGCACGATCTCCGATGTAAAATACAATTCAAAAATGTTAAACTTCCGTCCTTAATATTATATCGGATACATAAAGTTCGTAAAAAAAGTAATGTGTTGGCATTTCAACAAACATAAATTTGAACGTATTCGCGGCGTTGCATATAAACGTAGGTTTGCCCTATAACCATAAGGATCTCGCAGGTGTTCGCTGTCGACATTGAAACTGGCATCTGGCCAACAAAACGTGATATAATTTTGCGATTTAATGTCCTGAATGAATAAATCTATGACATGCATATAATTCAAAGAATCCGGAAAAACGCGGTAAAAATTTATCTTTAATGGAAAAAATAGCATATTAAAAAAAGCTCAACTTCCTCGTTTTTGCGGGTCTATTATTCGATATACTACACTAGTGTAAAAGAAATTGGTAAAAGTCTACCAACCTATATTGTACATAATGTTTCTCCATCAATCCTTTTCCACGATGTTTTTCTATGCGTTTATATTCCTGTCAATTTGTGTAATAATACATCACGCATGTCGACTTTAAACTTCATTTTTTTGTTCATAGTTGTCTCTAAATTATTATTGTATATACCTATGTGGTTACAAGTCAATACAATGCAATCTATTTCATGCATGCTACCGTTGTCTAGTACGGTTATTCTTGTTTGGATTAAACCCTATATTAGTTTTCAAAGTGGAAAATGTGTTTATATTCCTAGAAAAAATACATTGAAAGACTTCAAAAGTCGCGCATTTATATAATTAACCTATAGATATATATTCTGTGATTTTTTTTTTTTAATTAGTTTATAAATTTTTTATTTGAATTAGAGTTTATAGGAATATTTATGATTATAGTGATTATCGTTTGTCTCAATTTAACGCGTAAAAAAAAATCGCTCGCGTGTATAATTACTTCAGTTAGAATAAAATATATCACTTGAGTTTTAATTTTCGATACTATGTAATTCATGTATCTATAACTATAAAAAAAAAATATATATATAAATATAAAGTGACCACCGCCCGCAACTAATATATGTCACTTGGTTTATTTAACAGTTAAACATTATTGA
Source organism: Schlechtendalia chinensis (assembly GCA_019022885.1). Lineage (NCBI taxonomy): Eukaryota > Metazoa > Arthropoda > Insecta > Hemiptera > Aphididae > Schlechtendalia > Schlechtendalia chinensis. The sequence continues at coordinate 51,573,057 of CM032339.1, forward strand.
CCACCGTTTTTATACAGATAACTATTGTGTGCTATTTACTATTTATCTATAGAAAAATGCATGTCATTTAATTCATATAAAACGTCTTGAAAAATATGAAAATCATCTTTTACGCATCCCATAACTTTTCTTTTGAAACTATCACATACTCATTGAAATATTCCTTTTCGATCTCACTTTAATATAATTTTCGAATTAACTTCATGTAGAATTTCAACTTTTAGCGCTACCAACAGACAAGATTTCTGTATTTTAATGAAAATAAATAATTTTTAATTTTTATATCAAATATATAAATATAATATAAAGTTCTATTTATTTCAAAAATGTTATAGTGATCATTCTGTATAAAATATATACAAATTAACAAGCATTTGGGTCGATATTTACATTTCATTGTACTACCCGGATATGTTATTCGGTGAAATATTTTATGTATTAGTGTCTGGTGAAAGAAAACATTCGAACGCCGTATGGTCACCGCAAACTATAGACAAAGTGCTTTACTGTTTATGTAATTACGACACAATATATTATAATATGTGTAATGTAAAATATATTCTGTGACGGGTAAATATTAATATTTTTTCTTTGGTTCATATATAAATTTCACAAATACCATGTGTGAATAATAGACATATAAGAATGTTTCAAAGCATGCCATCAGTTTTTCAAATACCAAAGCAGTTTTATTGTGTTGGTTTTCATTTTTAAATTGCTGATCGAATTTCCCTAATAAAAATATGACTCTTTTAATGATGATTTAAAATAGCTCAAGTTTAGTGACAATTATTTCATAATTACGTAATATTTAGATCAATAAGGTAGACAGCGATTGTGATTACTTGTATGTGAAATTCCACGTTATTAAATTATAGTTATTTATTTAAAGTTCACGTGTAACATTAACCATTTGTACTTGGAACAATGGATACTCATGTATTTTAACAAGCATGTTTAGTTTGAAGTAATGTATAAATAGTGTATTATATATGTTGTATTGATTTTATTTCATTATTATGGTATTTAATGGTATAACATATTGGCTGATATTATTGTCGGACATCATCTAAATTTGGAATAGATGGATTTACATATATAACTTGGATACCAATGTAAAATATGAATGTTAGATATATTATATGTTATATTATAATGAACAATGTATGCTGATATATTGCCACAGTGAGTATGTAGAATAATGAATGGATATTGAAAAAATGCAATGTTCGCCGTACAGAAACAATTAATAAGTCGACCAGATTACACATATGTTGTTTCATTTAGTCAATATACATATAGTTTAACGTACTCAAACATGTAATCATTCAAATTCAAGCACTTGAGTATATTTACTGATAATTCAATGATTACAGACTGCAAATTTACAGTTTACGTGAATTTAATAGACAGAAATAATATAAATAACCAAAATGTGAAATACTCGTATGAACAAAACACGTATAGTTTTATGAAAAATTGATGAAAAAATGTAATTAGTACACACAATCATACAATATTAAAATTCATGTAATAAACTTCATATAATCTCCAAAGTCTCGAGTTGTTGTTATTTTATACATCTAAATAAAAAAATTACATAAAAAGTTTCCAGTTAATTGAATTGTTATCTAATTCTTTATTATTATTAATAGATAAATAAGTGTTTATAACATTTAATTTAAACACTTTTCACTTATAAATGACAAGTATCTATTCTGGTAGATATTAATGTTTATAAATCGTATAATTTAAATCGTATTTAAGTTCAGTGAAATCGTAAAATATAAATTAAACTAAAAGTGGATCATAATACACTCACTGAAAAAATAGAAAGTATTATAATATTTAAACCCATTGATTGATATCCTAAAATCGAGAATTTTCTATTATAATCAATATAATCTTTGATCTCAAATGGTCTAAAAATCAATTTTAAATTATAAACATCAACATTCTTATTTGTTCAGTGATTCCTTATATGTACATAATAATTTTTAATTTTCAAATTTAGTTTTAAAATGTTTACAACAAATTTATTTTGATCTAAAATCTGTTTTATATTATAATAATTATCGTGATATAAAACTGTAATGAATTTAATAAATTTAACAAATAATAAAAATTAATAATTAATTAATAAACAAAATAACAAAATAATTAAGGCACCTACAAATTCAAGTAGTAAAAAAAGTTTATGTTTACAAAGAAAAGAAAACTCGGGTAAATAGGTTTTCTACTCAAATAAAGGATTCGTTAAAAATAAATCAATTAAACAAGCACATGCAGATAGATTATTCATAATTTTAAACAATTTCTAAACATAAATTAATGAACTGTATACAACTGTATTTAATTATATTTTAATTAAAACATATAAAGTAATAATAAACTACAAACACATAACTGAAGAACTGTTATACAATCAGCAAAGTTGGGCAAGTAACCATTTTTTTAACTTGTTAAGTTAAGTTAATTTAAAATAATTAAGTTAAATTAAGTTAAAAGTTAACCAATATTTTTTTTGTTAACTTCAAAAATTAAAAATTAATTTTGAAAAAGTAATTTAATTTAGTTAAAAGTTAAAATTTTTAAATTATCTAAACAAAAATAATAAATAATAATGGTCTGAATTATTGAGTTACTACACATGAAATGGATAACAGACTTGGGTAGTATTCCGAATAATTTTGAAGTATAATGAAAACTTTTTAATCTTTTAATATTTAAAAAAGTATTTTAAATACTTTTTAAAATTTTTCTGGATACAGTATTCCGAATGTTTCTTAAAGTTCAATCAAATTTTAAATAGTATTTACATAAAAATAATCACTTATTAACTATTTGAATGAAAAAAGTAATTATTTCAGAAAAATAAAAGTAGCAACTATCAGTAGTAGGTATTTAAAACAACATAAATTAATTAATTAATAATCTTGTTAAAATTTGATGTTTGAATCCAGCCTTAGTCAAATAATCAAATATAATTGATCACACAATGTAATAATAATTGTGTTATATTTTAAAACTAGTTGGTATTATTAATTTACTTACTATTAGTTATTATGTTAATTTATAAACACAGAACTAAAAAAAAAAACTACAATATACACAACAGTTTATGCGCGGGTAGTTATGTGTACTTATTATCTACATTCTATATTTAATTTTTTTTCATCACGAACGGCTATGGACAACGTGGCTTTTGTGCGTCAATATCGTAGATTTGCCTATTACAAACCTACACTTATAATTATTTTTATATTTAGGTACTGTATTCAATAAATTTCATTACTTGGGTTTTTATGTACATCGTATGTTATACATTACGTAAGTGTTATTGTAAAATTATCTATGCTATAAAATAAAAACATGTATTGAGTTCAAAATCATTCTAAATTTATATTGTTCTTCAGATAAAATTTAACTTAACTTAAGTTAAACTTAAATACGTTAAGTTAAAAAAGGTAACTTTTCAAATTAAAAGTTAATTTGAAAAAAATAACTAGTTAATTAACTTAACCTTGACAGTCACTAACTATGAATTTGTTCCATGTATATTGAATATAAATATTATGCTATTTAATTTAGATTTATCGAATTAAATAATTTAAACACGTGTATATGTTAATTATTTCCAATAAAAAAAATTGTTCATTATAAAAATACTGTCGATCTCGTATATATTAATTGAAATAAAATATTTTTTTTTAATAACCAATTGATATACAAAAATATATTTATGTATAAGATTAATTATTAAAACGTTTTTAATAAAAACTAATTAATTTTATTAATATGTTATCATTTACTAATAACAAAAATATTAATTTTACTCTTTATTATATTATTTTTTCCTTTTTATGAAAATTATAAAACTTTAAAATATGATTACGCTCTCATTTATAACATTTCAATGAAATAAATAAAACAATTATTACTAGGAAACTAAAAAGAAACACGGTCTTCAAAAAGAGTTTTTTGAATTTTGAATTTTGATTTTGATGAATTGAAAGTCAACAAATTTTAAACAATATTATTTATGTCAGAAGTTTGTTATAAATATAATATTCCATAAATTTAGATTAACTTAAAATTATGGATATGGATAATAATATGATGTCTTCAAAAACGATTTCTTATATCAATTTATTATATGAATCAACCTCTAATGTCATTTCAATAACAATTTGACGGATATACACCTTAAGTTTAATTCATCGCAATTTTTTTAAAAATTGGACAAAATTATATAATAAGTGTTATCTACAATCATTTTCTGGCGTTTTATTGTTAAATACACACATATAAATGAGAAAATAAGATTATTGATAAATTTAATAGCGATGACAAATTGTACTAACAGTTTAATAAATCAAGTGAAATTTCAGAATGTCTTACAATAAATAATGAACAAATACGTCTCAAAAATTTAATAATAATTAAATAATATTATATCATGATAAACAAATATTATTAATAAAGAATAACGTTTAATTCTGGCGTTATTCAAGTAATAAATTATATTGTCATACATTATAAATTAAATGGATACTTCAGTTATTGAAGCCAATATCTGGTGACTACACGATTTGTATACATTAAAAACCCCGTTGAATAGATTAGCAATAATGTATGTAAAATCAACGTCAAGTAGAAATATCAAACACGTGTTCATGTTTAAATTACTAGTATAGTGTGATTATATTTTTAATTTAGATAAGACAGTATATATAATTAATCATTATACTATTTTTTGAGTTTCAATGGAAAGGGGAATAGTCATGGTTAATTTATCAGGTGCAAAGTAAATCAGAGCAAATCTATAGTTAATAATAAATCAAATTTTCGTAGAAAAAGGTGTATGTAAAATAAGACACTAAAAATCTATAGCTTACAATTTGGTTTATGTCACTTTATACAAATATTAAATTATTTATTATGTTGTTTATTATATAATGTTTATTATTCGAACAATATTAATCAAGGACTATAGTCCTCAATAACTTATTAAATATTTAATAATTGTTTATACGTTATGTGAGTAAACAAATAATATAACGAATGAATTTGGAACAAAAATAAAATGAGACACCAAAAAAACGCCCAATAATAAATAATAAATATATATAATATTATATAATAATATACAGTACTGGACAAAATAAAGTACGTTCTTCGAATAATTTTATATTTGCGTAAATAACTCGCTAATCCTAACAGACAGAATAAAATTATTTTTTAATTAAAAAAAAAAATTATATACTACATACCTACTATTATACCTACTTTATTTTTAACTGAAAGTTTTTTTTTAAAACATTCAAAACTCTTAGATAATTTATTTATTTCCAATAAATTTCACATTTACCTTGGACAAAATAATGTACACATATGATTAAAAGAATATTTTAATATTATAAAAAAAATCTATTTATTAATAATTTATTTTTTAATACTTTGTTTTGCCTCCGTTTGCTTTTATAACTGCTTGTAAACGTCGGGGTAATTTTCGACGAGGTTCCAAATTTACTGCTGGACAATATTTTTCCATGCTTGATCCAAAGCTTCAAACAGCTTGATTTTGTTTGTTACGCCACTCTTATTGAAAGGTCTTTTGGTCTAGAATGGACCAAATGTTTTTAATCGGATTTAGATCTGGCGTTAGTGCAGGCTAATCAAGCAGTTTGATTCGCGAAGTACGAAGAAAAGCAGTAGTCTTACGAGTAGTATGCTTTGGGTCATTGTCTTGTTGAAAGATAAAGTCATCCTCTAAACCAACTTTTAGCAAAGATTCCTCCAAATTTTCCTGGAGGATATGAATGTACAAATCTGCTCTCATAATACTGTCTATGTTAACCAGATTTCCCAAACCTGACCATGCAAAACAACTCCATACCATAATACTGCCTCCTCCTTGCTTGACTGTTTTTTGGACATTTTTATCTAAAAGCTTTTTACCAGGCCTTGACCAGATACGTAATCGCTGTTTATAATTGAAAATGTCATACTTGCTATCGTCACTCCAAAGAATCTTTTTCCAGAAATCCATTGGCTTGTTGACATATATTTAGCAAATACCATATGTTTGACTTTATTAACCTTCCGAATTAAAGGACGACGCAATGAAAAACTGTTTCTTAACCCAACTTTTCGAAATCTCCTACGCACGGTACGTTCGGAGATATTTAACTGAATATTTTCCCGGATAATACGGCTAATATCAGTTGGATTTATCTTCTTTTCCCTAATGCATCGATCCTCTACTGCATTTGTCTTCCTCTTTCGTCCGCGTCCATACTTATCTATTACTGTTCCAAGTTCTTGATACTTTTTCCTGTTTTTGCTGACCGCAACTTCACTTACGCTATACTTCCGACCAATTTTCCTATTTGAAAGACCTTTTTGTCGGTCCTTAATAATCAAATTTCGAATTTGCACAGAAATTTGTTTAGTTTCCATTTTTAGAAAATCCGTACACCTTTTAGTGATATTAAAAAATAACTGAATGGCCCTTATCCATTACAATAAACACTCTATTATCCCAAACGGATTATTCGTGATCTTCTATGTAATTACCACAAAGCATTTGTATCAGTTATATCATATTAATCATTTATAAGAAATTATTATGGTTCCACGAATTTGTTTGTAATAACGCGAATTTACGTTAATTATACATGTTTACCAATCGATAATGAATGATTTACAGTAATTTTTTCTGTGAACTGTGTGCAAGTGTAGACTAGCAGTTCGTAAATGTTTTTAATGTGTATAAAAGCATTTTCGTAAGAATTTGTGTACTTAATTTCGGTATTTTGGCGAATTAACTGCGAAATTCACTTATTCGCAGTTGCCATGTCATCCTAATCTATAGATAATTGAAAGCTGTGCTATTAATAATAACTGTATTTTTTCTAGTCATTACCATGTGTAGTCTACCATACAAGTAGTCTATATCTACTATATGGATACAAATAGGTATACGAATATGTTTTTATTACTACAAATAAAAAAACACTCCCATGCGTACTTTATTTTGTCCAAGGTGACATTTTTTGAAAATAAATAAATTATCAAAGAATTTTGAATGTTTTTATAATTTGTTCAGTCAAAAATTAAAAATAGGTATAGAAACTTTGTTTTTTGTTGGAAATTATTTTATTTTATTTATTAGGATTAGCAAGTTATTTACACAAATGTGAAATTATTCGAAGTGCGTACTTTATTTTGTCCAGTACTGTATATATATATATAATAACTCTTTTGTAACCACAGACTTAACTTCCTAAATCTCCTTTTCTTTTGAGTATAAACTTAGAGTTTGTAATTTTAGTAACATTACGTGTAATTAGACAGTATATTACATTTTATAGTGTACTAAATACGTACACTAAATTTATTCAGACCAAAAGCATCATATAAGCTATTCACAACAATATGTCATAAACTCATAAGATACGTAAAATTAGTGTGGCGAAATTACTTAACGCTAGCAATTGTTCTAATGTTAATTTTTTATTAAAATTTCTTATTTAATAGAATATTTGCTCAAACAAAAAACAAATATCTTTAGTACTAATTAAGAATAATAATAGTACTAATAATAATAATAATAAATGTCATTGTTAGTAAAAATAAATATCACTCAGTAGATAATACAGGCATACAATACCAAGATAAAGGAAACATAACATGTTCTATTACAGATATAACCTTAGCACTAATAAAATACCAAAATCAGGTCGTAAATAACAAAACTAAAAACCAGTAACAGCTATAATTCGTTTTTTTCACGTTTGATTCAAAAAATTTTCATTTTTCACGATATCGATAAAAATCCAAACTTCTCGTGATCAGTAATTATAAGTAGACATTACTGTTGGTAACCATTAAAACCAGAACCAAATTTTTGATTATCGAGACTTTTCAATCTATTTTTTAAGAGTGCGGTATTTATATTTATTACAGATGAACGTCAAATAACCTGTTGAAAAAAATTATGCTGGATTTAATGGCTAAATGTAAAATTTTAAAAGTAATTCTTAAATTTTATGATGCCATAATAATATTTAAATCCTGAAATAACATAAACATAAAAAGATGATTATAATTTTACGTCAGATCGCGTTATCTATAATGTATGCACAGTTATAATAATAACAGTTACACTTTATCATAATTTAATATATAATATTGTAAAAGAACCAAGACATAAATTATTTATAAAAAAAATACTATAACTCGTAATAAGGTGACATAATATTTTATATCAAGGAACTTATTACCTCTGCTGTCGTATGCTTCCAATCGATTTTTTTTTACATGGTGAGCTTATCACTACTGGAGGTATATAGATTTATAATACCATAATTTTTATAATTTAAAATAAATACTATATATTTGATCAAATAATCATTTATTATATCTTATATAACTAAAATATTACTTGATACGTTGACATTATTTTTTTTTTAGAGTGAAATCTTCAATTGTTTCAATTCAATATACATCGTTATTTCAAAATAAATACGTTCAGCATTTCTAAACCGTTGAAATTATTCTTATTCGAAGATCATCTAATATGTGATTTAATTATTATATATTATAATTATATTAACTAAATTAACGCTTAGCTTAAATATTTTAGGTACATAACGACACAAAATCTTACATGTAAATGCCTAATGTTTTATTCATATTTTGGTTTTTTTTCACGATCTTACAAAATTTTAAAAATGATATTTTGTTTCATAAAACTTAGAACAGTTATTTAAAGTATAATAATATATATGATTGATACTTTATTTCGTTGAACACAATTATATAACGCAAACCACGTAGTTGCATAAAGCTAGAAAAGAATCACAAAATCTAATGTGCGATAACATCGATAATAATGATTTTTAACAATTTTTTGTTGTTGATTAATAAATTTATGAAATACTAGAATACTTGGAAATGTAAAAGAAATGTATTTAAAAGAATTAAATGAAAATGATATAAGTACTACAATCATTAAGATTGTACACTTATTAAAAAGTAATGCTGTGGTCAATTTTCTCTCTCTAAATAATAAACTATATAGCATAATATACAACTTAAAACGTACCCCGTGAAAGTACGTTCATAGTTTATAAAACTGAATAAGTGACGCAGATCATAAAAAATAAAATTGAGAAAAATCTACTTACGGTATCAGTTTTGATATCTAGGTTATCGTCAATACAAGTTGAGTGTCTTCGTGATAGAAAAGGAGGTGAACTGGGCTGAGATTCGTCGATAGAATTTTGATTAACCATTCTAAGAATAAAAAAAGAAAAAAATATTTTTACCATCATAAAAAATGTTTAATCGTTTCAATACGTAACAATAGAGAAGCTTTAACTTAACAACTAACTTTTAAAAAAATTCTATTATTTCTTGCTATATTCAATAAATATTATAATGTTATACATACAAAAATTTTCGAGGTTTTTAATAAAATATATTATTTAAAAATATCAATAATATAATATCATCTTTACTTGTTTAACGAAACGGTTGAGCTGTATCTTCGAGGTGGAATTTCTGGAGGTTTATTAGTAGACGCCATTGATGATGGACGTAAAAACTAAAAAAAAAAACTTCAATTATTTATTTATATACAACCTTACATATAATATGAATTTCGAAATATGTAATGTTCAGTATAGTATTAGAAGATTACATAATTATTACAATTTTTTTATTTTATTTTTAAAATATAAATAAGAAAAAATTACACAAATAAAAACATTTATTTATAAACACTATGATGTGTTTTATTTTATTTTACAATAACTATTGAATCATAATATAGGTTAAGTTCATATTTTGTTCTTTAATTTAAAAATGAATTTTAGTACATTTTAAATAAAATAATTATATATATATATATTACTTACGTTACAAAATTAATAACGTTACAAAAAAATGTATTTAAGATTTCCCAATTTATTTTATCTGTTAACATTAAAATGAAATAAGAAACTGTTTAAATGGGCAAAAGTAGGCAGCTATTAATGTACCAGCATAAAGAAAATATTTCGAAGAACTGAAATAGTTTATATAAATTGAAAAAAACAATGATGAAATATTATAGTTAGTAATAGTTAAATAATGAAATTTTAAAATTATTTTCATGATAAAGAAAAAAGAATAATATCCGACAATGTCACGTAATCATTGTTTGCAAGTTCATCTGATTTTTAAAAAGTTCAATGGTTCTATCATGCACGCATTTGTGACAAATATAGGTTACGAATTATTTAAATATTGTAAAAAATATTTCATGGATCAAATATTTTTCAAAATTTACAGCTATAGTATATTTTTTGAAACATAAATTATGGATGATTTTTTAAAAGATAAAAAAATATTTTTGTATTTTATCTGTAGTAATGAAAAAAATTAATTCATTATAGTTTCATATGTATATATATATATATATATACATATAGTTTTAAATTGTTTACCTATAAGTAGATAGATTAATTAAATGTATATATTTTAATTATAAGAATTTTATGATGCGTAAAACCAAAATGAATTTAAAGTTTAAGATTATATTTTAAAAATTGAAAAATATATTTTTTTATTAACAAATTAATTTCGTACGATAATTATCATTCATTTTTTAACCAATAAAAACAAGTTAAAAATTTGTATAACTGCATTATAAAAATGTTAAAATATTAATAAGAACTAAGTTTCTGTTGATTTTCAATGATTCTAAACGTTGTAGTTAGAACATAATAAATTGCTAGATATATGTGAAAACTTACTTAAGTATTGTTATGAATGATACTAAACGTGTCTCTCCGTAATTTTCAATTTGATATATTTAAAATGTATTTATTATGTGCTTTATATATTTTATACAATACATATTATATGTGTGGTTTTCATTTTATAAATATCTATATAAAAATAACAAGCACCAAGACTAAAAAATGGAGAACAGACGTACTAAAGAGAAAAACACATATTTGAAATATTTGTCAATGTTATATAAACAAGAAAACCATGATGGATATAAAACCATAAATAGGATTCAAATTTCAACCATAAGGATGGTTATTCCCGTTCGAAAATCGTCATACAATTATTTACGCTTATTTATAAATTATACTATATTTTTTTAATTATATATATTATATATATATATATATATATATAGCAAGTTGAACCCAAAACAACAAATAATAATAGTACATTGTATAAGGTTTACATATTTATACTAGAGATAATAGATGAAATGTGGTGATGAATTTTGCTAAGTAAGAAAGGAAATCAGGTCAGTGTTAGTAGTGCGTATGAGACAGACAAAAGGAGAGTAAATGAAATAATTGGAAGAGAAATACAGGTTTTAAAATTGTGTAGGACAAACAGGTAGCATGTGAAAGAACATTAAATGGTACAAGAGAAAGGATTTCAGGACAGTTAATTTTGTTCCTTTGTAGATTAATCAAAAACTTAAGATTTATCAAGTGTTTATGGTCCGAAAGACACTCCATCGCTAAAAATTTTAAGACAGGAAAATTTTATATTTGAAAGCGGAATGGTGGGAAAATTTTCACAGAACCTCTCCAATATGTTATTAGCAGCTTCGGTGGAGATATCACAAATTAGGTAATAAAAATAACTAAAGATCATGACCGAACACTTAGAAATATTATAGAGAAGACATCAGGTGACTAAACATTGAAAGTCATTCTAGAGGAGTTGACAGTCACAATAGAAAGTTGTACGAAGGGAAAGTTTTATTTAGAAGCTTGGCATACTGAAGAACAGACAAAACTGAACATTAATGAAAGAAGAATAACTCCTTGGAGAACACATGAAGAGGTAAAAAAGTTATTGAAATGGAATGTATGGACTACAACCCATTGCTTGCTATTCACTAAATAAGAACATACCCAAAAAGGAGTAGATCATCAATACTAATAGTTAGAGACCTAATTAGTATGGATTGGTCAATTTGACTATAGGTCTTTTCAAGTCAATATATAGCACATCAATCTAGTACCTCTGTTGAAAGGATTAAACATACAGGACGTGAAAACTATATTTAAAGTAATTATCGATCTACCAGGACGAAAATCATGTTGTTCGTTTACGAGAATGTGATTAATCGATTGAAGAATATAACCGAAGACAAGTGTATCAAATAGTTTTGATAAGTGAGAAACAATAGTAATAGGACTATAAATAGTAATGACTGCAGGATCACCCAATTTAAAGATAGGATGGATAGAGTTTAAAAACTGATGGAAAGGTATTACAATTAAGTGAACACCCAAATAAGAGCCGAAAATGTTCTTTTAGAGTATCACAAAGTTTAAATAACAAATTATTCTGAATAACATTAGGATCGATGAACCTAATGTTCCTTAAAGCTGCTAGGCTACAGTGAATATCATTAACCGAAAAATTAAGATTACATAGGAGAACATAAGAAAGAGAAGGATGATTTAAATGAGAAGAAGAAAAATCAGAGTCAGAAGGTAGAGTTGTAATCACAACGATTATATAAACTGGTGATAAAAGATATATCATATATAAACATATCATACATTTTATAGTTGGTAACACCAAATTTATTAGAATGAAAATTAATAGTGAGCCAAGTTTCTGTAAAAATAATGAACAAATAATAAAAACAAGCAGTGTTATAGCTGAAATCAAGACACTTAGTTCGAAGGCCATAGCAGATATGATAGAATCCGATGAAGGGTACGAAATGAGAAAAAATACTTATATTTGAAAACGTTGTTAATTGATGAAGAAGTTTTCTGAATGAGGAAGTTTCATACGAGGAACCCTATTTATATATGTGATGGTAAAATTTGTTAGTCTGATTTTAACTGACAATCTAGTTCCTGATAAAAGGTTTTTAGTTTTTCACATTCGAAGGGCATTTATTGTGAATCATATTAATAAGACGTTATTGAAGAGATTTCTGCTTAGACGTGCGAAACTCGGTAAGTATTCGAGCAGCAACTTCATAGCAACTCAAAATGACTTTGCATGGACGTGATGTTTGTGAAGTAGTTTTATATAATCTTATAGTTTTAAGGTCCTTGAGTATAGAAAGTTGGGAATACGATGAATTCAGTGATCAGCAATTTTAAAAACGAATTCGGAAGAAGATAACCGAGATAACCGTGAATAATAATATTTGATTTACATCTTTTCCGTTTAGTGAACTCCTACATAACCTTAGTAAATGAGGCAGCAGGAGAAGGGGTAGAGAATGTAGCTTCAAGGGCATTTATTATAATATGAAAATCATTGAAGTTGTTCCGTAAGTTGGTGATTTAATCGGAAAGACCACAATAACTTAGAACTTAAATCTTCAAGGCAAGTTTTTAGTTTAATAATCAGTCAGTTTTTTGGGCTAGCAACTCATTTAGTGATTAGCATAAATCAATAATAGTTAATAAATCTTCCCCATTAGACGAACGAGATAAGAAAATTTCTTTAAAGAGGCACTAGAAGAAGATCGTGCAGTTAGAGGTAAACCAGTCACGTGGAATGAGTTGGCAGGCATAATGTGTATAGTAGTAGTGGAAGTAATTTTTCTTGTATTTCACATTAGTAAAGTTGTATAGAAAATGATAAGTTACAATCGATGTAAATAAAGTGAAAAATCAACGACTTACTTCAAAGATATTTAACACAAATCGAACAAAAACAATGCAATATTCGGGTAAAGAAGAATCGTTAGAACTTGCAAATACATATAAATGAAGAGATAAACGACAAGAAAAACAAGACAAAGATAAACAAAAACTAGTTAGTTAAAAAAAGAGTAACAATATACTGATAAGAAATGTATTATGAACAGTAATGTATTATTATGCTCTGTAGAATTTCATAGCATTGACAGTAGCTTGTGCAGTCTATAATTAAGTTTCATAAAAAATAACGGTACAAACAAAAATATAATATAGTATAAACTTAAACGAATCAATGTGTCTGAAAGTTCCAATAAAATTCTAAGAAATATAAGTCGAGGACAATTGAATTAAATAAATACGAAGTTGGGCTTCTACGTAGTTTAATATGAGCAGAGAAAAATAATATTATTTTAAAGCAATGTGATACGTATGTATTTTATATAGCTTTACGTATAGACATTAGTTAGTTTCCAGTTACCTAAACTACTTATGTAACACATCTTACTGAATTTTTTCAACATCTATTGTTAAATAGTTAAAATTTCAAAGTGATTTGTAAATATATATTTACGAAAATGCAGTGCAAATTTTATCATGTGTGAAAACATAGCAGAACATGTGTGTTTTCCAGACATTGGATGGTGGCCAAACGACCCTAAAAACTACCTATTTACATGCAATAACCATTGAAAAGAAGAAACATGTTTAACTATATGAACAGTTTTAATATTTTCCACGCATTTAAATTTCTACTAAAATTATTTCACACAAATTATTTTATACATTTCACAATGGTATGAATTATTTTCATTTTTATTTAATTCGACAATGTTTAAATTCAATGTATGTAAAATATATTACAGAGTTGATAAACTTTATGTATTGTAAATTATTTTTAAAATTATTAATAATTTAGAAAAGAAAATTAACAATCCTGTTAAAGAATAATACAGTAAATGTCAATTGATAATTTTATTACCAATTGATTATTATAATTTTTTTTTAATTTCTATACGTTAACAAGTTTATTTTTAAAAATAAAATAATATTATAAATACGAACATTCTACTGTTATAAAAATGTATTTAAATAAACTTGATTTAATTTAGGTTATGAAAATACTTTTTAAGTTTATCGTTTCTATGTTTATTAAAATTTGTTTATTTTGTTTCATATTGAATAATGATTACTAATAACAATTTTATTTACTTCCTCCAATTTGTCCATGAAGTTGAGTTTAGTTGTATCGAATTAAATTGAAAGTCGTTTCAATGCATTTTAAATTACAAGAACATTAACATAATATATTAAAATGTATCATGTTTTTTAAAAAAATATGTATTATTTCTGATTCGGTAACTTAAATTAAATATTAATACTTTTGTTTTATTTGAAATATAATACTGATCAAATATTTAACCAAAACCACTTTCTAAATCAACAGAAACATTTGAAATTAAATTAAAAAGAAAAAGCAATTATTTCAATCCACTAAATAAGATTTTTTTAAAAGAATTATTTTGTGTATTATTAAAATTTTGTTCTAAATACTTAATGACTTTAAACGCTGCTGCATCTGCATCAATATATTGAATTATAAATATATTACAATTTTTCGATAATGATATATAAATATATATATAAAATATGAAGTGTATGTTAATTCTAATTATCTATAATTAATACATAGAGACACATGTAGTTATGCTTCAAAAACTTTTTTGACTACTTGAAATAAATTAACATAATATCGTATTACGTTTTTCAATAGTAAATTGTCAATTTTTCATTGAATATATTATATACAAACACGCACTTATCACGTACCTTTAAAAGAAAATATCAACAAAAACTAAATAGTTTACAAGTACAAAAATGATTGATAAGTTTAAATGCAAACAAATTATATTTTCATAACAACTTATTGATTATTATGTATATATATCAAAATATTTATAAACAACTTTCAAAATTATTTAATTGTTTTTATAACGGTTTATAGTAGTTACAGTAAAAATATCTTATAGTCATATGTAATAAGTTCTTTAAGCTATTATACAACACAAATGCTTAAGTTAAAGAAATATTGTTATCAAAGCAATAATTCTGAAAATTATATTTATTATAATTTATTTATTATATATTATTTTAAAAACGTGCTAAAAAAATTTGTTTATTTATATATTTAATTCATATAAAAATAAAGAAAACAATGATTAATTGAAATTTATATAAAAACTTGTTATATTTAGATCGGACTTTGTAATAGATATTTGATGAAACCAAAATGAATTAGATAAACATTAGTTGTAAAAACGTTATTAAAACATTATTGTTTCATATAGTACAAATATTGTTTATAAAATTGCATATTTCTTAAGATATGTTTAGGTAACTACAAAAAAAAACTAACATTAAAAATTATATATGTTTCCCATGTATTATTTTATACATTAATGAATATAAATATATAAGTATGGTATGCATACATAGTGCATAAAAGCAATAATAATACATACCAAATTATTCATTTAAAATGTAATTCACGTTATACACAATTTCTTTACTTTTATTTATTTTATATTAAAATTATTATTATTATTTCTACTTTTCTTGTATTTTCTTCTTAACTTTATACCCGATAATGACTTTTAATCGGAACCAGTAGTAAATAAATTCATCTTATATAATTTTTTTTTATAATACTCATTAGCTTTGTATTAAATTTATAAATACATATATATATATGTCTATATTTATTTATGTTTAATTTTTTTTATGAATTATGAATCTTAATTTATAGTTTTTTTTATTTCTCATTTTTCATTTTTCCTTTTTTATTTAACTAGATAGATTATCTGTTTTGTTTACATTACATTTACGAAAAATAATAATTTTGCATGTAATTATGAAAACATCTATTTACTAAATAAATTCTTATAATAAATAAATTAATCTATAATTTATGTAATAAAGTAATTTTTGAACAAACTAGGAAAACAAATTTTATGTTTTAATATAGTTAATATAGTTAATATAGTTGATATTTTTTCGAGACAGCAAAAAAAAAAAAATTTATATCAAAATTGTAATTATTTTAACACAATCATATTGTACAATTTTAAATCTATATTTGATAGACTGATAATATTTTTATCCAATTTCAATGTTAGTTCATAAATCGCACAGTTACTAATATACTTGTATATACATATTTAAATATTAATACTATTAGCTTATGCTTATATCAATAATAGAGTATTATCATCCCGGATATCTACGATCGTTTAAATCACATCATAGTGCAATAATTTTGTGTGATATACGTTAATACCGTATATCTGTTTGCAGATATAATATACATACGAGTACATATGGTATGAAATCATAATTTATAATCCAAGCGGCTTAATAGCATGTTATACACAACGGATATTTGTATTTACAAATATATGTAGCGATTTGAACTCGTAATAATTATTATCAGCGAGAATTACTAGAGTGAATCATTGAATTTTATTATACTTTTGAATTTGGATGCAATAATAAATTGTTGTACCAAAAAAAAAGTTTCTAAGCTATACTAGTAGTTTATTATATTTATTTAATATGATATATATATATATATATATGTTGTTAAAGCAATACATCTAGGCGTTTGAGCTTTTAAATAACACATTAACTGTCCATATCCAGAACGATTTTTTTTTAATTTTTTTATTTTTTAAATTTTGGATCTTGTTTCCAGAAAGACTATGAAACGTGACAAATAAATTAGCAACTATAAAAACAGTTTGTTACTAGGACGCATGTCAAGATCATCCGAGCACTCATTCTATACGAAAAAGTGTTGGCAGACAAAAAAAAAATAATAATAATAATAATAACACGTAACTCACCTGGAGTGTGCGCCTGCGTTAGGTGAGTAGGGGCCTGCGGTGACTGTCAGTGTTTGGATCGCGACGACGACCGGTGACGACGATCGGTGACCGGTGACCGGATACCGCGTGTGTGGAAAGAGGACACACTATCGCGCGCGCGACAGCCGCTTCACACTGCGCGGGACGACAGTGCACTTCGGGTTCTGGCGCTGACCGTGCGACGGCGGAAAACGCGCCGACTGTTTTTCCCGCTCGGCTCCGGGTGGCAGACGACGGGGCGCAATAGGTTTCGCGAGGGGGAACGGTCGCGGCGTGGTGGCGGCGGCCGTAGTAAAACAGCGTTCGCGATTCGGCGGAGGACGGCGCGCGTGCGCGGACACCCGAAAACAACATTTCTACCCGTCGGACGGAGGTGTGCGCACACGCTCAACCCCGTCGCCGTCATACTCACTTGTGTACGGCGGACGTTCGTTTTCTCTACGAGTTTAACGTCCGCCCGCCCGCGCGACAACCGTATGAACCCGCCCGCGATCGCCTGTTACCTACCGCTGGACACCGGTGACGATCCCCCGCTCACCGGTCACACACACGCGCGCGGCTCGGGCGGTGGTTTTTGTTTCGTTTTCAATATCCACGTGTAATCCAACCCGAAACCGGAAAATCCGATTTCCCCGTCGACACGTGGACACGCGTCGTAATTGATTTCGAGACTTTCCTCCGGAATACCGTCTCGGGACACGTTATTTTTCTCGAAATCGCCGTCTCAATACGGCCATTTTGTCTCCTCTGCCGACCATTCGGCGGATATTTACTGCATTTAATCGGCTGGTGCTTGCCGACACTGCCCAGAAGCCTGTTATCCGGCGGCGGTCGTCGCTATACCGCAACAGACGACAATCTCACAGTAGACACGTGTGTTATATTACACTACTTTTAAACAAACTATTTGATGTACTCCATTGTTAGTCGTCGATCATTCGATTATCATATAGGAACAATAACCATCTCAATACTGCAAAAAGGACCGCATAAAAAATATATACGTTCATTAGAAGAAAATGAAGCTGCTCGCGTTGTGTAGTAATCATTTTTATTCTCATATCATAATAATTCACACTTTGTATAATATTATATACACAATTATATAATTTTAAAACAATACCATTTGATTATGATTTGTGTTAATCATACCTGTTTATTAATAATAATATTATATGTTATAAACTTGTTTGTTTTACTAAAAATTTCATAATTAAATAACAAGATTTTAATCAAGATTCTTACTTTGTACAATATCTGTGTATAATTCGTAGTATTTAAAAATCACTATACACACGACAAATTGTACAATTCCGGACTAAGTAAGTCATCCAAAATCGATAAAATAAAATAATCGTTTAATTCTACCCACACGCATTTAGCCATTAATTATACGGGGTTCCATATTTACACCACTATTGTTAGCAATATTACCTGTATGATGACCAAACAATAATTATTATATTGGCGTTTATGCACAGTTTGTACTCGTATGTCGTTATCCGCAATGGTCGACAAGAATTTTATTGTATCCACGAGCACAGTGATCCATTAAAAGTTTAGCGACATTTTCGTTCAATTTGAAATTTTTTCACCTGTAATCGTAAATCCGTAAAATATGTTGCATAACATGAATTAAAATATTCCAAGAAAAACTTCTTTGACATTTATAAAACGCAGTCCAATTGAACGACACAATGAATATAAAAATGTAAATAAATAACAACAAAACATCTAAGACACATAGGTTTCAAATTCCAATTGAATCCTACAATTTAACATTCTTAAATTATTTCCATTGACTGCGTAAATCTTTCCTTTTATCCAATACTTAGAAACAAATACATTTTAATTTTGTTTTTGGAGGAGACTACGATATCCTACTTATAAATAATTAAATTAAATTAATTATATACATTTAAAATACCAAGGATTATTGTTTTATTTTATAAGACAATGTAGATAATATTTTCTCTTTTAATTATTTTCATGATACTCTAGTTTAAATGAAAACAAACTAGATATAATTGCTAAACTAATTTGGTTTCGACCAACAAAAGATCTTCTGTTAAAAAAAAAACAACCCTTTATTATTCTTATCTGTGAAATATAAAACATTAACAGCATGTGCAAATTGTTTCATGTATTAATATTAATATTAATAAAAATGTAATATGCAGATTATTTTTATTTAACTCAATAAATATACACACATTACTCCAGCGACTCGTGACATTTGTAATTGATTGTGAGTCATTATTTAAAAGAAATATCAGAATATGTTTTCGTTATTATTCATGTTAAATTATTATAAATATTTTCAAATAAATTAATGAATATTTTGTTTTACTTTTTGAAAAAACAATTTATTATATTATACAATTTATAGAAAGTTAATAAAAATGTTCATTAATCACATATATCAGGTATAATAAATAATTGAATATGGAGGAGTATACAAGGGTGTTTTATAAGAATATGACAGCCCCACACAATTTATCTTATCATATTTCCTACTTTATATATTTTCCAATTGACAATATATTCACTGGAAATAATTGTTATTTTGAATATAACACATATTTTGAAAAATTGAAAAAATCAAAAAAATCTAATGTCCTATAACATCAAAATTATAAATGAAATTATCAAATAGAATGTAGATGATGTTGAATAATATTTTTGTATTAAAAATAAATACGTATGCATTTTTATTTTATTAGATATATTCATTTTATCCATATTCCGGTTGTGTAAAGAAAACTTTTTAACCAAAAAATTAAGACTCATTATGTTAGACACTTATGACAAACTTATCGGTTATTTAATTCTCTATGCAGAAAATGATAACATGCGTATATTTTACACACACACACACACACAAATATATATATATATATATATATATTTATTTATATATGTATATATATTTATTTATAATAAAATTACAACTTGCTATAAATATCAATAATTGACTACGACTGAACCAACTGACGTTGACACGGCGCATCGGATATGCAATTCTGGTACAAATACACGTTTCTGGCAGATCAGTTTGCTGAATACGTGGTATCGCTATGATAGAAGTGTAATATGCACACATATGAATATTATAATCATAATTAGTAAAAAACATTTTATGCATTCATATATTCATGTACAATACGATACGAAATTATTTCGTACATTTTTTTTCTAAATAAAAATATCCTGATGCCTGCTCCTTTTGTAACACCGATTATATTTACGAGTAAAAAAATAAAAAAATAATTAAGTCATAATACAAATATCGAATAACTTTTCCACGGACTATACGAATAAAAATGAAATAATAATCAAACAGTACATACAAGAGATATTGATCATTGGGGCAACAAAAAAAAAACTAGCTACATAATTATAACACATTATACATAATTTAAATAATACAAAATATGCGTGAGAGCAAACTAAAGACGAACAGTCATACGTTGAATATCACTTTTACTGCAAAGACGCGATACGGCAAATTCAATAACAATTTGGCCACTCACTAACCAGATGTAATACGTTATTTGCCACTGATCCACAAATATGTAAGGTTAAATTTAAAACTTAAACACTCAATATAAAATTTGATGATTATTTTTGAGTAGATCTCATAGCCGTTTTATAAAATATCGTCAGACAAAATATTACTAGTTAACAGTTAACCTAACATATTTATGCTAATAATAACCACAATATAAAAATACAATCCTAACATATTATCAAGGTATATATACTAATAGTTTTCATATTCAACTCAAGTCAATGGATTTTCTTTTGCTATGAACGTAATAGCCGTGTCTTCAAGTCCCGCGATGGAGAGGTATCGCATAACATTATACAACTTTTGCATTATATATTTTGTTTATACATACTAAATTAATGATTACACACTATTATTATGGTTTTTTTTCAAAAAGAAAATAAAAGTATTGTGTATTTAGCGCATCCGGCATTACCATATATAAACACATGCATATACGTGTCTTCGGTGGTCGTGAATGTAGTGTCCTTGGTAATGTCATTGCCTCAACCAAATCTATTATGTTACTTATGTGTTTTCAAATGATTCGTTTAACGTTCCTTACTGAGCGAACGGCATTGAAAAAAATTTATAAAAATACGGCTTTTCGTCGGTGTGTCCTTATATAATTAATTAAACTAATAGATCCAATGAATGATTTTGTACAAACTTCACACGAAAATGGCTTATCGTCATTATGCATTCTGTTGTGGTTCTTCATCTTTATACGTATTTTGTTCGAATACTCTAACACAAACATCATAAAAAACGGGTTTTCTCCAATGTGCATTTTCCCGTGGTATCTTAAGCTTAATCTTTGATTCTTTGTATTCTTCAACCCTTCAGCATAAAAACATTTTCCGCATTCCGAATTTTCTTCACTTAAATATAAAATATCGTTTCTATTACAATAAATCTTTACACTACAAATTTGTGAATTTAAATTATTCTATAATTATTGTACACATTAAATGCATAAAACCATATTTTAAAATCATTATTTATTTCATAAATGTATTTATTGATTCAAGATAAAGTCAAATTTATAACACAACGCCTTGTTATATTTAAAATATCCATATTTATATTTAATAATAAATTATACCACCAATTTATTAAAAAATAATTAATTTTATAGTCATAGTCATTTTAAATAATTAAGTTTATTTTGACCTTCCATGGTTTAAAATAAATTTATGCATTTGTATATGAAAAAATTGATAGTTGATTTGTTTTTGAAATACATTTACGTATGTTTTAAACATAAATCCAGATAATATTAAATGTATTTAATAAAGTCATTTGCATATGAATTGTATAAAAATATTTAAACTAATTTCTATCTTATTTAATTAGTTTTAATACTCATCAAATTATTTTTTATAATTTAAGAACCTATTAATACGATTAATATAATAAAACGAAATTATATTTATTTTATTAAATGAATTGAAAAATATCCGCATAACAATAGAACTATTAATTTATTATTCAAAATATTTTAAAATCTATATTATTAATGGAATTAAAGATGTTTGTATATATATATATATATATATATAATGATCCCTGAAGAAAATTATTTATGTAGGATGCATTGATTATTTATGTAGAATTTTAACTGATGCTAAAATTATACTTTTAAACAAGTATTTACTTAATAGTAATTAAACAAATAATTTTAATGTAATATTTTATATTTTAACACTATTGGGAGCATTTCGATTTGACCTAAGTATACTCAATCGAACTTTAACCCATTGGTGTTAATGTATAGTACTATTGTATAAATTAGCAGGCAAATATAATTAAATTTACTATATTAAACATTTTTCATTATGTTAAATATAAAACTGTTTGATGTAGAAATATAAGAAAAAATGTACAAAATATAGTTGTTTCAATTATATTACGTTAAATTAAATTTTAAAGGAAATATGTTCAGTGAAATATATTTTTAAATTAATACGTTAAATATTTCACGGTTTACGCTAAAAACAATATATTTTCCATTAAAAATTAAAGTGAAAATATATGAAGATTCAATTCATTCATTAATAATAGTTTTACTAGTACTTAAATCTAAAATGTTTAGCACTCGGATAAATTTAATTTAAAATGCTGATACTATCAATTAATATGATCATTGAATATTTCAAATAGATAATTTAGACACATTATGTTAATTAAATAAAATTATAATTAGTACCTTGCAACAATTGAAAAAGATTGAAAACAAATTTTGTTGAACTTTAATTAAAGTAAATCAAAATCTAAACGATTCTACGTCAAAATAATTTTATGAATTCGTTACATAGGTAGTTAGTGCATAGTAGTTCAATACATGCACATAATTCTATAAGCTGTCTGACCACTCACAGCATAAAATCATTGACTATTAAGACTTTCCAACTTAATACTCTATAAATAATTTATTATAATATAGTAATACCGTTGTCGTAAAATGTACTACATTTATTTTAACAACAATCTTTTTGTCATCAGAGTTAAAGAGACATTGAGACATTAGTGAACGATTACTTTCTCCTTATACTTATATAACTGAATTATTGTAGTATGCTTTATTATTATATTTTGTTCGGTAAATGAATAATGTCCTATTTATTACGTCGTAATTAATCATGTAGCCTCAAGTTCACAAGGATTAAGTAAGATATTTCATCGCGAACATAATGACTAATCATAATGTTATTACTCGTATTTGTACGGCTTCAGTTCGATAATATTTTTAGACTCTACATGTTTCAAAATATTATTACGTTTAAATCATTATATATATTACATATATATATATTTATATTAAATACAACACGTGTTTACATCTAATGAAATCATTATCGCTTATCCGACATACGAATAATTCGTATTCGCATGTACAGTAATTCCACGGTAAACGTAGTACGAATTTTGGCATGATATTTAGTTATTTTATTCAACCCTCAAACAATTAGGTTGATTAATTTTAAAATTGGTTCAAAAATTTAAATAAATAATTGTATTATGGGCTCGGCCAAAACTAACCTTTGTAATCATCTTATTTAATTAAACATAGGAATTAAACTTATTCAATATATTATATGAATATTTAGACGCAAATACAATTTTTATAGTCATAAAAGATATAATTGATGTTTTTACAATAGTTTTTAAGAAATAATATTAATATAAATTTTACATTTAGTGATGATAAAGAAAACAAGTATATATTACACTAGCTGAATACTCGTGCGTTGCAAGGGGCAAATGTAGATTTGTATATTTATATTTCTGCTACTGATGATTTTTAAATTTCCGCGCGATATTTGGGAAAACGTTTTTAATTGATTCGTGTTTGGTAGATGTCATCTTACAAAAGTTTGTTAGCAATGTAACACATTGTGTAGAATAGGCAATTGCCAACTTCCCATTCTCAATATCCAGCAATTGTTTTGCGAAACGTTAGGCGAATGCATCATTTTGTAGTTGAACACGCATATTGGTCTTCAAAGTAATTTAGTATTTGTTGTCATGTCGCCATAGAACTGAAGATTCGAGACATGCATTAAGTTCATCAGCGGGTGTTGAACGTGGTATCACTGGCAGAATTTGTCGAAAATTCCCTAACAATAGAATGAGTGGCTTCACCAAAAGGCAGTCTATTACTCCTCAAATCTTGCAGTGTACGATGAAGCGCTTCTAAAACTTTTTTGTTATGAATACATTCAACATATGTACCCAAGTCATGGATATCAAATTGTGTTTCACGTTGCAAATCACGATCATATGCGATATTAGTAGGTCGGATCGGTGCACACATTTCTAATTGCACCAATCCTTTGTTAGCGAATACCAAACATATATCCTCGATCAAAAACAACACCTCATACACGTTTGGAGTGAATTACAAATTGGTATTAGTTGCTCGCCAACGACGTAGGATGTCTTCACTCATGTCATCTTTGTAATTTTCCCAAAGATCTTTTGGATTGGATGGGAAACACGTTGTCAATAATATCGCGAATAATGCACGTATTTGCTGTAGTTGAGAAGTATTTGATGCACCAGCGAGTGCTGTGTCCTAGTGGGCATCGTGAACACACGTGCAATGATGTTATGGCGATCCGAAAATGATTGTCCAGGCAACAGAAATTTTCTAGTTTCATCCCACGTTGGATTGCACGTGAATGTTATGAAAAAATACGGACAGTTGTATGCGCGAACGTAAGTCATTGCATCTTGTGCGTATTCATACATATGTCGTGGGCCTCCTCCAAATGTAGCCGAAAGTATGACAATTCTGACAATTTCACTTTTCCACCTGCGCAGCACATTCCTGAAGTTTCCTTTTAAATTTCAATGCACGGTAAGATTCGCATTACTAGTCTATTTTTCCAATGACGACACATCGTTGGCAACTGTAATCATATTCCGCATCGTAATGGAATGCAGCAAGATCCAATTCAACGTGCAGCATCCGTCTGAATCGATCATATAGTTCTCTTCTTAAAGTCCGTCTTGCTCTCCGTTGGTCAATGGTATAAGTCGAGCGGGCTTGAGCAGTTCGTTCTCGGTCAGTTTCTAATCGTGATACTTGCTGCTCGGTTGTTTCAGAAGCTCGAAAGGCGATTATCGTTCGTGCTACAGATGTAGATCGGTCAATGGATTTCCGTTGAGGGGCATAACTGTCGATGATTTAGTGGAGAAATTTGTAATCAAAATCTGACTGAGGTAGAAACACAATGATAGATTTGCCATTGGATTTTGAAAGTTGGCATGTAATTCTCACGTACGACGTTAAAACATTGACGATAAAGGTCGATAAAGGCTACATTACCATTGCCACTACACGCAAACTACCTACACATTTGCAAGGCACAACATTACTAAATACCCACGAAAACTGAGAAATTGTATTTTCTAATGACAAATTGGTACAGCTTTAAATTATCTAAATTGTGTTAAATTTTAATATCTTCAAAATTACATTTTTTTTCGAAAAAATACATTTGTAAAATATTTATATCATTTATGTTATATACAAATATAATATAATCGATACATTTGTATATTTTCTGTATTAAAATAAAATAGCTAATAGACCATTGTTTTTCTTCGTTATTTGCAGTTAATAATACAATATATCCATATTTTGTAATATAACTAAGCAAATCAATAGTGTACATCTTTATTGTCCACGAAACATTAAAAGCACTCATTTTAACAGAAAAAACCACGCATACATAAAAGAATAGATAAACCAATACAAAATAAAATATCATAATGTCATCGTACAATAAATGGATATGTTTGTCCTTTAATACATACTTATTATAATAATAACACGTATTAATATAAATACATGTTTATATTGAATAGACTTATAAGATCTTACAATATCATTGTTAGTTATATATTATAATTTATTATGTTATGAGATTGAAATTTATAAAACCATTTATGAAACAATTGTCTATGAATAGAAATGTAGAGCACAATGTATAAGAAAGCAAGTAATTCCATTCGCAAGAACTAAGTTACACAATTAATGACATGAATACCGCCTCTCTGTATACTATGTTATAAATTACATTTATGAAATCTACATAAAAACTGTTTGTTTTAGTATAAAATAATTATGCGTTTGCTATTTAACCCACGAACATATTAATTTCAATTATTCGGGAAGTCATTCTGATAAATATATAAAAATGTTGATTGATATAAAATAATTTAGTTTTTATACCCTTAAACAGTATTATATTCTATACTTGGCGTTACATTGTATATTTTTTGATAAAATTTTAGCATTTGACCATATCGTCATTAATACCAATATTATTGAATTCAAGTAAAATAATTATGGCAATATTAAAAATATTTCATGTTTAACGGTTATAAATAAATAACGTTCCAAAGAAAGTCACCTATAAATAGACATACGCATACCTAAAATTATATTTATCTGTAAAATAGTAAAGCTAGAAAAATGACTCACTGATAATTTTCATAATAATACAAAATTTAAATACCCATAATAAATGTAGTTGACACTTGTCTCACGTACAATTTTTAAAATTATAGTTATACGTTAAATAGCATACGAATTCGTTTTCATTAAATTCATTGTCTTCAAATTAATGAAAATTGTAAATTGTATCATATAACATCTTTTTGACGTTTAGAGTAAAGTGAAGAATGATATTATAATCTATGCATGAAAGTTTCAACTTGATAGAATTATTATTTCGTTAAATTACATCAAAATCAGTTTTGTTATAAAACGATCAGGCAAGCTTGGATTAAGACTATTCTGGATCCAGGGGCCACATATTTCAATCGTTGCTCTTTCCCCAAAAACATGTATTATATTAATGTGCAATATTCTCTATACACGAATCATTTATTTTATATTTTTATATTTATTTTCATAAACTACTGGCCGACCAACCACAACCAACTTCGACAAAGAAATCAAGATATATTTATTTTATTTCCATGACCTATGCGATTATTAAATTTCTAAATTGCAAATATAATTTCGATTATCGTATAAGTGTAGATAAAAATATCCTAAATGTATCATTTGATATAATATTAAGCCGGACTGATGTGTAAACAATTTAATTATCGGTGAACAAAAAATTATTTATAAATTTGTAAAACGAACGACTTTTTAGACTAAAAGACCTATTCAAAGACGGTATATGAATGGTGCGAGGGCCATACACTTTATATTAAACACGTATTTTAAACTAACCACTTGTTTTCGTTTTTTTTAAACAGGAAAAATAATTTAAAAATAGTTATGATAAAACTTATATAACATGTAATGTTTTAGTATGAATATAAAAAAAATCCAAAAAATATAATGCTTTTATATTAATGAACTTTGTAACCTGTTAGTATATAAAAACTGTAAGTTAACGTTAAAAATAATGGTGACCAAGTCGGCTACAAACATATTTTAGACTAACTTATAGTAGAGTCGAAACAAAAATAGTTTCTTTTAAAAGAAAACTCTAAATTAAAAATACAAACCGTTTTTATGATGAGAAATCGAAAAAGTTTTGTAAATGTGATGATGCGTGGAACAACCGTTTAAAGTTTAAACTATACAAAGATGCTCAAATATAAATTGAAACGAAATAAAAACTAAAAACTATTATTTGTAACGATAACAATGTCATGTTAATAAAATGGAATACGACCTGTGTTTTTTATTTGTTGTGCAGTTATACTAGTAAATTCTTGAAAACGATTTCATTTATTTAAATAAAGTTTATACGAAATAACATAACGTTCAAACAGAATACACTCGAACGGATTCTACGTGGTTTTACGGTCTGGATAAGATCAATTGAAAAATAAACCTCTTAAAAAAAGTCCTTATTGTCGTGGATAAAATTTCGGATTACATATTCAGGTGTCACGTGAATTGTGTTTTGGTGAGGAGAAACACACGTTACCATTAAAATATAAACTTATTAAGAATTTTCAGAGAATTATAATTTGTAATTATTTTATTCAATGGGCAAGTAAGTATTGTTACATTGCCGACGAGTTCCAAAATCATTTATTTGTCATACGTATTTTGACGTTATTTTCAGTCATGGATACTACCTTATATTACACTGCAATAATAACCATTTAAATTAAACGAAAGCGAGTAGCGAATTTCATCAAAATATAATTAGCTTGAAGGTTACAAGAATTAATATGATGAAGTAAATTAACAGTATGTCAAAAATATAAAATTATTTTTAAATATTTATTTTTCAGTTCGTGTCTATTTGAAACTCCATTGTTATTTGAACTTATATATTAAGAAATATCCGAAAGTGAACTATAAATAAGTCAAAACCATAAATCTCTTTATTTACAACTCAACCGATGCAATTAGAAAGAAAAATTGTTGTTAAGCAAACTTAATATTGAATTTTTTTTCTCGTTATTTTAGGTTCCTATACGAAGTAAAAATAATATGTAAGAAAAACAAACTGTTAACACTCACACATAGCTAAATTTAACGTTATCTTAATTTTAAATAAGATAATTATAAGATAATAAGATAAGATATTTAATAATAAAAAATTGTTATATGTATAATATGTTATATGTTATACGTATAATGTAATACATAACATTGTTATATCGATATATAAATTTAATCACCAGATAGGTCAATTTTTTTTTACATTTTTCAGTGGTCAGAAAAATTATTTGTTTTATTTAATGTACATTTTAGAAAATGTTAAATTTTAGCTATTCTAGTTAAAATGAAATTTATCTATTATGAGTTATGAGACGATCATTGTTCAAACATTTATGTTAATAAACACAATAATTACTAAACTTAGATGAATAATTTTTTTTTCCAGTGCACCAATGAGTGATGTCAAAAATTTAACTGATATTATATTGCACTTAATTTTGTTCAATTTATTTCTTGTTTAAAAAATAAAAATAATAATGATTGGTCTGATTTTTTTTATTATTAAGAATAAATTATTTTAAGATAAAAAATTTTAAATTTTAAAAAGTAACTATTTAAAACTAAAACTAAAAAAGTTGAGTCAGAGGGTGCTGAAATCGTAGTAAACCTTTATGAAAAGTTAAAACTGCTAATTGTTTTAATTAATTGACAATCTCTGAATAGTTTGATACATTGCACTTAGGTTCTTCAGTTTCTTATCTTGTTTGCTCCTCGTCATTATCTGTAGTGATGAATGACTTGATATCAATTTTCATTTTCTTCAGTGCTCAGATTTTTGTCGACGGAAAAAAAAACTCTTTAACTTACATATGATTTAGCAACATATTTACTAATTGTTTACTAACGATTATTTCGTTTTCGAGATAAGTCCACGAGATAATCACGAAAATCTGTTATCTACATTACAGACTGTTTAATTCACATCAATGTCTGTAATATAGTAACACTTTTTGCAAGATCATCAGTATTTATGACCACATCGATCTGTGATAATATTCGCCTAAGTGTCATTTGTCGGTAAATAACTTTAAAATTGTATACCTTGATCTAGAGGTTGACCGTGTAAAACTGTTTGATGGTAAAAATCCTAAATTTATATTTAAAACTTTAAATCAGGATGTGATGTTGCATTATCTAAAAAACAAAATAATTTTACGCTTTTGTTTTTCAATTTTTTCGTCAAACCACATTAAACACTGTCATTATACATCGTGTAATCCATGCTTTTTTATTTGTCTCCCAGTATAGGTCTAGGCGTTTTATATCTACATTTTTATAACAATGAGGTTTTTTAGACTTGCCTATGATTAGTAGTTTTTCAAATTCACCTCTTAAATTAACGCATAACATGACCATCAATCTTTTTTTAGAAAATTTCCCAGAAGTAAAATTTTCATTTTTAAAACCTAATGTTTTATTTGGGAGAATTTTATAAAACAATCCTGTTTCATCCGCATTAAAAATATTTCGGGGCTCATAAAAAGAAATTAATTGATTGACTTTTATACGTCATTCGTCCACTGTTTCCGTATCGACCGATTTATTTTCGCCGCAAACCACTTTAAAAGAAATATTGTAACGTAATTTAAATTTATCTTACCATCCATTTGATGCTTTAAAATTTTCAATTTCAAGTTTTTTACTTACTTGTAAAGCTTTTTCTTTAAGTATTGGTCCACTAATTGGAATATCTTTAGTACGAGTATCACAAAACCATTCGTACATAACATCCTTGACATTAACTGATTCAGTTTTCATTTGATCATTATCGTGGAATTCCTATAAATTTAAAATCGTTTCTTTATTTTTTAGTAAACTTGTGGCTTGAGTTCTTCCTATTCCAAATTTATATGCAAGAGCACGTGATTTTCTTTTTGGTAAAAATTTAACAGCTTGATTTTTTGCGCTTAAATTAAGTGTTTTCGTTTGGACACCATTGAAACTACACGCACTTCGAAACGTTTTCAACTGACACTGAACACTAATGAAACATAATAAAATGCATAAAGTCACAGACACGACATGTTCATCACGTTATCGACATCTTAAATGTTCGATAAGATAAACTGCCGAAAATAATTTTAAAAATAAGTAATTTAGCATTTTTTCATTTGACATATTATATTTAGACCGTTACAAATTATTAGAGTGCCTGCTATATAGAGGTGTTAATGTATTTTTCCCATAACACTTGACGGGACAAAAACAATTGACCGTTTCAAGAGGTGACCGTCCTATAGACGTTAACGAAAGTTTTACTGTACATAATAAATGTATCCATTATATAGTACTTCGTAATACATTTTTTTCTTACAATAAATAGAGTATTAAAATATTATATATTCGTGTTTAGTACAAAATGAAGTTAGGTTCGCACGTATTTCAGATATTTAAAAACAGTTATATATATTATTTTTTTCTTTTTGCAACAATGATCAGCCGAGCACGATTTTTGCACCGAAATATTTGCCAAATATGTATGTATGTTAAACAACATACTTTAGTCAAAATAAAAACATAAAAGTTTATTGCTGGACATATTTGTTTTATAAAAAGTGTAAGTCATTTTGCTATATCTGTTTTTGCGTGTTGAACACAATATACAAAACTATAGTTACAATGATTTAAGTAATTATGTAACCCTACAAAGCCCTTCACATCAATCTGTAGGCCCTGTGCTAGCTATTATGACTGGTCCCCCCATTATGAAAAATAATTGTTGCGGGAACCTTTAACCACAATAACATAAAGATTGTAGATAACTATTTGTATTTGAGCAACCTACAGTTATGAATTCTGACGTAATTTCTCCAATATAATCCTAAAACATAATCCATACAGGTAAACATAAGTGTAACTGCACACCGTACAATAGATGAGACATTTAAAGTCAAAAATCAATAAAATAATCAAATATAAACTCTTGGCCTATTAAAACTAAATTAAAAAATATTATATGCATATCTACAACTGAAAATAAAAATTAAAGCAACTGATCAAAACAGTTTGTAATCACATCTTTTACGAACCTCTGTGACCCACAAGCTACGTTGCTGTGGCACGGTCAACACCATCAAGCAAGGGCAGTAGTTAAATTAAGGCGACTCAAGAGAGACTGAGTACCCCTTCTATTTTTTCAAATATTTGAGAGTACCTCAACTATTTTTTTAAATAGGAACGCAGGGGACAGAATTCACTTCCACAGCTGACGAAATATAAAATAATATTTTTATATTAACGAAATAATATATTTAATAAAACTTTACATAAGCCCTTTAAGTGCACTTTTATCTAAATTATACTTGATAGATTATGAAACAAATAATATACTTTCCAACAAATTATATAGTTCATTTATTAAAGCTTATTTTAAATATTTAGACGATACATTCGTTTTATTCAAAGGTACAAATATACAAGCAGAAATTTTGGTTAATAGTTTAAATAAAATTAATGAACATATTCAATTACCCTAGAAACACAATTAAACAATAAGAATTATTTCTTAGATCTTATGGTTAGTTTAGTTAATTATAAATTTGAATTTAATATTTACAGAAAACCTACACAAATTGATTCTATTATTCCTTAAGATTCCAATTATCCTTTTTCACAAAAAATTGCATTTTTAACTCTATTTTTTATAGACTTAAGCGTTATATTTTAAATGAATTTAATTATAAACATGAGCTTAATAGTATATATAATTTCGCACTTAAAAATAAATATAATTAAAATACAATCAATAGAATACATCAAAAAATAAAATAAAATATAGAAAATCCCAAACAAATAAATAAAGTAATTAATTATTGTAGTATGAAATATCAAAATTTATTAACAGAAAAATTCGCAAAAATTTAAAAAAATAATGTAAATAATATTAAAATTGCATTCAGAAATAATAATAATTTAATCAAACTAATAAATTATAAAATAAAACAACTTCCAATTAATAATTTTAATAAATTTAAATTTCTTGGTGTTTACAAACTTAAATGTTGTTTTAATAAGTTGTATGTTGGTAAAACGAATAGAAATTTTAATACAAGATATAAAGAACACATCTCTGAAATAAGATTAAAAAAAAACTAGTCCAAAGTCAAATTTCGCAAAACATGTTTTACACAATAATTTTTTTATTACTTTTAATAGACTTAAACATTTTAAATATACAACATAATATTTATAACAATTCCGTTTTTGAAGAATTACATATTTATAAAGAAATTAAACACAATTAATTTTAAAATATCAAAAATATACAAACAGATTTAAAAATAACATTTTATGTTAATAAATATAAGATAATATTAATATCACATTGTATTTTGATAAATTATTATTATATATATTTATTATTTATTTATTAATTTTTTTTTTGTTTATTCTTACTTTTATATTTTTTTTTTTTTAATATTCATAATATTCTCTATGTAATTTCTATGCAATTTTTCTATTGCAATTTTTTCTAAAGAATTTTACTTTTATTTTATTCTTCTGTTATTGTACTTTATTTATATTAAACCCTGATGATGATTTTTTGTCAAAACCGGTAGAAATAAACACACGTATACAACTTTTATATTTTCTTTTTTTTTAATCAACGTAATACTCATTGGCTTTTTGTATATGTCATCAGTCACTATAATATACAATACTATTTTTTCAGTCCACAAACGTGACTATTGACCTATAAATTACCTATACTTGTATTTTATATTATCCTTCGAATCGAGATAAACTCCACGTTATTAGTAATCACTCGTCACCTTATTTTCCACGCTCGAATTGTTGGTAAACGTAACAGACGACAATGATGAACTCTTCGAGTACCTACACCGTTTATAAAAGTGTATTAATGACGCGACTATTTTGTCGGAGTACACCTACTACTAATTTTTTGCCCAATCCGGCCAACTGAGCGTGGACCGAGAATCTACGCGCAACGATCGAAACGCGGGCGCTTTTGCTCGCCCGCTCGTCTTTCAGACCGACCGGACCAAGAGTTCACGGCCCGATCGTTGCGTTAGGTCGCGGAGTCAATTGTCCACGTCGGGGAAACGACACGCGGAGACGGTCGGCGACACGCGCACCGACCGTCACGGGTCTGAACGATCCGGGGCGTGTTGTGCGTACGCGTGCGAGTTCGCGCGGTGAGGTGTGTGCGTGAGAACCGGCCTTGAGGACGCCTTTGGCGCTTGCGTCCTGATCCTCCCGCCGGCCGATCGATACAAAAACGCGCGTGACGACTCTTACACGCTGGCGTGCGAGAGTTCGTCGTCTTGTTACAGATAGCGCCATCGTACACGCTCTGGTCCGCGCACGTCTCCGCGGGCATTACGTGACACACACGCGCACGCCGGCCGCCCCCGTTCACCGCGTTCCACCGCGGTCTCGGCGGACACCTGTTGCGCGCCGAGACCGATCGCCCTCCTCGTCCTCGCGCGCCGCAAAACCTTCCGGCGGCGGGGCGACCCGTGTACACGCGCGCCACCACACGTGTCCGTAACGATAAGCCGTTCAATTGATGCGCGCATCACGTGATACCGAGCCTAGTCCGGCCTTCTACATACTGTCATAGAAAAACGTATAACAACATTGTTTTACGACCAATCACGAAATTAAACATTCAGCGAGTTGACGTTCGATCGTTCGACTCCGTGATCACCGCAATAAACCGCAGTGTTTGTTTTTTCGACTTTTAATGTACGCACAATCTTTAAAGAATATTTACACTTTAGTTATATTTTATAACATGAATGACTAGATATGATTAGTCACCTAGCGGTGGCACTTATTAACATGCTGTTGGTTTGATTAGATCATATCTCTACACTACTACACAAATTACGCTTTAAACTTCTTACCTGGGATATAGTTAAAGTTGAAGCCAAGAATCAACGGATTTGAATAATTTGTAAGTTCGGCCCGGTATAATTTGTATGATGTTTTAGCTGTTTTCAAGACGGTTTGAATTTTAAATCTAAAAATAATATATTGCTCGATACATAGGGTGATGCAATCACTTGCAATCGTACACAATCTTATCGATTGAACCGTTTGGATTTTGTCGATATTTGTTTTCTTTGATGCTTATCATAATTTGGATTCCATAGGATAAGATTGGTTTCAGGATAGTTTTATAAATTAACAATTTAGTGCTTGAATTAAGTTGAAAGTGTCTACCTACGAGTGGATAAAGAGATTTGTGTATAGTGTTTAATAAAAGTCGTTTCTGCTTGATATGTTTAAACCAGGATAAATATTTATATAGTGTCAGATTTAAGTATCGAACTCAAGAAATTGATGGAATGATAATATTGCTTAAAATAAGTGTAGAAGTTGTACTTTTTGGGGTAAAATTAATATAGAAGGATTTTTCGTTATTTATTTTTATTTCTCATATGGAATACCAATGTTCTATATCATTTAAATGGTTTTATAAGTGTTGCTAGTAAAAGACGGATTTTCATGAGAAATGTAGATGACTTTGTCGTTAGCAAATTTGGCTACAAAAATATGAGAAGTGATAAGTTGGTCCGCAGCATAGATTTTGTACAGTATAGAAGACGATATAACGCCTCGGAGGACACCAGATAGAATAGGAGATAAATTTGAAATATCAGACCCTACTATGGTAGCAAGATGACGGTTTTCAAGTTAAGATTTGAAGAATATAATATAGGGTGGCGGTATAAAATACACATAATCTAAATTTTTGTCATTTACATATACCTGAATACATATTTCTTAATTTTTAGAACTAACGTAATTATTATTTTTTCTCACCTCGATAACATAGACTTTATGTTTTTAGACGTCAAACCATTTTCTACATACAATATTAATGTTTTTTTTATGCAAGTTATTTTTTATGACAGTAGCGCAACCAAAGGAGTGGTCCATGAGTCCATACACACCCTTGAGAACTTCTAAAATGGGAAAATTTTAATTTTAATAATTATTGGCAACAGATAAACGTCGATTAATTTTTTTATAATCAATGTTGGGTTTCTTTTGTTTAATGGTTTTCAATATCAAAAAAGTATATATTTTTTTAACGGTACATTTTAATTTTAATAATGAAAAGTAAAAATTATCTTTTGATTATCACGTTTTCGTATTATTCTAGGACCCCTCCCTTGAAAAAATCCTGGGTGCGTTACTGACTTACGATATATTATTATATATATACTCGTTATTATACGCTCATGTCTCATATTAGATTTTGATTAAATATTTAGTCATAACACCCGCAATCAAATATCGTGCCATAACATTTTATTAAATTATTTTTAAATTGAAATAGTAAAATCAAATCAAGTCCATAAACAATTTATATTTCAATAATAATTTCACAGGATTTTTTTTACTATTATTTATACGAAAATAAATATATGTGCTATAAAATAATATTTCAAATAAATTGAAAACTATATGCTATTTTTTTTTAAATTTATTTTATAGCACACAAAAAAATCAATACTTTTTACACCAAAATAATTTTATATAAATACTTGTATTTTGCGTTTAAGAATGTTAAGAAGCCATTACGTTACATTGTATTTTAAATTGATTAGTCAACATTTCCTTAAAAATTTTCATCAATAATTTAGTAGTGAAAAATAATCATATTAGAGAACACTTATATAATAGGGGTAAACTAGATGTCAAAAGTGTAATTCCAAGACATTTTTAGAATTTTAAAATATTATATTAAAACCCAATACATTTCTAAAATAATTTAATAATACAATGAATTTATAATTTTACTGATTCTTTTATTGAGGTTCAAGAAAAAAAATGCGATTAAAAAATTAACAATTCGCGGATGTTGCAGATGTCAACTGAAACTAAATACTGACAAACAATTTAAGTGTAAAACTGCTTTATTATTTTGAATTTGAAAGCAATGATAAATTATTGTTTTCGAAAAACGATTCTGAGTAATGTTAGTAATTTATTCAAATTAATAAATATATGAAATTTTGTTAAAATTGTATGTGTCTAAGCTTCCTTTATTCATTTTGAAATCATAAAAAGTACAATAATTTTCCATGTTCATATCAAATACATCGACAGATTTACCGGTTTATTTAAAATATTCGGGTTATTATTAACTACGTTTCAAGAAACAACTGGGAAAATCGTAAACCGTCTAAAATAAAATACCAATTCGATATCATTTCTTACTTGAACGTAATACATGTCAAAATCATACGAACACTCCTTGTATACAAAAAAGTATTCGTAAAAAAATAAAAATATCATGTCATTGTAAAACTAATACTTTATTCGCTTCGCTAAATATCTAAAATTATATATTTGAAATATATGTCAATCATGAAAATATTACATATTGCACAAGTTTTATATGTAAATTGAGTCAAATTATAAAATCATAATTTAGTATATTTCATATTATTACTTCACTAATATTTATAATTTTTTTAAATTCGTTCCTAAGATAATGAGTGGCAATTATTCATAGTACCGATGATTTATAAAAACCTATATGATATACGTATACGTACATAATCACT
The DNA here is from genome assembly GCA_019022885.1 of Schlechtendalia chinensis. Classification (NCBI taxonomy): domain Eukaryota; kingdom Metazoa; phylum Arthropoda; class Insecta; order Hemiptera; family Aphididae; genus Schlechtendalia; species Schlechtendalia chinensis. Next base: position 51,610,769 of record CM032339.1, read on the forward strand.
GTGATGTGTATATTTTCAACGTCACATACCGTGATCATCCAGGGAATACCATCCAGGGTCCCACTCACACACACAAACACAGATTCCATCAAAATCGGCCAAACCGTTTAGAAGGAATTTAGTGACATACACACGTAAAGAAGAATTTTATATATATATATATATATATATATATTAAAAAAGATAGTTATATTTTGTATTTCTATATTTTTTCAACGTAAATCAACTAGATGATGGATAATGTTATATAACATCTACCAAAATTAATTTTACCAATACACTTACTAACAGTTGTAGTCAGCAGCTATGACTAAATCTCGACAGCGATCCCATTAATCATTTATTGACACGTTCGACATTTTTAAGAAGATACAAATTCCAAAAACTTTATAAACCTTTTATATTTAATTAAAATAAACTATTAACAACTTGTAACAATTGATATACTGTATACTTTTTTAAAATTGAAAAAAATCCTTCTTCATTTCAAAACAACTTTCATATAATTTATTGAGATTTCAACTTTTTAAATTATATACAATACATACTGTATCTATTTAAATATGGCTTTTATTTGTTTATGTATATTAAAAAATATGTGTGTAATAAGTATTGAAATTTTACATTTTATCGACATACCCAATAATATGACCAAACGTTAATTAAAAAAGATTATTATTTATTTTAGATATTTTAAAAATCATAAGAGACAAAAAAGAAATCGTACATCCTTTTAATCTAATAAGATGAATAAAAACACTTTTGATCAGATACTGTATTTCTTTTTTAATTAATTAAATGTTTTATATAGTAAAATTATTTTAATTTTACTTGGATTGAAGAAAATATGTTTGTATACATACAATAAATAATATTATAGAACATAGAGGCACATAAAATACATTATAATATTATATTATATATATTGACAAATATCTTTTTTTATTTTTAAATAAATTAAAATTAAATAGCTTTTTACAGTATTTATCATGACAGAACTATATTACTTGTTAGATCTTCAATTGATCTAAATATAGTTGGTAAATTATATATGTTAAAAATTAGCATTCACTACAAATTCTATTTCATGAATAAATTGTATCCACAATCTACGAAGCCGATGATGTGTCAATAGTTTCCATATAAATTATGATTATGATATTTCCAGGCACTGGTCTATCAAAACATAGTCAACTCAACTCCAGAATGTATATTTTCGGGCATCGATCCTTTGAATATTGCGCATACTCATAACATCGATTTTTAGTTGTATTTTATTTAAAGGGATTAAAATATTTTAAGAATTATTATGATTTTCAAGTTTTACATATAATAATCACAAAAAATATAACAAGTAAATCAAATGTGTGATATAACAAATAAATATAATACAAATGATTCTATTATATATTTTTTATTTTATATTATTTTTATTTAATAAGCAAATCAAATTAATATTACAAAAAACTGGCGTCCATAATATCAGTAACTGTTATTTTAAAATTAAAATAATGCAGTTATCGATTTATACGAAACGGGCTACTCGTGCGTTGCAAGAGGTACGTCAAACAAAAATCTCGGTACATATATTATGACGTAAAACAAAGAAAGTGAAACACAAATTAATAATTTTACACGTTGATACAATACGAATGAAAAAATTACGTTATTATGAGCAAACTCGTTCGTATAACTACGAAATCTCTTACGAGATATCTACGTCCATATAACCTATGAAATCTAACCAGTATATAAGATGCACGAATATTTCATATATAAATATATCGTTTACGGTATTGTATTGTCTATACGGTGAATAACACTTTTTTTAAATAGTCAATTCAAATTCTATAATATATATTGTCTCGTTTTTGTACTAATCTGAAAAAAATATTGTATACGTATGCTATCAAATTGATCAAATTCTTGGCGTTATGCTATGAAATCACTCCCTATTCTGGCGTATACTTCCTATTCGCCTTCTCCATCTGTAATTGTATTATTTATTCCGATATATTATCTATGGATGAACTCAATTTTTAAATCTTACTTTTATACCCTTAAATACATATTAGTAGGTATTTTTTTAAATATTCACCCACCTCCCTCGAAACCTTATCATTCATTACAGTATATTTTCTATTTTTGAACTATATACTCAACACCTTTCCTCTCCATACTTTAATTTTCACTGACTGCTCTGTCTGACTCCTATCTGCAGGCTATGATTTCCATATTTTAAACTATATTTTTCTTTTTCTTATAATCTTGCTCTTACGGATTCTTCATTAACTACCGAATGTTTCGCCATTTTTGAAGCTCTCCAGCTATTTCTATCCTAGTTCCTAATAAATTTCATATCGCCCCAGATTTTCTTTACATCTCCTAACTTTTTTTTCAAATTCTCTTCTTATTTACAAGTACTTGTAGCTGATGTATTCAAATCACATTCCTCTGTTCTTCTAATTAAAATTAGGAAAATCATATTCATTCTAGCTCAACCTGATTTTGACATTCATTTTTTATGAGTGCCATTCCGAAATTTGTGGAAATGAATTTGCTGGCTTATTAGTTAGATCCACCTTATCGTTACGCTGTCCTCCTTCTAACTTAATTCCTTGGACCGAATTTTGTCCCATGCTCAAAATTCATTCTTATAAATTATGGTCTTCCTACAGGTCAAGTTCGATAACAAATTTCTCCAGCTGGTATAGAAGCATAAATCCATTCATTCCATCCCAACCATTGCTTAATAACCTAAACCTTAATAGAAAAATAATTGTTTCTTTTTCGTTTCCGGATTGGTCATACCCTTCTTCCATCCAAATTATATAAATTATCGTTAAACGACTTTTCTCTTTGTCATTTTTATAACTCCGAGGCTATTTGCGATATCCCTCATCTGATTTTTAGACACTCTTCTTTACTTAATTGACGTTAAGTCCTTTTTAAACTAATCAATTCATTCAAAATTAATTTATACTCCCAACCAAATTTCTTTTCATGTTCAAATCGCGTCATAATTTCAACAATTTTCTTCTTTAATTAATCTAATTTTGTAATTTAACACAATTTTATTTTGAATATTATTGTTTTTTGTCTTTCTATAATTGTCAAAACAAATATTTTTATCAAAAGCTTCAATAAAAAAATCTTTTTACACTTTCTTTTAACTTAGTAACCAAAGATTTTGGAAATTTCCGTGAAATAGAAAAAGTTTTTGCTCTCTCCAATCAACCTCTAATAAAGCGAAAGCGTGTACCCATATGAGTATACGAATAGTTGAATTCGGTTAGAGAAGTCGAGTTTGCCGGTTAAACGAAAATTGTATTTATTACTGACAGAGAATCATAATTCTGATAACGATTATGAACATACTGGAAAAGGGTAGATTCATTTCGATTATTAAACATTAAGAGAATATTCGGATCTATACCACAAAATCGATGTTTTTCTTCTGGTAGACGTATTTGAGAATTTCCAAGACATGTGTATTTCAACATACAATCTAGACCCAGCATATTATTATACGGCTCCTGGTTAAATTCTATGTTAAAATACACATCAGTAAAGTAAGATACTTAAGTACTTATGGCCTACTACAATTTATATCTAATTAATTATATTGAAGGTATTCGAGAAGGATTGTTTCAGCTAAGCATATGTCATGCAAAATCCGACAATGTCTGGATATGATAGTAAAAAACCAAACTTGTGGCTTGTATACCAAAACCGTTATTATAACTTGTATATATTATTTTGTGACGATAGAATAGCTATAAATATATTAATAATTATTTATATACTATTATAAATAATAATTTGTAATAAACATAACTTGTATGAATGGTCAATGAGCCAGAGTATAAACTACAAAGGATTTAAATATATAAGACCTGTGCTCAACGGCTTAAGTTCTTAAACCGATGCGTCATCTATTGTTCGAATATATAAAGTTGATATAGTATATTCACAACACTTGTATCAACCATTCTTTCTGTATAACAGGACGCCGCAGGAATCGTAAGCTTATGACTACGATACAACAAAAATAGCAATATATGTGTACTATCTAAATTTAAAACAGCCAATCACCAATTGGTTGAGAGTAAAAAAGTAAATATTATCATCATAATTATTATCATTATCTTTTTTTATTAAAACGATTTTACCACACTTGATTCAAACTTTCCGAGCCATGCGCTATGGGATCCAGGATTAGTTTTAAGCAATTTTATAGATAATAATTTAGACATAGATGGTACTTTTCAAAACATTTTTCGAAATTTCTTAGTATTTTCTATAACGTTTTTACCAGAATACATTTATATATCATTTATATATATATATAGAATTTTACATTTATTGAAAAAAATAGTTACAATTTATTTAAATGTAATTCAACAAAAGTATTTCTAATAAAATTAATAAAAGGTCATTTGGTCGAATTGATTGAAGTAAACATGAAATATATCATATTATTTAATACATCCAATTCTTAATTTTAGATTGTTCAAGAAATTGTTTTTTTTTAAACTTTAAACATAAAAATAAACACATAATAAATTACATGATATGAAATTTTTATTTGTCATTAAATTATTTAAAATTATTTTTTTCTTTATATCTGAAATATAAATAATGTTTCAGTTCAGTTTTTAATACTTATTTAGAAAATACAAATATAAATAAATAAGGTTTATTTCATATATATATATACATTTACACTTTTAAATGATTTTAGTAAAAAGAAAAAAAGTATATATTACTATTTTTGAATCGATATATTTAATTGAAAATGGACAAAAATATATATATTTCTAAAAAGCAGTTAAATAACAATTGATTTATCTGAACATGAATTTCATTATTGAAACTTTTCTATACTTTTTTTTCTTCTTTTATTGAAATAAATATAATTTATTTTTTGTAAATATTCGTTTATAACAAATTCAGACTCATTTTTTTAAAGCATTTCACTGTATCATACAACTATATATTTCAAGTGTTCAATTAATCAAAAATATTCATTTTGTGAATTAGTTGGAATTAAAATGATTTTGTATACGCCTGTAGCATTTCCAAACTAAAGTAAATGTTAATTTAAATTTTAAAAATACGTGTTCTAAGATATTTTAGTATGTACATAACTGTATGTATATTGTTGTGTATCGATGTGTATTATTCATGAAATATCGAATATTAAAAAGGTACGTATATAATCTTCAAATTGTCTAATTCACTTCGTAAACATTATTATTGATCATAACATTGTCAATGTTAAAGTTTACTGTAATAATAACTTCTCATTTAGTTTATTTACAACTACAACGAATTTTTTAATTTACTTAAAGGCATAATATTAATTTCCAGTTTAAAAGTTTACGTTTTTTATTATAAATATGATATTTAATGTGTATTTTTACAAGTATATTATAATGCAAATAAAATACATTTTTCTGCCTCAAACAAATGTGCCGAAATTACGTAAAATACTATTTATTATGAGTTGATTAGATAATAATTATTTCAATTCAAAAAGTTTAGTGAAATATATACGGTAGCTATTAGTCAATGGAATAACATCAAGTTACAAATTAATATGATATACATTAAACTATAAAGAATACCTAGTAAGATTGTGTAACATGTTATCTTATAATATATTTATTTATTTATTTTTTGGTTATTTCAAAATAACTAAATAATATAGTAAATATTTTTTATTTTTTACTTAAACTTCTTTACGGGGTATTGACATAAAGAAATTACTATCACGATAGATTTCTATCAATAAATTTCTTAACAGATTTCTTGTGTCACAAATTAGATGTCTCGTTGTTAACGGTAACTGTGTTTGTTTTTATTATTATTTTATCAGTAACTTTTTTGTGTTCTTATTTTTAAACTGGTTTTATTCAATAATATAATTAAAAATAAATTAATAGTAAATAATTCATTAGGTTTTCTGATTTAAGACATGTTGATAGAAAATATTTTATCTAAAATCAAGCGACAACTGATATGATTTATTATAATCAATTATGTATTTAATATATATGAGTACATATTATGTTAAATCAGCACTTCCCAAACTGTGCTCCGTAAGTGTTTTTAAAGGGCTCTGTTCGTCCCATCATAAAAATGTAATCATTTTATAATTGTTCGTTATTTAAAACAACTAACATATATATTTTAACAAGATTCCATCAAGTTAAATGTATTAATTCACTCATACGTGTACAAAAAAATATTTAAAATCACAATAATAAAATATAATTATTTAATTTTAGCTATTACGCATTCAAATTTCAGGCATTACTCGGCCCGTTGTAAATTAGGTATGTATATAAATGTAATATTCATTACCATCCAAAAAAGTTACCACAATTCCAGATGATGCTATTGTAAGTAAATTATTATTTCGTGATCAAATGGTTGTTAAAATAAATGAAATGAGGAACATTTTTCCAGTTCCTTTAGGCTCATCAAGGAAATATACTCCACCACTAGTACTCGTAATTTCATGCATAATTCTGTCATACACTATGCATTGATCTAGAACTAATTTAGGAAAATTTGTTTAAACAAATGTACGCAATCCGTCGACATCGAATTGTGTTTCTTGTCTCAAATCACGATCAAAATAATTGTTTGCGGAACGATTTGGCACAATCATTCCCAACTTTGTCGTTCGAGCGGTACAATGTAAGTATAATTTTGCACCGGGGCTATCGCGGAGCGATGTTCATTATGTTACCGACCAGCAAAAATAGTTGGGTCAGTGAATGAGTCTGTTTTGAGATATACGGCCGATCGGTTGACGAAAAAAAAGAGGAAGGATAAGTGTAGTTTCCTTTTTTTGCTTTATGTAATTTATCTTCACGTGTTGTATTCGTCATTGTGTGGGCGATATCGCGTGTTGCATGGAATTGTTTATTTGTAAGGGAAATGTGTCTCACTGGATGTACCAATAGTTACCTATGTATCGTATTATTTATTGTAAACATTTCATTAGATATATGGCATAGATAGTTATGTTGGAGACTGGCCATGTCAATTATATATATGTATGTATGTATTATTATGATTTTTGAATTACATATATTTTTATACATATATATATAAATATATATATATATTATATATATATATATATAATATATATATTCTTCCTTTTGTCATGTATCATTATACTCAATGTATAGTTATAATTCCTAGGGCAGGCTAACTATTGGGTTTTTATATATAAATCTGAATTAGTCGCCAAGTATCTAAATAATATAATAATCGTCATTGCTTTATTAGCGCTTGCCAAGCAGATATCCTCAATACAAAGCAGTACTTCATTATATACGTTTGGTGTGAACTAAATGTTTGGATTTCGGTGTTTCTCCCAAAGATCTTTCGGATTTGATGGGAAACATGTTGTCAATATTATTTAAATACATGTAAAGTGTGTATTTACTGTGGTCGGGCAGTGTTCGATGAATTAGCGATTAAGATGTCCCAATGTACATCGTATTCAAGAAGATTTAACTTTTTATTTAACTTCGATCCACAACAAATACGTCTCAATTATTGTTATTGTTAGATTTGGCGTTGGAGTCTCTTCTCTTTTTTTTTCATAAATACCTCTTAACTTTTCATCACGTATGTTTTAAATTTTTCGTAGCTAAACCTAATAACTACATTAGTAGCTTACGTTAGGTTAGGATTTTCCATGACAGATTGCAATTAAATTATACTCAGGTAAACATTTGTATGTTATGAATTATTTTTATTTTAAGTTTTCATTGATTTTACGTAAAACAGTAATCCAATGACACCGACAAAAATGTCAGATTCCACCATAGATGTCTTCACACGATTTTTTTGATTATTAATACACACGATAATTATTTAAACAATCAATGTTCTTTCTTTATTCGGATGGTTTTATATCACGTCAGCACGCTCCGTATATGGTAAAAGCAGGGACTACAATTGGAGAACTCTATTCATAAATGATCCATACAAAGTATTTGGCTCATCATATGCATCGATTCCCAAAAAATGTACAAGAAAAATTTCTTAGAATAAACAAACTCAATGCTAAAATTAAGCAAATATTTGTAAAAGTCATACCTTTGAATACATGGCTTGATGTTACATCGCACTATTGCAAATATTTTAACGAAATGAAATGTATCGTGTAAAAACGTGATGCTGATGAGACTGTTTCAATAAAAATATCACAAAATATTTATTTCCAGACTTCAGCTGGAGGCAATTTAATCTTTATTCACTCGAACTACGGATTTTTGGCGAAGGCAAATTTTAAAAATAAAAATCAAGGGCTTCCATTAAATGAAGCCATTGAAATAATTAAAAATATTCAAAATAAATTAGACAAAGTAATTTATAAAATCGAAAATTCTGTCCACGAAAAGTTCTTGAAAGTTTTGAAAAAACCTGAATTTGAAACGATGAGCAAAATAAATGACATGACTAGAGAAATAAAATCGTTAGATGGTATCCCCAAAGACTTGACAGTAAGCAATTTAATTTATTTTAAATATGCTCCGATAACAACGACTGACGTGGAATGAAGTTTTTCCAGATATAAAATTTACTGGCTCCAAATCAAGATCCATTGAATTTGAAAATTTAAAAAAAGCACGTATTGTCCAATGCAATAATGTATAACATAGATATTTAGGATGTTTTCAGTATAATAATAATTTTATTTAAAAATGAAAATAAATGTAAAATAATTATTAAATATTTTATTCAAAGTACAGTAGTCGCCCCTTATGGTGTTCACTGGTTATAAGAATCAGCCGCTTATAGTGAGCAAAAATGCCAGAAGTAGAACAACCATCCAATATTAGTGCATTTTCTACCACTTACTGTGTTCAGGTTTTCAGTTACAGTGATCAGAAATATGTACGACTATACACTTATGATATAATCATATCGGAAATAGAATAAAGTATCAAATACACAAAAAAGAAAAACCTGACGATTTATTCATTGTTCACTAGCCTAATCTAATCTAACGTAACCCACCTAATGAGCGATGATTAAATTTGAAATGTTTGGATCACATGGAGTCGGGTCTTTATATCAAAAATAAACAGGCGTACATCACCAACTTTTTTGAAAGAACCCAAATTTTAAATTACGTATATATACATTGTATTTTGACATGTAACTTAATAATTGTTATAATAAAGTTTTGATATGTACAAAAAAAAAAATGTTTTAAAAAATTATTTGTTATGATATTTTTTAGTATAATACTGCAATCAATTATACTATATTTTTACCGTAAAAAATATCCATGCCCTATTAATTAGCTAAAACTCTTAATATGTCTTTATTTAACGAAACGTCAATCTTGTTCAAATCAGTTATATAGATAGCGCTACAGTTAATATAGTTTTACTTTGCGAAATAAATTCACTATGAATACATAATCAATAAATTACAATAGTATATACAAAAATAATAAACACACAAATTAATTCTTTTAATTATATTATATTAGTATAAAGTAAGGTACAATTTATTAAAACCAACCTAAATTCAATAGTACATTAAAAGGATAAAACTCAAAAAATTAAGCCCATCTCAAAATGTATTATTTAGTAAGATAAAAACAGAGATGTCATTTAAAAATGTCTTTGATCATTATTTAGCCAGTGACGATCATTTGAAAAATACCCATGACGTCATAATTTCGTCGCTGTCGTATATTCCGTATACGTTATTACGTAATTATTATGATTCTCGCTGTTTTATACAAGTCTTATATATAAGACTAATATTAAATTTATCAATTTAGGCCTTTGTAGAAATTTAAAGTTCACAATTTTATTTTAATACATACTTTCTACAATATGTTTATTAAATGATTCAATAAATATAAAAAAATTAATTTTTATTTGTACGATTGCCAACAATTTCAAGAATTTTTATCCACTAATATAATATGTATTTTTACACGTTTTTATATAATTTATAGTAGTGTTTTTCATACTAAAAGATCATAAATAACAATATTTGCCAAGTGATTGCGTCAAAATTTAAATTCGGATATTATATTGAATAATAAAACAACTTATTACAGTGTAATATAACAGATGAATATCAATGTTTTGTTATCCGGTGTAATTTTACGTTTATTTATTTCTTTTTTTTTTAGTTTTAAAAATCATCTATTGTCGAGTAATTATTCTTCATCCCGTATAGTTTTATAAAACTAATAATTTAATATAATTCATTTTTTATTTGAACCAAGTTTTTGTAAATTTTCAATTTCCAGACAACAAACACATTCACGATCATTATTTAAATTTAAACACTTCTTACATAAACAACATTCCCTTACAGATTTTAAAAATTTTGTTTTTGATACAAATATTTTTATTCAAAAATTAATTTTCGAAACGTACTGAATTAAAATTACCATCAATATCATTAATAGTTAACTAAAAACCATATGATTGTAATGCCATACTGTTACTAAATATGAAAATAATAACAGTTATTTTATTATTATTACAATAATATTACAATATTACAATATTATTTTATGATTACACGATTCCTACAAGTAACTGACGAGCGAACAAATTTATCATACGAACATATTGTAATGATATTGCCAACCAATGTTCCTATAAAATTTTATCATACGTTAAAACAAAGTTTAAAATATGTTTTGTGTAAAAAATTATTGTAAACCTAGTTATATTATTCAGATAATAATAAAAAATCACTGACAACAATCGGAGTAGGTAGGTACATATGAGGGCTATCTCAAAATCAACCTCCTAAGGGAAAAATATTTAAAAAAAAAATTAAAAACAATAATTAATTGCATAAAATAATTTATTAACATTTGAATTACTTAACTACATAGTCTCCGATTGATTCTATACATTTTTTATACTGTGGGGCGAGTTTTTGTATACCCTCTCTAAAAAATAGCGCTACAAGTGTTATGAACAATTGATTTACTCTATTCATAAGATCCTCATTACTTGAAAAATTTTGAGTGCAATGGACGATTTCATTTTCGGAAAGGTAGAAATCACTTGGTGCCAAATCAGGACTTTAGAAAGGGCGGGTAATCAAAAATAACATAGCTGAACTCCTCAACTAAAGTTTTTGTACGTGCAACAGTATGTGGTCGCGCGTTATCATGTAGAAGTTATTTTTCAGGCACGATTCTGTGTAGTGTACTACGAGAAATTTCGGAAAATCTTGTTGAAAGATCTGAAATCATAAAATGCGTGATTCCCCGAACAAATTGGCGCCTTTGGCCCCCTTCATTATGCACATATGTGCGTCCGTATTTAAATTGTCTACATCAATCACATACCGAATCATCACTCATGACTGTTTTGTAGTAGACAGTATATAACCAACGATGACTTTGAGCTGCATTATTTCATACGGCTTGTAAAAAACGAATTACACTTCACACCTCACATGCAATGCAATTTAATATTGTATATAGCCTCAAAACAGCTGTATTTGCTTGTCATTTTTTTGTATCTTCTGTAAAACATTCGGATCTTAGATATGGCAAACCAAAAAAATATTTTAAAAAATTGATTTTTTCCGAGTTTAAATTTTTATATGAGTTGAATAAATCAATAATTTGAATTTTCCCCCCCAATTTTGCCCTAAATGAAAACGGCACCTTTTGATTTCAATTTGAAGTCAAACAAGTTTTGCAGTTGTGTATAGCAATTTCAAAATCTATAAACACTATAGCGCACAACTATTTAAAGCATTTTCAAATAAACTTACGTATGTTTCATTTTCTTTATTTGGTAATAAAAAAATACAAGGGAAATAAATGATTCTCCAAGAAGGCCATGAATGGTGAAAACATGATAAAAATATTTTTGACAACTTTTAAAAGTGCCATCAATAAATATTGTTTAATAATAATTCCGTTTAACACTTCTATATTAATTTTTGTTGAAAATCCAATGATACCGTATTGTTATCATTTACTAATAAAAATAGAAATTTTTAGAATAGAAATTTTTTTTAAATTTAAAAGATAGCCATTTTTAGTAATAACTTATGACATTTCATTTATAGCAACCTGCATTTCACTTATGTTTTTCAGTATGTTGGGATAAACAATTAAACGCGCATTCCTTATGTTTCTTTTTATTAAAGAAGTATTATTCAAAGTTAAACTATCGATATTAGAGGTTTTCAACTCTCTGAAAATAAGTTTCGATGGCAGCGCCGATATCTCTTCTACCGATTTCCTCATGAAATTATTACCTAATTTTTGCAGATTTATGTCATGTTCTTTGGGTTTATTATGAGTATGATTATTAAAAATCTTAGTTTTATTAATATTTGTAAGGGTTTTAAAAAAAAACTTACATGTACTTTTGCATCAGGTCCATCTCTATACACCACCATTCAACATTCTATGAAACCTAAAATTATAACCGTCTTTTAAAATCACATTTATGTTTTTTTCGCTAGCCATTACTTCCATTTTCAAATTATTTTAACTATTATATATTATTCTGCGTTACTACACAGTTACACGTACTACACTGAGTAGGAAATAGAAACTTCACAATAAAATAATTTCAACTGTATTCACTAATTAAGTTTCTGTACTTTCCAGTTGATAATACACACACACACACACACATAAATATATATATATATATATATATATTGATATAGAAATAAATAATTAGTTAGATAAGCAGGTGGCCGGGACACAACTTACTTACTATCTTTTTTTTCCTGGAAAAAACCTAGTGCCCAAAAACGGTCGAAATTCGGCACGTTTTAGGAGAATAATTTACTGGTTGCAATATGTAGCACTATGTGAACGAAGTGCCCGTATATAGTGAATTTTAACACATCAGAGTTTGATTTTGAGATAACCCTCGTAGTAATAAATAGAGAACAGATTTAATTTAAATAAATATTTTTAGTAGATTTTACATCGGAAAGTTCTCAACATATGTGTACGTTTCATTATATTTAATATAAGTTGATTATTTTTTGTTATACATTATAAATATACTAGTACTATAGTCCATAGTATCGTATAGTCCAGTCCTCCATTTAGTGAATTCATGTTCTTCCCCACTACATCTTCCCATCTCAAACGATGTCTCTTAAGTGGTCTTTTTCCTACTGGGTTCTCTTCCATTTCCATGTTTAAATTTAATATTAGCTGAGATATAAGCGTTTAACATGGAAAAACGCAATATTCATGTAATAACGTATACGAGATATACTACGGCAACCAAATTATAACATCACATGTATTTTTTAAATGCCCGTCGCTGGTTGTAAACAGACTGTAGTGGTACCATTATTATTGTGTTATTAAATTATAATACTAAATAATTAATTCTAAAAAATGTTCAGTTAAATAGTCCATTAAGATATGTTTAAAAATTTCCCAAACAATACATTTTAAGTAGAAATAATGTATATAAAAAAAAAAATATTTTTTGAATATTATGTTATTAAATGTATATGAAAAGTTTGGAATTAAAATTAAGTTTTAAAAACAGTGTTGTGGCACAAATAAATTATTTTAATATAATCATTTATTTAACTAACACGGCGCTTTGTATAGACAATTTAACTACATTCGTGTAATAAATAATAATAGTAATAAAGTCATGAAAAAAAATCACAAAACAAAACTACACAAATTAATGAATTACCACATTGCAATTCTTTATTATATTACATAATATAAAATGGTATCTTAAGTATAATAATAGGTATATTAATTAATTCTCAGATTCCATGGTGATAATTTATATTTCCTTTCTTAAGTACATTTATTATTGTGTCAGAATAGAAATAAATTCAACTGTGCATTTTTCGGCATGATCTCATGTACATGACACATACCTATATCTATAAATATAATAATACAGTAATAATAATTAGTTATTATATCTCACCCATATTCGAACATAGGCAGCCATTCTCGACGCGCAATCACAGATCGTTAAAGATCAACCCGCACTGATCAAGAATGTTTAGACGATAATGAACATGTTAGAGTAAGAACTTCTTAAAGGTGAGCAGAAGAATTGACAGATCAGAGGGAAGAAGGACTTAAATTTTTACAAGTATTAACGCAAAGAAGGAGAGCTGCACATTCATCTCAACAACGCTATGAAGAAGTAGATCAACGAAGAAGACGTATGCAGATGCAATATCTGAATAATCAAGTTTCATATCATCGAATTGCTTATTCATACGAATTAAATATTCAATACAATATTATTATATAATTCATTAATATAATACCTCATGTAAATGCGTTCAGTTCAGAAAAATAGATAAAATTTGTCCCGCACTGCAAAGCAATTAAATTTAAAGGAAAAGCCCCGGGAATGTGCTGCGCGAGCGGAAAAGTGAAATTACCTGAACATACACAGTCAAAAAAACTACTGAAAAGTTTATTAAATGGAATTACTGATAATTCAAAACATTTTCTCAAAAACATTAAAAAATACAATTCCTGTTTTTAGATGACTATTAAATTCAAGGACAAATTTACCACCAAACAATAACACTAATTTTTTCTAAATCTATTTCATAGAAGATCACAATACCCAACTAAATGTTCGCTGTCAAATCTCTAATGAAGTCAGAAAGCATATTCTTGAGTCGTTGCAAAAAATGTTACTAGACAAGAATAATTTAATTATGATATTCAAAAATACGATTGATCTCGTGTCATCATAACATTCATAGAACTGTTATTCACGCTAATAAAACACCAGCAATTTCAGACGATATAACGCGTCAACAATTGATAAGATATCAATTTTCATGGTCGGAGAAGAATTTCATCCACGCGATATCGTTTTGCAGCGCAGAAATAAGCACCCAAAAAGAATTGTTGACACTCATTGATGCTACAATCCACTACAATATCAAATTATGTTTCCAAACGGTCAATATTGTAATGATATGATTAAGGTGGTAGGAAGTAAGTATACTTATCGAAACATTGACAAAAGAAATCCTCGCAAATATAGCGATTTAAATTTTATATAAACTTCTAAACGACGATAACACGTAAAAATTACGCAAAATACATATTCTTTAACTTATATGCATGCGTGTATGTGTCAAATGCGACTTTTGGTATTGATTTAAGTTATATATTTGGTAATTTTATGATTATATATTGAATGGATTAGACATATTAATGATATTAGAACTTACAAATTTTAAAACTAATATTCAAAGAAATCAAACTTTGTCTTTATCATTTTTTGTACGTTAAAACGTTCAAAATTATTTTAACGTTTTTCGTTTAATTTAGCATTTCAATTACAAAAACTATTGGAAAAATAGATCCCTAAATGAATATTGTTGGCAAAATATTGAGAAAATACAGACTATGTTCATTGATATGAGTAAGTTTCTTATTTATTTTGCTTACCAATACTATTCTATGTCATAATAACCTTGTCGAATGAATAACAATTAATTGATACAAAAAACGATTTTATTAAATTCATAAATTGTAAATCCATTTTGGTAATATTATGTTGGTATATAAAATTAACCATATAAAATATTCATACATGGAATAAATAACATATAATTTACCCGCGATTTTTATTTTTCTTGTTTATGCTCGTATAGTATCTATTGCACTCAATACGAATAAACCGTGAGCAATATACGTTGCTCTGGGAAACATTTCTATAGTACGCCAACGATAGACTTAGATCCAGATTACGAGATGACAGGATGATGTTAGTCCTGTGGAGAAAACAATAATACACGCACTTTATAGGACCACAGTTATTACTTTATTGTCTTATCGGTAGAACAATAAAAATCATTAAAAAAAAAACATACACTAACATATCCGCAACAGTTTCCGATGACGCGCAGATCGAAGTATCTTAGGCGCTTATAGAAGGTGTGAGGTTAGTACCCCTGTCTTTTTGGTCGGAGTTAAACCAAGATACCTATTACATACTCGCAAATCGACATAGGACCATGTGTATGCTGTAGTTTTAAAATTTAAATTAACAACTACGAGTATTGTCAATCGTTCTTTTAAACGATATAAAGTCCGGAGTCTGGTTTTCTCAATTAAATATTCACAGAAACCTTATTGTTAATTTTTCCAGACTCCGTTTGAGGCACAATTTATTACCTGCTCATGCATTTAATCTGGGACTCAACGGGCACTCGGGCTGTCTTCTGATTAATTGCGGGGGCAAACAATGCGACTTTTTACATTTACTTGAGGGCTGCGTAGCCCTTACCAAAGAAAGAGAGGCGCTACTATAATTTTTAAGGACGCAAGAATTATATCGTCTTAGCTTAGATCTACTAAATTCCAAAAATATTCTTATAATTAGTTTTCTAATCAAATTTATTTCGGGCTCAGGCTTGTGTATCTAAAATCGGCCTAATATATAGTTTTATCTGTTTGTTACTTCGTTATTTTTTTATATATATTTTTTTATTATTATCATTATTACTTTTTCTTTTTTTCATTTTTCTCTCTTGTCTCTTGTTTTTCATTTTAATTTTTGTGTTGTTTTTTAATATGCTTTGTAATATGTCGAAATTTAATTTTTTTGACCAATATTTCAATAAAAAAAAACCATATAAACGTATTATGATTAAATTATTGAGCCTATGAGTATGTTTATATTTTTCATTAGTGATTTGCATATTTAAAGTATTTACGAATATTTTATAAATATTAATAACTATAATTGTTGCGAAAAGTAGACCGATAAAAAAGTATACGTATAAAACTAAAAAAAAAATATGTTAGCATTTTTATTAATAAAAAATGCCTTTATTAAATAATGGAGACATTTTAGTATTTTTTAAAGAAATCATTATAAAATGTATTAAAAGAAATAAATAAAACGAGTCAATAAATAATGAATAAACCACGAGAAAGTGAAGAGATAATAAGTTTAGTATGAAATTACTATAAAAATAATAAATTTATTGTTTCAATAATATTATTCTAAAGGAAACAAAAATTATATTATAATTTTTTAACGAAAACTAATATTTTTTTTATATTGTCCTTATATTTTTTCTTATTTCTTTTTTAAACAATAACCAATTACCTTGTACATTTTCCATTGTATAATTTATACACCCATTTACCAACAAACGTTCATCATTGAACATAATAAAAAATTATAAAATCCTATAAAGATAATTTAAATAAATAAAATTGTGTTTACAAATTCCTACTTACAATTTCAAAAACAAATCTGTATTTATCCACTGTTTTCAATATTTTCAATTGTCCAAGAAATTATTTTGTAAAATATAATCTAATATACTGTGGGCAAAAATGTGTAATAAATTGCTTACATTCATTTTCATTTTTATAACATTTAACATTAAAAATAGGGAACGGATAATATGAAACATAATTTTTAGATATTTATAATAAATAAACCAGCTTAACTATATGTACCTCATTATTAGAATAAATGCGTTCAGTAACCATATAACGCCAAGAAAAATATAACAAATAATCTAATTACTTTTTAAATAAAATAATTCAGTTGCATAAATTATTAATGGCACTCAAAACACAATAAGTTTTAACACAATTATTACCTTTCTAACTTCTATGATAATGAAACAATGGTAAATATTCTTTGATATACTAAAGACATAAATTTAACGGGCGAATAACTGTAATACAATCAATCAAAATTGCAATCGTAACTCATAAGGAATAATCTATTGTTTGAATTTAAAATTCAATCAATAACATAGTAATTTATATTTAATAAAATCATTTTTTTATTTGTATTTTTAAATATTCAAAAAACTACGTAAAATAATCATAATTAAATTAGGTATCCATTATGTTTTATATTCATTTCCATATCACTTATAAATTCAACAATCATAATATTTTTAACCAATATACAAAATAAACAATTTAAAAAATAACACGGCATTTTATTAATTCATTGGCTTATTAACTTTTAATTTGTAATATAAATTTCCATTTATATACGTACATTTTTTATATATTTTAGCTCACTATTTATGTATTTAGTGTTTTAAATAGTGTAACGTGCTTGGTCTCCATACACAATATTAGCATAATTTCAGAAATCACAAGAATGTCCAAATACTCAAATCACACATTATGGCTTCGCTTTCTTTAAAGTTTGTTGTCGTTAATAGGATATAATTAGTTTTGCTACAGTATTTTTGGCATATATGATTAACAACTAACACAGATTGTTGGTACATAATGCATAACAACAGTGATGGACGTTTGTGATTTCGTCGATAAACCTTATTACTTGCGAAATGTTAATAAAATTTTTTCATCATGTTTAATATTACAATATACATAATGAATATGTGTGTGTGTGTGTGTGTGTGTGTGTGTGTGTGTGTGTGTGTGTGTGTGTGTGTGTTGTGTGTGGTGTGTGTGTATTATATAAAATACCAATTATATTAATATTAAAATATCGTTTTAGAACTTAGCATGATATTTTTATATTTTAATACATTTATGTTACATGTTATGATAAACAGTTATTATTTAAGCCCGTGTAACCATTGATTCATTAATTTTTATTTTCCGTCATTTTTAGAGCGAATCTTTGAACAAAAACCTATCATGGTTTGGAAAATACGGTTACAACTTATTTTTGCCATTGACATTAGCTTAAATGCTCGACCTCAATAAATCACAGTGAAAAAAAACGATAGAACACAAATCGATTCGATTACACAATATATACATAAATGAAAATGTTAAACCGATTTTTTAATTAAGACACTGATGCTTTTCTCAGTAATAGTCCTGTCGTCACCCGTTAGAGGAAGTTTTTTTACAAAAAGTACCAACGAAATGGCTTCTTTAAATGCTTGTTTTTTTTTCTTTTTTAATACGGTATTTGCAAGACAAATGCCATGTATAAATACAAACATTACAGTTTTATTACGGTTGCTATATATAGAAGGTGGTGCACACCGTGCAACGCCGGACGTTTCGGTTGTGCGCGGTTTTCAAACCGGAAGTGCTTCCGTAGAACACCACAAATCATTAGTGAAATTCTTCACATCTACGGAGGTCACATTTGTATGTGTTTTTTATATAAAAGAAAACAAAAACTTGTCGATCTGAAAGAATGAATAGCGTATATAATATAAAACCTCTACCCACCATCCACCATTTCACAAAATCATAAAAAATTACCAATACATAAATAACTCAATTTGTACGTCACGCATTAACTTGTATACGATTCGGTGGTACAACAGAGTCTTGTTCTCTTTTTATTTTTACGATCGAGGATATTATTCTCATCGTAACATTATACGGTAGTATTTTTCCTGCATATATATATATATATATATATATAACATTTGTCTGCCCTCGCCTTCTTATTTTCATCCAATTCTTTCTCGTTTCTCTCCGATTTCTACGAATGCCTCCCCCTACCATACGCCCATTACTACACATAGCGCCAATCTTCCTTCTTCCGCCCAAACCTTATCAACTCTCAACAGCCTTTAGGTTCCGGTGTCACTAGTATATATATATATATACAGTAGTCCGCATTTCTACCAGGTCCGTTCCCGGATGGCTATAAGCTGGACATAAAAATGTCCGATTTTATTATTTTTACAGACTACTATGAGGGGTATACATAATACTAAATTGGTGGGTTTTCGATACGCAATGATCTCGAATAGTATAAAATATATTTGTATACTAGAAATACTATTTTTATACATTTTTTCTGAAGACATCGCTAAAATTGTGTGTATATATATGCTTTGAACGCAGAAAACATAGATAGTAATAATTTATGTACCCAGGTACATACTCCGTTATTAAAAGATATTATTTTTCCCAGTCATATAAATGTTAAAGAAAATACTAATATTGATTAACGAACAGTTTAAGTGCATGAAATCCGTATACCAAATTAAATTAATTAAAGTGTGATTTTATTTAAAATTCAGTATATTATAATAATTAATATTATTATTATGTTTAAAGTTTATTAATGCAGACACATGGTTTTGCTGCAGGCAAAATATATCTATTGTCTGGAAAATATATTTTTTCTATTTGATATAATTTAAAGTGGTGGCTATTTTGTCATTTTTATAAAAATATAGCATGTGCATGGTAGTCAGTTGGAAAATATTTGGACTCAAGATAACAGTTTATCCGTCATAAATTCAGAATTCCAATAGATAGCTTAAAGCCAATCGATTTACTTGAAAAATAGGATTTTAAAATCACTAAAAGGTGAAACCACGTGTAATCTAATTTTATCCAAAAGCGGCGAGAATATAATTTTTTTAACCTTTTTTCAATGATCAATAAGTTTATCCTCTTTTATTATTTACAATTTTTGAATTGTATTGTGTTTACAAAATATTTACCATCTCATACCTATAGAATATTTACTATATTAATGCACGACACAGGTTATACTTTAAATGTATTATTGTACATTAGTTGATATTCAAAAAAAGGGTTTTTCAATTCATAAAGTAAATTTCATACAGTTAATTTGAAGAGAAAAATTAATGCTTGCTTTCAAAACATAACAGTTTTTTATAAAAAAATACTATAGTTTTTAACTTTATAACTGATAATTTATTTTCAACAGTGAATTATTTAGTATAATAGGTTAGTATAATAATATTTCATATTCATTTTCACTTACACATAAACAATTTTCCATTCATCGTGATATATTATATTTGTTCGGTTTTGGCATGATTGTTTCATTTCATTTTTACCTAAACGCTTCTATTAAATCCATTTTGAGCTATATAAAATTTATATTAAGTGAACAAAATCAAATCTATATCTTTATCTAGAACATGTTTATAAACATTTTTTATATATTAAAAATGATAATAAAATGGTTCTCAAATGATAAACAAATCTTATAATTTACATTTTTATAACACAAACCATTTTGTTCTTGATTCAAAAGTCCAACTGTATTTATTTGTGATATTTATCAGTGATTAACGTTTTACGTTTGAAAAAGACAAAATGTCATTTGAAGATACTATGTTACATTAAAAAAATAATATATACGGTCTCAAAACATATTATAATATATTGTATATGGCCATTTCAGAATTCGCTATTTATTTTGAAACATGTTATTTCTCATTATTTTGATTAACTATTATACAAATATAACTATAAATATTTGCTTTTTTTATTTATTAAAATAAAATCTCATGCCAAAAACTTAGTTGGAATTTTCAAATAGATCATATATATTTGCGATTTTTTTTCAGGTTTAAATACAAATTTTAAGATTGCATCATAAATAACAACCAATTAAATTTATTTTAATATTAGCCTGAAGAAGCAATGATAAATCTTAATAATTATAATATACGAGTATGTAAGTGTATTTTATTATTTTATGCAAACTATCATCAAAATAATAATTTAGTTACGATAGCGAGTTCAACGAACTTTCACTAAAAGTAATAGAATAATAGTATTATGTTATTATATAATATGTAAATCGTATACAAAAACTGGTTATAGTCCATATTAAAAGTTTTGTTATATAAATAAAAGTAAAATAGAAATTAAAATAACCTTCAATAACGCTATAAAGAAAACTATACTGATGGAAGTGACTATTTCAAATATTGTATTATACGAAATTGCTTAAATTGTAAATTATAGGTTAATTGGTACATTTGTCTTATTTCCTCATACTTTTATATTGATAACTAACATTTATTTATTTTAATTATATCTGAAAATTCAACAATAAGATTTTATAATAGTAATGGCCTATTTGTATAGAACACACCTAGATAAACGGGGTTATTTGTTGATTATTGAAATCATTATATAAAAATCATGTGAACAAGAAATTATTTATTTATTGAATATGAAAACTTAGTTTTATAAACTGAAATTAAATACCGTCAACACAAATATTTAAAATTCAATACTATTTTTCTATTAAGTGGAAATTTTTCATAATAGTATGTAATCTAATTAAATTCATATGCATAATAGACATTTAATTAGTTCAATAAGAAAAATATATTGTTATTTTTACAAAATCGTTAAACAATATTACCATATACATACATGTATTGCTACACATTTATTGACTATTATTTTATTACATGTCATCAGCGTATAAATAATGTGCAATACAATTTTTCCTCGTCATTAGGACAAATTATTAATAAAATGATTTAATGTATATTCAAAAGTAAAAAAAAATACATATTAAAAAAAAATTATTAGTAACAACCTTCGTCATGTATTTCTAAATTATTTAAAATTAATTGCGTAGAAAACAAAGCTGAACAATAATGTAGAACTCAAAAAAAAATTAAATAATGTTTATTAATACGTATAGCATATCAATGCACACAAGTACACGTAACTATAATAAAATATTCTATATTCTCTCAAAAGAACCATTTAAAATCAAAACGCCACTTAATACAGTTTTATTTTTACAACTACTAATGCAACATACATAACATACTACAGATGTGTATGTATCAGTGTGTGGTTGCGTGTGTCTTATTTGTATTGGATCTGTATTGATGGATGCTATGCATATGAAATATAATATTTGTTCTAAACAAACTTAGTAAATTTATATTGCGTATTCTGTATTTACAAATTATAATATCGTAAAAACAAATTTGCAGAATATTGATAATATTAATAATAGCTAATAGCTTTTGTTTTGAATACGAATTAGTATTGTCAATAAATTAGATCGCATAGCGTACACTATTTAAAATATAAAAACTAGTACACTCTAAATCACTGGTTCCCAAACTGAGGGGCGTGCACACATTGCTGTGGAGGTGATTAAATTATTTTTGAACGAAAGTTGGCAATATATGTTAACAAGTTGTCCATTTAGTACTAACGTAGACACATCGTCAGATATAATTCAAGAACAGGCAATCGAGCTGAAGAACGATTCACTCGCGAAAATTTATTTTAACAGTGGTAGCTCTCTGGAAGAGTTTTGGGTAAAATACCAAACAATTTAACCTGAAATTTCAAATGAAGCTTTAAAAGTCCTTGTACAATTTTTATCTACTTATTTATGTGAATCTGGGTTCTCCAGCATGGCATTTATAAAAAACAAACATATAAATCGTTTAGATGTTGTATCTGACTTAAGGGGAGCCGAACTTAAAATTAAATTGAGCCGGACATAAAAAAACATAAAAAAAGAAAAGTGTTGTCAGCATTAACATTAATTATTAATTTCATTAAGAATTTTTTTGATTACTATTATTAATATTTTATACTAATTTATTACTATAATATTTCATCTTAATTGATTGTTACATTTTATTATTTACTATTATTTATATTTTATAATTATTACTATCAATAAAAAAGTAGTCATTCGGAATATTGTATAGTTTATTTGTAAAGTACACAAAAAAGGAGATCGATTTTTTCAATTTATAGGAGAGGGGCGCGAGATTTATGAAAATCTATAAAGAAGGCGTAGAATAGAAGAGGTTGGGAACTACTGTTCTAAACAAATGTTCATTAATTAAATACGTATATGTTCATTGATTTATGTTCAATATTTTTTTGTCTTTTTCCCCTTTTTAAAAATGCTTTTAAGAGACACAGTAAATGCCAACTTCTATTGTCTATAAATTAATCTACCATTTGGTCATCGCTATAAAGCAATGTAAAAAAAGGAAACATTTGACTTATCCTCAATTGATTTTTAATTAAACCGACTTGTACGAATGAACAGTCTAAATTTTTTTCGTTAGTTCCAACTGAACATAGAATACATCTTATAATTGCATTAACCTCAGATTTCAATTAAATCCGGTTCAATAAGATTAGATAAATGTAAATTAAGCATCATTTAGGTAATTATGTTTCACATTTTACTATACATTACCCATACATAAAAATATTTTTCAATAAATATTTCACAGAATAAATTTTATTTTATTTTTATCCAAATCATTTTTTAAAAAATTGTATAAATTGTGAATATATAGAGGTTTTTATTAAAAAAATATATGTAAATAGTTAATAATTATACATTATATCAGTTGGACATTTGAGATTACTTGAGCCTATAAATTTGTTATATATACTTTTGACAACTAGTAATAATCTAAGTTACGTATTATTATTTTCAAACAATAAAAATAAAATAATATGATTCAGATAATTTAAAAAATAAATAAATAAAATTATTTTATTAAATGTTCATCGTATAATTTATTTTTAATAAAATACCATTATCGTTATATAGTTGACTCCATAATATCATATTTTAGAAATGTAATCAACATATTTTAATAATGATAACATTGAGTTCATTAGGCCAAAAAATTTCAAAAAGGAAAAAACAATAATATACAAGTAATAACAATAAAACTAATGACATTATTTTTTAGTATAATGAAAATATAAAAATTAATAATACAAAGTCATCTGTCGTTTACCTTAGAATACCGGCACGTGGTAACATTTATGTAAACATTTATTAATTGTTAATAATAAACATCTACAAATACTCTGACTAAAATTGCTTTATATTCTAAAATTTCCATTTTTTATGTAAATAAAAATAAAACGATACATATCTATCTTATCAAATTTTATCTTATTGTCTATAAAATTTGGCGATAATTGTTTTATTTCACATAATCTTAAATCAGTATATTCATATATTAAAAATATATTTATGATATTCATACTGACTGCGCTTTTTTTAAAGAGTCACCAAAGACTGA
Source organism: Schlechtendalia chinensis (assembly GCA_019022885.1). Taxonomy (NCBI): domain Eukaryota; kingdom Metazoa; phylum Arthropoda; class Insecta; order Hemiptera; family Aphididae; genus Schlechtendalia; species Schlechtendalia chinensis. The sequence goes on from CM032339.1 coordinate 51,635,582, forward strand.
AAAAATTTGTCAAAAATTATTTTAAAACTTGTCATTATTATTATTATTAATTAATTAATTAATTTAAATTCAATAGGCTTTGATGAACAAAATTTATTATTACGATATCAAGTTAAGCATTGAGTTGTTAGTCAAAATAGCTTTATTGTTTGAGTGTATTATGTTCTTTTCAAACATGAATGCGTAAAATATAAGCATAGATTAGTCGATTTTTTTAGATGATTGATGACATTGATCATCATCATAAACTTTTGCAATACATGACAGATATAAATTATTTTTTTAATAGAAATAAACATTAAATGAACGCCGATACATAATTTGTTTCTTTTTATTAAAAATTATTTATTTAATAAAATGGTATTTCAAAATGATACCAACATTTTATAACATATTCTCTGACAGAATGACAATTACATTTATTACATAAAAATTATGATAACAATTTCATACAAAAACTGTAAAGTATTACTCAAACTAAAATCTAGATACCAATATATAATATTGTGTACTTATATAGATGCATGATATATTAATATATGTTTTAGTTTAAATAATTTAAGTTTTACTTTATATAAATCAAATTGCCAAGTATAAACTATGCATATCAAAAAGAAAAAAACTAAGTCAATTTAAAAAATATATAAAATTTATTTATTTATTTAGATTTAAAACAACATAATTATTTAATAGATTGTATGACATGTACTAAAATATACTGAAAATGTATAAATCTCCTAATTAGTTTAATACTTAGCAGTTATGATAAAAGAAGTAATTTTTGTTTTTCCAGTATTAACAAGAAGAAAAATTTGCGGAAAACTGACAAATGTAAGGTACGAAAGTTTTTAACAAATTACTATTGTTATCTGTATTATAAAAATGTATCGTGAAATTGATAGTTGTTGACGCTTAATTGGCGCCAACATACAAGCGCGCCGCCGCCACGACGTCCGATAACAATTTTCGGAATACTTATTTATATTTAAGAACAATAACTCCGGCGATAGATAAAAGGTCGCTTTCGCGAATTTTCGCGAACTTTCTGTCGTCGTTACGTCCGCCGCCGTATACGTGTCGTCGTCGTCGTCGTCGTCGTCGCGTAATATTATGTGAAAAGGTAAAATACCGTTTGTTAAAATCTTATTAGCTCTAATAGCCAATCGTTTTTTAATCTTATTAGCTCTAATAGCCAATTGTTTTTTAATTTTGGCTCTAATAGCCGATTGTTGTTCGAATGCGTGTTTATTATGTTTAATTTGAATTTGTTTAATTTGTTCCGGCAGGCCATTCGTACTATGTATTATTACGCGTGAGTTATTTTGCTTATTAAAATTTGTTATACGTAAATATATTTGTTTATTGAATTATTATTGTTGTCCGCGAAGTCTTGGTATCCGGGCTCGCGTAATATAATTTTATGCTCCCGGTCCGAACAATAGTAATTAATAATAAAGTAGGTTAGAAATTATAAATTTATTATTCAAAATAAAAGATATCGTTGAAATAAATAATTAATATTCCATGATATTGAAGTAAAATAAGTTATCACCAATATACTTGTTTAGTAGATATAGTAGCCTTATTCATTATATTTCAAAAAATAATACTTCTTCAGATTTCAGCTAACATAACGTTTGGAAAATCTCAAATTTTTATGGGTATTCGTGATTTTTACTCTTTACCAATTCGTATTTAAATTCTAAAATTTTCTAACATTGTATATCTTTCTTAAAGTTATAATTTTAAAATAATGTGATTCTATTAATATAATTTATAATTCTGAGTAAAAAATGTTTTGAAAATCTGGGCGAACAATTTTTTTATAAACACTTACAATACTAGAGAACATTGTTGTTAATCGAGCTTTGCTAAAAACCGTCTGAATACGACGATTTATTATAGCTTTAATCTGATTCAAATATCGAATTGATATACATTTATAAAATCTCTTCACATAATTACACCCGTCTATGTGATTTATCACAATCAATGATTCGCTGAAATCGATAACCCATAGAAACGATGAACTTATTATAGACAATTTTGTTTGTGTTTTTTACTTTTGAATTATTTTTAAAATAATTTAGCTTTAAAATAATAATTTTAGTAAAATCTATAAAATGTACGTTATGTACAAATATCAAAATTTATATTCATAAATAAATGAACTGAGACCAAAGTTATTTTTATAACAAAATAATTTATGAATTAAAAATAAAATGTTTATAAAATTATTATTTATTATTTTTTGTAACAAAATAGTTATACGCAAGATTATAGTAATTATTATAATTAAATAAAAAATATTGAATAGAACAAAAGTTATTATATGCATCAGATCTTCTTGGGACACGGTATGTATATATTTTTGCTATATATATTAATGTATTACGTGTTACATTTATTACATAAATTATATGCTAATAATTATTTTTTAGCCCAACAATTTTAATTTTAATACAAAATCAATATGAACAAACTTTGAAAATAAAAAACCAAATAATATTTAAATATTATCAATTTAAAATTATAGTACATACATTGTAACTATCTGCAATATCAATATGAACATTGAAAACCAGTTTCTAAATTCAGCAAGAATAAATTAAACAAATTAAACCAATCGCAACAAAAACTGGGTATTAGGCACTGGTTCCACTTCGCTCACCTCACCATTAGACAGAGAAAGTTTTGTGTACGTTCAAATGTACGATACATTATTATAAATCAAAAATCTATATTATATTCAAATAAAAGTATTTGAATACATTTTTTAAATCGAATACGTATTCCAAATTCTTATTTCCTGAGTTAATTTTTGACGCAAAATATAAAAAAAAAAAATGTATCAAACCTCAATAGATACTTACTAATCTGTATTCTTAAGCTCATAAAATATACAAATAATTTTAATTAATTCAAAACATTAAAGTACTAGTTTAATTAAAAAATGAATTAATCTAAATTATTATTAATTATTAGTTCATAAAATAAATAATATAGATATTTATCATTCAAAATCACATTTTTTTATAACAAAAACATAAAACAATAACAACAAATTTGGTACCAGGGGATAATGTTTTTATCAGATATACATGTATATAATGTGACTAGCCTTAAAAACCAACTGTTTTCGGTGTATAATGTATTTTATAATACGATTTTTTTTATCATGGTACCATGGTATATGATACCATGTCATTTATATTGTATTTATTTTAATCTCTTGGTCCATATTAGCACATATTATATGATAATATTGATCAAGAGATTAAAATAAATACAATGTAAATGAACGCTTATATAATATTTTAATCTGTTGTCGGAGAAATTTGAATAGCTTCTTTGAAAAACATGTAGTAATCATACAATGATTACTGGGCCTATCTATAATGGTTATCCTATTTTTCAATTACATATATCTCATATTAATAAATTACAAGTGCATTTATTATACAATGTATCTATTATATTATAATTTAATGCAAAATAATATTTTATTCAAAATTAAGGATGAAAAAAATTTAATTATGTTGAATAATAAACTAAAAACTTAATTAATTATGCTATAACTATATTAAAAAATATTTTATTTATTTAAAAACTACAACGAATATATAAAAACTGTTTTTAAATAATGTAAATTATTATAATTTTATTGGTACTTTTCTAGATTTCTTCATCAAACATTCCTTAACTATAACAATAATTTTGATTCGAATATTGTGATTTTAATCTGTATTTAAAATGATAATTTTTGATATAAAATGATAATTTTTGATATAAGTGTGTTTAAATTTGAATGAAAAAAATTCTTTCTATGCAGAGGCCTCCGTTTTTGTGAAGGCTCGGGCCCTCCCCCTCCCCCAAAAAAAAAAAAAATCTGGCCCTGTCTATCACTATAATCACAGTCGTGATAATAAATAATATTTCGTAATTAATTTATCAAGAACGAAAATATTTTCAATAACAAAAAAAAAATAATACGAGTGTATTGTTGAATTCAAATGCTACAACTATTTATGTGACTAATGTATAATGTTTTCCTCATAGCCCATCTCTAACACCGAAAACCAGTCAAGCTAATCGTTAGTAGTTTAAATCTTTGTAAATAATAAACATCGCTATTTATTAAGAAGGAAATGATTTGTGAATAATTATTGTTACATCACATCATATCATTATATTTATAAACAATAACGAAAATGGCAAAATACGTCGTTAATATTCGTTTTACCGCGGATTGCAAGAAAAAATTATTATCCCCCTTAAAAATTTAGTGAAGTGAATTTTATTTATTTTAAAAAAAAATTTTATATTGTTTTTCGACAATTTTTTTTTCTTGATTCATTATGTGAACCCAACTATTTTTTGTTTAATTCGGTTCAAATGTTTCCAACAATGAGTTCAGTTCAGTTTGGACATCAAATAGTTCGTAACACTAATAAATACATATACATGTATATATATGTATATAATGTTATATAATATGTATGGATAGAAGTCTTTGACAGGTTCAAATGAATCCACCACGCATTAATATGGGAATGTAATCAACCTAAACATTATACTAAAATTACCTAAATTAGATACTGGTTTCGTTAAACCACCCAAAGCATTTCGATGATTTGAATTATTTAGATAACGAATGGCATATTATGTAATTACATTCTTCCGACGAGCGATTCAAACAAAAATGTTTTCGTTTAGTACGCTAAACCCGTTTTAATCACAATACCGACGCAGAACAGTCTTCTATTTATTTATTTTATGTTGATGCGTTCTCTTACGTGATAATATTTTTTTGCAACGGGTAAAAACGAACACCGCCGAGATATCATGTCGATAAAACGCCAATAGCGTAATATTTTAACGACGGGTATTCCGTTTAGGACTTGTTTTCTCGTTATTTGTCCTTCGATCAACTGTTATATATTTTATAAATAATAATATATTATACTTACATTTATATTTTCAATCAATTTTTATTAATCTATAAACTATAACGAAACTACTATTTTTTTATTTTTAGTCAGAATCATTGACTAGCGACATCAAGTTATTCTTATGTTTGTTTTTCAATACATTTCAAAAGTTCCAAAACGATTTTCCTACATCGTATATTTTTATGAAAATTAAACACAAATGAAAATTAAAAATGTATACATTATTACAACTGATTCTATGAAACATAGCTCATAGCAATTATTTTTGTTTTAATTAATAGTTAGAAATTTCAAATTCTAGAAGCTTAGTGTTCTTTTGAATTAAAACAATTAATTTAAAGTGGCACACTTAAAGTAGTTAACAAATAAACAATAATTTAGTATTTATGGGATAAAAATTAATTTCATTAAAAATGTTTAATCATAATTTAGGTATTGTACACAAGTGGAAATAAAAATTCTTAATGCAAAACAATTATTTTGGTGATTTATATACTCTATAAATAAACGTAAAACTATTAATACATATCAATAGTTTTAAAACTAAATATACAAACTACTATTATAAACGACTTTATTATAGATTAAACTGATAGGTTAAAATTTATCTATATTTTGTTTTACAAAAATAAAAAACAATTTATATTATAAAAAAAACGTATATAATTATTGATTTACAATTTTATTTCTATAAAAACTTAAATAATGTTTTTGTGTAACTTACTACATACAGTACTAAATAAATTATACACCAATATCATATATTTATAGATAATTTGTACAACTTATATAAATATAATATAAAAAATACTAGCCAAATTACAAAACATTATGATAATTTTGTAAAATTAATATTCACAATATTTTATTGAGCATCCAATATATTTGGATCAATTTTATTTTAGAACGAAAAAATCTAAAATTTAAGTTTAGAAAAATATTATTGAATAATATTCTTGAAAATATTATAATTTAAATAGATAAAGTAATCCGTTTAACTGATTAGATATACATTACGAAAAAATAATGAACAACTACATGTTTATTTATTTATTTAACAAATAGTTTATTGTGGATATTTTAATAAAAATGTTAAAGTGTTATTTATATAAATTAAAATAATAAAACTTTATATAATAATTTTGAGGAAATAATAACAAAACAAATTTTTACAAACTAAACTTCGAATTGACAAGTTATTATTATCATCGATCATCAAACTTACAAAAACATTAACATATTTATTTATTTATATATCACAATTATAATAATTGATAAAATTAAAATTAAAATATTATCATAAATCAATTAGAAATTAGTAATAGAAAACATTTCAGTAGCAATCTGAACCATAAGCAAATAATAATTATCATTTCACCATTACGTTGGTACCTGAGTAAAAAAAAAAAATTATCATTTTAATTTAAATTAAATAAATTACAAATTTATAAAGATTAATTATATTGAATCATATTAAATTTGGGCATCATCTTACGTGAAAATAAAATGTTTTCTTTTACAATAATTCGCTTTTTTTTTAAATAAAACACCAGTTTCTTGAGAACTAATTAATAATAATTAAATTATTGTGACAGCATACAAAAAGAAATTTCAAGTAATAATAAAAAACTAAGTTTATCATATATCTTGCAATTTTGAAGGAAATACAAAACCATAAGTCTTGCTACAAAATTATAGATAAATAAAAATATCAATGAAAAAAAGGTATCTATTGTAATTTTATTAAGTTAAAAATTAAGTCAACTTGATTAAGGTCAATTAATATAATTAAAGTAACCATACCATGAGCTATGCAAATGGTCTGTTTTTTAAAACAACTACAAGCGAGAAAATTGTGCTTTTTAGAAATTGGAGACAACGGTAAAAAAATAAAATTAAAAATATATTTAATTATCACTTTCTTATGAACAAAAAAAATAAATTTATTTTGAATTATAACGTAACCTGCACGTTGTTAATCAACATTTTAAATAAATGTATTAATTAGTTTTTTTATTATTTAATAATAGAATTGCAATGTGTTATGACAAAAATGTATAGTTACTAAGGACGGCTAGGTTCTTTATATCCAGTATCGTTTCCACGAAAAAAGTCGTTTTCATAAAAAATAGTGATTCGCTGACTTATTTTATTGACTTCACAAAAGTTATTACTTTATTATGTTAACAAGCCTATTGGCATTTATCCAGAAGTCAACATGAAATAACAAGGTAATATTGATTTCTATTGTAACATCACGTACAATTTTACCTTAAAAACATGTTGCATACAGTATTCTTTAATCGTTCACAACGATGGCTCATTGTCAAATTTGTGGTCAATCATTGTCAAAAATGTGTTGACAATACATTCAAAAAACTTTGGATATTTTCGGATAACTGCCAATAATTTTAAATTTTATATTCGCTTAATGTTACTGTACAATATTCTCTATAGTAGACTCCTACACCAGAGTCCTATGCGAAAATTGATAACAATAGGTGGAATCGTATAAATTTCTAGAAATGCTATTCAGTAAGTATGCAATATAAACAAATTTGAGTAAACAAGTGTACAAGTATAATTTCTTATTATAATAACTTTGACAGAAACGGCTAATTTTTGCAACGTACAAATACTATAACAAAACAACATTGTAGTTACTTTCCACGTGTAACAATTATTTTATAAGTAAAGAGAATTTTATTATTATAAAGAGAATGATTGAACAATAATACCTTGGTAGAAAATTACTGTAATTAATTTTAATTGATATTAATGAATAAATTTTAATTAATATTAATGTAAAAATGTAATGTTTATTTTTTACGTGTTTGTTTACTGTATTGAAAATTTAAACTAACAAATGCAAGTAAAACAGATTATAAAAAAACCCTTTAGAAAACATTAGTTTTTATATATTTCATCATAGATTTAAAGTGGTTAACATTTCTGTAACATGCAACGTAACCAAACTCTATACATCTGATTACCTACTAAACTTCATAGGTTTCTAGAGTGAGACAACTATTAATAAAAGTACAGTCGTCTCTGAATAATTTCCTTGTGTTGTATAATTAAGAATTTAGAAATAAATCACTTCCATGTTGACTTTGATTATTGCCGCTAACTTTAACGCCAATGTATTTATTAAAAACACATCAATATTTAGTTATTTACATTTTAATATTAAAATATATTAACACATTATAATTTTTGTAATTATATGATTCTATTCACTGGCTATTTAATATCGATAATATTGTGGTATTAATAACATTTTATTTATTTTAATTATAAATTATAATAATAATAATAATAATAATAATAATAATAAGATAAGATTTTACATTTACATATTATTATATAAATTGTTTTTTATGCATCATATAAGAGTATCCATTATCATAATACCTACATTATATATATATGCGTTGAGAAATTAAATATTTCGTTAGTAATTTTGACGATGGTGTAAGACAATAATTAATAACCGCTTAATTTTCACAAAAATCTAATTGATTATGATTTATAACACGTCATGCCAAACATTTTGCAACCACGTTAGCCACGAAATTATTTACATTGATATTCCAGAAGGACATATTTTAAAAAATATAATTACTTGTCCTTTACATAATATGATAAAATTTGAATGCATATATTCAATTACATATTTTGTTATATTAATATGCAAAGGGAAATAGATAGTTATCTAATTATTAGGTTCGTTACTTCCTGTATGCGATCGTGTTTTATAAATCAAACTTTAAATTATAAAATAATTTAACGAATAAATAATAACAAATATAGTACTAAAACATTTTTTTTTTGTTTCTAAATGACTTCAAAAATTAATAAATTTGGAAACAGGTATTTTAGACAAATTATTGAAACCAAAAGAATATTTCTCATATCATAAAAACATTTTTGTTTGTATGCAATATATTCATCTAGAATGGTAAATATATTAATCGATTTTTTTCGTTTTAAATATTTAATATGATAATATTTTACTTTCACTCATGTGATTGTCCCAAAACAGTTACGTAAAGCAAATAATCGCCCATTCAACGTGCGATAAAGGTCTGTTTTTTATTGATTTTATAAAACGGTTAAAGTATGCGTTATACATTGATATATACGTTCACGAATTTTAAATTGGTAAGGAAATGAAAATTATACTGATTCAACATTTGAAAAGAGTAAACTCTATTTGAATCTCACCATATGTATACATATATTTTATTCGATTAAGGTCATATTTTTTTTTTTTTTTTATTATTATTATGTAATTGCTTTTGTCGAAGATATATTTATATTTGTATTATTAATTATTTATTATATTATATATATATATATATATATATATATATATATATATATATATATATATATAAAAGATATATGACTGATTGATCTATCAACGCACAGTTTAGACCACTGGATGGATTGGGCATGCATATCTATTATGACGTAAACATCCACTAAGAAAGGACTTTTCAAAATCCATCCCCTAAGTAGATCAACAAGGGTAAAAAAGGTAAAAATTATAGATATAGAATACATAAAATACTAAACACTAGAGCAAATGAATTTGCACGGGATTGCTATGTTGTTTATAAAAAAGTTTCTAAAAATAGAAAAATATTTAACATAGATTAATCTAACCCGGGCAATGCTAGGTTATATAGCTAGTATATATATATAATAGACAATTAGTAATTGTGAAAAAATTACGACATCTAGTTTACTCTTTTATTTTCTAATCGATCTTATTATACTGAATCTATACTTTTATAAAAGTTTAATATAAAATGATATTCCTAAGTTAACAACTTACCTAATTGTCATTATTTTATTTTTTAAATTATGTTTTCAAAAGTAAGTATTTGTACTTCAAAACTTTGGAAAATATATAACAATAATTTCCCTTTTATTTCTTACTTATAGTTATGAATATTTCAAATATTATACTTCTTTAACTGTATATGTTCACTAAAAATTAATGCTCTTATTTGACGAAAGATCACTCACATATTTCCCGTAGTCTATTGTTTAATTTGTCAAATTTGAAAAACTTAAAATGAAAATGGACGATTATCCAATCCCTATCAAAACCGATTACGAGCCATGCTGTGATTGCGGGACGTGTTTGTGATGTAGATTATAGTAACAGTGTTTTGGAATAATAATTCATTCACAACTTTAAATAGAAAAAGGTAAACAATAAACAATCTCTACAAAAAATATAACTATTAGTGACACCTAATGTCAAATAATTCTCATAGAAAAATGACAATAGTCTCAACGATAGCATTCAATGACGTCCACGTTACATGCCTGCAAAAATTAAAATTAATGTATTTACAATTCTTGAACACGATAATTATTGTTGCTTTATGCGTGTATATATTTTTTATACAAAATACATAAACATACACATATGTGTGTATGTTTTGTATAATAAAATGCATAAGCATACACACACATGTGTATGTTTTCAATACAAAATACATAAACATACCCACACGTATAAATATTTATGCATAGTGACATTCAAAACTTTAGAATTTTATGTAGCCAAATATTTAAAGACCACTATTTCAAAGTATAAACTAATTTTTATTCTATGTGAATATTATAACATTCTAGTTCTGATTTCAAAATAATCATAAAAACATATTTATAACAATATATGAATTACCTACTTACCGTTAATTAGAAGTCGTACAGAACATATTGTTATTTATTGTAAATGTTTCGTACCAGATCCTTACCCAATCTATAGGAATATAGCTACGGGAAATAAGATTATGTGTAAAATAGATACTATTGAAAAACAGCGAACTAACATAAATCGATATTGCTTATAATTAAATACGTTTACATGAAAGATTAATAATTCAAATAACAAATGACAATCTATTAATACTATACAATGAATCTTAAAGTAACTCGCATCACAATGGGCATCTGTACTCGACAACAACCAACTCCAATGAAGATAGCACCAAAACAATGACGATGACGAGTGATAATGGAGGTCGCGTATTTGTCCAAAATGGAATATTATAGTTTATAATAAATACGTAATAGTGGACACGACAATGTACCATCAAAGGCGTAAACGCAACGACGACGACTTTTCGCATACGCGCGACGGACGACGAAGCAACCAGTCCCCACTGACGAACCAGGAACCCATATAAATCATACTAGATATGATACGTAACATCATCCCACCTTGAAAGACGACGGGTGAGCATTGAAGTTAACGTCTTTCAAAGATTTCAATGGTGACTGAAAAACTAAAGCTGAATTCTGACTCTTCGCGATGCCCATTTCATATAATATACCCATAAGTACGAAATGCATTAAAAACTTCGGTATTTATGTATTTATGATAAATTTTTCATTATTATTTGTAATAACTAATAAACTAAAAGATTGTTGTATTAGCCATTAAAACATGCCAATTTCACTAAACAGTGTTTAAGGTCTTATTTACAAAACAAATAATTCAAATTATAAAAAAACAAATATTTATTTTATGCGCACTACAAAGCTAGTTTTTACTGAGTTTTATGGTACTATAATATATTTACTGAGAGAAATCTAAATATTTCTGATTGTATAAAAAACTATATACTTTAAATAATAATTCAAACACGTTCAATATCTATTAATATAAACAAATATTCCATAATAAAAACACTTATCAAATACAAACAGGGATGTTAATATTTTGAATGCAATGGTATTGATTTAAGAAAGAGCAAACCGTAATGGTATCAGATAAAATATAAATGGAATATTATGAATAGATAAATGGGATGTTTCCAAACATACATTTCTTTTACTAAAATATTAAGTGAAAATTTAATGTATATTTGTGTAAACTATATAAGGTGATAATAAATAAATTTAGTTCTTCACTCGTTATTTTATGAAAAAAAACACTGAATATTGTCGCATTTGTAAATATATGTATTATAAATGGTCATTGCGGAAATCGAAACTGTGACATCATGCGTATTTTTTAACATACCTATAACTAGAGAACAGAGGTCCAAAAACAAAATGTAATGTCAATAAGTGTTTAATAATTTTTAGAGTTGTATAAAGTCCTTTAACTTTACACAATAAATGTTATCCGAATAAATATATACGACAATTTAAACAATATTATAATGCAAAATTGTAACATGTTACAACTGAAATCATATCGATCTAAAAATTCAGCTTACTCAAGTGGGTGAATCGAAAATAATAATGACAAAATAATAATGATAAATAATAATGAAAAAGAATAATTTGTCTATGATAATTTAAAATAATAATAAAAATACGATAAATATACTAGTCATAAATATAACTACATATATGTATTATAATTCATAATATACCTATATTGATATAAATAAGAGTATAAGATATTAATATTATTATTTAACAAAATATAAAGTTGTAATTTAAAAACTCAAATTTAATCTTTACGTTTCAACTATTAAGTTTTAAAATAATATAATTTGTTTATTGTGTGAACACCGAACAGTTGCTGAAACATTTTTGCTTAATTTATATTCTATATGAAATACAAAATATTTAAAATTCAAATTATTTATCCTTCACTTAAAAATAATAAACAAATTATTTTAAAATGATGTCTCACTTTCATTCAATGTATTAGATTTGTATATCTATTAGAAATACAATAAAATCACGCTACGCTAGAACTAACAGAATAATATATAAAATATCATCTGACAAGAAAAGATTACAAAGATTTAACATTTCAATTAATTGTCGAGGCTAATTGTGTTTGTTCGAAACCTAACAAAAAAAATTAAATTTTTTATTTTTAACAATTGTATTTTTTTTTATGAGACGTCATACGTACATTTAAAAAATACAATGAAATGTCATTCAAAATGTTTTATCTTTAAATTTAGTAATAAGTGTTTAAACTGTAAATTTAATGTGTCCACAATTCAAGATTAGCGTCGCGACGCGTGATTTTGTTAATTATATTTTCCTCAAATAGATGAAAACAAATGTACACATATAACATCCTCACAACAAAAAATCATTTTCTCGATAAGTTAAAAAGAAAAACCATACAAATGTTTTATCATAATTTTTTTTTAATAAAGAAATTGTTTAATTAAAAAATTAATGTCAAAATCATAATATTATATCGTGTTGAAAAAAAAATAATCCACTTGATAAAAACTACAATAAATAAATTATATTTCCATCATTGTAATAACGTCTGAAGTTTTAAACAAAATAAATGTAAATCTCATAAATTTTAACTCGAACAATAACAAACGAAAATTTTACAATTTTAGGTTAAGGTCAAGAGACGCGACAATAATGAGGACATTGAAAACTATGAGGTTATAATAGTAAGTGGTGAAATAATTTCTATTTTTAATATATAGATGTTTAAAATAATCAAATGTAATTATTTTTTTATATTATTGTACACAATAAATGTGTATATAGTGTAGACAAAATATTTCTAAAAATTCATCATAAATTAACTTACACATAAACAGCAAACAATTACATTTTTATTGAACACTGCTATAAATATTGATAAACACAATTTTATAAATTATCCATATTTTATTCTCATATTACATTATTTAAATACAAAGTACGTTAATCGTATATGATCTTATCGAATAAATTAATTAATTGCCTACAAATAATTTAAGAAAAAATATAGTAATGTGTATTTAATATTCAAAATAACAATAGTAATAAATATTATATTTATAGTTGCATTTAATGCATAATAATAAAATGTTTTCTTTTTAATCATAAATTTTCCATGATATTAATGCATTATACAGACTACACAGTGACAGTGTGTTGGGCACTCATATCACATCGTTTAATCCAATCTGAATGTAAGCCAATGTATAGTAATATTTAAATTTCGAAATTAATGATAAATTATTATCGTATACGAAAAATCATTCTAAACATAATCTGATATTGAACTGTTATAATATTTAAAATTTTTAATAATTATAAATGAAAATGTAAAATTATAAAAAAATATGTTCCAATATTCTAATATACAAATGAACGTTATATTATAATATTCTGTTAAGCTATTTGCTATTAAAATATCAAGAATTAATAACACCCTAATATTCACATACTATTAAAAAAATCTAAAAATAGTACGAATACTTTCATAATATGTATTCATATCGTTTATTAAAAACATTGATCCACAATAGTTCCATTAATTATGTATTAAACTTTCAATTCTTATAACTTAATAGTACTTATTTAATCAACAATATCTATACAGAAAACAATTTTTCCAATAATATTAATGTAATTTCTAAAATTTATATACATTTACCAATTCATTTTTCTTTAGTAAATAACTTTAAACGCTATACTTATTTGACTATAATATAATTAAGTGGTATAAATTTTCAAAAAATGATCCAACATTGTAAAAATATGATAGTTTAAACGCATATTTAAATGATTTTTTACGAATTTTATACATATTTTGATAGTCCAAGTGCATATATATATATATACAGTGTGTAAACGCTAATTGAAAACACTCAATATCTTTGCGCAGACTCAAGATATTTGAATTATCTCTTTTTAGTTAATTTTTATACATAATTAGACATAAATTTATGCTATTTGAACTATTTTCTGCTTTATACGATTTTATAGAATTTATACGACGTGCTGAAGCATGCATTGAGCACAGTGGCCAACAGTTTGAGAAGTTTTTAAGATGAAATTGTTAAAAATTAATTATTGTAAAAATTAAATTAAATTGTTACAAGAGTTGAGTTTATTATTAATTAAACTGTTTAATTAATTACTTGTTAAAAGTAATAAAATATATAAATTACATACCTAATTTTTTTAGTTCCTAATCCTGTTTATTCAAGTTAAACTATGACAAATCAACATTTCAAAATTGCTTTATTCATTTATAAGTTAAAAAAATTTGTGAAACTTAAAATAAACGATAAAGTAGCTGAACCAACGTCAGTAATTTAAAAATATCTATGTAATTGCAGAAATGTTATAAATTCTTGCAAAAAATATCAAATAAATTAAAATATCCGTATCTTAGCTAATTTTGATCCTAAAAAGTTGGTTTTACCATTAAAATTCTAAAAAAATATGGACAAAAATAATCAGTAGTCAAAAGAGGGATTGCCATTTGAAAAAAAAAAATGGTGTTGCGCATGCGCGAATCTATAAAGCAAAAAATAGTTCAAATAGCATAAATTTATGTCTAATTATGTATAAAAATTAACCAAAAAAAGATTATTCAAATATCTTAAGTCTGCGCAAAGATATTGAGTGTTTTCAATTAGCGTTTACACTCTATACATTTCTAAACCTTACTTATAACACAGTTAATAGTTAATAAATTATTTATATTTTATTGAATAAGTGCCTTATCATGGTGGGCCCATACAATTACGTATATAGTTATATACAATTAATAATTATATGTAGATTATGTACTTTTAAATATAAAACTGTTATAAACTTTAAAGCTTATAAGTAATAGGTAAAAATAAACAGTATAACAAAATAGACGAATATCTTTAAAAATGAATACAGTATCACAATAAAATTAAGATTAAGTTTAGTTTAATGATAAGTAAAATAAATATAATTACAAAAAGAAATATTAAAAATTAACCGCAAGTTTATAAGTTATTTATCGAATTTTGAGTAGAATCAGGATTTTCATGCACTAAAATATATAGAAACTTGCATAAATGTTTGTACTTAATGTCGCTAAGATATACATTACATTTTTTTCATCTGTATAAAATTGTAATAGATATCAAAATACATAACCAATGTTACGCAATGTAATAGGTAAATATCCTTTTTATTATTACCGTTTTCTATATAATTGGTGTGTAAAAAAAGTTGTATGCATTTCAAATAGTGAAAAAATATTATTTTTATAAAAAAAACGGTAAACAATTCGATTGTTTCTCATGAACGAAATGTCCTTTGTCCGAGAAAACGATTTACGTGACATAATATATAAATGTGACAGATACGCAACCCTAATCAGGCGAAGTATTAAATTTAAGTGAAAAACTTACCGTGGTATGGCAGGAAGGTTAACAAAAAGTTTTAAAGGGTGAAGTCCGAAAAACCTAAGAAATCGGAAATGAAATAAAAATAGTCCATGAAGACTGTCGGATACGACATTCAAAGTGAACATTTCACATGCACAACCGCATGTTAGAACAATGTGTAGTAAAGATCGTATTATGTAAATTTGCATTTAAATACGATTGTAAAACTATTAAAAATATTCATGCTACATCTAACAAAAAACTGAAGAAAATAATACACATTCCTACTAGTGGTAAGGTAAATAACGCCGGTGAAAACATTACTGATTAATTAGACTAATCGTATACATTCAAAGATGCAACGACTCAGTTTGTTGTTTTTTTTTCTTTTTTACGATATCGTTTGAATGCTCCATCAATATTGGTTATGGATTTTAGAAGTTTTGCTCCTACTTACTCTTTAAACTTCTATAAAATATTAATGTTATTTAAAAGGCTATTAAAACTAGTTAGGAATTCATAACCTTTCGGGGAATGAAATATACCTAAAATATACCCTCACATTATAATAAATAAATAAATAATAAATATGTTACAAAATCGTTTGACTTTACTCTTAGCATTTACCAACTTAAATTACATTTAAATTCATAAATTTAATCTTAATCTCTGTACTATTGTAAAAAAAAATGAATGAAATTTTTAATAATCAAATCGCTTAAACAACTTAATTTATACTAATAGTCAAACTCCATACACGAACAGTCGAAAACAAATAGGTTAATATTTTTTTTCTTCGAAAATGATATGTAAATATTATAATAACGCCTCGTCAACAATTACAATTCTGATTTCTTTCACAAACTACATACAAATATCAACAAGTTATTATTTGAATATAATTCTATTAAAACTGTAAAAATCATAATAGACTTATCATGAATAATACAGTGGTTCGCAATATAATCCTTATTTCTTCGTTAAATAAACGTCTAAAATTATTACGTTATAAACTTATTTAAATTATAAAGAAAAAAAACCTAACGTATTTGCGTAAAACTACAGTCATACTATCATTTTCTTTATTAATGGAGGAAATGACATATTTTTGTTTTATTTTAACTTTGAAAACAATATTTGTATTGATTCATTTGTATCACTGTAATCCGGTTCGTAAAAAGTTTCACAATATAGGTATCAGTTATTTTAACTGTTAAAAGTTTAATTCCAAAAATTTACGCCAAAATATTAGAACGTGTGTACAAAAATAATCTGACATTGCAATATTTTTAAGACTTTCTCAAAAATATGCCCGATGCCAAAATATAAAATATAACTTACACACACACACACACACATACACAGCTATGTGTGTAACTAACAGCTAAGGGTTCAATATTTTTTTGTAATACATATTTATTTCATCTTCAATCAATCAATTTGATTCAATAATATTCAAATAATAGTAGGTATTATTTATAATATTTATATCGAAGCATGAACAAATTTTTATTTCATTAAATTGCTTTTACTCACTATTCACTATAGTCACATTGTCGAACTTTTAATATTTTAATATTCTGGTCAAACTCGCAATATTAATTATTATTCAGTTATTAAGCGGAATCACGGGCAGAGTTGTTTGTGTATTTAATTTGTGAACAATAGCTTGATTTTAAAAAAAAATGTACTCGTATTAACCATATAATATTTTGAAAGAATTGATAAGAACAAGGCTTAACGATCAAGTGGACGAATTAAAAAAAAATATATTTATTTTATTTTATCAACAAACCGGGGAGATTCCAAAGAAAAAAACTATTTTACATTGTAAACTAATGACACAAATAAAATATTTTAAACAGAACATTATCGTTTTCAATTGATCGAACCTTAATACAAACATTTTTCAACATTTATCTTCGATCCTTGTTGTTTATAATAGCTAACCTTTAATTATACATTTATCATCGAATATATGTCAATTTGTAGCAATATCTTAAAATCCATTAAAGTATGTTTAACTTTTCAATACAAACCCGTGCATGTCTTATTATTGTAGACTAAAATAAAAAATGTATGTTGCGTTTGTTTCATCTACTGAATATTGTTTTTGAAATAATTTCATTAAAAATGTAATATAAAATTTAAAATCTTCTATATGTTAATAAGTTGTTTTATTTTTATTTAATTGTTTGATATTCTTAAAACATGTATTCATGTTAATTTCTTTTTTTTATTTAGGAAATTATACAATCTATACATATAAAGTAGCACAATCAGCATAATGGATATTTTTTATATAGTATATTTGAATTAAGTGTAGAAAGAACCATTTAGTGAAGGTACTTTGGCGTGAATTTATAAATTATTTAGGATGTTTGGGTGTTTAACTTATAAGATCTCTGGGTCATTGTCGCTTGAGCCTTCTGGGTGGGGGTTCCAGAGATGTAGATGGATAGTAGATTTTTAACATGGGGATGGTATGATTTTGAAGGCCATTTCTGAATTTGAAGTAGAATGATTTGGTTGTTTCAGTGACTTTTGGAATGTGGAAATTTGTGTGAAGGGTGTGGTTTGATATATATGGAAGAGCGTTAGTTATGAGTCTGAGGATTTTTGATTGGAACACTTGTATTTTTTGTGTATTCGATTTTTTGGCAGTGCCCCAGAGCTGTATGCCGTATATCCAGATGAATTTAAGAAGGATATTGTAGATGTGAATTTTGGTTTTGAGGGAATGTTTTGAGAATTTACTGAGGATGGGTTTTAGAAGGCAGATTCATTTGTTTGGTTTTAATTTTGTTGCGTGGATGTGCAATATTTAGCCTATTTTAGACGTTTATTAAAAACTAAGCCTAGATAAATTGACCGTGTCGGAGTTTAGAATGTGTAAATTGTTTATATGTACTGGTAGTAGTTGACTGTGACGGAAAGCAAAAGTAGTGTGAACTGACAAAAAAAAATTTCGAGAAGTAGCGTCCGCTTAAGTATGATTTTAGTTTAAAAAGGAGGTCGGAAAGCCAAAATTTATTAAAAGCCTGTGCAACATCTAGAAATATTGCCAAGGTGTAGAGTTTCTTTTCTAAGGAGCAGAAAATGGTATCAGCTATTCGGTGTATTTGATAGTTGAATAATATTCTTTCAATTAAAACTGAGTGTCGGAGAAGTGTAGGGGAAATTTAGTTTCTTTTCCTTGACAATTGAATAGATTCTAATTAATATTAATTTTTCATAGAATTTTAAGAAGAAGGGTAATAAACTAATTGGTCTGTGTGAGAAGGGATTATATATTGGTTTGTTAGGTTTAGGAAAGATAATAATTGTGGCAAATTTCCATTGAATCGGGAATTCGGAGATTCGGAGAATAGCGTTGAAAATATACATGAGGTGTATTATTGCTTTATCGGGGAGTTTGCGGCTCACCTACAAATTCTTCCTTACCGGGTAAGGTCAGGTGAGGAATTGTCTCACCCGCCCATCCAAAGTGAAATTGTATTTATTTATTTCAAATAAATGATGGCAGCCCGCGTTTCCTGAAAGCTTCATGGCATTATCAGGGAGTACGTGAATATTGCCGATTCTTTTTTTTTAAATAAAAAAAGACTACTGGAGTTCACAAGTTTGTTTAAAATAATCAAATTTAAACTTAAGTAAAACTTTTGACTAAAAACAAATGTTTTATAAAGTTCAAAATGGTTTAATTTTTAAAAAATTACCATTGACCGTTAAACTTTCCAATTCCCTTCTTATTTTTAATTTTCATATCAACTTTATCAGCGAATTATCGAATTTGACAGTCAATTAATAATTAGGATTTTAGTTCTGGTTTTAAATTCTACAAACAATTATTTTGAGTCAAAATAACGGAAATACTAAATAAATATATATATATAGATAGATAGATAGATAGATAGATAAATATATAGATAGATATATAGATATAGATAGATAGATAGATAGATAGATAGATAGATAGATAGGATAAAAAACTATTTATACCTTGTACTTACTTATTATTAAGTAATTACACTATTCTATAATAATACGAGTATTTATACTCGTCTAATTGATTTTAAATACATAGTTTTGCCTATAATATAGTACATATAAATAAATATTTAGTAAAAAAAAGTACGTTTTTAAATATTCTTTTGTATCAAATATATAATAATGATCTTTATTATCCGTACATATAATAATAATATATAGTTAAGATATATATATATGGATTATCTGATTCATTAGTCGTGCATTATTTACATAATTTAATTAATTTGAAACTAGTTACTATGCATCCAAACGATACGCAAGTATAGACAACTAAATCCCATTTATAATGAATTTCCAATGTTATTATAACCAGTTTTATAACAACAAAATGAAGTAGTATAATTTGAATATTTAATATATATATTAGTAACGTTGCTATGATCGTCTATGAAATTATTTTATTCAATTATAATATAATAAATAATATTTTCTTCATAATGTTTCAAGACAATGTCAATGTTATTCGTTATGGAGTATTTAAATTATTTTAATAGTAAAATTAGAAAACAATATTCAAGAACTGAAATACATTTAAGTATATTTAAATAAGAATTATTGTTGACTTTATTGCGTTTTCCAATTTAAAAATATTTAAAACTTTTCGAATTAATATTTTATCAAGTAGTAAAACTTCTACGCAAATTGAATACATATTTAATAAGTCAGTTTGTTTAAAAAAATTTCATAAATTAAATAAGTTGTAAAAAAGAAATCTCAAAATAATATTAATATATAATGATAAGTGATATGGTAGATATCCTTCTCTAATTTAATTTTAAATTTAATTCCATTCTCGGTCATTGTATAATAAAATAATAATTATTATCACTACTTTCTATGACCAATCGTGTGTAGCACAGAAAATTCATATTTGACAGACACGTTGTGGTCAACAATAATTATTATGGTCATTGATGGTCATCTATTATATAATAACATATTATCTACATTGAAAAAATATAATACTGAAATAATAATCCTTTCGTGGATATAATCACTAGCTCGCATCGACGAATCTATTGGTGTATAATCGTATAGAATTGTGTTGTTCAAATCGACAGAAGAATATTTTAAACAAAGAATTTATATTACCAATATTATGAGCCAACACTCGATGCTCTGCAGGTTATTAGCAAGTATTGATATAGGAGGTACAATACATATTTCACGCGTTGTTACGAAACAAATGTTAACTATCACGAACAGCTCAAAATTAATTATCAAAGCTATTTATTCGTAACAGTACATACAATAAAGATAAACAAAACAAATTTGTCGTGCGAGGTATGTTAAAGTTGAGTTAAATTAATTCACATTTTTAAGTTGTAGTGATCGTCCTTATAACAGGATTCCGTACGTATGTATAATTTATTATTGTCGTTGTTATATTGTATAGTTTTGGCCTACAAGATGAATATTATTTTTAAGGACTTTCCCAGTCGTAACAGTTATAACTTTCATTTAAAAATTTGTTTAAATTATGCAATTTGACAGTTGCATCTAAATAATTTAGATTTAACGCATGACAGATTTCAATTAACATAAGAATTTGAATACATTTAATAAACATCTTTAATGTTAAAAACAAATATAACAACTTTTATTCGAAACACATTATAAATTTTTGAATTATTAATATTCAAATTCAAGCAAGTCAAAAACACACTAACTTAAAAACCTGATAAACTAAGAAAAAAAATTCTCGTTCAGGTTGACAGTTTATATGAACAATTTTTCGATAACCAATAAATAATCCAACAAAAATAATGTTTAGCTCTTTATTTACTATTATTTGTTTTTGGAAATTAGACTCTAAAAATGATCATATTTATGATGATAAACAATGTCAATGTTCTCCGGTAACATTTTTAAAAGCCTCTTTTGACTTAGTGGCAATTAAAATGCCCAGTATCATCCATTAAACGCACTTTATTTTAACTTGTATTATTTTGTTACATATATTATATTACTAAATTTAAAAGCTTAATTTGATTTTATACTCTTGGATAAAACACACGGTTAAACACACTGATTAAACATTGTTTAATAATAACTGGATTAAGGACAGCCATAAAGGTACGACATATATATCAAACCAGAATATTTGAGAAAAAGCCTGCAGTGTCAAACAATAAATTAGTCCTATCAAGTTTTATATTACATATAAAAGCAATGAAAACATAACAATTTTAAATATTTTTAAATTACAGAATAAACAGAGAAAACAAAACGGTCGATCATCTTTATTAACGTATTTTATATTCGTTAAATATCCTCGGGAATCTACAATCAAATTAAATTCCTGTACAATTCTGTCGAAAAGTTTTTAATTATATGTGTATATATTTGTATGTATATATGTGTATATGTGTATATATATGTATATATATATAGTGTTTAACAAGAAACAATTAAATAGATCATAAATTATTAATATTCTAACCACTAAATAATTTAAATTTAACATATTATTATACCTTTTTTTATAATAGTATACAAATTTGACTTCTATTCCCCTTTTAGGAATAAATTCAATTTATATTAAAACTAAAAAATAACTATATTAAAACTAAAAAAAACTATATGAATAAACAACCTTGAATTATATCCCAGAAAGGTCTGGTTATAAATTCAATTCAGTTAATGTGTTCTATATTTGTCGTGTTGTTTATTTCTGAACGAATGATTTATTAATTGATTTATTTGAATGTTTTCGTATGATATGGTGGTAAGTAGTCGATTGAAAATTGTAAAACAAATTCTCTCAAAATATTATAAGGTATGTATATTAAGCATTTAATGTTTGAAATAATTTACAATCGATAGGTACAGAGTAAATAACCAGTAAATATGCAAATGACGTACCTAATACTAAATTTAATCATTTAATCTGCCAAAGAGTTTTTTCCAGTCCGAAGAACCGTTATTTTTTAAGAAAAAAGAAAACACTAGATTACACGAAGAATGTATTTTTAACCTTCTCCTACTGCTATAATAACCGAATTATTTATAAATGGTTAACATGTAATGTTACAATGCACATAACGAATAGTTTATATATACTATGTACTTGTATTTAAGGAAATATAACGTCAAAACCACTATGACTATCTATTGAAAAACACGTTGGGTATACCTAGAACGTGAAAACCATAGAACTTACCAGGGCTATAGCTCTGTGCGGCAAATTTTAAATGGTGACAAAATTTTAAGTAAATTTGTGTTTTTTTAAAAAAAAAAATAGATTGTTGTTTATGTTGAATACTAATTTTTAAATTGTACGTATTTTAATAATTGATACCTCAATATACTCAGATATATATATATAAAAACGAAAACTTGAACTATATCTCTGGGCCCACCGACGGGATACGAGCGCGTGTCGACTATTCGTAATCGTTCCAACGAGATCATAACAATAACGGAGTAAAACATCAGTTGAAAAACAAAAACAAAACACGGTGCGCGCGCGCGCAGGCGAAAACCGGTCGTGTGCGGACGGCAGACAGATTACTTTTTTTTATTTTTTTGTTCCCCACCTGTTACTATTTATAGATGTGTTTTTTAATTTTAATTTGTTACACGCACCCATTTATACGAGTACGTAATAATAATCGGACGACGGCGGCGGCGGGAAAAATCGAGTTTGCCGTAACGCGGGAGAGAAAATAAAAAACAAAACAATATTATTATCGCCGTGGCCCCGCCGCGGTGTAGTTTTGGTCTTCTCTGTCGGCGTGCGCGTGTGGCTGTGGTGCGTGTGGTACCGCGGAAACGGAGACCTCCGCGGCGGCGGGTTTCGCCGACGGAAAGCACCCCCACGCGTGCCAGTCGCGCGTTCACCGTCCGCGCGCGAGTCCGCTTTTTCGCGTCTCGGGAAAATACGTGTTACATTGCGAGTTGTCGGCGCGGACGCGAGAGGCCAGAAACAGTTCGCGAGACTGCCCGTCGTGCCGGCGTCCATTTCCCGAGACTTACGCGCGGCGACGACCGAGACATATTATTCGTTCGTTCGTTTTTTTTTATTTGTGTTTCGCTCGCCGAATTCCATTCGACGTTTGGTTTTCGGACTTCCAGTCGCCCGAGTACCGGCGGTCATTGGTTTTGTTTTTAGATTTTCTCGGACTTTCGGCGATCGTTTTTGTTAGTTCCAATTTTCTATTTATTTTTGTTTTTTGCGTTTTTTTTTTAATTTCCCGTTAATATTCGGCGCAATGTTGTACGCAGTTTCACAACGATACGACGACAGCAACGATAACAAAGGGTGAGTAATGATACAACGTATTTATTGTAAAGTCGTAGTATATAATATATACACATAAATCATAATTCTCGAGGTGCGCGTATACGTATTTCATTGTTTTTGAAAAAAAAATTTTTATACCATCAAAAATGTTGATCCCTCGGCCTATACGATTTATAAATATAACTCTTATTTCTTCGAGAAAATCTCGTATTCCGAATGAGTACCAAAAAACGGTCGGCCGATAATTCTTCTTCTCTTTTATTTTCATGTTCACGACCGTCCGGCCCATAGTGCCGGCGAAGGCGTGTTATCGACACCTACCGTCAAATCCATAATAGCAAATTATTGTTTTCCATATTACAACGATGTTTATAACCGATAAAACCGTATTTTATTACGAACTGTCCGGTGTACGCAGTTATATCATGTTACGTATCTCACTATAGGTTCCCGAATAGCAATAACAAATTTGATCTCTACACTTCGTATAGGTACGGGCTTACATCGATGACGTGCGACGAACAATACGATATCCGATCAAATTCAATTTGGTAAAACTCATTTTCTCTTATTGTAATGAGTAGAACAAACAAATAAATGATACTTAAATTAACATTATACCAAAAATATAGCTATCATCATTTAATATTTTACCAACGCCCAGTACAATTATTTAATTTTGACTTTTTAAAATAGATGTTTTGCCAGAGTCTTTAAAACTGTAGTAAAGTATAAAGAGAAACCCAAAACATTATACATTTGATATAAAATATATATTAAAAACACAAAATGTTGCGTGTTTTAGTTTTAATAATAGCCATATGGGCTTCTAGCCAATAAATATAATAATAATACACATGAAAATGAGTTTGTTGTACCTCTTTTTAATTTAGATTGTTGACAAATTCAAATCAATACGTAATTTAATTTTCCTTAAAAATCATATAAACATGAATATATTTATATTTTATTTATTCAAATATTTTTTTCTATATCATTTTACACTATTATATCCCAACACATAAATACAATTAATAATAATTTAGTATTCTTTAAATTCTTGTTTACCTCTCGAACAAAAAAAAAGATAATATTTACTAACTATTTCAAAATAGTGTATAAATTCAACCAAGTATACTTGACATTTTTATTTTAACCTCCTAAGTAAAACGCTCATAACACCTCTGTCATTTACCAACAAATTTATTGAATAGTTAGTTTATTATCTGGTAAATAACAAAACAGTAAATCTATTTTATTGCATTGAAAACAATTTGATATATAAAATTTTTAATGTTTTCCTATAACCAATCTATAAAATACCTGTTATATTTTTAAAACTTTAACACATTTAACACATTTACCGATATTAAACTTAATTTTATACATTTATTTTCTAAAATGTGTAATAATACAAAAAGAAGGTGGTTGATTAGTTGTAATTAAATGAGAATAAGAAAATTCAGGATATAAGTCCGAGAATTGTTTTAGAAAAAATGTTCATAAAAAAAAAAATGTAAAATAAAGGAAAAATGAAATAAAAATAAAGCAAAATAAATAGACCGTTTTTTTTCTTACCTTACTGCTCGTACTTGATTTTTTATTGTGTCTATGAGTATAATTGACCATGCAAAGAGAAATGAGAAAATAGATTGGGTCGGTGCCTTCACTTCAAAGTTGAAATCACCGACAAATTAAACAAGCCTATACGTGTATATACAAAACTGAAGTCGTCCAATGGAAAACTAATTCAGTCGCGAATAGTGGCTCGTAGATGGAGTGTGCGCACACTAACAAGAAGACGTGATCATCGAATCGTCTATGGTTTAATTATATATATATTGTATGACAGTTTTCTTCTATATCAGACTATTTTGTTGATCCGATTACCAAGTGACCAAATTGTTATTCAATTTTCCGCACCCTGCTTTTGTAGTAATAATAATAATAATAAAATAGTAATAATGATGATACTCAACGTTATGATTATTCGACTTTAATTCGTTCTCATACCTATTTTGTTTTGTTTAAGTTAGGTTTATGGTATGTTTATGTAACAAGTTTATATTTTTTGATACTTCGATGATTAATATTCTCGTGTGTATTGGTTGCTTATTATTAATTCGTTTTTATTCAGATAGTCTATATGAAATTTATTCGATATACGTATTGTGATTTAAGTTTTTTTTTTTTTTTACTCGCAAATTAATCAGTGTTCCGAAAGTAGTAAACATCAGTATATTATTACTTAGAAAAAAAAGTACAAAATATTTTCGTATGGTATTATATATGAATACACCAATACATAAAATGCTTTTTACTAATAATTATTATAATAATGATATGTGTGCATATCATTACAAATGTGTTTTTTCATATAAAAACAAAATTTAATTATAGAGAATAATTTTAAGTTCGTAATAAATACTCTTGAATACCATAAAAAATTTATTTGACAAAATATATTTTAATCGCTAAAGACTAAATTATATGGAAGATAAACATATTTATTTAAATTTGTAATAACAATAAGTGGATAAATTAGTAAAAATACATTTTTTTCATTCAAATTGAAATAAATACTATAAAATATTCTCAAATGGCTATTATTATTATATTGTTACTCCACATATTAATTAATATAAATGTGTACATTATTATTTTAAGTATAAAACTCGTTATGTTTAAAAAATAATTATGGTTATATGTTTAATTTTTTTTTTATTATATTTTAATCCTAAGATAATACGGAAATACATATATCACATTTTCATTATATTTTGTATAATATTTAGAGGTGTACTTATAATTTGTTTTTTTTAATTAAACTAAAATTGTAATAATATAATAATAAAAACAATAATAACTTTTCATTGACCTCCTAAGATTCTCACGATATAATATTTATAAAACCGAAAAGTATAGACTTAAGTTCCCATCAAAATTAAAACTGTCTGATACAAACATTTATAGACTCAGTTTTAAAAGACAATTTTTGTTCTCAATGATCATTACAATGGAATTAATATACACATATATAATATACTAAAACGATATTTATATTTGTTTTTATTCGATACACTTAAACTCGTATGTACTTGTCTATAATATTTAAAGCTGAACGACATTGAAGAATGTGCTAAAAGTTATTCGTGTTACCAAGCTTAACTATAACGACACTCAATAGTTTTTTTTTAATTACTACACTATAATTTCCTTGAAAAATATATTTTCAGTTAAATTGAAATATGTAAAAAATTAAAGAAATCACAGTTTTTCGTTATTAGATTTCCTTTAGTTGTTTTATTTGTTATATGTACAATATTTCTATCACGTTAACCATTAAATTATTTTCAAATGTATTAAAGTTTTAACATTTCTATACAAAAAAAAAATTAGTAAAGATTCTTGTCAAAGTAATAAAGCCATTCACTTTACAAATATATGTTTTTTATTTTTATAAAATAAACGTTTTAAATCAGTAAAGACCCTTCAAAAGTTGTATGTAGCAAACATAATAATAAAGTGTATATTGAATATGACTTTTAAGTTATTTCATAGAGGTAGAACGAAATTATTAAATAATTTTACTAAAATATGTCAAATAAATTTCAATGAAAAGTTAGAATTTATCGGCCATTTTAGATTTTAGACTTACTGGAAATTTGCACATTTTCAATACCATTTTATTCCTAAACATACCCATTACATGTTTTGCACTTGCATGTCAACATAAAAATTCTTAGAACATTCAAACCAAATCGAATAAAATTAAATGACAATTTTAATTACATAATATATTACGCCGGATTTATCATTCTTCTTTTTAATAGTATTGATTATTGTTCCGTGTTATAATTTAATAGGAATAATAATATACTTAAATGAATTATCGAGTTAATCCTAAGACTATTATTAAGAATTATGTTTTCTTTGTCAATTAATTAAAACATGAATTTAAACTTTTTTTATTCTCTTTTTTCATACAAACATTTACTTCAAATCAATATTTATTTCAATTGGCAATTATAAGCATTGTCATTTTTTTTAAGACAACCTAAATATTAGCAATTAAAATACATGTCTTGCAAGTTTGTTAATATCATTTTCA
Source organism: Schlechtendalia chinensis (assembly GCA_019022885.1). Taxonomy (NCBI): domain Eukaryota; kingdom Metazoa; phylum Arthropoda; class Insecta; order Hemiptera; family Aphididae; genus Schlechtendalia; species Schlechtendalia chinensis. Next base: position 51,664,052 of record CM032339.1, read on the forward strand.
GTTTTTATCTATAAATTGATCGGAGAAGTAATATAATATAATGTTTTTTTACGTGTCATTATTTTTGTTTAGATTTTCATTTCTCACGTGACAAGTAGCAACTAATGTGTTACATATATTTTAAACCATCATGCTGCTCTAACGTTGTGTAAAAGCAATATTCTGATAAAACTGAATTTAATATGAAAAATAATTGTATTTTATAGCGTGAGTTAAAAAATAAATTGATTATAAATCAAAGATTACAGATTTCGAAATTACATAAAAACAAATCTAATGTCATGACGTAATATTCTACTTGATCGTTTCTAAAGTAGTTAATCTAAAGAAAGCAATTGAGTTTTATTTTCCACAAATAAATGTTCTGTTATAAACATAGATTAAAATTGATTTATATCTGTGTTAAGCATAAAACACTTATATAATATTTGTGAAAAATAGAGATCAACCGTCCACCATTTAAAGCCTAACGATTTGCGAAAAATATCTCATGATAGCGTATTACGTGGCAAATTTATTCTAATTGAATTTTACTAATATGTTGTATATAAACTACATTTGATATATCAGACTGAATTTTGTTTAACACAAAAACTCATTTTCCTCCGATGAACTCGTCAACAGTATTATATATAATAGCGATTTAAACAACATACACACAAAATAGAGGTTTTTATTTATTTAAAAAAAAAAAAAAAAACGGTCAGCATGATTAAATAACTAAACGATATTAATTGGATCAGTTCCGTTGCCAGATCAAAAGGCATTTGTTGTATAGTGCGACGAGATATCATGAAATATATTTTTGTCATGTAACGATGGTTCGATCAACTATATAACAACATGATCGCATGTGTTAATAGTGTGTCTTTTAAAACGAATCCAGCAACTTTTAAACGACCGCAAAACGTACGCGATTTAGCCGGATCCCAATCTCGTAATGACAAACAGAACAAATAAGAGAATTACATTTTACACACTATGTCCGTTATAAACCGGCAGCAAAACCAATAAAAAAAAAAAACTAATACCGGACGTCCATTTAAAGCAGTCAAAACACAAAAGTTTTCTTACAATTTTCATTCGTCTTTGACCTAAAAATTCTGGACAAATCCAATTCAATATAGTATCGTGATATTGTCATTATCAACACGGTATCATATAATAAAATCATATGGATATCATTGCCAATTATTATTGTACCACACACATTTACAAACAACATCACATGCACATGTGTGTACACGGGATGGGAAAAATCGGTTTTACGTCGCTAAGAACAACGAATGGACAATTAAAGTCGGCTAATTTTAAGAAACTAATGTATCGCGCTATAATGGATGGTTTAAATCGATAATCTGTATGGAAGTTAAGTTTTTATTATTATCATTATTATTTTTTTTTTTTAAGTAAGTTAGCTAGTTAGTATTTCTGAGATTTTGTTTTTTGTATAAACATAACAATAAAAACGACCAATCCATATTTTCTAAACATGTGTTTCAAACATTGAAACGAAAATATACAAAAGAAATTTACTTGCCCGCATTTTTGAATCGAATAAAAACTAAGTTATCTTTCATTTCTTTCGAAAAAACTTTTCGTTTCCTAAGTATTTGTACTTTATTTTTCAACAAAAACAATAAACTCTACTACTATTCATTCGACAGTTTTAATTACAAATTTATGTATTATCACAATCACAATAAGTTTTAAATTTTAACCCTTTAAAATAGTTAAAAAACCATTATACTACGTATCAAATAAATTTGCTAGAAAATACTCGAATAATTTACACATTACTTCGTAGAAGTAAACAAAACTTGATAAAAAATGTCTTGAAAGTTCTAATTTATTTAACTAATTCGTACACACTGTTTATTTAAAAAAATATATGACACGTTAGAATTCTAATCGAAAATAACAAAAACATTTTGTCATATACAACCATAAAATCGTTTAGATTTCATTTCTATTTTAACTGACCTGTAAGTTTTATAATATTGGATTTCTCATATCAATGTAATCATCAATATAATTTTATCAATTAGCTAATACTATATTCACTCGAGACAAGAACTTTTAAAATGTATAATACAAATTGAAATAATCGTCAAAATTGATTAAAAGGTAGACTTTAATCGTTTTTACCGATTAAATCTTACCGTTTTACCAAATAAAAACTTTACGAAAAATAATCACAAATGTTAACCCTACCCAACTATCACCCAAATGACTATCTTTAATATATTAACCATTTCGATAATTATAGTTAGATGTAAACCAATGGTAAAAAAAGTAAATTTAAGAGTAAATTCTAAGGGTTATTCCTTTATTACAAACCTACCGGCATAATATGATAACATGGTTTAAGAAAATTAATAATAGTCTCACAGCAACTTTTCCAGGAATCGGAGTGGTTAAACAAAACTAAATGAAGTTAATACTATGATAAGTTTGCTAGGATTGAAGAATCAGATGCATTAGATTTAATAGATAATGAGGTAAAACGATATTGACTGAGTTTGTGTTGTGTTAACATAATGGATAGAAAATAACTCACAAACTGATTTGATGTTGTCCGTCAAAATAAATAAGAAAAAATCAATATATTTTTCCCGAAACGAATGATAAATAACTCTGATCAACAAAACACTTCAACTTTATAGTTTTGTAATAAACAAAAATATACAATAAATGTAAAAAATTGATTATACTTTTGTATAAAGGTACACAATATGAATCATTTACATGTAGATACATATTATTTATATATAATTAGGGCATTCATTTATTTAATAACAATTTGTATTCCTAATAACTTATATTTGAACAACATTTCATTAATTATTAAGTACTTAATAATTTTTGTACTTAGTTAAGTTCTACCTAACTACTTAAGTAGAAATTTAATAACATTTCAAATATATTAATAAATTTTGTATTTTTGCGAAATACAATAAAATAAAAAGCAAACTCATAAATATAAATCTGTCAACATGCATATGATTATTTTAATACAGCTATTTTATAGAAAATTACAATTACACAATTTCTAGAACTTAATAACTTAAATTAATAAAATTGAATTTTTTTATACGTGTTATGTTATGCGCCCTAGTAATGAAATTGATCAATAAATGAAATAAACAATTTCTTGCTCAGTGCATAAAATGGATTGACAGTACGGCAGTTGTTAAATGAACCGCGCAACAATTATTATTTTAGATCACCGTATACCGTTAATACGCATACGATAACCAACCACTGTCCAATTACCACATCTTATATGGTTTATTTGCAATGTACACTGTCGGTTTATCTAAATAATAATAGTAAATATTTTATTTATTCCAATATAGCAAGATACCTATTATTATAGTATCATATAAAATATTGTAATGTTTTTAATTAAATTGTATACGTATACCCAGTTCAGTCCATTTCAAGAACTGAGCAAAAAGTTGATCATACCATAAATTTCAACATATTCACAACTGGGGTGGATCATATATTATACATTTTATATTGCTATTAATTTTGTTCTATTTTTGAATTATGGTGATAACAAACTTGTTACAGCAATAAAAACAGATGGATGATAGAAAATAAAGTTTTTGTATTTTAAAAAGCGGTAAATATTTCGGTCAAAATAATGAATAGAAAACTGTATACTGTTCATTGATCAAAATATAAATGAATTTATAATACGTATTCGTGCAACGATGTTAGTGATATTTTTTAATATTTGTTAAACCGATTGAAATAAAATAAAACATAGAATTATATAATACCAAAACCTTCAACTACAATAAAAATAAAATATTTTTAAACGACAAATTATATTTTAAAAATCACATTTTTGTAAAATTATTTTCTCGGCTTATATTTTACTTTTAAATCAAATTTTTATCTATATGATTGTATATACATATTTTTTATTTTAATACAATTCTTATTATTTATTCTTGATTTGTATTTATGTACACACTCCCGAGAATACCTATAATATTAATTTATCATGAATTACAAAACTCATATATTTTGCGTTCCAAATCCAAATTTTCTTTATTTTACGTTTATTTTACTAATTATTATTTTCTGGCGTGATTTCAGTACGTTGTTTGTATTAAATACTATATATTTTGTCATCACAGCCGCAAATTACAATTTTACTTGACACTTGATATAGATTTAATGCAAATATAAAATATCATGCCTTAGGTTAGGAGCTAATTATAATACATGTTCAGCATAAGAAACATGATTTATTGTTTTAGACATGTTATTTTATACGTTCGTATACTACAGTGACAACACTCTCATAAACCGAGTCAACAAACATTTGCTTTCCACTCATTCTCGGTCGCTGTAGTTCTTAGTTTCTGTAGACAAAATTTGGTCTCGATCTTAAGGTCAGATATGATATTCAGTGATCTAAATGTCTACTCAGGCACCACACGATATATAAACTTAAAAATATAACACAGCGATATTTTTCAATACTGTTTTATTTTTATACAGTCGTGTCGTCTGACGGCGGTGTAGCCAATCGTGTGTCAGTCGTCAAATTAATCTTTGATGTGTCCGTTCGTATAAAACGACTCTCGGTAAATCGTCGGGGCGCCAAAATAAAAAATAAAAAACTATCAGTTTAGATATTTAAATACCATTAATTGGTTTGTTACAGACCAAAACAATTAACAAGGTTTTTTTTTCACACAGACGCGAATCGAAAACTTTTTTATTCACAGCATGCGTTTTAGTGGTTTTTGGCAACGATCGTGTCGTTTCTCTACAAATCCCGCGATTTAACGTGCATGTTGCTCAATCTAATAACATCGTGACGCACTACTATCGCGAGCATCGCGTTGGCAAGTCAACTACTCACACAACGTGACGCGTACCGCGCGTATACCAACCTAATGCGATAACACCGTTATTATATGATCCGTGTGAATTTCTGTTGTTTTAGCTACAAGGCCAACGATCCCCGTATTATGTGCGTACTCGCGGTGGAGGATAAATCCTGGACGGGCGAATAAAACGAAACCCATACGTCATCAGTTATTCGCAGGGTGCGCGTGTGCGAGAGCTGTTCGAAATCCCCGTAGAAAATATTGCTGTATACTGAACACGGAAATGTGGGTTGACCTTGAATGTGAACACAAATCCGTCACTTGATACAACAACGACGATGTTGTCAGCGAGCCCTTTGCGACGATAAGATGCGACCGCCAAATCTTCACTCGGATTTCGCAAATACTGAAAACGTGGTTTCGAAACACGTTCGGGCCGAGCTTAGATAAAGAGCGCGCAGTGAATTCCAATAAAATTTAGGATTTGAACGCAATATATTACCAATAATTGCAGAAACCCCAGGCAAAACGTGAATTCGCCAAAAAATTTACCACCTTACAGATAACCGGCGCCAGAAATATAAAAACGGAACAAAGGTTGAACATTCTTCTCGTTAAGCTTAACTTAGTATGAGCTACGTTGTTACGAGAACCGTATTAAATTTCAAAACGATTATAAATTACTATATTCGAAAAAATATAATTAGAAAAAATGTAGAGTTCATCATAATGTCCCAACATACATAAAAATAAAATAGGAACAAACAAAACGTTTAATATTTTCAGAATAACATTAATATATTATTATTTATAAATCTTGTTTTGAAATTTGAAAATTGAAATTTGTATAAAAAAAAATGGAAATATTACCCATATTCAACATTTTAAATTTATTTATTTTTATTATATTGACTATTAATTTGTATGATTACAAAACATTTTCAATGAAATGAACAATTCGTAAATGCTGAAGTTTATTCTTTTGCCAGATATAACAAAAAAAAACCAAAATTGATTTCATTAAAATATATTGATGTGCCGTATAAATATCTTCGTTTTTCGCAGTACTTCAGTAATCTTGCTTTGCGCGATTTCTTAACTACTTAGAAAATCGAAAAATTACATTTCTTATGAAGTACTACATTTATGTCAAATTTCCGATTTAGAGATAGCTATGGTCACATTAAACTTTTAAAGCACTCCATCTACTCGAGAAAGTGATCGCATATATAAAATGAATATATCCTTTTAAACCTAAAATATTTCTCGCTTTTCTTAGATTCACTAAAACCTAAATTATATATAAATATATATTAACACTAAAATCTTGCATTATATAATCGTCTTTTCATAAAACAGATAATTTAAACATTTTTACTAATGTACATGAAAAAAAATTTTTATAGTAGTTCGAGAAAGTCTTTATTGATAGCGATGATATGTACATTGTCACAAAGGAATAATAATTTTAAATAGACTTCACAACAACAAAATTAATTCTCAAAATTCAAAACTGATGAATTTACTCTTTTAACCGTCAAAATATCAAATGTTTATATCGAAATGTTTCAATTTTCAGATTAGTGCTTATACGTTATTTACAGTTATAATTAAGGCTAGGGACTTCATGTCCCAAAAAACCTTAAAATATGCATGCATTTATGCCTTAAAAAATCACTAAATATGTTATTAAAATAAGCATTTAAAAAAAATGTATAGTAATTATTAAAAAAAATTAATTTTAATAACTTGATAATATTTTTTAAATTATAAATAGAAATTTATAGTAAAAAAAACACTTGTATCAACAAATATTCATTTTTCTTCTCAGATTTGTTTTCTTATTACTTCGAGTTTTAGTCTAAAACAAAAAATTTAGTATTTTTTTAAATCACAACTTTTAATTTTAAGATATTTGTATATTTTTAAATTAATATAGTACTAATAACCTTGAGCATTACATAGAACTGTTAGATATATTCTTAAATTGGAATATTTGAATGATCTCCTGTTATCAACAAAAATATTTTTATATTTTAATAAAGGAACGTTCCACATCTACAGAACTTGTTGGTGCAAACTTAAAAAAAATAGTATATCACCACTATTAGTGTCTGCAGGCAATCCGTCCATAGATTTTTTTGTCCATTTAAAAAGTTGATCAAATCCAACATTTTTCTTTATAACTTTTTTAATTTTGTCATCAATTGCTTTAGCTAGTTGCAGATCCTCCAATTTTCGCAGAATGTATACATTCTTTTGTAGTTAAAATTATTTTAATGGATTCAGTTAGTGCCAGGCCTTGAATTTCAAGTTGAGTGATAGATGTAGAAATAAATCAATAATTTTACATAATAAAAGCTAAATTTGCTTCCAAATTATTTAATTTTATAATTTGCTCACATTTTTTAATAGATTCTACATCATTCCCATCAAGCTTATCAATTACCCGTTTAATTATTTCAAAATATTTACGAAAGTATAAAGCAACATCTATCCATGTACTCCACCTGGTTAAAATAGGCTGCATAGGTAATGGAATATCAGGTGCAATAGATTTTAATGTTAGAATACGTGATGGTGCCTTAAGAAAAGATTTTTTCACATTGGATAACGAGTTGATTGACGTTTCATACTGGTTTTTTATTTCTCCAGCAACACGATGAAGCCTGTGTACTAAGCAAGTTGCATGTATTATTTTAGTATACACATTTTAAATCGTTTTACTGGCCTTAATCATGTAAAGCACACCGTCAGTTACAAATAAAAGCACTTCATCGTATTTCATACCTTATGGCCAGAGCAAGTTCAATGATTTGTCAAAAAACTTAAAAAATGATAATTGGTTTACTTTTTCTAATTCTTCCGAATTCAACAAAAAAATACTACCCGGTTCATCAATTTTAATAGTGTCAATTATTACCTTAGCAATTAAAGCGTTCTTCTACGTTAGTGGTTTCGTTGATTAAAACCCAAATATTTTTTCTGTCGACACATTTTATAATTTTTTCTATTATTTCCAAAAATATATCATCAATATAACCTTTACGGAAAGTGGCTTCTTTTGGTATTTCTTTTTTAATGTAAAGTTACAAAAATTCTCGAAAGTGTTTGTAAAAAGATATACTGACCGACAATATCGCTTCGCATAAGTCTTTATTAAAATCGTTTTTTCTTTTTGTGAAAAAAGTAGATGCAAGTTGTTGATTTTTTGTTGACTTCAATTTTTAATTTTTTAATTTAAATTTTTTTTACTCTAAAATCTAGGGTAATTTTTTCCAATCATTGATGGGGCTCCATCTGTTATAAGTCCAGAAAGGTCATTTAATTTGATGTCAAAACGGCTAAGTGTCGATTTTAATGCATTAAAACTATCACAACTTTTAGTTGAGCCTTTCATTGAAAAAAATGCGGCTAATTCTTCAGTGATATTAAAATTAGAATCAATACCTCGAACAAAAATTGTTAATTGAGCAGTATCTGACAAATCTGTACTTTCGTCAAGGGCCAGCGAATAAAAAATAAATTTAGAAATGCGTTTTTTAGGGTACTCTCAATATCAGTTCCTAGTTCTTCTATACGCTTTGCTACAGCTACTCCTGATAAACTCAATTTGGAAAAAAGTTGCTTTTGTGCTCGACATAAAATTTCAGTGGTCGCTTCCATGCACTATTTTATAAACTCACCATCAGTAAACGGCTTCGATTTAGTGGCAATTTTTTGTGCTATGATATAACTAGTTCTGACACTGGCTTCTGAGTCTTTATGACACTTTTTTTTAACTTAAAGACTGACCTTGTATATTTTTCATTAGCAATGCAAGTTTGTCAATTCGAAGTTGTCCTTGTACCACATATCATATTTTGCTGCATGTTTGGTACTATAATGTCGTCTTAAATTGTACTCTTTCATTACTGCAATAGATTCTTGACAAATCAACCATACAGCTTTTTCTTTAACTTGAATAAAAAAATAGTTATTGGACCATTTTTCTTGAAAAATGCGACTTTCATCCGAGATTTTACATTTTTTACTCACCGACATATTATACAAGTAGTACGAAGAAAATGTATGAAATTTAAACTTTTACACATAAACGAGTAATATGCTTGTTCCACATTCGATTACGAAATAACAAGCAACAGGCAACTGGTAGATTAAAAGGTAATTTAATTTATCTTATCGCATATTTCCGATAGCGACGGTTTAGCCGTTATAATTTTATCGAAATAAAAAACATATATGCTAAATTTAAAATGTGGTCGCGGGCCGTAAGTGGCCCGCAGGCCGCGGGTTGAAGACCCCTGCCCTAGATGTATTTTGCCGTTTTTATATGTTGAATTACAGTAAATCTTTTCTCAGCACTAACCTTAATGTCACATATTTAACAATACAAAATGGATTTATCTGCCGAAAGTATTGTTTTGCCGAATTGTTTTACAAAATCATTAAGCCAATTATAATCTTTTGGTTTTGGTCTAGTTAATAATTAATAATTGATTATTTTAATTATTTTTTATGGATTCACGCGATATTATTCGAAAAGAAAATTACACGATACGAAGAACGCACAACACCAACTGTCAACTTATTAAAAGTAAAAATATTCACGGACTGTTTACTGAAGTACAGGTCATAGTTCATAGAATGTTATTTTGATATCATTATCGGTAATTACTCATGCAGTGTACCGATAGGTAACAATACAACTAATCGGAGGAAAACACAAATACTAATTTTATATAAATAAAACCATCAAACTAATATTTCAAGTCCAGGAAATCTATTTAAAATTATTTATTTTTTATAAAATAATTATAAAACTTACACCTTTATATAAAAAATGGTCAAATATTCATTTATAAATGAAAGATTGGCAAATATGCAAAATATGCAACTATACGTTTTAAATATAAACTCGTATTGCTATGAAACTAATTTCAATATTACTAAGCTATGTTTTGAATAACTATTGAAAAACGTGCAAACTTCTAAAATTCCCTAGCCCTAATTATAATGAATTGAGCTATTTACATACATGATTTGGTTATATGACACTTGTAATAACTGTGTCTTCTAACTCGAGCAAATCGATCGCGTAAACAGTAAAAGATGTTCAAACGTTATCTACTTGCACGCACCCTTTTCGACTTGGAAAATACAAAAGATATGAAAAATAATGGATACGTTTGGCTTGGAGAAGAGTACACAATGACCTTTTGCCCAATTATTGCTATACTACATTGCCAATACGTTATATAAAATCGCTCGACAACATAATATGTACATTATATCCCATCGTTATAAGTGGTTCGTTGAAAATAACTAAAATTAAGATGCAATTTCAAAATACTACGGTGACCAGTATATATTATTATCTCGAGTAATACCATGTTTCGGAAAGAAAATTTATAACGATATAGCCTACCGAATTCCAATCATCATTTATATCCGTACTTATTTCACCATGTTTAATAGTCGAATTGAATAAACCGATCGGGTAACGCAACGCTAACGACAACACACGTATATATTAATAATAATATGATATCGCGTTTGACAACGGCATTCAAAGCTTTTGCCTTAACGAAACAGACTTTAAATACGACATAATATATTTATTCACAAGTTTCAACGTATTTATAACTGCTACTGAAATTTTTTCAATATACGAATATTACCATGATATTGTAAACGTGATATTATATCGTGTAAACGTTAATACATACAAGTGACCTTAGTCACCTCCAAAAATGTCAAATAAAATATAATAAACAATATGTATAACTGTATAAGATTTCTAGTTTTCAGCACGATTTTACCTATGTCCAATGCATGTATACATGTATTAATACATTCATTGTGTACACTATGTTAAATTATCACATTACCCAATACATTAATATCGATTAATAAATATGTATCCCGTTCCCCTAATTTAATTGACGTTTATCTCAATACTGTCTAAATTTTAGGACTTTCATTACATTCGATTATCGTTTTCGATTGATCCTTTTCAGTATTTTTTTATAATAAGATATAGAAATCGATGAAATATGTTTATGCGTATACACGGTCAGTAATATCAAATATCAACCCGCCGGCTTAAACGATTATTGACCCTACTTCGTAGTAGTATAAATTCGTATAACTGAAAATCTATAATAAAGAGTAACTTATATTTAATTTATTTATCATGTTAAGTTAATTCAAATTAGTATATTACGATTTATCTAACTATATTTTTTATAAATACTTTTATATCGCAATTAAGTCACTGACATTTTTTAATTTTGTTTGTCTAAACTTACTAAAACAGTAATTCTATATATTTTTAAAATAAAGTTTACATAATGTAATTTCCCAAGTATAAATGTTTGGAAATTAAATTCAACGATAATGATCCAATGTCAAAAAAATTGAAAACAACATTATTAGAAATACATACATATATAATTGTGTGTGTGTGACCTATAATGTAATTTGTATATTACTCATATAAATATTGAATTTAATTAATTTATAATGTTTTACCATAATTCTTATGATTCGTGATTTCATATACGATCTAGTATTTCTTGAATATTTTGAAAGCCTTAATGCAAAATAAAATGTAACAACAGATGTTATGTTTTTGATGTATTATTAATATAATTGTTATTTTAGAACTAATAGAGTTTGTAATCAAAAAAATAAGCAATTATTAAATATATATATATATATATATATATATATATATATACTTATTGAATTGATCTATAATTAGTGATATACAATAAACATTGAAATATTAAATTACCTAAGTTATTAAAATTATTTAAATAATATTTTGAAAATATTATAAACTAAATAATAACATCTAAATATAGGTTGACTATACCAATATATTTTTAACTAGGGAAAAAAGTTGTCATTATAAATTACGTAGTCGTTATTTGAGCACAATTCGTTAATAATACGAGTGCAGTCCCTACATATATTACCTAATATAATGACTTATGATCCTTTACGCTTTGAATATTAAAAACAACAAGAATATACTATAAATTTGGTGTCAAATGGAACGAGTAACATAAACATTTTAACACCGTTTCGTAATTTCATCCTCTCAATTTATTTTTAATAACCAATAGATTTTTAAATTAAGTTCACAAAAAAATTAATTGATACTTATATATGTTATGGTTTAAAGTACCATTAAAAATGTAAACCACGTAATAACTAATTAGATTTAAATTGTAAAGGCAATATTAAAATAACACTAGTAATAATAAAAAATTGTTTTGAAAAAATATTGAATACTTGGACCATCTACTATAAATTTTAAATTTATACTATTTTAAAACAATTCCTATTGTTTGATTTAGAAATATAAATAGACAACTTGAGATTTTCATTATTATGATCATAAAACTTGAAATTAATTTTTTATAATTAATATATATTTAATGTATACAGATAGTTAACGAAAATGATACTAATTTTGAATATTTATTGAAAATTATTTGTATTACCATAACAAAAATTTTAATTATTTAATAAAATACACATATAATCGTATTCCCAATTAAAATAATATGTATGTATTATCTGTTAGACTTTCAATACATAGCAATTTCATTTTCAAAATGTTAACATTTTATGAATTCATTTTTTTATTATAACACATTAATGTGTGTGAAGTTTATAACAATAAATATTGTCAAATAATTATTGTCTTACCATTTAAAATATATAGCTATAATTATTTGATTAAAAAAATTAAAGACACGTATTTAATAAAATCTATATTTTTCCATCAATCATTTTAATTTATAACAACAAAGTATAAACAAGTTTGTTTGTACTAATTCTAATTAATGTTTACCCTAATCATTTACTTATAACCTGTAAATATATATAGAAATATTTAATAACTTAGTTTATATACTAGTTAATTATTCAATATTATATAAATTATGTAATATTTAATTGTATAACTATTATTTTATATCTAAGTTTTATTTTTTGCCTAGGAGATAGAGTATTTTCCATTAAATTGGGAAAATAATTCCCAAAACTAAACTTGGCATCTTATTTTTATTGTCAGTTAGAAAATATCAAATTTCATCATAAAATTTGATGCTATATATTTTTCATACAACTTACATTTTACATTCATATTAATTTTAAAAATATGATTTTATTAGTAAGTTTATCGTATTACTATTAAAAAAAAACCAGTCAATCGTATTTCTTGTTTTATATTAATAATCTATTGTAAATTGTGTATATTATATATGTTTCACTAATTAAAATTGCATATCAAATACGTAATTACATTTAAATTAGGTGAAAATCGTTAATATTGATATGTTATATAATAAAAATGTTTTATTTTGAATTTCATTGTTCGATGCTCAGTAAAAATAAAAATTATAATGAATATATTTTAGCCAACTATCGTCGGTTTATTTTATCGGATATCTGTATCCATATATACTTAATACCTACACTGACAATGTCTCAAAATGAAAATAAACAAGTTTATTACATGTGTATTAATAAATATATTATTATACTCATAGTAAATCTCCTTTGTTTTTTTTCTCCTTAATAATAATAATCGAATAGAGGCTTTTTAATTTCAGGTAGATTCTAAATAATGCAAAATGTTTGGACACCATAAATGTACAATAACATATCTAAAAGATTACCACAAAATTTACAACAAATATCGAATTGCTTTTAGACAAAACATAACTCTTATAGTATTTGAGAAATGCAAATGTCATAATTTTAAATAAACCAATCTATTGACTTTTTTCGAGTTTTCGAGTGAATTGTCTTCTATATAACATCAATAGAGATAAATTCATTTAAAATACGCAATAATGAAATTTTTAATTTCAAAACATGCAATTATGTGAATATAATTTGAGCATCAAATTGTTTAAGTCGAAAAATTTTTAAATTATCAGATTTTATAATATCGATGTAGATATTTTACAGATTTTAATTACAATTTTAAATATTGTAAATTAAATTACTAAAACTATTTGACTTTCAACATCGTTATACAAATTACATATATTATAACATATATTAACTATAATATTTTATTTTCAATTTTAGGAAAATTAGACGTATAATAGTAAAAAATTACTGTATAATTTTTTTTAAATTATTTTGTAAGAGCATTTAATTCGAACTTTTTAAACGTGCTGTAGTAAAACAATTTTTTTTTAATTGTTGAGTCAAAGTTATAAAATATAAATGAACATCCACCTGGACAAATATTTATTTCACGTTATAATGTTAATCAAATAGTCTTAAATAAAATATGAATCTTTAATTTTAAACAGAGAATTTAAAAAAAAAATTATATCAATGTATTTTAATGAACTTTTAGTAATTTTACTTGCGTATAAACACCAACTAGTTGAAATTATATTAAATACTGTATCGTATAATTTCATAAATTAGTAACATCGGCTAGTAATGTTTAATCATTCGAAGTTAAAAAGTTTTTTATTCACAGCAGTAATGGTATTACTACTATTCATTGGTCAAAAATTAAGATAAAAAAGATTTTTCTGTGTATACAAAATGATCAACGTTTCGATTATCAAAGTTATTAATGAAAAAAAAAATTCGTTTTAATAATAGATAATAGCGATAATGAATTTCCGATAAAATTACATATTGCCTACATATACTCTACCTATTGCCAATTTCAAACAAAGCATAATATATAGTCAAGAGTGTATTCCAACGTTTTATACTAGTAATTTAACATAAAACCCATTAAATATCCATATTATGATTAAATCTGTATAAACTATGTGATATCCAAAAAAACAATTACATGAAAAAATGCATACAGCTATTGATGTGACTGTAATTATTTAATTTTTAATATTCATAGTTCTTCCATACATAATAATAAATATTAAATAAATCGTTTTCATGAAATCTATATCGATCCAATTTGATTAACTCCACAGAACGTTATAAAAATATTGAAGTCACGCAATTCTAGAACTATACCGTTTTCAATAAATGTCACTTACGATGGGACATATTTCTTTGGAAAATCAATAAATAGAAAATAATTTCATTAAGTCTTTAGTATTTCGAACACGTCATGCTAGTTGTCCTCGGAGGTGACTACTTAAATATAAGATGAAAACAACGAACAATATAATGAACAAAATGAAAATTTAAAAAATACATTTTTTAACATAACTTTTTTTCATGAAAAACACAAAACCTATTTAAAACTTAATTTACATAAAGCTGATAAAACCGATGTAAGATAAAAGAACCATTATTTTCTTCAAATATATGTATATATGTATGTATGTATGTATGTATTATTATAATAATATGTATATACATACTGAATTACAGCAATATCATATTATTGTCGTTAAACACAAAATAAACAATATATGTAATGATAAGTTTAGTCAAATATTATTAACCTAATCATTGTCGGACAATATTTTAACTTATGTCTTTTCACCTAAACTAAAAAGTAAAGCTATAGTTTGTTTTTTGAAAATAAAAAATATATGAATAAAGATATTGATTGAAATTTAATGTTATTTTTCTCGACTTCAAGTAATTCTTATTAAAACAGGTTTCTAGTTTCCTATTTACACAAATCACATATTAAATATATATAAAATATGAAGTAATAGTATCACTGTGGGATAATTACTATGTAACTAAGGACCATTCGTTGCTGACATTAACATGCAATCCTGCAAATTCAATGCACGAAATGAATTTTATTAAAATGATTCAGTTAATTTATTTGTTTTATTTTGCAGCAGTACAAAATAATTACAAACTAAATTATTGCTCTAATAAATTGTTTAGAAATTCATTCAATGTATTTTGTCTTGACTATTTATTCATTACATAATCCCTTCAATTGTGTATGTTTGTATGCTTGAATATTTATTAAAACTAAATATTATCTGTTAAAATATTATAACTTTAATGTCAATTAAATTGCATTAAAAATTTAAATGTCACATTACGTAAGTAATTATTGACAATTAAAAATGTAACATAATAACTAATTTATTTAAGTATAAAATCCCATGGAAAACCCTTTTAATAAATAACGACATAAATAAATTTAAACAGTATTTAAAATATTATAGTTAAAAATGTATTGATTTTTTTTTTTTTTTTTTAGAATTCCTAATGCAATGGTTTGAATAATGCATAAGTCACATTTTTGAGTATGCCCTTTGAAGAAACTTTTAGAAACGATACCTTTTACGACAATATCAGGTAAAATCGCTCATATAGTATCAGAAGTTAAAAAACAAAAGTGCCATGCCCAACGAATCGGTGTACCTACATGTCGCCATTGAAGCAAAAAGCAAACTCGACACATAAAATGCACAAAAGTGGTGGTAGCATAATGTATGACTAAGATATATATTTTGTTGATGGCTGAATAAAAATACAATTTCATGGTTCGAATCCAAAAGTTATATGTTGTATCGTTCAATACGATACGGTATATCACAATTTCGTGTTATATTTTTTCGCAGAAACCTAAACACATCGCGTGTTTTATTTTTTATTGAACGGCAGTTGATTGAACCACTTTCGAATTTCAACAAATTTTAACATCGTCATCTCGAATTTCGAAAACCTTAATTCAAACGGCATCTGTGCACAATAAATAAATCATGTCAACTCATCAATTAATGTAGATTTTTACACGACGCCAACTTTAATCGATTATGTTATGTATGTGTTTATGGTTTTTTTTTTTTTGCGACAGCAATCATTATCAGGACCAGTGGGGACCGAAAAGAGATCCGCTGCCAGTTGTCGTGCCCGTGACACTAATATATACACTGATATTCGCCACGGGCATCGTAGGAAATGTGAGCACGTGCATAGTGATTGCCAGGAATAAGTATATGCACACGGCCACCAACTACTATCTGTTTAGTCTCGCCATCTCCGACCTGCTGCTACTGTTGTCCGGACTGCCGCAGGAAATTTACCAAACATGGTCCAGGTAAAACATAACTCAGTGTATAAATATAAGAGGAGCAGGATAGCGGAAGTAGATGTTGAGGCTAATTTTTGTAAAATACTATACCATTTTGTTTCAAAACATACATAGATTGTTGATGACGTGCATACATTTAAGTAGGCGAACAAATTTAAATTTGTTTCAAATTGTTTGACGAATATAAACCATTATCAAATAAGTGTACAAATAACCCGAAATAAAAAATCACCCTAGCTAACTTTTTTAAATTTAAGATCTTCTTCTCTATTTGCTTGTTACTTGTTACTTCGGCTATAAAACTTATATTTTTGAGAAAGAGAAAAATTTGGAAAATTATACTTTTTGTAAACGTTTTAAAAACAAATATTTAAAATAATAAGTTATACTAATCAGTTACGTTGTGAATGTCAACTGATGCACACCTGTGTTAACGTTCTCGTGACTCGTCGTGCCAATTAGTGTGTTTAATTAGCAACGAATTCATTTTTATAAATTACATATAATAATGTAATAATGATCTATTGATTCATCAATATCAATCAACTTAACTCGTATATATTGCTTATTTTTTTACGCATTCATATTTAAGTGTACGAATGTATGTTATTTTATAATTTAAATTATTGTGGTTATTTAAATTTGTTCAGTTACGCAACATTCTGGTAGCTGTTCTCTTATTTGAAGGTCGTCGCCAGACGGTCTGTTTTTTAATCGCCTCACCATTTCGCCAGAATATCAACAAATATGAACAAAAATATCTCCAAGACTGTCCCATAGTTCGATAAAATCGATAAACAATATCTTAATTCAATTACAAATTAAAATGTCAATAATTCTAATATCTCTTCATCGAAATCTAAGTCAAATATAAATTGGACGACTCAAAAGAAAAGAAATCATTCTAACTCTTCATATTCAAACTCCAAATCATCTTCATCCCTTCAAGAGCAGCCGTGTAAAAATAAAAAAATATTTTCTTCAAGAAATCGGTATAAATAATTCAATCTAATAGAACAATCAGTTGTACCTTCTATTGAAGACATACAGAAATCCGCTTTCGAACCAAACATCAATACAACTAATATACCTACCCCTCCCCTATTTTCGTTAAAGGCGTGGATGATTTTTCTGGAATTATCTATAAATCTAATCGACTTGATAGGTATTGATAATTTTTATTTCAAATTAACAGCTGATAGATTGAAAATTCAAACATCAAATCCCGAATCATACAGGAAATTAGTTCATTATCTAAGAAATGAAAAAGCTAAATTCCATATGTACTAATTAAAAGAGGATAAACCAACTCGTGCAATAATCCACAACTTACATCCATCCAAAAAATCTGATCCTATAAAAAACGAGTTGGAAACGCATTTATTTGAGGTTAGACAAATTACGCAAGTCCTCCACAGACTTACCAAAAACTCGATTCTTTTTTTTTTCGTTGACTTAGAACTCACACCTCACTCGAACGAGTCACTAGATCGACTTTGATATTGGAAGATACAAATCTTCCAATAAACTTCATTACTCCATACTAAAGTTAAGGTTGAAGAACAACACAAACCTAAAGCTATCTTTCAATGTGCGAACTGTCAAAGTTATGGATACACAAAAGCGTACTACGGTTACTTGCCTTACTGTGTAGGTTGCGGTTACGATCATCACTCATCTGCTTGCACTAAATTCCATGATAAACCTCCACAATTATCGACGAAGCAGTCAACAACCTTACACCACTCATACAATCGGCAGCGTGGAGAGCTACAAAGTCTGACCAACATGATAACTCTAACAGAATTAACAACTTAAATCCAAATCATCTTCTAATTCCAGAAAAAATTCGAAGTTTAATAATTGAAAAACGTAGGGCAAGAGCTAAATACAAGCTCTCCCATCTTCCATCTCTTAAATCAATCTACAACAAACTCGCAAATTGGTTAAAAAAAAACCTTGCGAATCATAAATCTAAAGATGTCAAACAGAGATGAATTAAATTATCTGTTGTAGATGGTAGTCCTTGGAGAGAAACTAAACAACTATTAAAATATTAATCTGCTTCATATTCTCTTAGAAATGTAGACAACACTTTAGCTATCAGTGACTTAGAAAAAACAGCAGTGTTTCAATCTCACTTATCAAATTCTTTCCAACCCCACGCTGATATTTTTGAACCACCAATAAATAGACATTGTTAAAAACTACTCTCTATTACCTAATGGTCCTCCTGTAAAATATTTCACACCTTATGAAGTCAAAAATTTAATTCTAAAATACTCAAATAAAAAATCTCCCGGTTTAAATTTAATAACCACTGAAGTTTCAAAATATTTACCTAAAAATGCAATAATTCTTTTAACATGTATATTTAATGTGACACTGAGGCAATCATATTTCCATATACTGTGGAAATTCTCACACATAGTTATGTTTGCTGAGCCAAAAAAACCTCCGGATTTATCAGGTTCTTGTAGACCGATAATCCTTTTACCTTTTTTCTCAAAAATTTGTGAAAGACTTATTTCACGACGAATGTTCCCATAGACGTAAATAGTGGGGGTTGAGGAGGGCTTAGCCATCCCTGAGCTATCTCAAACCCCACCTAAGATATTTGAAATAATTTAGTCTTCAATAATTATGTTACATTAATTTTACATATATGTCTCAAATCAACCCGTAATGCAAAACACTCTTGTTGCTGATTACGCAAATGATAAAACTATAATTTCAATTCGTGAAAATCCTTAAATAGCTTCGGCCAACTTGCAATCCCATCTCAATCTAATGTCACAATGGTACTCTAAATGAAGAATAAATTAAACCATAGTAAATCAATACATACGACCTTCACTCTTAAACATGGTTTCTGCCTACTTATCTCGGCGGACAACATATCTATACCTACATTCAATACAGTAAAATATTTAGACCTCACATTAGATAAAAAATTTACTTAGAATCAACATATAAGAACTAAAAGATTAATTCTAAATTCTCGTTCTAGTATGCTTTAAACCATATTACCAAAAAAACTAATTTGGACTTACGGTTTACAACTGTGAGGTGCGGCGAAAAAACGAATATTAACAAAATACAGTCATTCCAGAATATCACATTGCGTAAAATCATAAACGCTCCACCTTACATTTCTAACCAAACCCTTCACAATGATTTGAAGATGAAAACAATCGAAAAAAAATCTGCATCATTTTACAAGCGATTCTTCTCTCACTAATGAAATCATGAAACCCCTTATCAAAAAACTAAATTCCTTGACGCTTCCCGAAAATCCTCGCCGACGTCTGAAAAGGAGAACTATCTCTTTCCTAGAGACCTAGAGATCTAGAGATCTAGAGACCTTCTGCTATAAGCAATTTAATTTTTTTTATTTCCATCCTTTTTTGACCCTCCAATCTAAGTGTTACTAATGGGCGACATCTTAATCATATTTATACCAAATTATTCACTTTTTTCACATATACTTATTTTGCTATTTAGTATAGATTGTAAATTAGCTTATAACAATAAAAAGATTTTAGAAAATAAGTGCATCATAATATAGTGTATGGTAAAAGTAAAATAATGGGTTTTTATACTCATAGTATTTTAGTTATAGTGTTTTAATAGTTAAATGAATAAAATAAATTATCATTTATAATTTGACAATTTACTAATTGTAAAATGACCTTTGCAAAACTGTAAAAAGTAACGATTTGGGATATACTCTGAATAATTATTATTTATAATTTAAAAATGCATAAGAATTAAAGACAATATATTTTTTTATTTACGTCAATATATCGATTTTTTTATATTATAACCACTACAATATATATGGACAATATACATAATCCAAATACTGTATACACTATTATTTGTTATGTATTCGTCATAAAATAAATGAATTCGTTATTTATTATATTTTTTGTTATCTTTTAGAAATTTTAATTGGTATATTATAAGAAAAACATTTATAATACATACATACATACATATATATGCGTTTGATTTTAGAATACCAAATAGGATTATTTTCAATCCTATGATTGATATATTATTTAAATGTAGCTAAAATTATTATTTGATTTATTGAGAAATACTTCAATCTTAACTTTTATGTTTAATAACTATTACGGTTTATGATCTATTAAACTATTCTAACTACCAAAATATACTTCTGCTAACGGAAAACGTATACAACTCATATAATTATGTATAATTAATAAATACGTAAACATGTTACACACATTTATATCAGAAGAAATACTTATGATTTTAAACGTTAAATTAAAATGTAATTAGAATTTAATATTTTAATAATATCCATTATTTATTATGCATTGACATTAATAAACAATTTAAAAGCATTTTTAATGTTTTTTTGTATATATATATGCATGTGTGTGTGTGTGTCTGGGTTTGTGTTTGTGTATAATTTATAAATTTAAATAAATAAAAAAGATTTGAATAAATGTTATTACCTTTAATCATAGCATACAATTAAAAGTAACATAAAAATATATTAATTATAATAACTATATTATATTGTAATGAATATAGCGCTTTAAAATTAATAAAAATTAATTTAATTTTATCATTTTAGATTTATAATTAAACGAGGGGAAAATTATAAACATGAAAATTATAGATATTTTTGATTTCTTTCAATTAAATATGAATTAAATTCGAAATTATTTCGATCATCCTTAAAAGAAAACTAAATCACAAATTATGAACTATATAAACCCGTTGGATTTTGCTAAATTATAAATCACCCATAAATAGTTATTTAATATAAATTTTATAATTACGTTAATTGCTTTTAAATAAATATTCAACAGTGAAATTTATATGAAAATATGTGGTGTTAATAAAACGTACGAAACTAATTGATATTTGGTACAATTATTAATGACCATTACGTGTACAAATATGTATATAATTTAAATACATCATATTTCAAAATAACGAATCATTTTACTAAGGAAAATATTTCAAGAATAACGAATGACAATAAATAACGAATGGAGAACAGGAAACCTATAGAAACTAATATTATATAATAATAAAAAAATTATTGTTCTTGACCGAGAAAAACTTTTGTAACAGTGCCTTGGGGACACATTGCATTATTATTTCGAATAATTGCATCTCATCTAATATAAGGTAGAAGGAGTCATATATCGCGTTAGGAGGACTTTACAATTCTGAAATGTAGAAAAAATACTTTAACTATACCGTTATTCTCATTTAATGCACATAACGACATCTACATTGTATACGTTTATAATTAATACAATGTATATATATATATAGATATAGGCGTACTCAGTATTTCGTGTCAGGTGCAGCAGAAATTCTAACCGGCTTTATATCATACACAATTAATATGACAATTAACAAGAAACCTATTTTTTATTTTTTCATCATAACAGCAGAAATTCTAAGAGATTGTTTGTCGTATTCCCGCTAATAAAAAAGAAAATTATATTCTATATAATAGATAGTGGTAAGTCGACATTTATATTTGATAAACTGTGCGTAATATTAATTAGTATCCATAGATAAAATAATTTCGAATATCATAGTGTAAAACCCTACACAATAACAAATAGTATAGATATATTAAAAACGTATTTACCTGTCTAAAACGTAATCAACGTTATATACCAAAATAAATTAAATGTTTGCTTGCAATATTTCCTGTGTTGAATATTTACATAACATATAGGTTACAATAATCATTATTCACACTATTTTGAATTTGTGACTTGCACATAAATTCAAAGGACACTGGGCGTTGCACGCGTATCCTGTCTCCGTCTAGCTATAACGTATAATATAGTTTAATTGTGCTACGCAAAACTTAAATAGTGTGTCGTTTAGGCTAAATTTAAAATTTGCATATTAATTACCAAATTTCAGAAGATAAATATTTTTGCAGACATCTTACGCTGTTTTATAAATTAGTATTCGAAAAATTAGTTACAATTATTTGTTTAAAAAAAACCACAATTAAAAAACTTCGTAGCTTTATGCAGAAATAAAATACGTTTCTTGATTTATTTTAGATTATAGTGTACCTTTGTCAACATTTCTATTTTATTCTCAATAAATATTTAGATTTTTATTAAGCCCATTCAGACCAATTACTCGTATATTTGCTGACCCATCAAAATTAAGACGATCTAATGTAAAGTACAGTCTAAGGTACCCATTGACATGTCGTCTATCTCTCTCTTTATATATATATATATATATTATATATATGTGTGTGTGTGTGTTTATGTTTATTGAAGTATTTTAAAAAATATGTACACAAGTCATCTCGATGATATGTGAAGGTCATGTATAAATTATGCAAAAAAAGACCAAAAATCTGGTGTCTTATAGACTATAGTGATTATTTAATAAAAACAAAGCGTAATTTATGATAATGGAATATTAAATAGGATTTACACTGTATATATTGTGTTATAATCAGTCGATGACGTGAAATTGATTACAAATAAAGTCCTAAAGATGGTTTTTGTATTAAAAAACAAATAGCAATTTACAATGCCTTCTTCGAAACAATATCAAAAACAAATAATACGAAAAAACAAACACTTTGGCTTTTTGTTTTTCTTTTTTAAAAGTTAAGAAATGAGAGTTGATTATTTCAATTAAATAAAATTCTTTTATTCAATTAATATAAATTCATTATTAATTATATTTTCTAATACAAAATGCGGTCAAATATTAGTTTACCCACAATAATGATTATTAAGCAGTAAGTAACAGTCAAAAATAGCTAATAAACATATTTATATATTTGTTTTTTACCTATGATTTTATATACAGTTTTGGTTTTTCATTGGTTAAATTTTAAATATTTTGAACAAAATATTTCAATATTTATTCAATCTGCAATTTCATTTCGATTTCATTTACAATATATACGTTATATGAAAACCTTTTATGAGTATATCAGTATTATTTCTAATTAATAACAATTCATTTCAAATATTATTAAACGCCACTTATATTTATATTATCGAATTTAAATTTAATAATCAATCTAACTAATAATTAAAAATAAAACTATATTTTATATTTGAAAAGGTTTTAAGTATACCGAAATTTTATAAAATCTGAATTAACAATTAGTGTTATAAATATTTTGCCAGTAATTCATATCTAAGTAATATTTTAAACTATTTAACATGTCATCGTATAAACTTTAAATATTTTACTCGTAAAGTTGTATACAAAAAAAATGAAGTATACAAAAGCTATTACACTAAGTGTATACTATTACATACGTAGTATTGATAATAAATATGGTGTATAATATTGACTTATATAAGTTATATTCTACTTTTCACAATGATTTCGAAAAAAGTCCCGATCGTGTTTATTTGGTCATAACGTTTGAGCATACATTTATTTCGAATATTTAACATGAGTGGCCTTGTTAAATGTCCTTCCATACAATATTATATATAACAATGTAATAACTGGTGAACATTTTCCGTAAATATAATATACGGTACTAATAAACTCGATAGGTAACTAGAATTCCGTGATTAGAGATGACACGCGTAGTGAATACAGACTGTAAAATGAGCAACGAGCTCAATTTAATTTCATTCATAAGATATATAATGTATTATGCCACAATAACAAGTAACAACAACACTGAATTCATAGAATTATTACGAACACGTGTAATACAATATCGATTATTCATCAACGATTTTCCCGGATTCGACTGATGTAATTTTAAATTCCTCATTTATATTAAAACGATTTGAATGATATTCTCAGTCTGTAATCAATTGGAAAATATAGGAAATCGCATTTTTGAATTCCTAATGAGTTTGAATAAAAATTTGGTTGGTCAATTCAATTCGTCAGTCAATAAAAATAAGACTTTGTGACATGTCATTGATAAAGTGTATTCGATTGAGTCACTGGTACAAACTCTAACGACTAATCAACACAAAAACGATTATTGTTTACTATTAAGAATTATTATTTTCAACAAGAGTTATGTATAATATTATAACATGTGACATAAAAAAAACAACTTAATAACTATATTTATTATATTATTTTTTTTACAAAACAGGTTAGAAAAAAACAGAATGACCAATTCGCTTGGACCACTAGTATAATATTATCCTTATTAAAAACATCGATATATCCTCTCTTTAAAAATAGACTTTATTTTGCTAAATACTTTTGAAAACATATAATAATTGTATTTTTTTTACAATTCAAAATAACATAAAGAGATAAAGAATATATACCTTATACAAATTAAAAACTTATAATTAAATAATTATATAAACCACAATAATTTAATATAAGATATTTTAATATAGTATAATATAATGTATTTTATACATTATAGATCATATTAATGAGTTGTGTTGTTTTTAGGTATCCTTATGTATTCGGGGAAATGTTTTGCATAGTCAGAGGTTTCGCTGCGGAGACATCGACGAACGCTACTGTCTTAACAATCACAGCATTTACCATAGAAAGATACGTTGCAATTTGTCATCCGTTTCTATCCCACACAGAATCCAATTTGCCCAGAGCATTTAAATACATATTAATCATTTGGATAGTGGCATTAACACTTGCTTTTCCTCAGGTAAGATAATCAACATAATTACAAATATTATTATAAATGACTACAACGCATAATTCCAAATTTAATTACATTCATATTTCATACCGTCATTACACATTTTTTTTTGCATTCGTAACAACATTATACACATTTATCATCACATAAACATACATTGTATAATCTCAAATAATATCTGTTCCAGATAGTTCAATAACTACTATTTTGTTTTTTTATTAAATTAGTGATTCCGTATTTTTGCTAAGCATTGTTATCCTAAATATTTATAAACAAGTAGTTCAAATACAAAATAAATTCTGTATGATATCATAATTATCGAGGGTGGTTTATTATTAAATCGGTATTCTTAGTATAATACAATTACGTATATATTTATACAGTATATTATGAGGCGATTGGAAAAACAACGTAAATACACACTTAGAAAATATACGTCATATTATTATTTGTTGCACCATATGTGGCCTTGAAACCCGAGTACGTAAAATTTTTGTTGAAAAACTAAGTTTGAACATTACAAAAAATCTGTATTCAACATGAGTACTTAATACATTAAATGATAAAAAATAAATGATAAGTATTCGCACAATTTATTGGTCGTTAATGCATTTCATTCGAAGAGTAGATTTCTTCGTTCGCAATAAAATTGCTTAGGATACAAACTAAATGCTTGAGAAAATTCGAAGTTATTAGATATATTTCTATTAAAACTGACAATTGAAACTTTGGTGACCATCAGTTACAAGAATGTAAAAGTATAACGTTTTCAAATCATAAAAAATGTTTGATTTTTTTTCTATGTGATTTGAAAAAAAATTAACAAACCATTCTTCATTTTTACAACATTTACAACTATTTACATCTTGACTGCATTTAACAAATGTATAAATTATTATTAATTGTTATCATTGTAGTCATCAACTGTATTTGTTTGATTTTTGTTAGACTAGCGTACATTAAAATACTCAGTAAATGACTTAGAAAATAAAATATAATAAGAAATATAAACTCATCGAAACACCAAAAAAATAAAAGACATGTATTCATTGTTTTTATTTTTGTTTGTGTATTAGTTGGATGACAGGGCCAACAATAATGGGTTACAAATATAAATAATATATTTTACACATGGTCCTAAGGTTATATTTCCTTTTCACAACGAATCTGGTACTAAACGATACTATCAAAATTATCACTATTTCACGTATGTTTCGAAAAATTGTATCTTGTCTTTTATTTTATAATAATTTTGTCCCCACAAACACAAATAACACGTAGTTAGTTAATGTTTTGCTTAATTAAAAAATAAACATTAATTAATGCAAGACATAATATTAAAATGCGAAATTTACGTTAAATATATTGTAAACTTCTTTGCTATATTTTCGTCAATTAGAAAATATTTATATTTTATAGCCATAACATTTTATCATAGCATGAAAAACTTTCTTTTTAAATCACAAAATAGAATATAAACATAAATTTTGAAAGCAATAAACATATTTCGTAAAATCCTTTATTTATAATAAATACAAGTATTGAAATATAAAATACTACCATTGAATCCAAAGTCTAAAATACATTTCTTCTAACATTTAAATAAAAACATTAATGTGATAAAATAAATCATATCGGTTTTCAACACAAATGTTGAATATATATAATCATATATTATAATGTTAAATAAATAATAACAAATTTGTACTTAGTAAGTACTTAGATAATATACAGGTAAACATTTCTTTAAAAAATCAGTGTTATATGTACCATTTAAATATACTACTTAATAAATGAATATAAAATAAACTAAAGAAATAATGCTGTATATTCTATGGGAATCTGTATAAGGTTTAAAAGTCAGCTGTATGTGCTTTATCCAAATGTAAACCATAAATTACAATGACGATCTGAACTTTGTTTCTAATTTTATCAACAGAATCTGACTGTTTCATTAAGACGAGGCATGAACCTTTTAAGACTTTAACAATTTATGCGTCATAATTAATGTCTCCAGACTTATAATTTTATGAAACGACAGACAATCCCCATCGAATAGTGATTCTAAATTTAACATTGCACACAGTTATAAACATGAAATTGTTTATGAGAGGAATTCTATTCAACACAGCGGCATTATAACAAAGGCGAAACCTATGTAAACCATAAAAATCATAACTGAATATTATATATCGCAAATTTCATCTGCATTAAAATTTATCAAAAGTTTGTGAACTAGAGACTTTGAGACATTGAATTTAGTATTTACTTTAAATCTAAAGTATAATATTATGATAAATATCAATACCAATTAAATTATCACCGTATTTCTGTCTCGCATCTGTCCATGTTTATGTATCATTTTTTTTTTTTGGATTTCAAGTACCAATTGAAAATCTTGGCAATAAAAATAAAGAATGTTTATAGTGGTAAATAATAGTTTATCCTACCAAAATTTTATTTATTATCTGCCGCCCAACGTTCTCTAACTCTAGTCATAGTATTTTGTAATTTAATCTTAGTGTTCGCCAAATCGTTAAGTCTAAATTTAATTATAAAGAAAAATTATATGCATTTATTATTAATAATTACACTTACATTGTAGTCAAATTTAAATCGTTTAAATATATATAAATATATTTAGTGCTATTATTTTAGCAAACTGATTGGAAAAACATATTTAAATGTCAATTCCAAAAGTAAATAACAGATAAAAATGAGTTTTGAAATTTAAATTTAATATAATTTAAATGTAATTATTTAAATACAATATTTGAATATTCTTATCATAATCATAATAAATTCATCAATATCCCACAATTCCATCTACAACTTATATGTATCTTCACTTTCATTTGTATTATTACCTATTATCACTTATTCGCTTATTTAAAACATTAACATAGGAAACTATTATCGATATATTCATGTTTAAAATGTATTCAATAGTAATTTTATTTAATATAATTAACATCATACTATTAATTTTAATATGTTAATAAAATATTATTAAATATTTTGAATTAAATTGTACTGCTATTAAATATCTCATGACGCAGTCAATTTTTCCGATGAGAAAAAATACTAAAACCTTTAATTAAAGTCAATTTTTATACAAATTTATACATCCATATGTATCCTTTCGTTAGAAAAAGGGAGCGTAGTCTTGGGTCGTGCTATGCACGGTCGAGGAGATGAAGTGTCACATGCTGTACGGTCGAAACCCGAGTGTGGTGCCTGAGTCAGATCCAACATACTGGCTTGGGTAGGTGAGAAAACTATGGGTCTCGACACTCGGGCAAGGCCCCAGAGTCTCAGAGTTTAGTTTACGACTTTACTCGCTCGTAGGCACCACGGGAATTTAAGAGTCTGAGCAACTGATGTCTGATGTCATTAAAAACTGCCTTAAGACGGTAGAGCGGCTGAGGCGAAAGTCGTTCGAGATACGTCCTATTATTGACGCGAGCAAGAATAAGAGTACATGTGTCTCTAAAGCCCTGTCACGAAGACCACCTCGTGACCGTAGTGAAATGAATCGAGATGAGCTCGTTTGGGTTGGACTTGTACGAATTGGGTTTCGTTTAAGACGGCTAAGCCCTCTGGCAAACCACTCCCATGAGTACACATCGACGTGTAAACGCAATACAAGATCTAGAAGGCCTCGGTCTTGATCAGCGCTTTGTCGATTGGCGTCTCGGTCAGGGACTTAGTCTCAGCCGAGGCGTCCTCTGCCTCGACCTTTGAATAGCACCTTGTGCTAATAAAAGCTCCGAGGTATGTATTCTAACCATTTGGTCCGGAAGAAAACCCGGACGCACCGTTAGAATTTATTTTTAAACATTTATTTGACAAGTCACAATTTCAAATAATTTTTATCTTAATAGACATTCTCGTTTAATAAATTGTCCAAATTTAAAAATCTTTTTTTGAAAAGCGAAAACTTAAAATGTCCGTTGAAATGCGTTGCTATGAGATTGAAAAAGTATACAATGAATTTGAAAGACGATTTGAAAATATTCAAAATTAGAGCCGATTATTATATTTATGTCTTATCCTTTCTTTGAAGCCAACAATATTGAAAAGATATTTTTACGCCAATAAGTTATTTGTTAAGCATTGACTATATATATATATAAAATCGAATCCTCAAAATCGAATTTTATTTTAAAAATAAAACCAGATATATTTCTTAAAGCTCGAGGTTCAGAAAAACATTTCCTGAAACTACTGAGTGAAGAAAAAAATTCTGTAGTTTTGCAGTTATATACATATTTGGAATCTAAATATATGCATGAAACAGTATTTTCTTATGTGAAAATTATAAAATCTGAATACTGACCTACACTTTCTAATGATCATTTAGAACAATTTCATAGTCAGTCAGCAATTTTTCTCAAGATTATAATAAAATAGTCAACGATAGCAATGCCATACTTCTACATTGAAAACATATCCTGTTATTTATTTTATTTTTAAGTTATTTAGAAATTAATTGTAAGATACTCATTACAATATAACTATAAATTTATTACTATTTATATTATATATAATATATATATATTATTATATATATATATATATATATCATTTGTGTGTGTGTGTGTTTATTATCAATGTTAATTAATAATTATAAATACTAAAAAATAAATGAATCTTTTTTTTTTTATGAAAGTTGATCTACTAAAAATATATTTTTAGTAAATCTCTACCAAAAAAAGTTTGGCCACCTCTGCTCTATAGTATAATAATAGAATTGTTTAATATATAGAGTTGACGTTAACCACCATAAGAGAAAAGAGCATTTTTGAATTTAAATGTTTTATATCGTTTTATATCGTTACACTTTTCTTATTATTATTTTCTTAGTGAAATGTTAATATGGTACTGATGTGTACCAAAGACATCTCTAGGATTTCATTTTGAAAATTTAATTTTCATAATATAATTTAAATTTAAATTTCCTTATTTTTCTAAGTCATATTTTTGAGATCTACAAATGATTGTGTATATTATTTCTGTAACATTATAATACTTTAGAATAATGGTGCCAAAGTTAATCACAGAACACAGTCATCTTATTAAGTACTTTGTTGTGATAATCGTAAAACTTAGTAAAACAAACATTTGAATCAAATAAATTATGCAGAAAATATAACATACCATTTTCAACATAATCGTTTAATGTCCACGTCTACGTTCGCTCACACAATATTACCGTACAAAAGTGATACATGACTACGAGTGGTTGACGTGATCAGATGTCATGATAAGAAATTAACTAAACTATAATTATGGATAATAAATCCCAAAAGTCATAATCGTTTTTAAAGAACAATATGCTGCATATAAGTAGAAATATAACAATAATGTTTAATTTGACATCTGAGTTACTATAATAACAAAAATTTTTATAGGTACAATATTTTTGTTTTTAAAAAATTGGAGGAGGAATGACTGCTTGGAGGGATGTTCCTGATTTATCACCTTCTATAATATATTTTAAAAATAATATTTTTACAATAACATGTAATTGCTTATAAATACATTTTATATTGCTTTTTTTTACCATCATAATTTATTCATATTTTGTTATTATATTTACCCGTAATTGGGGTAGATCAATATTAGTAGGACAAAAAAACATTCATTATGACAAAAAAAATTCTTATTTTACCTGTTTTTATTAAATAAGAAGACAATTTCATCAGCATCATTTTAACCATCATAATATAACAAAGTTGTTCTTTCGTGAAATGTTTTTAAAAGAAGAATTTTTCGTTAACTTCGATGATGTAAACTTGTAACTATTTTGTCAATATATTATTTTTATAAACAATTTTTTTTTAAACTTCTAGTACTTCTATATGTATTACGCATGTGAAAAGACAACAAAAGATTGTTATAAACCGTCATTATGTTTGTTCACAAAAATACATCACTGTTTAAACTTCACGCGTTTCACACGACTTTTCATAACAAAATATAAGTTTTCAACAAACTTCTTTTTATTCAATTATTCACGCGGAAAAATATGAATTTTTATTGGTGGTTTTTGATATCTTTACAATAACGTAGTACATTTGTATATCGTTCATATTTCATATAACAATTTTTCAATACTTAAAAGCAAAATATTTGTTTTGTCAAGAAAATATAAAATGTAATTTATTGTATGAGGTCTTATAAATATCAGATAACTTTATGTTGGTGATCGTATTTACGATACATTGCATTTGCATTTAGTAAAAATACACCTATAACATGAAGTGAGCTAACGAAATTTATAATTAAACAATTGATAAAACCAAATTACGCTATTAAAAGTGTTTGTAAAACATTTTCAATTCTTAACGTTTAATTAAGTTTATTTATTAATTTTAAAAATTTACTTTTTATGTTACATATATTGTAATAAGTAGTATATTTAAATCATTCTATATTTTAAAAAAATTTGAATAAAAGGTACACAATATATTAGAATTTTAATTTGTTGAAACATAATATAACCGTGTTATTGACTACAATTTTATTTAATATAATGAAATTAAAACTCATTAACAAATATAATATTTTTTTATTCTAATGAATGGTTCTAAATTAGTTCTTGAATGAAACATTTTCCTTAAATACTTAGCTTATTGCAATGGTCCGTCTGTATGTCCGCAAAATATAATAATCATTCTACATGAATTTCTTTCAATACAAAGAAAAACCATAACATGAGAATAAATTTAAAAATATAATACAGACAATCAATATGTATCCATTAAACAAAATGTAAACATACTTCTTCAGGTTTCATATAAGAAATTATTTTATTTTATTTTATTTTGGTAGAAACACAAAAACCGTTAAGGACAAATTGTCTGGATATTTTCGGGTCAACAATCCCATAAATATATACGAATACAATAATTGCATTATATTGTATAGAATTGCCGTATTGAGTAATGGAATGCTTTGTAATTTTAATATGATGTTTTTCATTTTTCGATAAATGCTGTTGTATCAAACAATAAAGAGTATGTAATCTTTTCGTTTATCTACTACATGAATAATGTGAAAATTGTTGAATATTCTTTAAGTGCCACTTATAAAATTACTAATACCAGTACTCATAATAAATAAACAAATGTATTATTTAAAATGATTTATCATCAATGTCATTTAATTTATAATATTTAATATTATAAAATCATTTATTAAAAACAGAATCTCCATTGCTATGAATATTATGTCTATAATTTCGTACAGTCAAATTTATCGCACATAAATAAAACACATCAACAATATGTTAAACATGATAGTATTTCATATCACAATTTTTCATTGGGTTGCTTCTTTCGGTAAATCGAAATTTAGATCATTTCATTTATATTATAGTTAAGCTTTTTGCTGTAGCAGTAAAATTTAAAATTAACAATTCATTAGTCATTAGTCATTACTATAAAAATCATTGTACTAGAATTTTATAAACTATCCAGACACTACTAATTTGTCTGACTATTGTAAGTTAATTGTATGTAATCAGTGAATAATTCGATTAAAATAAGAAAGAATTATTGAAAGCATTATAATAAAAATATGTACGAATCAATATTGCTTATCAAATATTATTTTTAAAGTGGATAGTTTTTGTTTTTGTTTTTTTTTTGAGATGAAATCAAAATGTAATGGAATTGAAAAAAAAACAATTTTTATATCTGATAAAATGCACATAAATTACACGAAAACACGTTTTTTGTGTTCAGACAATTAAATAATTATAAAATGTTGGATTTACTCATATAACTCAATAATCAATATAAAATATATCTTTCGACAAATAAAAAACTTTGAATTTATCATTCCTATAGTCAAAAATAACAGTATATTACTCAAAAGTAGTGTGAATATTATATAAATAAAACTGAGGAAAATAATGTATACATTTAATTTATTACGGATAAAATTTTCTTAACGAAACTATAAGATGCATTAAAACGTACATTTTCGAGACAGATACTGACTTTAAGTAAGTCGTGGATAGAATCTTATTAGACTAGCGAGATTTAACAGAAAACTTACTTTTGTATTTATGTGGATGGCTGGGGGTAAAGGTAATATGGGATTTTCGAGGTTAACCACAAGCGCAAGATTTGTAAAGTCCTGACAAACAAAAATAGGTTTAACTGCGGTGGCAACAATTCTTCTTTAAATGTATAAATGTGTGGATAAAAGGTTATTTGGTACAAAAAAACTAAAAAATAAACACAAAAATATCATCGTGATTAGTTCACCAAAACCTTTTATTTTCTCTATAATTTTGGATTTCTTTTCTATTTCCCAGGCTATTCAGATGGGATTAGTGTATGCACGTAACGAGAATGACTCAATCATACCCGAATTATCTACCTGCGGTTTAGCCAACAAGCTGCCATACGCGTTCGAACTCTCGTCGGTACTCTTCTTCCTAGCCCCGTGGACACTCATCGTTATCCTGTACATACTCATCGGTCTCAAGCTATATAAATCCAAGCGTGACTCATCCAGGACTACGTGCTCGGCCCATTGCCGACACACCGCGTGCCTGAGCTCAACCAACACCAGGGCTACCGGACGCGTAGTCAAAATGCTCGGTAAGTCTGAGTGTTATTTGGTTAAATAACACAGTATAGTAATATAATTTTCTCTTAAACGACAGCCCGGGTGCATTTTCACGGTGTTCCGTGGTGATTTTTTCATATAAAAAATGTTTGATTAAATCCAACCTAAACTGCCCATATTTTTATCTATTATTATTTTCTAGTAAGAATAAATTATAAAATATATGGTGATTATTATTTTAGACGATAGTTGAGCTAGATTCTATCGGTTTCGTATCTAAGTAAAATTTATTTTACAATATTTTATTTATTTTGTTTCAAATCGAAATAAAAAAAATTAATTACAAATATACAAATCACATTGTAAGCAAACTTAATTACAAACAATTAAACTTATATAAATTGGTATCATGTAGTTATTTATATTAATACCTTCTTCTTAAACACTTTAAAATAGAAATCGATACTTGGCAATAACAACTTTCAGTTCGATGAACTGATGTAATTAACTAGATAATAATATGAAAAAAGGAAAAATAAAAAAGAACCAATTCATCATCAATTGACGCAAAAGTAGAACATTATACGTAGAGACGAACAAATGAATTTCTTCTTTTCGTTTTTAATTTTAAAACGTTATCTATGTTATCAAAATAATATTTTATTAAAAGACCAAAACATTATCGTTATTGGGAATTCACAAAATACCAAATTTTCCTTCGCATTAATTAAAATCTAAGTAAAACTACTATAAAAAGAAGCTCAACGTTTATACATAAGGAGATTAAGATATTTTTTTATAAGATTCTTTACTTTTTTATTAGCATTATAGCGTGGAATTAAATATAGTATACAAATACAAGTTGTATTTAAAAATATTCATAACATTTGTGTTTATATTGTATAGATCATTTAAGTAAAAACCAGTTAAGTCAAAAATACAGTATATTCAACTAGAGTGATTTTTTTTTTTTAGTTTCAGCATGTTAAATTCGTAATTTTACTATAAACTTGAAAATTAAGAAAGAAAAACAATAAATCATCACATTCAAAATATAAATTTGAGTAAACCTCAGTTTTTCCACAAATATATTGCTCGTGATTCTATTTGCTATTCTTTTTTACACAATTTGAACTATTGAGTAAATCGGAAATAATTCTTTAACGCACTATACAACAGAATGAAACTTTGTTAAAACTTTAACTTCAGCAAATCTTATGCTTTCGCATGTTTATAATAAATATATACCTATACGATCAGAATGATTAAGAATAGTATTCTCTATCATACTCTGATAAAAAAAACAAAAAACATCATCAAAAATCTCTCAAAAAACAAATTTTGGTCGCATTTTATTCATTGATGAAAAGTTGAAGAATATTTGTTTATTTAAATATGAGTATATAATATGAATATTTATAACAAATTATTTAATTATTTAATTCTTTCAATTTTGAATAATGCATTATTGAGAAGAACCAAAATAACTTGAATTTTTTAATAATTTCATGATATAATACACGTAGATGCAACATTTCGTATAGTTTCTGTGTTAGGTACTTGTTCCACTTCGCTTGTCTCGATGTAAGTCAATATTTTATTGTTATTTTTAATTTGAAAACAACAATAAATTATCGCAATTGAGAAAGTGGAGTTTTAGTTTATATTAATATTTACAAATTTACGACAACTCAAACAAGTTTCTTAGTTCAGATTAATTGAAATATTTTGAATCAAAAACTAAAAATATTTACACATATTTACACATATTTACACAGATATGCGTATAGAAATTTGAAATTAAATATTAAAAATTCTTTAATAAATAGTCTAAAGTAATGTCGTTTTAAAATTTTAAAAACTGATAGTATTTTAAACTTAAACACTTCTAACAATTCAAAATAAACACCTATTCTCGATATTTTAATTGTAAAAATATAATAATAATTCAAAATCGCTTAATAACACTCATCAATATTTCATAAATATGTAAATGCATTATTTGATAACAATAAGTTTTTTTTTCAATATTATAAATACTACAAGTATTATAATCCAAACATAACTCGTCTCATATTTCTATAGTATATACAATTCTTGTTTTTAATTATAATACACGCAAGAAATTCTAACTTTTACGAAAAATTCGATATGTTCATAAATAACGTAATATTTCATAAATAAAAAGAAATTGGTTTTCATAGGGTCCAGTTCTTTTTTTAAGTATAATGATTTTTCAAGTAAATATCTAAATGGTTTAATCTAAAGTTCGAGTATACGAGTACTTACGACTGAACAAAAATATACCCAAAATCTTGTGCGTATGATTTATTGATAATGCCATTTGTTATAGAATAACGATCTTTCAAAGTTCAAAATTCTTAGGAATTTTAATAAATTTCTTACTATACATTTACTTTTTCCAAAACTACTGTTACAATCATAGCATATTTATTAATTGTCTCATTAAACTATTAAATTCTAAAATAAGGAACACATGGATTTTGCATTATGTGTACTGTATTTCTTAATAACTTCTTCAGATTAAAGACGTAATACAAAAGTTTCAAGTAGCTATAAGTATCTATTTATTGGAAATTTAACACAGATAATATATTTAATAAAATAATCCTAGAAAATTAATAACCGATGGTAAAAATATTATTAAACATAAACATTTTTTTTAAGTGATAAGCTGTGAATATAATTTTGAATGAGTTGCTTAAGCAAAGATTTTAGAATTGTATTGTTATTTTGAATGTAAAAGCAATGATAAATCATTGTATTCGAAAAAAAATTCTAAACGACGCTGGTAGCTTATTATAATTATAATAAGCTACTAGTGTCGCTTATAATCGTTTATTAATTATAATTAATAAATATGGTAAATATTGTTAGAAAAATATATATATGTTTAAACTTGTATTACTTTTTGACGTATTAAAGAAGACAAAAAGTTTTCCATATCTAAAACGAATATGTCGAAAATTGTACAATTTTTTTTTCGTAATTTTTGAGTTGTTTTAAATTTCGCTTAAGGGAACTACTGAGAAAGCGTGTAAAATTAAGTATTGACTGGATACAATTTGCTACTAGAATGTAACGCATGTTAAACAATCATTCTACACAAAAAAGTGTTCACAGACAAAATAAAAAAACAAAAAAAAAGTAAAACACATCATTGTTAATACGATATATTCGTTTCACTCAGAGGCTAAAATGGTTTGATAATTTTTAGGATACATCTAGAATTTTAAATATTGCAAATATATATATATATAATTTTTTTTTAAATTATTTAATCAAATTGCAATTTTTATTCTAACCAGCTACAAATTTAATAAAATTTTAACGATGTATTATTTCAATTATATTTCAAAAAATTATCTAAGATAATTTTGTTTAAAAAAAGCATTCATTTTTATGTATTATTCTATCCATTTTTGTAGTTTAAATGTTTTTTATAAAGGAAAATTTGCTAAAATAAATTAAAATTATAATAGTCTGCTGTTTATAAAAATATAATATTAATAATATTTTCGAAATTATTACAATTTGTGTTAATGTATTATTAATAAAACTTTGGAAAACAATTACTTTGAGAAAGTTTAGAGCATAGTTGGTAGTTAAATGAACTGTTGTGTGTAACAACTTTATGTATATTAATTATAGTTTGTTGTAAAATTTAATGCAGATTTTACAAAAAGTAATTAATTTGTCGGGTTCTGGAAATGATGAATATGCAATTTTAAGCCATGAAGATCGTATCCCGATAATAGTCAAATTATAAATTTATTTTATAGACTACGCTACTACTTTAGATGTATAATATGTATGTTGACTGTTCTTTCATAAAATATTTTAACATTATTTACACGTCGTTTCAGTACAATAATTCGGTAGATATCATCATTTGTGCAATACAACCATGAAAAGCTATAACAGTCCTTTACTCCCTGTACGTACTTGTATGTTTAATATGACAACAATAATATATGAATATTGTTCTATTCTATTTTTTCAACGTCGATATTACGTGACGTTGATTAAAGTTTAAATGAGCCATTTTATAAAAAACTGAAAAGCTAGTTATATTTATTATCTGTATTATTTCGTATTATTATTGACTAATGTTTAATTCCGTAATACAGAACTAGTTTATTATTTAATTCTAAATAATTTGAGATTGTTCTTAAATATTCATAATAACTAATAAAATGTTATACTTTTGTTGTAATTTCCATTGTATAAAATTATGTGCATAATAAACATTTTAACCAGAAAAAAAAATAAAACTCAAATAGTTAAGGAAAATATAGCACCAACAAAACTTCATATGAAAAAATATTACAAACTACAATATTTGTGACATTTTTACTCGTATTTATGAGAAAATGAATTTCAATAATCGGCCTTTTTGCTTCGCTGTAGAAATTTTTTATCTTCTCATAGAAAAAAAATCTAAAAACATGATTAAATATGTCACATGAATAACTCAAAAAGTAAATCCACAAAATCACTTCGCATGAGAAATTCGTATCGATTTTTGTGAGATTCTCGAAGTGTACCGTAAAATCACTCAAACGTAGCGATTATTTTTTTGGAAAACGGTATCTATCAATAATATTATACCATAGAATTTAGTTGTACAATTTTAATAATATAATGATGAAAAATCGCAAACCTAACGGTCTGAATATATAAGATTACAAATAACATTTAATAAATAGCCACTGATGTTATTCTTAGAAAAATATAGGTTTTTTTGTACTCTTTTTATGCTCATAAATCAGCATATTTTAGTCATATAAGTATTAATAAAATCCCTTTACATATAGAAATGAAACATAGGAGGAAACTCCTTTAGTGAAATAAATCAAATTAATGTAAGTGCAATACAAGATATTGTTGTTTTTTCATCTCTCCTAGATGTACGTACACAAATAAAATTTACATGCACATAAATATTCATACTCGACAAAAACATATTTTACGTCTTATAAAAAATTGTCAATTAAAACACCACTATAACCAGAAGTTTTCGTTAATGAACATTTTTTGAAAATATAAACTGCTTGAATGTTTAAAAAAATATTGTAAAAATTTATATTAAATAACGTTTTATAATACCTATAGAAGTAAAAAATTAAAGTAAGTCAACTATACATTAATAAATTAAAGACAAACTAAAATCCTTGTTAATTTAAAAATAAGAATTTATATAAGTTAACTGAATAATTAAATAAAAACCGTACATTTTTTTAACAATTTTCAATTTTTTATATATTAATTATTAATAATGTATTATATATTATTATTCTTATTCGTTGATTATACGTGTTGCTCTAGTGTAAACAGTAAAAATCTTGTGTATTTAATATATTAAATTTTTTAGATAATTTATTATTATTATTTAGAATGATAAGAGTCTTAAACTTTTATAATTACTTAACACAATATTTTCAAATAATTAACTTTAACCATATAAAATTGGGTAAATTGAGCAATTTTAAAATTTTTGTTTGATTATTAAATAAAATAAAAAATTTTATAATCTAAAATCTGCATTACTTTTTCGTGATCAGATTAAGTTATTACTAAACCAAACCAGTAACAAATAATAATGAATATACTTAAAAATATTTATCTATAGTTTAAAACTTCAAATTTTTTTAATTACTTGAAATTCTTTGTATATTATATTATAATGATTAATAATTTTAGGCACTCGTCCAAAATGCTACCTACCACAATTTTTTGTTGATGTATCATAGTTGTTGTTTGATGCTACCTACTTGTAAATTGTTACCTACCAAAAAACTGTACCTACGCGTATAGTATAGATGTTAATTATTTTACCTACTAATTAATTAAAATGTATTAAGCTTAATGTATTACTGATAATTATTATCATTGTGAAATATTTTTATATTTTTAAATATTGTTATACGTCATATATTTTTTTACGTCATCCCAAAAAACTTCAAATAAATCGTTATATGCTGTATTAACGGTCCTCCACCATTCCTCTTATAGTTGGCGGTCTAACAAATTAGTTGCTTCACTGTTTTTTAATTCCACATTTAGTTTTGACATGGCACCTAAACATTCGATCGTTTGTGTTTGTGCGCCCGTTATAGGATCAATAAAAAACTCTGAATAATTAACTGTTTCATGACGAAAACCTATATCTTTTAAGGTACTATATGCTTGTCATTGATCTGAATAAATGGTTGTCCCCAATTCTATTTCATTCTGTATAATTGGTATTAAAATTCCTTTATCTCTTTTTTCTCCTTTAAAAAATCGTTGTTCTAGAACTCCGTCAATAGTCATACGACACATACCAAAAATCCATGGGCTTTGAATGCGAATATCGTAATTTCATTAAGTTAAATGATCATCAATTGATCATCAGTTGTCAGTACTTGATACATCGTCATCTACATTTGAAATTATATCTCCATTCCTCAATCGCCCTCTATTATATTTAAGTTTGCCCTAAAATAGTGACACGTAAATTTGAACAATTTCACCTGGACTACCTACTTTTTTACGCTTATTAAATATTGCAACGGCTACATCTCTATAGAGATTATTCCAGTCTACAATTGTATTATGACTTTTTGTTGTACATTTTTAGGTCATTGAAACTGGTATTTGATACATCCAGTATCAATCTAATTCTACAATTTCGTTTAATGCTAAACCACTATTACTTTTATCATTTTTATCGTAACATATAAAAAAAGGATTTTTTTTCTTAAAGAGTGGTAAGTTTAGCAAATTTATTTTTGACGTCGTAAATAAGTAGTTTGTAATAAATCAACATTCGAATCCCTTTTTCGATTATTTTTATGATATTCTATCAATGTGCCTCCACATACAACACCTTTTTCTAACTTAGGACAACTATCAAGTTCAAACAATAAGTTTCTCTCTCAAAGATAGTTAATACATGTCTCTTCATTACTTATTATATGCCCGTACAATAGCGCATTGATTAATTAACTATATGTATGTAAAAATAAAAAAAATAAAAAATTCACAATACAAAAACACATACAATACAAGAACACATCATTACAACGAAGGCACAACACAGACTAAAATAACATATCTAACATTTTCGTTGCTTGGTGGACATTTATCAGTTCTGCAATAAAATAAAATCTGCAATTTACTAATTAATGCATTTATTATTAATGTACGAGTACGATCGATATTAGCCATAAAACTAAAACTCGATTACTTGTAGTTTTTGTAAAATAAAGTAAA
Organism: Schlechtendalia chinensis; assembly: GCA_019022885.1. Taxonomy (NCBI): domain Eukaryota; kingdom Metazoa; phylum Arthropoda; class Insecta; order Hemiptera; family Aphididae; genus Schlechtendalia; species Schlechtendalia chinensis. The sequence continues at coordinate 51,705,444 of CM032339.1, forward strand.
ACCGACATCTTTCCGTCTCTGCGCAACTTTAAGTTTAATTAAGATCATTTTCTCATACAATAAGTAGGTTTTTATTTTTCTACTTTGTCTTCTTCTTGTCGTGTCTGGTTTTTTATACTTTCATTTTAATTTCACAAGATGGCCTTGAAAAAAACTGTTTAAAGTTTGAATATTGAAAAATACTAGTACCGGTATTGGTAGGATCAGTTCGCGATATGATCCATGTAATCATTCAAGTATCACGATGACACGTCCCATGTCCCACACAATCGGATTATTTTAATTTGCCAAACAAGAATATTTATTGTTTCATCACTCCGTTGAGTTATTTATTCCATCACTACTAAATATCAATGAATCCTTCGTAGGCACATTCCAAAATTTGAATAATTGTGACAAGCAACGAAACTTTAACTGAACGATTTAACTGAATGAAAATCTGGTTTAATAAACGTATCATTTATATAATATTACAAAAATATTTTAATATTTTAACATCATCAAGTATATTAGAATTAAAAATTTAGCTTCGAATATGAAAAACTTGTTTCTTCACGTTAATACAAGAAAAATTATAAATAATCATACGATAGCGTACAATATTAATATACTGTATTTTTTGTTTTTCGATAATCAAATTGGTTTTAAATACATAATTTTGAAATTTTTCATAAAAATTTTGACGTAGATGAAAAAAATATCCTCTTTTATTTAATGATAATATGATATCCAAAAACTATTATTTGTACCAATGTACAATGTGAATGGGCCTGACGAAAACACGTGTGTGCGCCTTGTTTTTTCAAAATGCCACGCAACTCGTCGGTAACACTACAACAGTACACGTTTTTGTCATAATACACTGTATGGAATAAAATAATTTCGATAAGGAACACAAGGTGAATGAAAAATGTGTAGAAACGATGAATCACGGTTCGATGGCGACTACTACTTCTAATAACCACGCGTGCGCGCCAGTTTGTTTCCATCGCATTAAGTATAACGTCAACACTGATTGATACGCGTAGGTGTACACATGGACCCCAGTGGCGGTGACAGTGACTGCTTATTACGGTGGCGGACCAATGTTTGCGAGGCAAAGGATGTTTAATACATAGTTCGCGTTAGACCACCACGAATCGTGCAGACAATGAATAAAACATATTGTCAACAGGATTGTTTGCCACGTTTCCACGTTGGTGTTTTGCGCAAACACGGTAAAATTGTCGTTTATGGCAGCTGCCGAGTACACGCACGTCTAAAGTAGCATCACCGTCGTCACCTACTGAAATGTTTTTCATCGAATTGCCATCGTCGTCAAATCATTATTGGAAAATCGAGATTTTTCCATTTTCCGTAAAAAAAAATCGTTAACCGCCCTACAGTATAAAATGTCTGAATAGATTGGCGTTAACGCGAGACTGCGTAAATGATGGAAAACTCTTCTGCGTGAACCGAACGGTGTGGACATAATTATATATATTATCCGTGCGCGCTTCTGCGGCCGACGGCATAAACAATAATAAACAGTTTTTATATTAGCAACGCTTGTAGATGTTACAAAAATCACTTTACCTAAGTTTTTTTATATAATCGTGGGTAATTTGTAAAGTTTTTTTTTATCAAGGTCATAGGATACACTACGGTTGTATCGAACTTTCGAAACATAATCAATTTAAATTGAAAATCCATAATACCGCCCGTCCAGAATGTGTTATTTCACCGAAATGATTTAAAATAATATTATTATCGTTTAAAGTTTACAACACTTCCACGTTGATATTTAATTTGTAGTTGTGTCTTACATCGTTTAAATTCAGTACATCTAATTATTTACATTGATAATCAAAATTACAATAGTAGGTAATTTTGTAATTAAGTATAAAATATCAAAATGACATGATAATGTATATCACAACGATAATAAAGTCGTTAAAAATTAAACGGATTCCCTTTCTCTCTTTTAAAACAGCAATATATGATCATTCTTCATATAGATACTATTCAATAAGTGTGTATACTTAGATCACACAAAAATAATTCTGTTAGATTGTCTACGTGATATTAGGAAAAAAATTACTGTTTTAACCAATGGGGTGTACAAGTACAAATACAGATGTATAGATCCACATCCATAATGAGGAACCATTATTAACTTTTATATACTATTCTACATCATAAATAACATTGTATGCCACCATGAAAATATTTAGATGGTTTTTGTATTATATTTCATTTTAATATGTACATAACTTTAAATGCTAACGTGCTAACATCTGACACTATCTTTGAATATAACCCATTTGAAATATTTAAAATATTAGATATTTAGTATACGCCTGTAAGTTTTAAACAATAACTTATAACGATCAACGAACATGTAAGTAGTATATTTACTTAAATATTCATTGTTAAAAAAAGTAATAATAGCAATAACATGCACATAATATGTAACGTTTTTTCTTAGTACATAATTCCACTAGACATTTTTTATTATTTTACTTTTATATTATATACAATAATACATGGAACTAATTTATTTAAAATATAAACAAATATTTGAGATAAATTATATGAATATATGTAAATATTATGCAGTGGCGATGCAGTGAAAAATCTATATGTGAGAGTTATATGTACTAAACTATTAATAACGTTCTCATCTTACAATTTGACAATTTAAGCTAATATGAAAATGGACAATTTGGCAATTTGACTAAAATAGAGATCATGTCACAACGTATCTTAATTATTTATTATTTAATACTTTTCATTAAAAATTCGAAATCGATAGAGAAACGAAAGGAATAACAAATAAACTCTTAAAGTATGATAGTAAAAAATCATAACTTGTTGAATAATTTAGATTTATATACAAGAGGAATGAGGATAGTACGCTACACTATACAAATCGCTTGATCATGAATCTCCGTACGGAGTACGTAACTAAGTTACTTTTACAAATTTATATATATATATATATACATGTGTGTGTGTGTGTGTGTGTGTGTGTGTGTGTGTGTGTGAGTGTGTATGTGTTCATAGTAACGAAGAGTTAAAATATTTTACAACGAAATTATTTTCTTGTTATAATCTTAAGTAAAATTTTCGAATAAGTAGTTTAACTATTAAATTTGATTTTACCTTCATGGTTATTAAATCATTTTCACCACATTTTACCATCAAGTTAGAAACTAATTAAGATAATAATTAATAACTACTTTCAACACACTTCTCATACACTCAAAACGCCCTTATATATACTAAGTACTTAATATAATTAAAAATCACAACCAAATTTTTGAAATTAATTAACTAGCGGATTTAATCAAAACAATTAATTCAATGATCGTAATATTTGCAGTTTTATTGACATAAAAATGTTTTTGTGGATGGAAATCTGTTAGAAATTTACGTGACGCTTTTTTTTTGTAACACTTGATTATGTCATCAGTTGGTATGATCATGTCGTGTAGTTTGTACTCGTCTCTCAACAGGCCGATATATTTACCTATGTAAATATATTTTAAATCATGAAAAAGTACTCTATGTGATATATAGTGTCCAAGTCCATGACCATAAAACATTTTCATGATTGTAAAATATCTGCTGCATACATAGTGAGTGTAGACTTTACATTTGTAATTCTTAATAAAACCACTTAATATAAAATATAACCGAAAATTTTAACCTCTCTGTTTTATCTGTTGTGATACAACACAAATTTGTGCTCGATTAAGAAAACTTCAAATTTGATGGCAAGTATTACCATTTATCGCTGCTATATTTCCGTATCATCATTGATATGGAATTCAAAATTATTATTCTTTAAACTAACCGGCAAAAGTCAAACACGTCGATAACAATAATAATAATAATAATACGTAGACTGTTATTGCCAATCACTGATTCCAAAAAGAAACCAAATTTTCGGATAAACGAATATCGACAAATCGTTTTTTTTATCCACATCCCACGCACATATATATATGGCGCCTGATTCGCAAATAATACTACGAGTACATACTTTACGTCTGAACGAATCACAAGCGTATTTGTACACCTAACGCTGATATTCTTATAATATGTAATCGATTGTGTGTTTGAGCACTCGCGCATAAGTACACGGTTAGATCCACACATTAAATATTAAAGAAACGTGTATGTATATAATAATTATACATATATACGTGCTATACAGTGACGGCTCGTGGTCGCTGATGGAAGGAGTGAGACTTTGAATATGAAACAATCATATCTTCAAATTAAAAAAAACCCGTAATAGCTAATCAATTACCAGCAATCGTGTGATCTTCTTATTACATGATTAGAAAAAATACTCTACGTGTTTATGAATTGTACAGGCTGGGGAAAAAATTATCACTGATACTCAGGTTGACTGCCATGTATACATTTTTTGTACACTATATAATGATGTCCATACTTGTACATGAAAATTTATTATGCTATCCATAAAAGTTTAGAGCAACTATCGGCAAAAACTTCATTTCCGCATACGACATTGATTTGGTGAAATATCGGGTGTACAATCAAATATAAACCAGAACAATAATGCTAAGTTAAGATGTGTACAAAAATCTGTACACACATCTGGTCAAAAGTCCCGAAAAATACCGTAGCAATCAACCCATTAATAATAATATATTGTGATTTTATTGTTTAAACGACGCGGTACGTGGTCCAAATGCTTGTATTTCATAGTGGTTTAAATGTATCCGCATTGCGCACGTACAAACACCTCTTACTATGTATTTATATATCCGTATACGTCTCGGACAACGCGACTTTTCATCCTTATACATCATTACACACACTTTGTGCGTATTTGGCCCTGATATTCGCAAGAAACAATATGACGTCCAGGAAAAAATGTATATTATTATTTTACTTACTACAAAGTATTAAAAATATTTGAATAAATAATTAAATTATTCATACATTTAAAAATAAAATTATAATTTTTCCTTTTCTTCAATTTTAAGTAAGGGGTGCCACCGGTGTTATAGGTACACGTAAGGCCGTATTTGGGGGAGAGGTGTTCAACCCCCCCCCCCGATTTTTTTTAATAGTTATAATAAATTGAATTTATTAAACTAAATTTTTAAGGTGGAAACACACTAATTACACGCCATATGTTAACTTGCATTTAGACACAATTTTATCGTAGACAACATAATCTAGTATTTAAATCTAGTAGTTGAAAATATATGATTCGGTTTTAAACCCCCCTCCACCCCGAAAATATGTTCCTGTTACGGCTTTGGGTACAAGAACATGGGTAATAACCCGTACAATAAAACACGCGCATTATTGGTTCGTTCGAGGACACTACGTAATACAATTGCGTTCGTACAATATATGTTTACCTTCTGGGCATGATGTAACCCGTTAAAGGGATAACGAGATGATGTTCACGCCGACACGTGTTATCATAACACCGTTGGTTTGAAAACCAATTACGGTATGATATCTACAGATGTAATGTATAACCGTGTGTGCACCAATCCTAGTAGTTCGAATGATAGAAAATATTCAACGACTTCGACGAATCTGTGCGTCTGTAACAGTCCGGATGTCCAGGAAATGCGTGCACTTGCGCGTTGTTATTATGAGAGGTACGGATTTGAACCATAACCCGAGAAACTGAAATATGTAATTGTATTTTCCGGACATGCAATACAATATTTTTTGTATAATTTTCAATTTTCAGTAAAGTTCGCCATCACGAATATTATCGATATTTTAGTCGTGATATAATTTAATGTAAAACATTTAGTGGTTGTTTAATTAACAAATAAGAATAATGTAATCTTTTTTATTTTTTATTATGAAGAATACAAAATAACTTATTTAAATTTGTGAGAATAATTACACTGTGTATTACGCCTATGGGGAATTTAATATTACTTAATAATGAAGTAAATAAATATTAATTTAAATTTAAAAACAATTGTAATATACATATTTAATTTATAAGGATTAAGGACATATTTAGATATTTTAAATGCGTACAATTCATTTCGGGTCAGTTTTTATTAAATCATATATTATGTACTTCCTGTCCGAGGTATACAATTTACGTTGGTCTGACAATCGCAACGTTTATAAATCTGACGCTCATAAATAATTTATTAATCGCAAATAAAACAATTTTGATAAGTACTGGGAGGAAGGGGCGTAGAGTCCCGGCTTATAACCTTAAAATCAACGGTATAGAAATAAAAAATAATTTAAATATTCACCGAATGTAGCGTATATTTAATAACTATAACTTTTTATAACTCGAGTCCACCATTAATATTTATACACACGTATACAGTACATTTTCCCTAGATGTGTGGAAATACTCTATTGCTTTATACGCAGATTCGTATTTGATTTTCATTCGATTTATTTGGTCGGTCATCGATCCTAATAATAATCATTTGTATACAGTTTAAAATTATTTATGTATATTAGTTTGGTATTGCAACTTGTTTTCAAATTGAAACTACTAATTTCACTACAATTTCAACTAGCTATTTATTTTTCTTTGTGTTTTTTCATATGGTACAAGTGGTTAAATCAAATTTCTATGTTCAAAAAAGATTGAGTATAACAGTTTGAATATTTTCTGTCATTGGCACGTACGATACGTATCAAAATAGATACATACATTATTATACTTGCAAATTTCAGAGTTACTTATTTTTGTCTATAATTTGAACATAACGTATTAAAAAAATAATTAATTAATTAAATTGTACATACGTTTCTCATATGAATGAGATTAAACCCGTTCCATAAAACAGTTAATTTTTAATTTAAAAAATTTATTAAACCACTGTTATTTAAAAACAAAAAAAATGTATTTAAACTTAGTCTACACTGGATTTGTGTCAAGTAAATATTTTAGATCATGAAAAAGTCTTATGGTCATGAACTTGGACACTATGGATTACATATTCATGAACCAAAATGTATTTACATAAGTAGTAATATCGACGTATCGAGAGACGAGTACAAACTACATGATGTAACCATGCCTACCGATAACGTCATCAAGTGTTACAAAAGAAAAGCGTCACGAAAATATCTGACACACTCCTCCTCCCCCCCCTCATCCAAAAAACTTGGTGGGCATCGTTTGAAACAAAAAATTTGAACATGTGCGAAATTAATTAATATAACATTATTATTGTGTACAATTATAAAATATAAAAAAATATGGCACACACAACGAACGGAATCTGTTAAAATTGAATGTTACTACTCAATACGAAAACAACATGTATATTAACAAAATGTTTTAATTGTGAGTTATTTAGTTATTCAGATAACTACAAAGTATTATATTTGACTTTTTCAGTCGTCGTGGTGGTGGCGTTTTTCGTCTGCTGGGCGCCGTTCCAAGCACAACGGCTGGTGGCCATTCTACGGGGATGCGAACCAAGAAGACCACTCGAGCACATCGAAAATCGATGCAAACGTTTACCAAGCGTTGACATACGTGTCGGGAATTTTGTACTACCTGTCGGCCACCATAAACCCACTGCTGTACAACCTCATGTCGTACAAATACAGGACTGCGTTTAAAGTAAGTCAAAACCATATATGTACAAATATGCTATAGCTAACCAACTTTCAGATGTTATTAAAACCGATGAGATTTTTATTACATTTGCTATTGAAATTTGATCACATCAGGTATATATTAGGGATAATTTCCAATAACTGGTAAATATTATTTATTTTTTTTAGAGGGGGAGGTTTAATCAACGTCAATATTTCGGATTTTACTTGTTTTACTTACCATGACACTAATGTAATTATAATAAATGTTAAGCAACGTTTTCGGAATTTTTACTTGTTTGAGTGGTTAAATCAGAATAAATTCAATTAAATAATCATGATGTATCATGATGAGTTTCAACTCTACAATAGGTTAGGATTGTATGTAAACCAAATCAAATGGTCATTTAGAATTTATTTTTAAGAAAAAAAACTCCCAATTTGTTTTGGAACCCTAAATCTAAACCTCATTTTTTAAAACCTATTTTTTCTCTTACAAGGTTCGCAATATTTGTAAAATAAAATAATTACACCTTGTGCAATATTTTTATACTAAAATTTTATTCCTGCGAGCAACAATATTTTCAAAAATGTCGCGTATTTACACTATATTTGGTGACGTTTTGTGTCTGCGTAACAATACTAAACCTCCAAAGCTTTTCCACTTCACTCATAAGGTTAGTAATTAACACACATTAATCAAAAGAGAGCAACTACCGACATATAAATAATAAGCCAATACTCGTTGGCTTTAATTAACGATTAGCCAGTTTCCAGTCATTTATTTTACTACACAAGACTTGAAATTTTTATTTTTAAACATTCACTTCATGGACAAAAAATATCGATCATATTATCGGTTCCAATACTCTCTATTAAAGTATCATACAACCAGTAATTTTCATCTAGAGGAGAAAATCATTACGTGCATTTATTATATGACATAAGCGTCACGCGCACGTTCTCGCAGTTGTTCACATATACTTTAGTCTTTATAAACGAACAAACCAAATTCGATACATAAAATAGCGATTTGTGTGATTTTAATAAAAAAAATTTTTTCTCGTATTACGTTTTTAATTTTTGAACCATTTCTCTTCATAAATGACTAAAGATTTATATTCATTGACATCGTAACGTAATACAAAGTTCTTGGGTTTTTCGAATAACTTACGTTAGTAATTATATTTTATAACAAATATAAAATTATACATAGTTTTTCTCGATCAGAAAACCAATACGTTGGTTGGTACATTCTAGTGAGTTATTAATCGCTTACTTCACATTGAACGCGTTAAGAATTTAAACCAAAAATTTAATTTAAACACACGAACAGACGATTAATGAAATTCACGGTTTTATTAATAAAAACGAGCGTTTTTCAATACCACAAAATTGTATTAGTCAATACCGCACATGTTTTTCCTTTTGTTTGGAAGGGATTTGCATAACATTGATTATTCAAAAACGCATACATAAAAATTCACAGGTAATATTTGTCTACCTTTTATAAAACAACCATTGTATTTTTTATAACTCACAAATTTTTATATTTTTAAATTTTAATTATTTTTAAATTACGTCAATTGTAATTCCTGCAAATTTTAATAATAACTGTGCCAAAATTAATTATAATATTTTAGACATTAATTTCCTTCCACAATAAGTCGTAATTTCGTATGTAATGGTTAGCTATTATTGTAACATATTTACTAATTAAATACTAAAAAAAAAAAAAAATGATAACAATAAACAATAATAATTTAAAAGTATACACATTTAACTCGAATGAAATTATTGGGATGAAATTTTTATTATAATATAATAAAAAGCATAACTACTGTAACATTGCATGCAATTTATCATTATTTCACCGTCCCTTTCAGTCCAGAAACTTGGAGGAAATTGAATAGTTTCAAAATAAAATATATAATCAAGCGAAGTTATAAAATGTTCTCTTAATTGGGTTATTTGACGATAATGTGTTAGGAAATACCCGTAAATTTGATTGCTGAATCTAAAATGTCGGTTTTAAGCAATAATGTTATTATAAAATAAAAGTGTAAATTTTAAAAACATATGCGATATTTATGTATATAAAGTGTGCGGAATTAAATGATGCTTTCTTTTGAACAAACGTACAGATATTAAAAACGCCGATAAAAACATTTTATTTAATTAACTAAAAATAATTTTAGCCAACCGATTATTTCAGGATGATAAAGTAAATGTACTGAATAATTTAATAAATAAATCATTATTTTAAAAGGAACTCAAGTATGTTAAAATTAAATTTTTTTTTATTTGAATATTTTTCTTTCGTTTTTTTTTTAGCATTAATAATATAACTACAACTGTTTCTGAACTTCAACTGTAAGAATGATAGCTAAATCATACTTATGGATAAAATATTTCAAGTAATCACTTAACCAATGGGTTAAGTAGTTCTTCCAAACATATGTTTACGTTTGAAAATTATATACATCTGTTTCCACTACAATCCCGTATAGTACATTTTACTAAAAAAACATAAAAACATGTTATTTTAGAAATATAACAATTATTTTCTATTTTTGTATTTTATAAAAATCCCTAAAAAATATTAAATTAACTGTTGAATAAGCTAAAAAATAATAATTTCTTGTTATAATTAATATCTAACATGAGCGAGAGATTACAATATAAAATTATAGTTTATAATTTGTTTGAACTATGTATAATTTTCACATTATTCAATTGCAAATATGTGCAAATGTTGTTTTCATACTATTTATTATGTAACTATGCAGATTATATTTTTTCATATTATGACCAAAACAGAAGTTAATTTCCTTGAAAATTATATTAACATATAAAAAAACATCTTTTTATACTTATCGTACTTTCAATTTTATATAAATTGTTTAAAAAAATGCAGCATTTATATTAAAATATTCCGAATTTAATTAATATTACAAAAATTCTTTAAATTCTGAGATACGGAAAACGATTGGAGATTCTTTAGAATTCTAACAGTTTTTAAATTTTTAAAATAAGATGGACTTTTAACTACAGAATCTCGTAAAAATTACCATGAAAATAATATTATATTTACAAACAAGTGTAGAGTAGAAGATATAATCGATTATCACTCCATCTTTAATCACGAATGCACTTTTATTTGACTAAATAGAATAATAATGTATAGTTCTTTTGAATTCTTATAATTTCTAGTTACTTTATGGTTACTTAAGCCCTTTCTCTTTTATTCCTTTATCTTTTGTAGTTTTTTTATTAAAATCCAATTATCTTTCCAACTACCAATTAACTATAAATATATTTTCCAGGAAACATGGAGTTCTTGCAAAGGAGCTAGTGGTTTAAGTCCCGATCATGGTATGCCTACCTTGGATTACAAATGGCAGAGACACCACAGCCACAGCAGGAGTTTTAGCAGTAGTCACTTTGACGAGGTACAAAGAGTTCTTAGGTACATTTCTTTAAATACTTTTTTGTCATTATAGAATATATCTAGTTAAAAAGTAGATTTTAATTTGATTGTTATTATTTTATCAAACAAGTAGAATTTTATGAGAGTAAATTAATAATTTTGTTATACACCAAAATTTATAACAGTTATTTTTCGCACACATTTTATTTTTAAAAAATAGCTAAATTATCATTCTTATTATGTGGGTAATAATATTTATAACTACATAGTATTTCCTCTTAAAAAATGATCAACATTCGCTGTAATACGGTTTATAAATTCTCTTCGTTCTCAGTATAAAATAAGTTTGCATAAATTTACCACTTTTCGTATTCCTTATGGTCGTACTTCAGTGTTTTAAAATAAATAGGTACTATGATAAAAAAATAATAATTATTACATTATTTATGATTATGAATAATAATATAGCTAAATGCCCTACCCTAATCTACATTTCATTAGAATTTCCAGGATAGACAGTAAAAACTATCAAACTATTTATTCCATTTTTCGTATTTCCTTTTTTCACAAATCAAAAACTAATAATCTCCTCGACACTCAGACGTATGTCAATTGATTACTTATCGTATTGATTGTGCATTAAACTACATTGCCTTAACAAATCAATTGCTTTATAAATTATAAAAATTTAATTTAATATATAATGTAAACATACAACTAATATTCATAGACATGTTTCCATATTGATCTTTCAAAATAGAAAATGCAACCAAGTTAGGGGATCTTGAGAATAAATAGAAAGGCAAATTGTAGATTAGAAACAGCAATTAATTTGATTCTTATTTGTTACAAAATTAACGTTGTTTATAATTAGTGAATATTCAAAATATAATCCTGAAAACGTATATAATCTGTTTGAACATTATTGAGTACAGAAAATTGCAGAACAAAATATTTCTCCGTGTGATAATTTTATTGTTATTATTATTATTTTTTTAATCCATAGCCGTTTTTCATTTCGGACACAAAAAATAATTGGTATAAAACTTAATAGAGCTATTAAAATGTTCAAAAGAAATTTCATAAAAACATATCAATCCTACAATAGTATATTGCATAAACTAAGTTCTATTTATCACTGAATGACTATATATGATTACATACGATTTATCAATAATTTAATTTTCAATCTCTCAAATATTTTTTGTATAATAGCATTATTCGTAATTTAATTATTCACATTATATTTTCTTTCGTTAAATATTGACACTTTATTACATTTACGTTACTTTTCTCTCATATCATGAAAATTACAAACAATTATATCCATAAAACCTGTTTAAAATACTTGGTAAAGCAATAAAATAGAAATCCTTTAAGACCACTAAAAATCTGTCGGTCCCAAAATTCAGTTGCATACATATTTACTCTCGTGTAACACGCAAACCTGTAATAAATGAAACTATTTTTAACCCCAAAAGTTCCGTCTTAATCGTGTTTCACCTTTTATGCATAATGCAACTAATTTTTATGAGCAACCAGTGTGATTTACGACCAATTGACCGTATCAAGTGTATACCTGTCACCCACAGTATAAACGGTATCCATTAAAAATGTGCACGAAAATTATATCCAGGAAAAAACGTCAAAGTGCTGAATGATCAATTTAAAAAACGTCCAAACATAAAATGATCCATGTAATAAACTAATTTAATTCATCGCGGAAATGTTTGAAAGCATTATTCCATTCGCGCCAATTATCGAGATATTACATTACATTTGTTTTTGTAACGATTAAATTTTTTTCAACCCGTCGTTTCATAATTGGACATTTTTACCTATTTGACGTAATTTCGTGGATTTTTTTCACGTTCTTTACAATTGCGCCGCTTGACTGTTTTCTGCGAAACGTGACCACTCGGTTTTTTTAAACTGTCAAATTCCTCAGATGAATTCGATGAAACGACTGATGACGAGCAAGTCCTGGCAACCGACGATCGTAACGATCAATGAGAACGGTGGATGCGGCACATCATCGGCAATCGCCGACAAATCGTCGCGGTTTCCTCACAAAATGATCTTTAACGAAGCAGAAGCCGACGCTGTCAAAGAGAACGGCGACGCGATGCTGGACAACAGCGTCACTGCCGGCATGTTGACCAACAACAACCGGACGACTGCGATGCTGATGACACCGAATTAAATGTTAGTGTTCTTATGCATTTCGTTTGCCCGTCCGCTCGCAGGCGTGCCACGACCGCGGGAGAGACCACGTAACGAAGCAAACAACGAAAACGAAATTATAATACATATGGATCGACGACAATTGACGGTTGTGGCCGCTTACGGCCAACGTCTCGACCCCTTTAACTCATTATTCCTATGTTCAGACATCGTCTGTTACCAGTCACTTCGCATTTCAACGTGTGCGCCACTGTCTACTGAGTTATTTACAATGGGTTGTACGGAGAAGACCAAAATACCGAGTAGAAAAATTAGAAACTCGTGCGTATAGTTTGTAACTATATATAAGTCTGTTTTGTCGACTTTTAGTCGATTTTATAAGGTTTCGTAATAAGAAATAATGTTGTAAGGAAAAAGAAAGAAATATCCAATTATAATATTCTTCTGCATGTGTTATTCTTTCCATTTTCTGTTATTAAGACAAAAAATTGAAACCATGAATTTGCCACATTTCCAAATATCCCAAGACATTTCCATCCATGAATACGTATTAATTCCTCGCTTTTATGTGTATACACTTAATATATTGTAAATAAAATATTTAGCCCATATTCGTCGCTTAATATATTTTATATTTGAATAAAGAATTTCACATAGTTCGATTCGATCATTTGTTAACTGCGGCAACCACTTCTATTTCAATTTTTGCGCCCTAGAAAAAAGAAACGCACGAAAAGATTAATTATGAAACCGATAGAATCCTCACATAATATAACAACCAAAGTGGCAAAATATCATTTGGTAAATTTATTGACCACGAAAAATAAATAAATAATAATAATAATACGAAAAAGAAGCTACAAGTGGGCTATACTTAAAGTGACGGAAACAAACCCAACTATAATTTATCGCATTAAAAATGTCTGGAGATCAGTTTTATTTAATACTTACCAAAGGCAGATTGGCCACTTGGAACATTGCTCTAGCCGGATATGGTGGTACGAAAACTGTTAAAAGAGATAATAAAGAGACAAATTATTGTTTTTAATCAGTACTTAGTTCAATCTGTTTTGAAATTCAAATAAGTCCGCATAATTACATTGTTTGTAAATCTCGTTCACTGTCGGCCCGTCTCTTATGTCTGCCAAAAGAACTGTAGTCTTAACGACTAGAAATAGTAAAAACATATTAATTTATAAAATGTAGTCAAATTTGTTACCAACAAAATAATGAGATCACTTTTTGTTATATTAAGTAATCACTGAAAGAGCTACGAATATATTCGTGATAATTTTAGTTATATATTATGTCTCTTTACGAAATGAATAAAGTTTTCAACGAAATGTTACTATTTTTTATATATATTTTTTTCTCTATATAATTAATAATTATCTTAATTGTCTACTTAAGTATATGTTGAAGAATTTATAAATAAAAAATGTTTTATTTTATTCTGTTTTCATAAATTCACATTTTATACTCATTCTTCTACAAAATATGGTATTAAATCTAAATACTCGTATGTAATCTACTGCCGATTTGTAGTACATAAAAATAAATATTTTATAATATAATATATACATAATTATGCTTCAATACAATAAGATACCAATCGCGTAAAAAAAGTGTGATGAATCAAAATGTTATGTCAACAATTTGAAAAAATGTCTAAGTAATGGAGTAATAATGTAACATTAAATATCTTAAAATTAAAACATATGTATTTATACTATATATTCATTCCGAGAATCTAAATATTGCTTAGATAAATATAAATTATTATTTTTAATTATAAATATTTATTAAATAGTATATAATAATATATAACAATAATAATATTAATAAATATTAAATATTAATAATAAATAACATTATGTATTTACATTGATTTTGTCAAATGAATTATACAAGTAATACACATTATTGGGTATTTCTTATCGTAAAGTCACATTTATATTACGTAAAGTAAGTGACATGAAATTAATTTAAAAATATAAATATATCGTTCAATGTAAGCTATATAGCACATGTGTTTTTAATATTTATTTTTTCCCCGATCTAAGAAGTTATGTTGTATTTAGATTTGACTTTCTTAAGAATCTTCATTAAACATAATAGTTAAGTGTGTATATTGTTTAGTGTTTACTGCCTGAATAATTAATTATAACTATTAAATAACGTCTAGTGCAAGTGCTTATGCGATATTATAAAATCAAACGAACGTCAAAACAATTTATCACATTACAATGATAACTCTAAAATATTTACTACCGTTTTTGGCTGTGTGCAAAACACGAAATTAACTCTTCAAACATTTCAGTGTTACACGCGTAAAAGTAATACCGTCGAATATTTAATGATTCACTTAACGGATGAGCTATATCAAAGAATACGGGGTTAAAATATAATATCTACGTTGTGCATAATCTTCCTATTGTCGAATTTATTTGTCACATTACAAATTATAATGTTCTATAATACTTCAAATTCCATTACGTATTGTTTTAGTCGATTTAATTAAATCGCAAGTATGGGTAAATTTAATGTCCGGCTTTTAACATCTGGCTTGTTCAAACATTAATTTCCGTTACGGGACCAACAGGTAAGTAAACATTGCTGTATACTCTACGCTCAATGTTCCGTTAAAGAAATCTAAAAACTAAAACATATATTTGACGTATACTATCCTTATACGTACATAGATTTTTCAAACCACTAGAAATATTTAATATTTCACAAGACAAAATTTGAATATTGTAATAAAATACGATAATGAAACTGGTCAGAACGTTGTAGGTATCAATACCTATATAAAGGGACTTTTTTTATTAAGAATTGACATTTTTTGCTACGTTTTAAATAAAATTGCATAAAACAATATATAATAGAAAAATCATTTGGGACAATTCAAACTTAATTGCTCATCACGTTTTATTACTAATAATGATCATTTTGTTAAATTTTAAAACAACAATAATTATAGTAACCGCCGTTATTTGTTCATGGGTAAGAAAAAATATATTTTAAACTTGTTAAATTAATTAACAAATTTAGCAATTAAAACATATAAACAGATGATACATTGATAATTTTTGAAAATAAATCGTAATTAATATTAATTATATAAGTGTAAGTATGTGGTTTTCTATAAAATTACATTAAACAACTAAATACACCGTATCCAACAAAAGTATAACAAAACATTTATGAGATTATTATTTACTGTAGAACTCAGTGCTTAAGAGGACTCCTAGCACTAATAATTCTTCAAGTATGCATTTAGATTTGGCCAAATGTGAATGACAATTTTTAATGTTTGACAATTAATTATATTTATATGTATTACTAATATAATAAATAATTATGTTTAGAATTTTGTTTATTATTGATTAAATATAATAATAGTAATTTTCTTCTTATTATTCCGAAAAATAACTAACAATAAATTAATTAATTAAAAACAAAGTTGTTATGATTAACTCCCACAATTTCGACATCACGTCATGGAATGTCTTTAGTTTCTTATTTTGCCATTAAACTCGACAAATACCTAAAATTTAATGTTGTTACATTCCTAATATGATACATTTTACTGTCTACCTATATATAAATATGTCATTATCCATATCTTATGACTTTTGTAATTCATTAACAATTTTTTTTTTCAAATTTATTTGAAAATTGAAAAATGTTCAAAAACTGTAAGATAATTTAAAAATATACAGTTACCTACTTACAAAAACTGTAAAATAATAGGAAAATATGCATTAGTTAAAAGCCATGTGTTCTATTAAATAACATTACTTTAGGTATTAAGACGATCGTTGAAAGTTGGAAGTTTAAAATAATGAGAAGCAAAAGTCAACAAAGATAAATGGTAATTTTAAAAGGAGTTAGTTAAAAATGTAAATTTAATTTATTAATATAGCCAACGAGTTTCGGTCGATTGTTATGTTATCTTTAAACTAACCTGAAGTAAAGGATGATTGTGACGCTTCCAGGATACGCTGAATATTTTCTAAGGCCTTTGTCGTCTCGGGACCGGCGCCACCTTCAACAAGCTTACCAGTATCTACATCTAAGCCCAAGGCACCAGACAAGTAAACTGTATCACCGTACTTAACAGCTTGACTATAAAAACAATTTAAATCAATTGTAATTGAACGTACGAGTATACACAGTATTGTTATACAGACTAATAACAAACAAAGTTCATTTCTGTTAGTTATTTAATTAAAATTTAAAATAAATCTATTACAATTATTTTTCAATTTTATACGTAGTTCGTCTTAATTTGACGCTTAAAATAATTATAAAAAGTCTTAGTTAAATTTAAGCTACGTACAAAATCCAAATCGTAAAAATAAAAATAAAATAATAATTTATATACCTAGGTGCTTAATATTTATATGATCATTGCTCAGACCACTTTTTAAGTAGACAAATAAATAAAATTTAAAATACAAAACCTATTTACAAAGTATTTAATTGTTTAATATAAATGGCGTTTACTATGTAAATGTGTTTACACGTACCTAGTTAAATTGTAACAATATACTCGTATTTTTTTAAATATATTTTAATACTATTTTTTTTTATAATAATAATTATTAATATGGATAAATATTTTACTTGTTTTGTTGACAACAATACTTCAGTAAGTCAACCACAAAAAAACAAAAAACGAGAAAAACTAATTTCAGTGGAGGAAGAAATGCGGGTATGTCTGTCAACTATTCGTCCAAAAATTAAAGATATTTTTAACGCCCATCACACACTTCTCGTTAAATGTACAAACTAAACAAATTTAATAAGTAATATAATGTAATAATAATTTTAAAAAATTGTAATACCCATCAATTTTGTTCTTAATTCTAATTTGGTACAAAAAATTAAATAATGATAAAAAAAAGTCACAGTATGTCACAGTATGTTGTGAAAGGTGAAGTGTACCGTGGTCAAAAAAAGTTTGAAAACCATTGGAATAGATAAATGCATAATTATTTTAAATGTCACTACCGTTTAAAATAATTACATGTTCTAAACCTAATATAATTAAATATATACAATTAGAATTTAAGTCAATATCAGATAGGTACTATACATATTATTTTATAGATTTACATTTAAAAAAATAATCTCATGGAGTAAAAATATTTACGTGTTTACAAAAAAAAAAGTTTTACCTCTAAAAATAATTAATGTATTTTAATCTACATAATACTTACGCAACGCTACACTCGTGGACAATTTATGAATGAAACATGAGTATTGCCTTTGTCCGAAGGAAAATTAAACGGATCGATCATCCTAACATTTTCAAAAAAGTACATATATGATATATTTTATGCGTCAAAAATCCATTTTTTTACAACGCCTGCACAACATAACCAGATAACTCATGTATGTTTTATTTTATTATAAATGCCTACTTACAAAACAATATTAATGTTAATATTAACACAAATATAATTTTCATATTAAAATCAGTTTAGTTTTAAGTTAATATCATAACATTTATAATATATACATATTATGTGTATAAGTGTGTAACAGTTACTTAATTTGTAAAATATAATAATCTAAAACACGCTCTCAAAACGTAATGTGAAACATATAGTTTAATAATTCATTAAATTTTATATTGTTGAACCACAGATAATCAAAACACACTGCAATGTTACAGTGTGCACATTGAACTATGGTTCTTAATTATTCATTGGTAAAAATACGATTATTAATTCAACGAGAATAACATGTAACTAATGTAACTGTTTCATTATACATTCTGCACTAGGTATCGAATTTATGGATGTTTTAATACTACAATATAACATTAACATGTAGATAGGTAAACAATATAAAAAACACCTCAAAACGAATATATAAAAAAAAATCATATGCATAACATAATATAACGTTCATAATAATTTCACAGTTTATGTGTATTATTTGTATGGTCATCAAAAATATTCTGTCTAAAACGATAAATTGACATATTTCAATTTTAGTTGATTAATTATACTATCATGATAAGATATAAAATTTATATTATTAAAAATATAATACAATTTTGAAAAATCGATTCCTTTTTATACTATAACAATTATTCTCTTTTATCAATTTGTTTTAATTAACTTTAAATAAGTTATGACCACTATATAACGAGGTACTTATGTTTACAATTTCAAATATAATAATTAGTATCATCCATTATTTTTTTTAAATATTTATTACAAATTTATATTGAAATAATTTTAAACAATTAACCGAATAATCATAATTCATAAGAGTTGTAATTACCTGTGAATTTTATATTATTACATATTATAAATTACTCAAAAGCAAGTCTGTAGAAAAAACTTAATAAATGAGTTTACATTTCTTTTTTTACAAAACTTAAATATTAATTTTATAATTTTCATTAAAAACATATAATAATGCTTTGTACAAAATATTATAAAGTATATATATGTATATTAAGCACACCAATATACAAATTTATTTAGATAAGTATAGCTAGCTAAGCTTCAATTTTTATTTCATTGGGTCTAAAATAAAACTTTTCTAGAGATTCAAGGATTACTTTCCCACCTGAAACACATTTTTTTCTATTTATGTTTGTATGTTTCTCACTTCAATCTCAAAACTGTCAGAACCACAGCAAAAACTGAATACGGGAATTTCAAAGACTGTTCCAGATAATAGTTCCAATTTCAAACACTTTAAACAATCTAAACAACAACAAAAGTTTCAAGACTTATAACTTGTATTCAAAAAAAAAGTTAACCGGTTGTATAATAAAGTTTTTCAGGAAACGAAAATAATTTGACTTTTATAAACTAACTACTATTTAGCTATCCGTCGGCGGTTCGTCGCAGTTAAAATACACCTTCCGTATAATTGCCTACCATCATAATATTTTAGTTATAAAATAACCAGTTAATAATTTTAATCAGTATTTTGGGATTATTTTATATAGTAATTTAATGTGATCAGCATTTTATCGTTGTTAACACACTATATTTTAACATTAGAAATTGTTACTTATAACGCGTATTCGAGTTACTAAAACTTCGTAGAAACTAACTGTCTGTACATATAAATAGTGTATTCATTTTAAACATTTATTTAACCAATTGACAAAGCGTATATATGACATTTATCTGAAAAGGAAAACTATCGACCCATGAAAACAAATTTTAAATGAGTCGTATTTCTCGATAAAACACACTATTTATACTCGTATACTCATAACGTCCGGTATAACAAATGTAAGTAACAAATACACGCGTATGTAAGTACGCGCACAATATACAAAATATAACTGAAAAAAAAACTAAATTATAAAATAACATATAAAATAAAATTTTCAATGTTTTTTATCTGTAGAAATAAAATTTGACACTGAATTTTACATGAACTTTATCACGATCTCAGAGAGAATACACGTATAGTGACACTTAAAAATATAACGTACGGGAAAATCTAGATTTTATCAAAATTAATTTGCTCATTATATAAGAATTAATATAATACAATATACATATAGAGTTCTCGAATTTTTGGGACGCGAGGAAACGGATTTCTTATACTATTTTTTTACTATTCTGAACTCACTCCTACTAATTATTTTTATTTGAACTATGGGACGGTACGTCATTTCTCAAAATATCTTCTAAAAGTGTAATAATTTCTCAAGTTTTTTAAGTATGTATACAGTCGATTAAAATCATCAAGACAATTCGATAGCAAAAAACGTTGGAATAATAACATCATAAATACTTACGTTTATATGATTAAACCAACGAAATCCAATTTTCCACAAAATATTAAAAGTCAAATAATTTCAGGGAACCCTTATTTTTTAAATACCAGTGAGTGTCCAGTCCACCTTCTAGTTTTTCAATTCAAACACTTTATATGAATGTGTGTATTACAAACTATAAATATATTATTATATATTATATATATATTAATAAAATATTAATACATTAATTAACAATTAATTAACTCCTAAATAAACAAAGAAACAATAAAAATATATTATTCATTATTTAATCCGTATGCGAATCTAAATAAAAAATAAAAATATAACTAGTGTAATATATATGTGTATGTGTGTGTGTGTGTGTGTGTGCGTGTATGTGTGTGGAGAATATAAATCACCTGTAAGCCCCGACTGGTGAGGGAGCCGAGTCCGTGAACACTTGCGACAACGAACTGCTCATACTTCTGGCGAATTGAAAATGTTTTCTAACAACTATCAACGAACACGACGTGACGACTACTGTAAGCCTGCTAACGAACATGCTAATGATTACAGACCAACGACCGTCGGTTATCGAAATCCGTCGACAAGTTGCTCCGCTATCAGTTGCACTAATTAAAACAAAATTAAAACAAAATCAATAAATGACACAACAAACACTTTCGTTAATCTCAAGACCATAACGGTCAGATAATTTTTTTGCAGGTTTCGCTTACACAACAACATCCAACGATAGCGTTTCGATGTATGCCGGGACAGACCGCGGTGTTTACGGAAGAGGGCTGTTAATGAAGTGTAATTCTAACGATTCGAGGTCGACCACCATATCAATCTACGTTTGAACACCAGTTACAAATTTTAACTTATTTTTATTTTTTATTATTTATATTTATTAATTTTAACACTATTGATTAAAAGTCTGTCAGTCGCGCGCGCATGCGTACAGTTAACATACTTTATATGTACGGTTTAATATCTACATAATAATAATAATGACAAAATTATAATAATTTTAATGTCATTTTTCATAGTATTTTTAAAATGTATCTTCGGGTACTCTTTTTCAAAACCGTAAAGAGTACTCTTCTGGATTTCAATAGTAGAGACAGATAACGAACACGCGATTTTCAAATTACTGAGTCACAATGTTTGATGACATCTAATTCTTTTGGTTGTAGCGCATTCTTGGTATTGTTCTTAAGCGCGTACACTTTAGTTTTTGTTTCCAAAATTGTAGTTCAGAAACAATTGCCGACTGCCGTTACATTAATGAGGGAGAAGAAAAATAAAAATACTAAATAAAATCATGGGGGCTTGGATCCCATAACTATTTATATCTCGGCTTTGATTACAGTGGACACACACACATATATATATATATATATTATATAATGAAATATAACAATTTTATTCATGTCTTGTACTATAGTCTACGTACACAATAAACACCAATACCGCCGAAGAAAAGCTGTGTCGTGAGATATAGTCCTAATGTCTAGACTAAAATCCTAAATTGTTTCATTTTCTTGTTTTATCGTGTCAACGATTACAACTAAAATTTCCAACATCCAAAAATAATCAACGGACAAATAAGAAAAAACATACTATACATTATGTTAATTATATATATATTATTGTTGTGCACATTTATGGATTATAAAATATTGTAATGTTATTACATCAAAACATTCGATTTTTTATGATATGGATTCCTACGTTTGTTCGTACAATACGTTATCCAGTGCGTCAAGTCGAAGATGTTTAATGTAGGTATTTGAATCTATTCATTGTGTGTACTTTAGCAATTGATAAGCAATTTTTTTTAAATGTTTTATTATTTACGATGTATATACGAAAGATACGATCACTATATAAATTAAATATAAATAATTTACGTATCATAAAACAGTAGTGCCAAGTTTTATTTTCCATATAAAAAACAAAAAATTGAATTCAAAAGTGAACAAGAAATTTTAAGTGTTGATATTTTAGACTTGTCTCGCTCATTCGAATACAAATCAGCGTAGTATTACAAATTTTAATTTAAAAGCAATGAGTAAATCATTACATTTGAAAAAGGATTGTAAGCGATAGAACGAAGATTATAGTTTAACTACAGTTCACGGTGTTTTAAAATGTTTGGTATAGATACTCATTAACAAATTTTTAGAGTCCGTATTTTCAAATAAATGTGATGTAAGTATAATTAGAATATTAGTAATCTAATATATAAATTATGCATTAAATCTTGTTTTAAAATTATTTGAATCTTCATACTTACATATTATGTCCACCCTTCCTCAACACGAACTTTGCTTAATGACACCACAAAATCTGCTAAATGAAGGTAGGGAAGTCTATAAACAAGTATATATATTATACAATTTTCAAATTTTCTTAATAAAAATAACTATTTACATAAAGAATAGCAAATTTTAAACAATTAATTTTTAGACCAAAACAGTTCGAATATTTTTGAAAATTATATCATGTTAGTTATTTACAAAATAGCATTTGTATCAAATTTCTGATCGATATAGTTAGGGGTAAACTATTTGAACATTCTTTCTAGCAAAAATAAAATATATTACATATGACTGATCATTGATCACGCGTAAAACTTAAAATAAAAACACGTTTCATTACAAATAAATACCTCACTCCACTCAGAATTTAAAACTACTACATTTACATTTTACTTGTACAATATAAATAGTGTAAAAGTTTTATTCCTCTACATACTATTATATCATGTGCATGATACAATATGTGAATATATACGTAGACCATTGGTCAACATCTGTTCTTATAGATATGTCATTGTCATGTGTATATGACTATATATAATGAATATTGTGGTATATATTCTTTTAGAATTCATTATTCCCGTTTTTCATGCCACACAACCACTTTTAAAACATATTGATACACGTCTGTATCAACAATTATTGCTTTCTTTATATGTTATAAAGACAATAATATATTCAATAAGCACTCTTGAGCGAAAGTCAACTCTAAAACCTTAAAGAAATATGAGAATGTTGACTAAAAATAATGACTACTATTCTATTATGCACAATATATTACACAATAATTATGCGCAGTGATTTCACAATACAAAATGGTTAACATTTAAATTTGATTTTGTATAGATTTCCGCCTATTAACTTAATTAATCGTATATGTCAAAAGTGAAGGGATGATTATTTTGTATCAATAACTAATACCCAAACAAATCATGAATAAATTTATGTCTTATATTTCATAATAGATAAAACAATAATAATATGTTCATATATATTTTTCTAGTAAAATTGTATTTATTTAACGTATTAGCTAACAGAGGAACTGAACAAAATTTAGACATTAATAATAATAATAACGTACACATACAAAATTCTCGTTGCACAAACTACAATAATGTAATTCATGTTTTCCGTTCAATATAATAATATTGAAAAAACATTAATTTTCCGGTCTAAATAATTATACTACTGCTGTACAGTTTTGCGAACTCGATATCTACTTACACAACACACGTATATGCGATCTGCGTGTATCGTGTATATATTATGTATGTGTATGGACTTTATGTGGTTTTGAACGATGACGAAAAACGTATACATATAGTAAATGTCGCGAACGAACATAAAAGTGGTGTACAAGGCGAATAAGATCCATGAATCTTAGATTTGAACAATAAATAAAGTTTGCGATATATTTCGGAATTTTACAACACACGCGATAAAAATGACGTACCAGAAAACAAACATTACACTACGAGCACATCCTTCATTTCATCGTGCTCGTACTTGCGGAAAAAACACGATAATTGATTTTGAACGGTTTTCTCGAAAAACAAAAAACAATCAACCGTTACAACTGGAAATCGATTCCGTTAACAGCACATACGTCACAATGATTGAACTCAGCTAGTTATGCGCACTATCGTGAATACAGAAGACAATACTATAATGGAGAACTTTAGTATTTAAGTGAACATTTACAGAAATTCCTCAAAACTTATAAAACGACGAATATGTTCATGAATTAAAAATACACGTCGTATTATATAGGAACAATTATAGACACTCCACTACCACCACAGCCCTTAGCTCACAGTTTAAATTCTCCCAATAGACATTCTTAAAAACATATATATATTCAATAATAGTTATTAATGTGTAAAAAAAGAAAATTCCGTAGTTTTTTTACTTCGGTGACAAGACGTCCTTCAAGATTTTATTTATTACTTTTTAAAATACCACCCCACCATCCTCCTCCATATTACCTAAATACAGTATAAATAATAAAAACGCCGTTACATCTACTGTCACGCCGTTACTGCTATGGTGTTTTTATATATTGTATAAAATTGCAATAGGGTTTTCTTTTAATATGCGCACTGTATACCGTACACGAGATATCGTTTTAAATCTCAACCTAATATGTATTGAATTCAATTCGACAGCCCTAACCTAACACGACCCAACGTTTAAAAGTTAAATTTCCGTCGTTTATTTTGTTTACCATACATTTTGTTATTACCTACCTCTATTTAATCTGGAAAATTCAACACTGACGTCTATACGCGGTGTCTGCACGTGACGATTGTGCGTTCGTGACTCCTTGCGACCTCGCTCTCTACAGAAAAAATTAAACAAATATTATTATCCTAGTGTACTTGTTTATAAATAAACAAAAAGCTACTTTTTAATTCAAACCCTCTATTTCATTGCAGTCTATAGTATATGCATATAATTGGGACTGAGTGTCTAGATGGAAATAATATTGGAATACGTTTAAAAACTGCATTATTGATAGTAGCTTGGATTCATACAAATTCACAAAATATTGTCGAATATTTTTCGATGTTAAATCGTATAATCTGTTAAATAAAACCCGTATTTAATAGTATATAGGTTAAATAAAAAAATTAAAATATATTCTAAACATTATCGGCTG
This sequence comes from Schlechtendalia chinensis, assembly GCA_019022885.1. Lineage (NCBI taxonomy): Eukaryota > Metazoa > Arthropoda > Insecta > Hemiptera > Aphididae > Schlechtendalia > Schlechtendalia chinensis. Next base: position 51,731,366 of record CM032339.1, read on the forward strand.
AATTTACTCCAATAAATGTATAATGTAAAATAAAATCATTTTTTATGTTTTTTGTTAATCGACATAACAAATTTTAAGTTTTGAACTATTTACGCTATAACAATTTATAATTTACAATTTACACTTTTTCGAAAAACACATAATTGAACCAAAAAATGTATTCAAAAATTATACTTAAAAAGAAAAAACATAGTGATCCACGAGTGTTGTAGACATAGGTTCAAATGAGTAACTTAGACAGAGATGTAAGAGTTTTATTATTTTAAATTTGAAAGCAATGTTAAATCATTGAATTCGAAAAACGGTTTTAAACAACACTAGTAGTTTATTATAATTAATAAATACCAGTTAAATATTGTTGAAATATTACTCTGGAGCCCTTCACTTGTCAACACAAGTTTGCTGACAGACATTTAACTCTTAAATCCACCAATGCGTTTAACGTCATATTATTATGTATGAAATATAAACTTTTGAGAAGAAAAATTTGACTAACTTACAACGATTAACAATATATATATATTAATACATATGTATAGAAAATATACCAATTCCAGTTGCGATTCCGGTAATTCATGACAGTAAACATAAAAACATAAGTCTTGATGATATTACTAATTATTAGAGTTTATATAGACTGAAAACCCGCTCGTTTATTTTCTATTCATTTGTATTATATGTACTTAATTTATTCTGTAAAATGTAAACTAAATAAAATATCTAGTATGTACAAATAGGATAAATTTAACACATAAAAATTAGTTTTTTCCAATTACTAAATGTTCTCTTTTCTTACCAGATTTCTCACTCAACTGTATCACTTCACGAAAAATTAAAAAGTACATTTTTCACGAATTACTAGTACAATATGTTATACAAAATTTAATTCATATACAACCATGTATGATGCTATGCAACACATAAAATATAAATTTGTATATTACTTAAAAATGTATCTTTGTGTAACATTATGTTAATATTTTTCAACTTAACAACAATGTTAGTACCTAACTGTAACCAAAAAAGAAACGTTAGTAGTACTCGTAATTATATTTCATTAACATCGACAATTTCAATAAAAATATTTTGGATAATAATTTCATAGTTAAGATTTTAAGAGTGAAGCGAATAATGTACTGGTCTTACAATGATATTTATTTTGCTGTAAACAATGTTTCGTGTAGAAAGAGTGTTCAAGTAATCTTGACATGCGTTTCGATCCATTAGCGAATTGTACCTAATTGGTACGTTATTCGATACATTTTTCGATATTTCCAGTAGTTTTTTTAAACGTAATTAAAATCACCCAAAAATTGCAAAAACCAGTAAAATTGTCGACAAGTTCGTTTTAGACAGAAGAAATGTTTGTGTTTAAGTGGTCAAATTAAAACACAAGACATATAATATAAAACCAATATTTATTATATTCAATGGGTGTATTGGTAAATAAATTCACAAACATACGCACAGTTTTAAACATTTAATTATCAAACAATTTTTCTTGCTCCGTTCGAAAAGTCAATGTAATTTTGGTACAATATTTTTATTACTCATACTCTTGATCTGCAATCCAATAAAAAATTTAAATTATAAAACTATAGATTATATTATATAATTATTGTACTCATTGTGATGTAACACATTCTAAATGTGTCACGCATTCTAAATCGGGCTCATTAAGCGCCACTAATTATTATTGAATAGGTATAGGGATATTATCGGCCAATTATTAAATATATATATTAGCATTTTTCTTATTTTTCCTTCACTTAAAACGTAGTTTTCGTTAAGTTCGACCGAGGTTGTTGTCGGGACCATACGCCTTGTTTTGTTGCCGTGATATTATTAGTGTTTCTCTTTTTGTTCATTATTTTATATATATATTTCTTAAAACCATATATCCATGAACAACATGGATATATATAAAATCTAATTTTACACGTTTTCGGAACTTATTTTTGCTCGTTGACATTTTAACTTGTAATATTATATAGAAAAATAAATCCCTCTTTATTTTGTTTTTGTTTTTCTATGATGTATAAATATATAATTATATATGGATGTATAAAAAGATTCCGTTGTTTTTTCTCAGTCTCTCTTTTACTATGTTTATTAATTAGAGCTCTCGGTTTGGTACGTATATTGATATACACGTGTACACGTAGTCCGTTCCTTAAATCGTAAAATGTATGAATACCTGTGTATTTAATTACACGTGTTTTTAATGTTCGTGTACACGTATATTAAAAGTTCATCTACCCGTGTATTAAATTTACCCGTGCATTTCAGATCCAGAAGTTTGTATAACATTTTTTTTTTAAATTTAGGGATATGTAACTACGTGTACGTGTAATTCTATCGTGTACTATAAAATGTTCGTGGTATTCTTATACTTAATTAATGTGGTTAATTAATATTCTTAATACACATTAATATTTTTTTTATAAAAAAAAAGGTTTTAAAAAGTAAAATGAATATTTTATATTACTTCTTTATAAACAACAATGGGGAGAGTACACGCCTCTGTGTCCCATCTTTAGATCCACCGTTGATCAAGGTGAATGGACCTTGAATACACGTCACACGGGTACACGGACTCTAAATACACGTGTGCACAGGTACACGGACTCTAAATACACGTGTATACGTGTATTTTAATTACACGTACTTTAACACCATTTCCATAAATACACGTGGAAAAGAGACCCTTAATAATAATTAAACACGAAAATCCTCGTTACTCCGACATACGAGTCTCGGAACGAATTTGAGGATCCTCGTACATTATTGATTGTCGGCCACATGACATTCGTCGAGTAACGAAAAACGACGAATAGTCACAGTGATCTCATTTTAATTATTATAAATTTTTATCATCATTGATCATTGATCATCATTGATTGTTTTTAACAAACGTAAGGAAATTTTTATTTTTCATATAGAACTTCCCCATTTGGATAATCAATTTTTTTTATATATTTTAACAGTAGAATCATTTTCTAAATATAAAAATGACTAAATATTAAAATATATATATATATACATATATAAGTTGTTGTATATGTGTGTTTATTACTACCGGTTTTGACAAAATGTCATCACCAGGTTAATACAAATAAAATACAACTGAGAAATAAATTAAAAGTAAAGTTAATAAGAAAAAATTACATAGAGTAATAAGATAGAAATTACATAGTGCAGTACAGATCATTTTTAGTTTCGAATATTATTTAACGAATAAATAGATTAAATTCAAAATAATGGAGAAAAAAAACGAAAAACAATATTCTCATTTTTTACCCTGCAGAGTAACTAAGTTACGAGTGAAACTCACTTCAAATACTTCCTGTATATACCCACACCGAAGGCCCAGAACTTTCCGGTCCCTAGACAAAGTTGTTGCGATCCTTATTTCCACATTGAACCGTGTTTCTCAGAGCACATTCACTCCCCTTCCCCGGTAAAATGTACACATTGTAAATAACAATACGAGTCTGTAGTGTACATGTTTAATCAAACGCGCACACATTGACGTTGTATTGTCAGAGAACTGTAAAACACAAAATATATATATATCACGACGAAAACGTATCGGACCAAATAACCCGAAACGTCTGTAGTACGACTGCCATCGTTAATTAAACATTCTATGTATTATGTGTGTAGACATTTTTAAACTTTTTTAATATATTAAATGGTTCGTGATATAAGCCATAAGCCCGTCAGTATACGTATATCAAATCTCGATTTCGTATTCAGCTAAACAATCGTTTGCCTGTCGCTCTCGTAATTCGACTACCACCAACCTACCCGGTCCCGAAATTGTTCGTTTTGTTTTTTGTTTTTATGAAAATAATACGCATTTGGAATTTTTAAATTAAAATCTCAGCTACGTTTATGGTTTTGAAATATTGAAACACAATAACTGTTCAGAAAAAAATGCAAAACGATATCGTACTATATTTATAGGGAGCTTGGAGACTAAGGAAACCCTACTCCTCCCACCAAGAATTTCGTGAAAAAAGTTTTTGAAATATGTGCATTTATGGCGACCTAATGATTTTCCGATAAATTTTTCATTAAAAATCTCAGCACCACTAATTTTGATTTATATACCTACTGTCGAATGTTTACATATACATTATATTTATATGGATTTTTGTTGTATACATATATATTATGTACAACGTTGTACAACAAAAAACCACTTGTGTCTGTTGCAAATAGTCGATGCCGGATTTAGAAATGTGGAGACCTTGGGCCAGTGGAGTGCTTTCAATTTCTCACGAGGAGGGGGGGGTATATAAAACATTGAAACTTCGTCCCCATAATATTTCGAATTCAACCACATTATTAAAATAAATAAAATAAAATATATTATAATATTATGGGGTCGAAGTTTCAATGTTTTATAGATTATATTATATTATATAAATAATAATAATAAGTATAAGTATACAAATCTGGCACAAGAATTACAACATCTGTGCGGAATTAATAAAGTAATAATTGTTCAGATTGTGCTTTCCTTGGCAGGGGTAATACCACGTACATTACATGATAGTAGCTTAAAAATACTAGGAATGCATCAAAACACATACGTTACATTGAAAAAAGAGACAACTGTAAACTCTGTACATACAATTAGGAAATTTCTAAACATTTATGTAGAATAGAGTGAGAGACGAACGAATGCCAAATGGACATATACGTCAAAGCCCCTGTATCTAGGCCTGATACAGGATCTCAACACCGGGTCAACTCGAGTCTCTTTTTAAATTTTTAATAATAATAATATTAGATAATATTTAATATATTTAATGAACAGAAAAAAAATTATAATAATAATTCTAAACGACTACTATCATTTGCAAGTTCAGATTATCCGGGTTTTGTGGCCGATGCCTACTGACCTTATGTTTTATATGAGTACCTTATGTTAGTTCGAAAATGTTATTCAAGGGACTCGACAGAACAGAATCCGACCGGTTAAGGTCAGACTCCGAGTCGTCGAGATGAACCACCAGCACCGGGTTTCAGCCCGTATCCTTTCGGTGGAACGTCGCGACTCAATTAAGTGCCTCGTTGATATCGTTCCCTCCAACTGGATCTAGTGGTTTGGTTACTATCTAGCGTTTATCCCACAGCCACCACGTTTCAGCCGAGATAGGCACCTCAACCTCGCAGGGACACTGCATCCGGAGCACCAAACCGGTCCAGCGTAACAGTGAAGCCCCTCCGCTCCCGTGGTACCGACTAGGTTTTAAATTGAAGTCGGTGGGTCAACCCAGGACTAACGCCCTAGGAACTTACGCCCTTATTTGCAAGTTCAGTGAGAACCTTTTCAGGTGTATTTGCGTTTTTTTTTTTTTTTGCTGATGTTGAGCATAGGTAATCCATTAAGTCTTCCCTGTAAAAATAATAACCAATTTTAATTTAATGTTTTATTTAAAAAAATGATTAAATATTACATAACTATATTAGTACCTCTGACGTAGTAAGTTTTAATTCTCTTTAATGTAAAAAACGTTCTTTCGTTGATGGCAGTAGATACTAGAAGAGTATTTTAAAGAAATACTAGTATTCGGGGTATTTTATATATATTTGGAAACATGGATTCATTGCATATAGAATATAGAAGTAAGAGCAATAATTACTATTTTTTTCTGTGTTTTCTGTTTCAGTTGAACTTTTTAGTTTCCTCTGCCAAAGTTTGTATTCAATTTTAAATATTTCGTCGCCATTCCCAATTTCCAGCAGGTCTTCACCATATTGTTTGGTGAGATTAATAAAATCATCATCAAAACCATCTTCTTTAAATAGAGAATGAAAACTTGACAATATTGTTGAATTATTTGTAAACCTTTTCTCCAAACTCACTATCAACTCATTGATAAATTTTTCTATATATGGAATAAATATCGATACTCGATAATATATCACAGAATTATTTACATGAATGTTACACCTATTAGTTTGTTTTTTGGAAATTCTGGGCATCTTAATTTCAATGTCCATTTTCATAGCTAATAATTTTACTTGTTTGAAAATTTCCCCAAATAATTTATCTGCATTTAATCAAATATCCACAACTTCTTGTTTTGTGTTTTTAGCCAAAAACATAGCTTCCTTTAAATCAATCTTTTCAGATTGAAGAAACTGATAATACTAAACCTATAGCAAATACTTTATTTAAAACAAATAAGCAAATACTAAATTCTAAATTGAATATACAGCTCCTTAAACATCTTGCTTTATCTGATGTTTCATTATCATCCCAGTGAGATATATTCTCTAATGCTTCTTCGATACATTCGAACTGAGTGAGATATTAATTCTCTTAAATTATAAAGAAAAATAATATTATAGTCATTATAATATATTAATATAAATTATTATCGATTACATTTTTCTATAATACATAACATTACATACAACATTTATTTTTTCGGACATAAAAATAAAATAGTTTATGATTTAAGTAACACATAGTTTGGATTCCTTTTTTTTTGTCTCTTGTTTGTGTTTAGGTCTATAATTTTCGTCATGTCTTTTTCTTTTTATTTAAAATATTAAAATATCATCTACCATGGTATATACTATATATACTCGCATATCATGTCTATCTGCTCAGCCATGTGGTATAATATAATAAATTAACTACTGCACTAATAATATTTGTGTAGTAGAAACTACTAGCTATATAATTTTTAACTTTTTTTATTTGGTCCTGGGAGAGTTTCAACATGAACTTCCCCTCCCCTCAAAAAAATAAGTATGCTACTGCTTTGGGCCCATCTTTAGTGGTGACTCCATTTTTCGATTACACATATCTGATATTAGTACATTACGAGTGCATTTGACCAACCATGTATTTATTATATCATAATTTACTGCAAAATAATATTTTAGTCAAAAGTAAGGTTGACAAAATGTATTTATGTTAAGTAATAAACTAAAAATTTAATTAATTATGCTCCAATTATATTAAATAATATTTAATTTGTTTTAAAATTACAACTGCCATACAAATACTATACTTAAATAATGTAAATTATTATAATTACATTAATGCTCTTCTAGATTTTATCACCAAACATTTTTTAACTGTATTGTGATTTTAATCTGTATTAAAAAAAGATAATTTTTGTTATGATATGTTTTAAATTGAGATGTAAAAAAAAAACTTATTATGCAAAGTCCCGTCTCCCCCTTAAAAATCTGGCTCTATAAATAGTGATAAATCTTTGTGTTACATACTAACACAAACATACAGATTTCATTAAAAAAATCCTACTTTTTAATATTTACATTAAAACGTTGATCTACAAGTTGTTTTCATCATATAATACAATTGATTATAATAAACTGAGCTACCCTCAGAATCGTTTTTTTTCCAATCCAATAAGTCATCATTGTTTCCAAATATAAAATAGGTAATAAATATCTTCAAGTGATCAACTCTAACTGACATCCGAAACACTAATGGTTCATTACGTTTTTCTAATTTAACTGTAATATTTATAAATATAATATTATAATTAATATTTAACAGCATTTGTGAAAACATAAAAATTGTTATAAAATTAAACTTCATTAAATTATGAACAAAACACATTTAATGTTGTGAAATGTAATTTTATTAAATAATATATTAAATTTAAAAATAATAATAACAATTAGCTAGTAAACATATTTACATTGTCAATATTACTCTTCAGTAATTGTTTAATGGAATGTACAACTCTTCATAAGTAAACATTTATTCTGAAATGTATTTAGTGTTTATGCTATTACAAATAAATAAAATTCAATTTTTTTCTTACAATTTATTTTTACAATAAAAAAAATAGTGTTACATCTTTTGGTAATATAGGTATTTAGTGATCATTTTTTTGTAAAACAAGAATAAACATATAAAAATTTGGAGACCCGCAAAATTTGAAATGTTCAATAAAAGTATATGCAAGATCTCCAACATAACACACCCAATTTATCTAACACTGAACAAAAAATTGTTTAAGAATATTAACGAACAATGAATAATAACAATAAATATTTCACAAAAGTAATTTTATATCATAACAAAAACAAAACTGAAAATCAAAATAAAAAGTTCAAAACAGTTAACAAAAATTACCTATAGTTCTAATAAACTTAAAATTTGATCGTTATTAGAGTCCAAATTAGATACAAATAAATTAGTTAAGTCCTGAGGTAAATAAAGCATATGAATATTAAATGCAGTCTCAATGATATCCTTGGCTGTTATATCGTTTTTGGTAATAAAATTAATCACCTTCACTTTACTGCTAAAACAGCTGACGATCTTCCGTACATAATCTTTGGGACTTTTAGGAAGATCATAATTTATGACCAACACTATGTCTGAAAAATTTTCGCCTCTCAATAACCCAGTAGTAACCAACATTCTACTGTTACCAGAACGAAACTGTCGTAATATGAGTCGACGCTGACTAATATCCATATCATTATGTACAACCGACACTGTATAAGTTTTCAGACGCATGTTTTCAGCTATTTCTAAAGACCTATACCATGAATGACAATAAACCACAGTCTGTGTTGATTTAAATATTTCGTAAAGTTCACAAATAGCATCAAATTTCCATTCTTCAGATACATTAACATAGTACTGAATTATATCTATATATAAAAAAAAAATCATTGTTGTTAATGATTTCATACTGTAGATATAAAAAACAATACATACCATTTAAAAAAGGTTTTTCATCCGGAACTATAATGTACTTAGGATTCCGCATTATATCCGAAAATTGATCCAAAATTTCTTCTAACTTAGAAGTTGACAAAACAATTAATTGGCGGTCATTGTTGAGAAACAATAGTATGTGTCTAATTTGATTGAAAAATCCATTGCAATCAAACATTTCGTCGGTATCATCAATTACAAGCGTTTTTATAAAATCTTTATACAGCGAGCTGCAATTTATCATGTCATATAAATCACGTGGTGTACTGATTACTATATGAGGAACTGGTGAAATTTTATGAGGAACATCAAAACCACTAATAAATGTAGATACATTTAAAAATTTTCCCAGTGACTTAATTGTCTAAAAAAAAAAAAAAAAAAACACTAAAAATACTAAAATTATATGTAATTTGATATTTACTAATTTCAACAATTGAAGAGTTTGACCAAACAACTGGACAAGGGCCAATCTTAACAATATTGTGCCTCTCTTGTAAAATGCACGCAGTGGCACTAGTCCCGTTATCTGGCCGAATTCTTCAATAGACTATGTACCTTTTGAGCAGACCATGCTAAATCTAATGTTGGAACTAAAACAATGGCTTGACATTCATTGAGATTTACATCAATCATTTGTAATAATGAAATGAAGCACATAGTCGATTTTCCAATACACGGATATGAATAACAAATAATGTCACGTCTATTTATACAATAATATATGCATTTCAACTGCAAGTTCGTCAGGTCCTGAATACCATGCTGATGAATACCATTCAATAATTCAACATTTAAACTCATAATATTGAATTCATTCATGTCACATCCAGATTTTTTATCATCATTAATAGAAGATGGTTTAGCATTAATATCAGTTGATATATTGTTACATTCTCTCGATACAAGAATATCATCAGTGTTTAATAACGATGATTTAATTCCAATATTATCTTTTAAAATATTTATCGAAGAAACTGGTTTGTGAATTTCATTTTTATCTATATTGTTGCAAACATTTTCAAAACTCTTTATTTCACTGACGTCTTTTGATTCTAACTGATAGTTAGATAATTTATCGTACTGAGTACAAATATCTGAACTCATATTTACTTTTGGTATTATATTTTCCTAAGAAAAAATTATTAATTATTAAAATATAAAAAAACACAGTATTAAAAAATAATTTATAATAATACTTTTTGTGATTCAGCAGCAACTGCTTGACATTTTTCAACAAATGGTTCATTTTTAATCAAAATTTCAGGCAATTCATTTGTATTGAATTTTACCCATGAATCATTATTAATACATTTTGGTACATTTTCATATTTCTCATTATCTAATTTTCTTTTTCCGGCATCAAATAATTTGTCGAATACACATAGTTGATGATTTTTATGTGTTGTTGTTTCTCCTGTATCACATTTAATTTTATCCTATAAAACAATGAAAACATATATAATAACATAAAATATCTATTATTTATTTTTATCCTCATACATATATACACATATAATATTTGTTATTCTTGAAACTAGTGAAATAATATACTAACATTTTCTTTACAATTTAAAATGTCTTGTTTGTTTACTACATCATACAGCTCTAAAAGTTGTTCGCTCTTACTACTTGCGTTCATTAATGCAACGTCTTTGGATTCAGATTGTATACAATGATCCACCTCTTTAATCTGATCTATCTCATTTGGTAAAAGTCCAATAGATCCAATATTTGAAGTAAGCGAATCAGCTAATGACAAATGTACACTTGCTGCCATCTGTAGTGCTTCAGCATATAATACTTTGTTATGAACAGTTGTTTCTGTAGTATTGATTTCTTCATCGGAAAGAACATCATACTCTGATAAAACTATAATACTCTCTTCTGAGCTAACGTCACTTAAGGAATCCAATGTTTCAATGGCACATCCACTATTTACAGTGAAATCTGAACTTTCCAAATCTTTTTGCTCTACAATGATAGACTCATTATTGTATGCTATGTTTGCCATAAATTTCTGTTCTAATGTGCGTTTTAAATACTCCAATGGTTTAATATCTGTCTTCAGCTTATTAATCATGCTCTCTAATGACTTCAACATGTTTTGTTTGTCTTCCAGTTCAAAAATTTTCCGTTTTACTTTTTCTAATGATAAACATTCACTTAACACAGACATTTTGTATTTTAATATTTTATTCTCAGTAAACAACTCCTTAATTTTTTCTTGGAGTTCGTTTTGTTTCTTCACATATTTTCCAATTTCAAAGTCCATTATTATGATATTTGATTATTTTATATTCATTCTCTTCTCATTTTTTCTAAAAAAAAAAAAACAAACAAAATAATTAATAATTTTATAACTATTTAATACTGAATACCCATGTTTGGGTAAATATTAATTAACCTTAAACACTATATTCACTACTTTTCTAACCTGTCCTCTCATAAAAAAAATTCTGAGAATTGTGTAAAATTAAAATGATTAATTAGGGTACTTTAAATAATGCTATTTTAAAAGAATTTTATAAGACGCTGTTTGCCACACTTCACTTCATAATAATTTTAATAATTTTAAAATTTCAGTAAAACACAAATAATTGTTTATACTTTTTCATTGACTGTAAATTATAATAAATAAAATTAATATTAATATGTGTTTCGTTAATTGAATTTTAATAACAACATAATCATATAATGTACGTAAATATAAATATTCAAAATCATAAAAGAATAAATATATACAAACTAAAATTTACTTTTACACAATTTCTAATAAATTATAAAAATGTATAACGCTTAAAATCACTACATTTCACATAAAATAAAACTATTATCATTTATGATTTTAAAAAATTAACCATGATATACTTATATGATTATAGCTTATACTTTCTTTTTTTAATGTACATGAAGGTTTTAAACCCTGTGGAGTCGAATAAATTATTTTAACGAAATCACGCTAACTGGACAAAAGTAACACAATGCATTCATGTCATACAATACAAATATACTTACATAATATGTAACTTCAATAATAACAGTGTTGTCAAACGCTTCTCAACAATATTTTATTTACTTAATACATGAAGGTATTGTCATTTATAGGTCATATTGCCAGCAAAATAATTTGCACATACACTAATAAATCAAATCAAAAATTACACGACAAATCAAACATTAAAACTATAAGTTTGTAATCAGTTATAAGCAGTATTAGCACAGATTAGATGAAACAGATTAGTTTCATCTAATCTATGGTATTAGTAATCGGTAAATATTTACCCAGGACTCCAGAGTCAGTTTTTTTTCTTCAGTAATTCTGGTTGTTATTGTTGTTTGTTATTGAAATGAACGAGATATGACTGATAACGACTAGTTTGAAAACGATTAAACAGCTGTTTAATGTGTCCATTATACGCATAAACTGCAACAGTTTATTTTAATGTTCTCAGTTATTATTATTATCATTAACTTATGTGATAGACACAAACAGTAATGACACCATAGATATATAATATATAGACCGCGAACAACCAGTATAATACTTTAAAGTGATATCACACTTTAAAGTGATATCACAGAATATGTGATACTGATACACACGCAATGCACAGGATTGAAAAATCCTGTATGAATGTGTTGAGTGGTGTACGCGTTGTACTTTTTTTACATTATTTTTGTTTTTCTATTTTTCAATTGAACAATAAAATGGTTCAAAAATGTTGTACTTGTGGTTCATCGAGAACATCCAATATAAAACTGCATGGGTAAATATGTATATACTTAAAAATGTCTTCATAATAATTGTATTGTGTAAAATGTTTCTGTAGGTTTCCCAATGAAATTGATCTGCGACAAAAGTGGATTTCTGCCTTAAATAAAAGTGTTCCTATTGTGGTAACACAGTATACTAGACTCTGTAGCCAGCATTTTACAGATGATGATTATTATCAGTCATTTTTAGGAAAACCTATTTTAAAGCCTAATGCTGTACCATCAAAATATTTTAATTCAAGAAAATCATTGATATCAGGTATTTAGTAATTAATAATAGAACTCAGTGTTAGATTAAAATATCCTAACTTAATTTTTTAGTATAATTATAGTTTAAATATTATTAAGGTATTGTAGTAATTGTTAAAGTTGCTAAAGTTTTAAACATATGATTGCATATTTTTTCCATTTTGAACTCATTACATTTTATCTAATGATTTTTTTGATTTTTAAAAGAATTTGAAGTAGTTAGTCCCAATGTCGAATTAAGTGATCAGATCGTAGAAGAAGCATCAAAATCGACAAATTTCAATAATGCCAATGATAGTAGCAGAAATATGAATAATGATATTGAACAACTTATTATTGAAGAAGAAGTAATTTTATTTAATAATTATTCTGATAATTCATCATCATTGGATTTTAAAAATATAAATATGATACAGAATGAAAATGTAGATATAAACAAAAGTAATGTTTTCATATAATACCTATAATAATGATTATTTTAATTATTATAAATATTAACATTAATTTTCAGTAAATGTTCCTGACAATAAACGTAAGCTGTTTAGATATGTAGGAGATTTCCGTGAAGAAGATTTAGAAACACCAAGAAAGAGGAAAATGTTTTGGATAACTTATCAAAAAATGATTAAAAATAAAGATGATAAAATAAAAATGTTGCGAAAATTCAATCATAAACTTAAAACAAAAATTAATAGTCTAAATAATCTTATTAATGATTTAAAAGAAAACTCAAATCTTTAGTAATATTATAAGGCTGATGCCTTAGAATATTTTGGAAAAGATTTAAAAAACAAATTATTTGAAAATGCTGAACCTACAATTGAATTTTGTAGAAAAATTAATAATATATTTGATGTATTAAATTCTAGAAATTTTTTAAGTAAAAGTCCATATCTGATAAACCATTATCTGACAATTTTATTAATTTTAAACAATTTATAGAAAAATCCATAGACTATTTACAAAAAATTTAATGTCTTGAAAAATCACCAAAAATTGGCAAGAGACTAGTATTGCAATCAGAACGGAAAACTGGATTTTTAGGTTTAATAATATGTTTAAGAACTATTGAAAATCTTTATACTGAACTTATAGAAACTAAACAGTTGAAATTTATACTGAGTTATAAATTCAATTAAGATCATTTAGAAATGTTATTTGGTGCAATTCGAGCTAAAGGCGAGTTTAACAATAATCCAACTGTAGCACAGTTTGAGGCAGCATACAAATCCATCATCATAAATGCTGAATTAAAATGTCCGACTAGTGCTAATGCAATGGCATTAGATAACACAAGCATTCTCCGAATACCAAGTTCAAAGAAAACAATATATAACAAGGACTCTGAATTATTAGATTTCTTGTGCATTTCAGGCACTGATATATTTGAACCAGATAATATATTGGCAGTTTACCAACATAGTACATTTCTAAATGATATTGTAGCTTACATTTCAGGGTTTGTGGTTCATAAAATTAAAAAATCTATTTTATGTGAACTTTGTGTAGAAGCGTTAGAATCAGAAGAAAATATTTCAACGCTTATTTTAAGAAAAAATAGAGGTGGTTTAATTAAACCTAGTTTTAATGTCATTGAAATATGTAAAATAGCAGAACGTGTAATAAGAGAATATACAAATATAGATAAATCTAATGTAGTTCAAAAAATAACAATAGAATGTATGAAAAGAATCAATATATCCAAATACTTTTATTCATTATCAAGTCATTTCCTGGAACAAGAATTACTCAACAATCATCTAATACAACTTATTAAAATAATCTTAAATATATACATCACAGTCAGACTACATCATATAAATTCTTCAACAAACGCCATTAATGAAAAAATAAGATCATTTTACACAAAGTTAATACATTTTATACATCAATAAGCATTATAAAAAATTTATAATTATTTTATAACATAAAAGTATTTAAATTGTAATATATTGACTATTAAATTGTAAATATTTAGTTTAGACATCAATAAGCATTATAAAAAATTTATAATTTTTTTATAACATAAAAGTATTCAAATTGTAATATATTGACTATTAAATTGTAAATATTTATGTTATTTTTAGTTTTATATTTTATTATCATGATATATTCTATATCATGTTTGTTAGTAAAAACTTAAAAAATAAATATTAATTAGCTCTTATTAGAGATTTGCTCTTTCTCTCTCGCACATATCTTTACTCCTTACTTCTCTCTAATCGCGGTCTATATGTTATTATATATTATTATATGTCTATGAATGACACCAAATTTACGACTGATAATATGAATGGTTCAAAATAAACTGTTATCACGGTTCATCCCATAAGAAATAGAATTTATTTACGTTTAGATCAATTTCTTACATTTATAGCCAATCAAAATACATTATTTAATCCGTTTATACATTATTTTTTATACTATATTTATATTTTGAAATTCAAGAACAGATTCTGTATTAATTTCTGAAAACATTTCCTCGAAGTGAATATAATATCAATTATTTAAAATTTTATATTATTTAAAAATGGTTTGTCTACTTTTATTAATTTAATTTTGTAATACTATATAAATCTATAACATTTTAGCTGTAACAACATGACTTCAAATAGCATCATCAAGCTTTTGTCTATTGTTAGTTTTATTAATGACAACAAAATATTTTCTAAAGGAGAAAATTCGTTTGCATCTGGTTATGTAGTAAATTTTAAATACATACCTGATGTTTAAATTTTAAAAGGTCAAGTGCATGCTAGTGTGAAAAATAAATTTTATGATGTCCAGGTAAATTAAAATTATCTTTTATTTTACTATATTATTATTATTATAGATTTAATTATTATTATGATTCTTATAGATATTTTTCAGAAGGAAGAGAATATTGATCATGCAAGCTGTACATGTCCAATCGGTCAAACCAAATGCCATCATATAGTTTCATTACTTCTGCATGGTCACAATAATATATCTGTGACAAATATATCATGTAGTTGGTCAAAAAAATGTAGTAAAGAAGATTAAGTAGTGTCCACTATTATAATTTTTAAATAATTTCATTTTAAAAAAATTAACATAAATAAAATAAAATTTAAAAGTCGAGTAAAAGTAATAAGCAGAAAAAAGTTATAGACGATTATTATTTTATTGTAACACTTTTTAACAAATACTTTTAACAGATGTAAAATATCATAAATAATGTATTTTGATTAGTTAAAAATGTAAGAAATCGATCTAAATGTAAATAAATTATAGTTTACACTCATGTATTTCTTATGGGATGAATCGTGATGATAGTTTATTTTGAACCATTCATGTTATCAACCCTAAATGTGACTTTTTTTTTTCCATTGTGTACCTACTCGTCGCTTGTGGCCCAAATGTGGATGTCATAAGTAGGTGCATAGAATAAACTATATTATAAATGTACAATCAATAGTATATTATAATATATATTATTATAGTATTATATTATATTATATTTATACAAATTCAGTTTCGGAAGAATTACATATTTATAAAAAAGTTAAAAATAATAGATTTAATAATATTTTGAATATAAGAACAGATTTTAAAAACAATACTTTATATCAATATATATTAAATAATGTTAATAACATACTGTGATTGACCATTTAAAATTTATTTCGAATTATACCCAATTTCTTTGCTTCTATTTGTTATTTATTATTATTATTATTATTATTATTATTTTTTTTTTACTATTATTATTATAATAATAATAATTTTCTCTATGTATTCTTGTTCATTTTTATTTTTTCACATTTTTTTATTTGATTTTTCACTTTATACTTGATGTTAACTTTTAATCAAATTCGGTAGTTAAAAAATAGATTTTATACAACAACTATATGTATAACTATAATTTTAAATTCATTTTTTAAATATACATTTTTTTCATTAATAATTAGTATTAATTTATAATTTTTTTTTGGTTTTTCTTATTTTTA
Organism: Schlechtendalia chinensis; assembly: GCA_019022885.1. NCBI lineage: Eukaryota > Metazoa > Arthropoda > Insecta > Hemiptera > Aphididae > Schlechtendalia > Schlechtendalia chinensis. The sequence goes on from CM032339.1 coordinate 51,748,097, forward strand.
TTTTTTATTTTTTTCATTTTTGTTTTTATTATTTTATTAATCTATAGTAATTAATTATTATTTAATATTTATCTATAAAATAATACATAAATATGTGATTAAATATTTTGTAGTATTTAGTTCAATGATACCCTATTATAGTTATGTGTATGTCTCATTGTCTGTAAATACTAAGTTGTCACTAATGATTCAAACGAATGATGAATAAAATACATATGGTTGTAACAGTCTCTAGTCAGTAGTAACAAATATTATTATTGAATGTTTGATCATTAATAACAATAAAGCGATTAATTACGTAATTTAACTATATATTGAATGTATCTCGTATTTGATGTGCATACATACTTGTATATTATAAGTTTAAATTACATGTAATATGTATTATTGGCATTTAACATAGGTTGTAACCACATTATTATTAAATAATTTAATAATAATTAATTACTATTATACATCTAATACATGGAGAAAAATAAAGAGAAACAATGGTATCCCAATAAAACTTTAAAAATATTTTCTACATGTTTTTGTACGGCGTGTCCGCTACCGTTCAAGTCAGAATGAGTTAATAAGTTATTTTTATTTTCAAGTTAAAATTTAACTTACAGATTTTTTTTTTTTGATTTAATATTAACTTAATTTTAACTCAACTTATTTTATCTCTCATTGACACCAAATTAACTTTTTATTTTTATTAGTTAGTTTAGTTTAATTTTGAATTTTCATCATCGAAAGTTTACTTAATTATTTGTCAACACATTTTGTATCTAAGCCATAGGCGTGATTTGACCATTCGCAGCAGCAATCTAGCTAATGACCGGCGATACCTTAATAAACCGCAAAAAGCCCCTTAAACCCAAGGTCATATTTTTAAAGCGAGGAATAAGCCCCAAAAAAATTTTAAAAAAGTGCATTATCTACTTACAATTAATAATGTACAGTATTTTAATACTAGATAATAGTAAAAATAATAATAATAATAACAACACATAACATTTATATTTTATGACGTATTTCAAAGAACAAGTCTTCTTTTTGTCGAAACATGTTTAAAATCATCAATAACATCAATAAACATTGATATTACTCACCAACAAGAGTTCAATAAATAAAAACAATAATGCATTTAGCCTATTTTGTGTCATGGTGCTTTTTAATTTTGTTTTGACTATAGACATTTTTGAAAAACTCCTTTCACATCCACAACTGGTCACTTGTATAACCACAAAGTATTTAAGACAATCATGAAATGTCCTAATGCCAATCAATCAATCCACTTATATGCATAATCTGATGATATTCCTTTGGGTGTGTTCTCAATGGTTTTTAAAGATTAATTTCAACAAGAAGCTCTTGAGTTTGAATATTTAGCAAATTGTTTAGTATGTATAAACAAGATAAATTATTATTTAACACTAAGTTAATTAGTTGTCCAACTATAGTTATTAAAACCGATGTTTCTTGTTTAAATATATTATCAATTACAGATAATAACACATCTAACAATGAAAAAACAATAGTTACTTTCATGTCTTCACTCTTTGTAAGATAATTATGCTATAATGTAGAACATTGTAAATTAGTAAATCTCTTTTTTTAAACTTTTTTATTCTTTACTGTTGGTATTTCAATATTATTTTCCTTGCACATTTGATTAATATCAATAAATATAGACTGAATGTCTTGGGGTGAATTCCTTAATGAGTTTAATGAAGATCTTAAGGAGTTTCTTTTTTGAAAAATATGAAAAAAGTGTATTTGTAGTCTTTTCATCTTTTTCCTTTTACCATCCATTTTAAGGTTTTAAATTGTTTTCTTCACGCTGTAATTTTCTTTTAGAAACGAGAGCCGACTAAATAATAAAATAATTAAAGTAGTGCAACTGTCTGAGAATTGTAAGTTGATGAAAAAATAATACAACAAACACAAAATCCAATAATAGAGACGAACCGTACCGTCGCACAGAGGCACCAACGACATCGAAAGCTGGCAAAAAAACTCTTATCGAATCGAGTTATCTTATCGTCTTATTATATGTAATTGGTAGAGGAGTTCGTGTGCCACGTGAAACGAGTTTCATGCACGTGTTGATTGGTTAAATTTATCTATTAATTTACAAATTCTATTAACAATTGTAACTGCGAAGTACACACGTATATATATCGAAATGATATTAGTCATAAAATATATTTATATTTATGGTCCCATTGAAAATCAACGTATATCTGCACTTATTTAACGCGAAAGGAATAATGTGACTTATAAATAGTCGAAAAAATACAAAAAAATAAAAATAATTACATTTAAAGAATACATTTTACCATAATATATATTTTATATGGAGTCCTCGGCCAAGTGGGAAGCGGTGGTCCAATTTGCATCGACCGTGATGGGTCCAAAGTAGGAAGCTGAGCGCGAGAGGCAGTCGCTGCAGGGTATAGCTCCAGCTCGTCGCTGGAGGATAGGGAGGGCGATAATGGGGGGGGGGAGGGAGTTCGTCGGATCTTTCCGGCTCGCCGGTTGGACTCGAGCATGCGCGGGTCCACGCAACTTGTCGGGTCTGTTGGTGGTGGATAGCGGGACGTTTTCGTCTTCGGCGGACAGCAGCGAATATACTGAATAAGCAATCGCGAACTAATGGTCATCTCCTGTAGACGATTCTGGTCAAGCTGCCGGACGAATCGTCCGCAGGACACGCCTCTCCTAGCCAAGGCTTGACCTTCCTGGTCAAGGAATAAAATTAATTCCTCCCGGAGCAGGTTAGGTGCAACTGCACGATGCAACAGGTAGTTTGACCGTCCACGTTTTGGGATGACATTTTTTTTTTATGTCTTTGAAATGTGCGTGACGCTTTTTTTCGCATAACACGTTATGACGTCATTAGTTGGAACCTGAATAGCTGCAATTAAAACCGACGAACACTAGACATATCGAGTACTCAATTTTAAATCGACGACATCGAATTCGTTTTCAACTAGATACTGGTTGTTCGTTTGTTTCTATTGATTTCATCATTTAGGGAACAAATGACGAACATCATAAAACGTATTTTCTTTGGACTTATTTGATCAGATTGAATAAGACAAATCTTAAAAGTGCTTACAATGACCAATTAAAAATTAGGTGCTCTGAGCACATTTTACACGTTCATTAGTCTTAACAAAAATGTATTTTTCGTACATAGATTGTAATTAATAATTGTTCGCATTAAAAAAGTGTATTCATATAACAATGAAAACAAATCTTTTACGGTGTTTTTATGAGTTGAACATTCCAGAAACTTTGACTTATACCAAATTGTTTTACTATATTTCTTTCCTCTCTTACCTAATACATTAAGGTATTAATGTTTCATCAGAATAATTGATACGATCATATGGTTTGTGTGCATTTGTGAAAAGAAAATATTACTAACATAATCTAATAAGGCGTACGAAGAGGGGGGGGAGATAAAACCCTCCCGAAAATATTTATAGAAGAATTAATTTCTTATGAACATATATTTAGTCAATAATATCGGAAAACTAAAATTAACCCCCCCCCAAAAAAAAATATTCAGGTCTAAGTACTCCGCTGAATCAGCAACTGATTATGTGAATACTTGTACTATTTGAAACTAGTTTGCAGTGTACTCGTAAAGTATGTATCGGACACACAAGATCGAAAAATAGATAAAAAATCGTTCACAAAATAACAAATCAAATTTAATGTATTGAAATTTGATAATGTTCTATTATCGTTCTGTTGTGTAACGTTCAAATGGCGTTTTCGAAAATTATTATAAGAACGTACTCGAAAACAATTTATAAGAATGTTGATAATTTGAAAGTATTGCGATTGTTGAAATGAGAGAGATACGAGACCAAAAAAAAAAGCAACGAAAATACCAAAGACGTCTTTGATCAATTTAAATAATATGTCTCTACTATATGAATTACTTGAACATCGACGGTCATAGTTATTATAAGTGTGGTCACTCTGCAGTTGTTATCTGTAATAAGAAAAATACAAAATTATTTACAGTAGGACCTGTAAATGTTGTGTACTCACGTTTTACCGCTTTAGACGCAGCGAACAAATTACGAAAAACATGACGAACGTATGAATAAAATTACAGTTAAATTACCTGAAGACAAATTAAGAAATTACAAGAGTATTTAAGCGCGTTTAGTGTTGTCTTATCGGATAATATATATTGTCGGTTTCCAAACCATATCGGGTATGTTGTATTAATAAAGTCAAATTTATAAATGACACTTTTCGTGTATGAGGAAGAGGAAGGGAAAAGAAAGTGTCAGATTAGCGAGGCCCTACTGTAGTTCTGAATTGCTCCAAAATAAAAACAACTGGTTGAACCATGTAGGTTGGTCGATTAGTTTTGTGACTCATAAAATGTCGAATGAGTTGTGTTTATTGCTGTGTGTGTTGTAGTGAGACAAAGCTTCTTGTTTTCGTCTGAGTGTTGACCCTGAGACCTGAGTATTCAAACTTCTTGTTATTATTTTAGGTATTTTCATCATCGAATGCTGACCAGTTTTATTGTCCAGTGTCTACATGCCAAATACATCTTACGTTTGTGAGTATACCTAATCAAGTGCAATTATTATTTTCAAGCAAAAAAATACAATTGTCAACTCTTATTTTTGCTTATAGTTCAATATTGCAATAGTCATTACTTACAAATTATAATTTATATGCACTCCTACACACATACAATTGTAAACAATACTTTATAGAATAGAATATGATTATTCAATATTAGATATCAGTGGCTTCAAAATCTCTAAAAACTACTTTGAAACAATTGCAAAAATATCAAACAAAATGCATCAATTTTAAACGTTTTTAAAAATGTGGTCATGCCATCACCTGACCTTAGGGAACATAGATATTATTATTTATTGCTTATTAGTAATCTATGACATTATTTAACCAAAAGTTACCTATGATATTAAGTTGATCTATTAGTCTTGTGGTTAAATATTACTTTGAAACTAAATTATAACTTCAAGATTTGACTTTAAAAATATTTTAATTCTTATAATTCAAATTGTTGTTAATTAGTTTAGCAAAAGTATATACTGCATATAATTAGTATTGTATTGAAGAGTATGCAGCGTATATCCATAACATAAAGCCCATTTTTAATGTATACTTTATAACCTGTATATAATTTTAAAATGTTAATAAAAAAAAATATAACATGGAGGTATTTAATTGTCAAGGCTAATTGTCTTTTAGAAGCCTAAAAATAAAAAATAAAACATGGAGGAACATATGTATCATAGTTGTGTATTAAAATAAAAGTGTTAATGTTTAATAATATTTGTATGCATAATAATTTTCTTAAATTTAATTTCTGAAAATATTGAATATCTTTCAAATGAACAAGTGGTAATAATATATTTTCCGTGACAACAATTATAGTTTAATATAAATGGTTACGTAATTATACGTAACTAGTAATATTGTTAGAAATTACTAGTTTCATTATTTTTTTCAGAACATTTCCTATATCAACAACTCATTGACTCACTGCTAGGCAGAAAAAATAATTAGCTTAATGAATAACATCTGTACCAAACTGCAGAGCAGAAACAAAGTAAATCTAATATTTATCAATAGAAATAACCCTCTATTTCCTTGGTCAGATGAAACCTCCAAATTGTAAAATGCTAAAAATAACTTAATCCTATGGAAATACTATATACTATACCTATAAAAGCAAATTAAAAAATATCCGTATTTATTTTTTTATAAAATTATAGTAAATAGTTATACTTGTAGTAGAATAAAAAAAAATGTTTGAATAGAAAATATTTATTTTAAGAGCATACCATTTATTTAGCAATACCACCACTGATTATAAAAATTACAGTTTTACTGTATGAAAAAATTTATAAATATTTTTATTATTTTATTAAGGATTAAAATTGTACACAATTTTATGACATTATAAACAAATATAATAATTTTACTACTTTTCAAATTAATATAAATTTTAAATAATAAAGTACTATTAAAATTGTCTTATTGTATTTTATCTTAAAATTTAACATCTGATTTGCTTTTACAAATATCAAAATTTAAATAAAGACATCTATACTTTTAAGACAAATTAAGAAAATATGTCATTAAAGAGATACATACACTGAAAAAATTAAAATAAAAAAAAAATTAATAAAGTTTATTTAATTAAATATGTATCAATAAAAGTTATTACTTTACTAAAAAATGGTTGTTTTCCTCATTAAAATTTACATCTAGGTATTGACATTGTTTATAATATAATTAAATTTAATGCTTGTTCACATTTAATATTAGTAGGTAGTAATATTAAATAATAATTAGTAGACATACAATAAAAAATTAATATTATTATTTATTTTTTCTTTTTTCAGAATTTTAAATTCTATATTTTAAAATATATACAGTATTCAAGATGTCAGAATTAAACAATCAAAGTGACTTATTACAGCAATTAAAAAAATTACGCTCTGAAAAAGAATTATTGGAAAAACATATTTTTTTACTCAACAATTGTTTGTCTGTTGAAGAATTAAAAGCTAAGATATCTGTTCTTGAAAGAAAGCAAAAAACATTGGTTGAAATGGAGGATATCATTTATAAACTACGTGTTGAGATTGAGCCATTAGATTATTTGAAATCTATTTTAAAAAATAAATTAGTAATTGAAAATGAAAATGAATTTAATAAAATTGAAAATTCTAGATTGGATGTCTGTAAAACATCTGCAAGATATAAATATTTACAGTCTCAAAATAAACAAAGCATTCCTACTTATTTGATCAAAACAAATTCAGTTTTATCACAGAAATTGAATGACAAACACTTTGGCACAACTCAAACACTTTCTATATCAAATACAAGATCATTTGTGAATGATGATAGTCTTGACGAATGTACGCAATTTTTGGATCAATATGATATAGTGACCGATCAAGAAATATTAAATTCTTCAGAAAAAGTCAGTATGGTAAGACATTTTTAAGATGTAAAATTAAAATTAAAACTTGATGTATTTTGTATTTATTACAGAATCATTTTAAAACTCCAAGTATCTACCAAGAATTCTATACAAACGTCATGAATGATACTGATAATGAAAATGAACAATCAGTTACAACAAGCAGTGTTGATGCTAAAGGCACTGTGAAAATGAAAAATGAAGAAAATAATTTGTCTATAAAAGTAAAATATTGTTGTTAACAACCCATTTTAAAATAAGTGTTATTGGCATTTTAAACATGATTTTTTTTTTTATAGAAAAACGCAGAATCAAGTATAGATAATTTTGTTAATTGTAACATTACAAATTTGAAAAATTGCAGTAGTCAACTTTGTGAAGTTGGTACATCTCTACCATTTGAAAACAACAAAAGATCTGATTTAAAACTCAATTTTAATGATTTTATATTGAATATGCACACAATTTTATTGAATCAAGAAATAAAGCAAATTGTTACTGTTAAAGTTAGTATATATATAAATATATATATATTTGTAATTATATATTACAATGAATTCAGTGGTATAGTCAAAGGTCATAGTTATACCACTGTCATTGCTGCCATTAGTTATAATATTTTATCATTCATAACATTATTTATTACTTTTTTGTGAAATATGGACTAATGAAACATATGATAATCTATAATTTTATTTAGCTGTTAGCCATAATTAGTTGTTAGTAATAAATGATAAGTGGACACAATACATTAATTTTCTAAAAATAATTTCAAATAACAAAATGCATTTAAATGTCCAAAAAAATAAACTACAATTTAAATCTAAAAAGACAATTGAATAATAAACAATATTGAAAATATTTTGCTTTTAATTTACACAAAAAAAAAATTATCTATACATTTATACCTACCTATACAAATTGTTCTGGAGTTTAATTTATCTAAATTAAATTGTAATATTTTTAAAGTATACATTTATATAAAATATATTACATATTTTTAAAAAATATAATTTTAATCATAATTTGAATTTGTACTTATTTTATTGACTTACTAACAAAAATAGATGAAGCATTTCTTACAAATTCACAGCTTTCTGGAAAAGCTTAGGTTAGATTAAACTAAAGATAGCAAAATAATATTCTGGTAACTCATTTCAGAAATTCTGATTATACCACCGAATGGATCTGTATTTATAATAATGTATTGTTATCTGGTACTTTTGTGATAAAAATGTTTAGAATAAAATTATTAGTCATTCCAAAATAATTGGATAGGTTTTTACCAATACAATGTTTTCAAAATAAAATAATTGTTGCTTACAATGCCAACAGGGATATTTGTAAGACATAAGACATCAATTAAAATTAATATATACAATTTTCTATACGTTTTTGGACAAATTTAGATTTTTGTCTTATACAATTTTTATTTTATAGGAAACGAACAACCTGACATGAATAATGCTAACAAACTTAGCCAATGTCAAATATGTGACGTTTCAAACCCATTAGAAGACAGAATGCCATATTCGGATTCTGAAATTGGTGATTGTTTATTAAAAATTCCACCATCAGTGTTGAAAGACCATTTTCAAAAACAGGTGAATTCTACTAAAGTTTAAATGTGTCATTGATATTACAGTATATCAACATTTATATTTATATTATGTCATGTGGGACAAAAATGTTTGTTTCTACTTCTGAAGAAAGGTTCTTCTGCTAGAAAGAAGTTAATCAATATGTTGGTTCTTCTAATAGTAGAATACTTCTGTTTTGCATTCATTAGCAAAATTGTATAAAACATTACCACTAATATTATGTGTAAGAAAGCCCCAATTTTGGTGTTTGGTTTTATAATCACCATTAGTAATACAATTGTTGTCCTCGTTGTTAATTGAACGTTTTTTAGAATACAGTAAATTGCTTCAATGACAACAGAGACATCATGTAGAATATGAAATAGCTTTGTGATTTAATATGGTTTCGAGAAAAATGTTATTAGTTATAACATTTTTTATTTTTAGGACTTGAAGACATTTATTACTTCAGACATTGGAGACTCAAGCCAAAAACTTGATGAGACTAGTAAATCAAATAACAAATCTAATACTGAAGATTATTTAACGCATTTACAACAATTGCAGAAAAATCTAATTGAGCAATCTGATTCTATTGAAGTTAGTACATAAGTATTTGTCATTATAATTATATTATAGTAAATCTACATTTAAGTCCAAAGATAAATACATATAATATGTATAATATTTAAACTATAATTTACATAACATAGACAAAAATTATTAAAAATGTAATTGCTATACTATTTTAGTAGTATTCATCTTTTTTCTTTTTTTAATTGATCTATAAAATATGATTATGCATATTTCATCATATTAGTTTATCTTGGACCTATAATGTTAATAATGTTTATTTTTCAACAAACAATAGGTTGAAGACAAATCAGATAAGTTATTAACAGATGATAGTACAACTGTATCAAATATGAAAAAGCACACTAAATATAATGAAATACCAGACAATGAAGTTGATTTAACAGCATTAAAAAACAAAGTAAGTAATTATATAATAGATAAACAAAAATAGTTATTATTAAACAAAATTGTTTATTTATATCATTTTTTCCATGACAGACAATAAACATTAATGAACCTACTAAAACTGAATCAAATCTACAAAAGGCATCTAATACCAACAATTCAGAAATAAATGTCAATAGTTTTAATGATATGAATTTAAAAATTGATATTTTGCGCGGTATTTACTCAATGGGTTTTGTTAATCCAACTGTCTTACAACAACGTGTTATCGTGCACTGTTTGAATGGGCGTGATATCATTGTTTTTTCTGGATCAAACAATGGCAGGACAATGATGTTTACTATACCATTACTGCAACGGATCAAAACAAACTTAAATGAGTGTCAGGCTTTAATATTGGTACCGACTCTGAGCTCTGCTGTACATATTCAAAAGGTACCATAATATAACAAAATTTTAAGTGTTACTGTTCAACGTCATTTTTTTACTTTTCTCTCTCATGATATAGACCGTAATGACTATTGGAGATTTCTTGGGTGTTAATGTATGCATTGGTGGAAACAGCGTTCCAAAAAAACTATCTGTTGTTCCACACGTAATAATTGGTACACCAACAGGTGTATCCAATATGATTGAATGTAAGTCTCTGCGCATTGGATGCATTCAAACTGTTGTGATCAATAAAGCCGAAATGATGTTAACTCAGAACTTCATCAAGTTAATTAATGATATATTGGAAAAACTTGTTAAGAATAAACAAGTCACTGTGCTGACTTCAGACAAACTCGATCATATATTAGACTTATACACTGATACCTTGCGTGATCCACTAGTTATTATTAACCCTGTAGAAGAAGAAAACACAATTTCTGCTATAAGTATGGTGTCATAAATTTTTTTATGATTGTAAAATTATATTATATCACGTTTTAATTTCATTTAAATTTAGGTCTTCCCAAGCAGTTTTATTTAAACGTTCAAGAGGAATGGAAACTTAATGCACTTTGCGAGATTAATGAAACATTGAAATTACAGAAAGCAATTATCTTTTGTAACAATTTTGAGAAAGCTCATAAATTATATCAATTGTTATTCAAAATGAACTATGAAGTGGCAGTTTTTAATATGGAAATGAGTGTATGTGAACGCAAGAAAAGACTCTACATGCTTTCTTCAAATAGTTTAAAAATGATCATCACCGCAGACCCAGTTGAAGGCTACCATTTTCAAAGTGCAGCTTGGATAATTAATTATGATTTGCCTTTAAATCCTATTAATTATATAAATAGGATTGTTAAATGTGCAGAAAATATAAAAGTGTTAAATTTCATCGACGAAAATGATGATCAAAGCAAATCAACCATCGAAAAACATATCAAGTCGCTCATGATTCAGATGCCTTCGAACATGATGGAATTGTTACAATATTAAACTTAAATAATAACTATATTTTAGTAGAAGTTTTTCTCATTTTATCCTATACAAAAATGTATTCACGAAATGAGTTTTTACTTTTTAATTATAAACGGTAAAGGGTAATTATTTTATACTATTTTTTTATTTTATTTTAAAAATGATTTTAAATGTTCAATATTGGATAAGTAGTAAGGTTTATATACATACACAAATATATATATATATATATATATATATGTATATATATATATATATTTTTATTTATTTTATTTATTTATTTATTTATTTATATTTGAGTGAGAAAATATTTTTTTTAAATGTGACTGAAAAATTAATTTTGATAATTATAATTTTTAACATCGACTAAAAAGAAACTTATCTGTGATCATATAATTAAAATTTATAATGTGATTTTTTCAAACACAAATTATCAAATAATTTATGTAACTTGGTTAAAATATGCGCTTTTCAATGAATGAATTTAGGTTCATATTATAATTGTTATCTATTCATAAAATTTAAATTTTATCTAGTGTGGCTTTAAGTAGCTAAAATAACATTTTCACACATCATGGGTTATTAATTATTTTGTTTAGGTAGCATACTCGAATAATGAAATGTACATTTTACATATATATATCACTATGTCATGTTACAAAATTTAAAAACATAGTCTGATTTTATTTATTTTAATCTGTATTGTGAAAATAAAACATACTTTTTCAAATTTGTTTTTTTTTTTAATATAGCAAAAACATTTTTATATAATAATAAATCTAATTAAATAAAATTGCAAAGGCATTCACATATGGTTATTATATATATTTATGTTTTAATTTATAAGTAGTGACTTACATAGACACTAATCGCTATGTGTGCATATTAAGAACAAAGTTCAATTATACTGTTGATAATAGAGATAATATTTTCTAACATCACAAATGATTGATAGTTTTTAATTTTACCACCATACATACAAAATTGTAATACTATGTATTTTCAATGTCTTAATAAATTCACAAATAGTGGGTAGATACAGCTTTATATGCATAATTAATAGTGTTATTGAACAATACACCTAAATATCTAATCTTAATATTTTATTTAATAATTCTGATATTTTAAATAATCATAATAAATGTAATATATTCGTAACTCTAATGACATCTCCAAATGATAAATATGTGTCAAAACTGTAAACACAATTCTATTTTCAGTAAACAAGTTTTAGATTTAAAAATTAGGTAAATATTATATTTGATATATAGTACAGTGTAACACAACATGTTGATGATTTCTATCAATTATAAAAGTATTATTGGCAAAAAAAAATTAGTATTAATTTACACTTTGTCATCTACATCTCTCCAGAACCCAAATTGTTCAATTTTCTAAAGTTTTTATTTTATTGTTATAACTTTTTATTAATTTATTATTTTTATATTTATATATACATTTTTTTTATAATCTGAGCTGTAATAATTTCGCACTTTTAAACTAATAATAAAAAAATTAAACGACTTTCAAGCCTTTTTTTTTTCAAAACTATTTTATATATAGTTTAATGCTTAAAAATTAAAATATACCTATCATGTTATACACACATAAGAACTGATTAACATTTTATAGAGTGCATTTCATGTGTACGCCTTGAGACTGTTTTCGGTAATTACTGGCCGAACAAAACTTGGATTATTTAAATCGATTTATTGACATAATCATAGACTATGGTATATCTTATAATCTGTGGGCCAGCTGCATATTTAGGAACTTTTTAATAAGGGAGGATAAGACAGTGAATCACAAACATAACATGGACAAATATTCTAAAATACTATTTACTGTCTAATTACTTTTATTATCTTAAATGCATGATGGTATGGAGGATAAATCTCCCTCGTAGATGCACTACTGCTGTGGACATAATTTATATTTCTAATCAAAAAAAGCTAATATGTCATAGTCAAAATCACTAAAATTGTTTTATAATTTATGCGTAATATTGTTGTTTAAATGCTTATGACAAAACGTTTACAGAAAAAGATGTAATTATAACGAAGTTTCGTTTTCACCAGTTTGATCAGGATCGACTAAGCTATTTGAACTGAACACCGTTAAACCAATTTGCTCTGTAATAAATCCAAGTACCTATACTCGTTTCAAAATGATATGAATATTAGAAGTTTTAGGTAGGTGCACTTCACTACTGCTTAAGTGATTGTCACCGTAATATTGTTTTTACTGAATACTTCGGTCGAGTTGTAATTGTGAGTATATTTTCTTTTGAACAAAAAAATGTTATTAGTTTAATAAACAAGTATATTAATCACGTTGCTTATAACATAATGCATGTCTACTGTCGATGGTCTGTAAGGTGCTCATATTAATTGTATGAATGTTAAATCTTCTACTCTAATCGCAGATAGATGGCTTGAGGATTTTTGCGATTTCTCGCGTCATCGCGTAGTTATTGTATTACACTACTCGACGATTGCGATAACTTCAATTTCCACAAGGGCGTCCTGTAAACATAATGGATAGTTATTAAATTGTTGTACGTTTTTTATACCAAATATTCATATTAATCATACCAATGGCAATTTGGCTACTTGATAAGTAGACCTGGCCGGATATGGTTCTTTTACGACTGTAACAGGACGAACGAACAACAATTTTATCAAACGTAAAATATGACATTACACTACTGTTTTTTTTTTTTTTTTAATCTGTGTATATAAAAGAGAAACCTGACTGACTGATCTATCAACGCACAGCTTAAACCACTGGACGGATCGGGCTGAAATTTGGCATACGGATAACTATTATGACGAAAGGCATCCACTAAGAAAATAATTTTTCAAAATTCAACCCTTCATGGATAAAAGGGGTAAAAATAGAAAAAAGTCGACTGATGCTATGATTATGAAATTTAGTCAGTAGTTTTGTTTTATAACGTAGAGACCTGCTATGGTGTTTACAAAAAAAAATTTTACAAATAAAAAAATATTTGAAACGGATCAATCTAATCCGGGCAACGGCGGGTTATACAATTAGTATAATATATTATAAACGCAATTCGTCCAAAAACATTACCTATCTACTAACGTCGTAGGTGAAATTTCGTTCATACGCGAGAACGACCCTATAGCAATGTAATGATACACATCATCATTGTATTCACAGCTAACACAAATGTTATTTCATGTATTGATTTCTTTATGTAAAATACCATATATAGCTATGTGATATTTCCTTTAAATAAAACATACTAACGCTTGATCTTCTCGGGTACACAAATTGTATTTTCAAATAATAATAACAAAAAAATATAACGCATATGTTTGAACCTAAACAAATAACCGACACGGACGAGAGATACTGATCGTCGGAATCGAAATTATAAATCAATCTTAAATATATAAATTCCACATGAACTTATAAAACGAAACTACGACGCAGAGGAGTAACAAATAAAGGGTCTGTCCGATCAAAGAATAGTCAGTTGATTCAAATTAGAAATATAAAATAAATAACTTATAGGAACGCATTTTACGCATACAAAAAAGAGAGGAAAACCACATACGGTTGTAATAAATAAAAACATACATACACGAAAACTTACTCAAAATGAAAGGTCGTAACGCCGACTATACGCATATAGAGACGACAAAACATCTATTGTCACTATCAATCGATTGGACTGTTACGTAGTCAGCATATTAAAGATATTATAATATACAAAATGTACACCTTAGACTACCCGATGATCTCGTCTCCACGCCAGTGTGTGCGCACACTCCAACTACGAACCAGTACTTCTGACCAATTCTGTGTTCCGCGGGACATAGTTAGTTTTGCGAGACAACTTAATTTGAGTAATGATTTATTTGACTTTGTCGGTGAATTCGCTTTGGAAGTGAAGTCACCTGATCCAACCTTTTCCTTTCTTTTTATTATTTAAATCTCTTTATGCGATCGTTCATCTCTGCGGATACCAGTTAGACTTCGAGCACAAGCATAAAGTAAGAAATTTTAAAATTTGCCTTACATTCTTATTTTATTCTTTTTATTCTTTTTTTTATATCTTTACGTAAAAATCATCTAAACGATTCTCGAATTCGCACCACGTGAAATATTCCCTCTCACTTCTTTTTTTTTAGTCTTTTACATTATTAATTTTTTTTATATTATTACAGCAATGTAGTATAGCACAATGTTGCAAAATGTATATATTAATCATTTTTGATAATTTTTTTATTAATACTTGACAGACGGATGGTATACGAAATGTGCATATAAATGCATAACAATTGACATACGGTAGTACATTTTACCCTTAAAACACATTTAAAAAATATTTATTTTCATTGCCGTGCTTTGTTTGAACACAGTGGCGTGCGTGTCCATCATAAATGAACGTTGTTCATCATACATTCAAATATAACACGATTGTCTAACGTTTTCGGCACAGAATTTAGCTGTAAAACAAATAAAATACGCATACTCTCGTAAACACTCATTTTAATTCACATTTCATAAACAGTTTACTATTAGATTACTATAGTTATTTGGCCTGCACGTGTAATTACAAACAAGTAAACAAATATTGACACTGTACACAATATAATTCATTTTCCACATTTTGAAATTCTAGTTTAAAATTTGAAATGTACAAACAAATTTAAAATACACCTCACACAAAACATACAGATTTTGTCCCGTTTGATAATAACATATATTGTAACCCATACCTAACTCAAAATCAAATTCATACATCGGTTGTTATATTGTCGAGACCAGTGTAGGTCAAACGGTGGTGGGAGAGATGAAGGGATATATCCCCCCATGACTTTTTTGTCATTATGTATTGGTTTTAACCGTATGCCGTTTATTACCTATTTATTAATAACAAAAACGGGCCCTGCGTTCGCCTCTGCCACAGATGAAGTATTGGATGAATTGGCAAAAAAAATAAATAGATTTAATAATTTGATAATCAAATTATTTAATATAGTGAACTTATATCCTTAAATAATGACTTATGTTTTCAATGATCAACGTTCATGTGGAAAAATCAGCCTCGTCCCCTCTACCCCCCCCCAATGACTATATCATTTGACCGCCACTGATCGAGACTATGATTTTGAACAGTTTTGAAATGACGTACGTTATTTAAAACATGTAAAATGTGTTTTAAATGTTATTCACGCCGTAATTTGTAACACACGGTGCGTATATTGAATTATCCAGTAATGAATTCTGTTTTCAGCCCCTCGCCTGTCAAATAGTCAATTAGTCTAATTGTTTTAGGAATATAAAACAAAGTAAGTCAAAGAAAAAAAAAGAAAAAAAAAAAAAACCGTACTGCAGACTGTTTTGGCCGTCATCGGCTTCGGGTATTTAATATTCGAAACCACCGAAAGTGTGGCGGTGGGAATAACAGTATACCGGAACAACATTCATTCGTGATGACTGGTGAGCGAGATCGGCGAAGTTTCAGCGAAATAGCTACGGGTTAGCGTGGTGTGACCCGACCCGTTTAGCGACGGCGACCATAAAACGTGACGCGGTTAAAAAAAAAAATATAGGAAACCCCCTACTCTACTACTGTCTCCGTGACGACGATTCGCACTTCAGGGGGGGACATCCGATTCGCACTTCAGGGGGGGGGGACATCCGATTCACGTGACGTATAAACGTATGTATTGTTCCGAAAACCGGTGGAACAAAAATCAAATGACGGAAACGGTAACGCGGTTGTTAAGGGCGTAGCGTTTCGTCAAATAGGGCAACCGCGGACCAGGAACGTATGGACCGGGCGGCAGCTCGCGATCCAGAAGAACGAAACGTCTCGGCAACGTTATTGCTGTGCGCGACGACGGCCGACCGCATGGGCCCCGTGTACCGCGTACGGCGATTGACAACGAAAACGCGTCCGGGACGCGCGACGTTTGTTCGGGAAAAGAAAATACGAGTTTAACCGAAATCGATTTTTTTTCTTTTTTAAAACGACGCGTAGTAAACTCGGAGCGCGTGCGAGCACGCGCTCGTAAACCACGCCGCTGCCGAGAGTGTGATTGGCCGTTCGGTTTTTTTTTTTTTAAATTCTTCCCGCTCAAAAAGACGTTTTGAAAACGACACGTCTCCGTAATCGTTTTGTAGTTTCTGCGGACTTTTGAGTTTTCCTGAGACTTGCAATCTGCGCCAGTTAATGATTTTGATAGTTATTTTTTAACGTTTATCACGCATCGGTTGGATTGATAATTATGTATCATTATGGCATATTCAATATTCGAACAACCGATTTTCATGTACGTGTACTTTATTTACGTTAAAATACACGTGCAGTTGGAAACATAATTTCAGAGTATGTGCACGATTGGGTTTTGAAAAAAAAAATGGTTTTCATTTAGTCGAAAATGTGTTTGTTTGTAATTGTTGTGGTAAAATATTTATTCATAAGCTATTCTCCGATGTAATTATTTAGGTCTGTCGAATCACGGGAACAACATTCAACTATCGTTTTAAAAAGAAAACAAACCGAAATTCTTATAATTTTTGTAATTGATTTGAGAAACATCTATATTATTACGTTACGTGTTTAGTTACGTTTTAGTCGATTTTTCGCGATTGAAACGATGGTATATTATTGCTCGAACATAATTTGTACGCATATTATTATTATTATTATTATAAAAACGTCATTTGATTACTATGTTTGATTGCTTAAAAAGTCATATTGTACTATAATATCCATCAGGGGCCCATGTGTGTAATATATTCGTGCAACGTACTGTGTTCGCGTATAATATTCTAATGCAACGTTTGCCAAATTTTTCTTCCGGCGGACCCCTTAACAAAAATAAAAACCATAATAAATACTAATAATAATAATAATAATAATTTTATTGCTTTATTTTCTTAACTAAATGTACGTATTTTTATGATAATTTAAAATTATTGAATATATATATATGTGTTTAATTATTAAAAAAAAAAGGTTCAGTATGATGGGACGGTGTTGTTTTCTCGATACTAATCGGCTATATTTGGATCTATATTAGATAGTTGGATTCGTAAACCTGATTCTACTCGTAATCGATCTTTATTATTTTATAAACAGCGTTTCATTATAAAAAAAATTAATTAAAATAAAATATACAAGACGACTTTGTACGTAATAAAATAAAACTGACACTAGTCGGCTGCAACGAACACACTGACTACCGGTTGTCTGAACATCGTGATTAAAACAGGTCCCTGTGTATTTAATACCACCAAAACGCGCGTTGTTATCTAAATTGCTTTTTAAACGATAGTTCCGACTGTGTACTTATATTTAACAGTGTACTTTCCAGTGTTATACGAATATTACATTGGTATTAATATTAATTATTTCAATATTTATAGACAAGTTCACGGACCCCTTCAGGTATGCTTGTGGACCCCCAGAGATCCGCGGACCACGGTTTGGGAAACGCTGTTCTAATGTAAGCAACTACACGAGATGATTGCGCAGATAATTTGTATCGCAAAATTAATAAACGCGTAAAGCCGGCAAAGGTACAGATACACGGATGTATTCAGATGAACAGTAAATTCTATGTGGTTCGACTTGTTTTTTATTCCATATTTACTGTTACTAACTGTTTTGTTCAACGGGAAATTTATGAAACCGTGTTCCGAATATGAGTTTTTGACTAAAACTGAAGTCAAATAATTTATAGAGTCGAACTTATATACATTTTTCCCCATTGATTATATTCTTATACAATATACCTACATTACTTTTCTTAAATAAAATATTTTTATGATTTAATACTTTTTATAAATATAATCTCGCCTTCTCTTGCACAGTTCTCAGTGTATATGATACATTACATTACAACGTATATACATATTCGTATTTTGTATACCGATATAAATGTTAAATGTTTGACATTTTCAGTTAAATTATTGAAGAAAGAAAACATGCATAAAATCATAAATCAAATACGCTTCTTTCAGTGTATTATTATAATATGTAATTTTGGTCAACCACAAAGTTATTGGGGGCTGTGATGATAAGGTTTTTTTTTTGAATATTTCGTAGTTGGGGAGACGGAGACCATTTACCGTAGTGGAAACGGTAATAATTTCGCTGTATCGTCGTCGAATAAAATATCGATAAATGATTCAAAATGCATTGTGTCATTGAAAGTATTAGATTAAAAAAAAAAAATGAAAAGTATTCATAATTACATTCTTGGTAGATTTCGTTTACAGACTTCGCATTGTTAATGTCGCTCAGCAGTACTGTGGTTTTGGTAACTAGAAAACAATAACTAATATAAATAAATATAACCACACACACATACATTATTCAATATATTGAGTACAGAATAACATGGTAATCTATTAAAGATAGAAAAAAATCGGCTTAATCGTTTAATTTAATTAAGGAAAAATAATTTTGTCTTCTTAATTGTATATAAATTTTGAGCAATTAGAAAACAAATTCAGCAACAAAACATGAGGATCGAACGTTCTAGTAGTTCATTATATTTGGTGTATAAGTTAATCCGGCTCTGTTCATTGTACAAGAGATGATTTAAAATCGTTTACGTTTATTAAGTTTATAATTAAATATAACCATAAAGAAAATGTTCTGCGAATGATTTTAACTGAGAATAGAAATAATATTATATATATATATAACATTCGATATTCATGTATTTAGTGAAATTTTGATAACGTGGAAAATAAAAATAAAAGTTCGAAAGAAAATATTGTTTTTAACTATTATTAGTGGAATAATACGAATAATATTATATTACTGGACATTTATTTCTCATTGTAATTTATTATAATATAACATTTAATATATAATTTATATCTTTAGTCATAATTATATATTATTTATCGTTGAATGTTCTTATTTTTAATTTTGTATAGTTTATATTCCGCGAGTGA
Organism: Schlechtendalia chinensis; assembly: GCA_019022885.1. Lineage (NCBI taxonomy): Eukaryota > Metazoa > Arthropoda > Insecta > Hemiptera > Aphididae > Schlechtendalia > Schlechtendalia chinensis. Next base: position 51,768,017 of record CM032339.1, read on the forward strand.
CCATATAAACAATAAAAATCGTATACACCAATAACAAAATCTTTAACTCTGAAAAATTTGGAATTTGTTTTCTATAATTTAGTTTACTATAATCACAATGTTGCACGTGATGTATGTAGGCTTATAAAATTCCGTACACATTAGTATGTTGAAACTTGATTATAGCATCATATTCATGATTCATTACAAGGTGAATTTCACCAGATCAATATTTTACCCGAGTCATTTGCCACCTGTTTACTTTGTGATTCGTTAAAACAAATCGTGCACCGTTGTGACTCGGTTATAGTTTATTTAGTAAACTACAATATTTCCCATATGTTTATTTAATATCGATTATATAGTCGTATTTATATTTATACATCTACTACTATTATTATAATGTATAGATAACCTGCCAGAAACAATAGATTTGGTCGTTAACAACAATATTGTGTGGTTTGGAATAAGTACATAAGTACATTTATAACGTAGGTACACTATACTCCACTATAGTCTGTAACATATAGTATAATCATTGATTTTATAGCAAATTAAAAATCGTATAAATAGACGTATGACGTATTGAATAAAATATGTAAAAATAATTATTTTAGAGTTATACAACGTATATACGTTATAACTATAATCGGAATTAACTTCGAATGAAAATGTAAATATATAAAGTTCATCGCAATATCAGAGTCTATACAATTTTCGTTTTTACATACGCTTTGAATTTTACTATACAAATTTCGAAATTAGATTGTTTTAAAATTATTTACCGAATTAAACGATAGAAAACAACGAATTTGATTTCATTTCGAAAACCATTACTTTTCTGCAAATTTCGGTTTGAACAGATCGATTTGGAACAATTCAAAACAGAAAATTCGGCTGATTATTTTACAAACACGACCTATGTGAGTTATAATGAAGTGATTTTCCAATTTCGTACTATGCCAAGTATGTCTGTCGCGGTGCAATTTTAGGTTGCGATCACGATATGAACATTAATACATTATATTCCAATGTCGACAATATTCATTCAATATAATTTGTAAATTATAGCGGATACTGTATTTGATTTTTTAGTTGCGAACGTTTTGAATTATTACGACCTTGCGAGTCTAGAGTTGTCACATCGACACGGGGTAATCATTTTTGAAATGAAGCCAAGCGTTTCTTCGTTCGTTCGTACGGTATAACGCGCACGACACCAATTGTGGAAACGTCAAACGATAACGTCACGGAACGTCCCCCCTTTGTAACATCGTAATCATTCGTGATTATCGTGCCCATTATACGATAAACCGTACGTGTCCGACCCGCAGAAAACATTGCTGACGCTGCATGTACGAACATCCGTTGTCACATCCGGGCACGCGCGACCGGCAACCGTGTGCGCACACGCACCACATCCATCGATAATATGCACTCCTCGGTTTTATTGAGTATTGGCCTACGCGTTTCGTTTTAGTCAACAAATTAAAACGATTATACGTTCGGGGTAAACCAAGTCGTACAAGCGGTCTTTTTTCGTTTCCGTAGCGAGAATTTGTTTCTACGCATTCGAATCGGATTGAGATCGACGGGAGAACCGTGTACGACGTAAATGTCGCCCCCGGTTTCACGAATATTACGACATCCCGGCCGGTTATTGGAGATTAAACAACAGTCTCCGGGTACGGACGACGGAATCGATTTCGCAGAACTCGGTTTGGCCGTTGCGCCGCGAGAAAGCGTCCGGACCGGGAAAAATCGAAAACCATTGGACGTGGCGCGAGATAAAAGTGGCGCGACTCCGTGGCCGCGGCCACTCGTTCGCGTCGTTATGGGTAAGGTCGGCCGAGACTCGTGGCGGCGGCGAACGGGCTTTTGTTGATAAACAACTATGGCGGGGCGGCGAAGTACGCCATACGGACGCGCCGCGCGGTGTTGCCAACCGGCTTCGGGTCCCGTGTCCGTCGACGGCAACGGGCCGGTCGGTCAGTCGCGCGCACCGGCAGGACTGCCGACGCCGTCTGCGGTCGCGCGGACGAGTGCAAGCGGGTGTCATTATCGATTCTTGGGGGTTTTTTTTTTCAATGTGACACGCGGTCACACTGCGTGATAACCTCACCGAACGCTCGTCGATTCACGATTGTACGCGATCCATCGTCCATCATTCCTATCTCGTTCTCTCTCTTCCGATTTCCTCTCGGCAAATCACATGTACTATTAGCGTTTTCTACTTTTGTTCGATTGGCAAAATGTGTTCTGTTTAGAAACATTTCTTCGTTTTGCGATTTAAGTGGCTTATAAAGTTTGTAAGTATACGTTTGTTTTAATATCTTCACGCTGGCGCGATACACTTCACCGAACGAGTTGGTCCTGCGGTGGTCGTTTGTCGACGTCCACATCACGGACGGCCGCCGCGCGCGATATTTTACCATCGATCGTCGTTCGTCAATGAACTTGGTCGGTCGGTCAATCGGCTTTCGCTATGCTCATAGTGCTCCGCGTTAAAATGCGTTCCTTGCGTGGTGGTTTTGAACTCCGACCTTATGTTTCACGGGCTTAGGATATTTTTAGGTTAGGCTCGTTCTGTACTTGATTCGTTTTGAAAAAGGCCCGACATGGATTATTTAGATTAACTGTCTGTCTGTCTGTGTCCGTTGGACGCATCTGCGTTTGAACGTACGTGCTAGCGTTGACTTGCACGATTCGGTTATCTAACTGTTTTATAACGTAAAGTATCCGTGCATCACACAGCCTTACGGTGTACGCATTGTTGAGATTATTGGTTTTACGATTGCATATTCCGTCATCTAAGTATACATGTTACGTAAGCTGTGTAATTACATTTTACAGTTGCTGTCAGTCGAGTTAGGTGAAATGCACATTTTACTATTTGTTTGGTCATACTTATCAATGTTAAAAATATTTTTGATTTCTTTCTATACTTCATATCATATATAATTTATTTAAATTTGTTTACATCTTATATGAATACCTAACTTTATACAATCTTTTGCATTTTGTTTATAGCTAAGTGTTCAAAGATTTTGATTCATTCAAGACTACTATTAAGATTTTTGATTAGCTATTTTCATTACCTATTTAGATACGTGAATGTGTTATTATTTTCTGTAATCTCATCACAGTATTTGTCTTCGACTGTTGTTGTCTTGTTATTTTAATGAATTTTACTGCTTAGTTCATAATTAATGCAATTATTTTATAAAAAAATATATCATCATATTGTATTAAGTTGTAATAATTAATAATAATTAATACACACTTATCATACATATATTACATAAAAATCAACTAACAATCATATTATCTGTGGTTAGTTACAACAATACATTTATTTGTTGTTGGTCTATTTGCATACAATTTTTTTAATTTCTTTACTGAACAAGACTTATTGTTATTTAAAAATTAAGCTCATAACTTTAATTATTAATTTATTAATGTTTTTCATAATTATGATTTGTAATGAAGAGTATTATTATACTGTTATGTTAAAATTCCATATTGTCTATTTATATTATTTTATATTAATTGAAATTATTACTTAAGTTATAGGCATTTTAATTCTTTTTATAATATAACTTTATTAAATTCTAATAAATGTTAGTTAAATATATCTAATCAAATTATTTTATATTGTTAACATCAGATAATTTTTTTTTTTTATTTAGAAGTTTAGGCAATTTATTTGGTTAACTAATACTATAATTTATAAATTAATTTTTCATAAAGTGCCTAATACAATCTAGAGATCCATAGTATTTACTCTGTATTAGTTGTTGTATTAATGGTTGAATCTAATATTTTTTCAAAAAACGAAAATCTTATTTAAAAATTTACTAAAATTGTTTACACATTCAACGTCGACACCAACTTCAAATGTGTACGGCTATTTCCGCATTAATAAAGTTGTAATACAAAATAGGTATGCATGTATCAACATTTTGACACTAGCGTTAAACACGTTAAGAAGTAGACAAAATCTCTTAATTTGAGTTAAATCAATTGGGCCAATTTGAATTAAAAATTAATTTTCTAAGAATTTAATTTTTATAGAAATTGCTATTATAGACTTATTAAAATAAACATATTTTTGTTTTGATTATTTAATTAATTATTTGTGTATGGAATGAAATATTAGAAGAAATTATACACTCTAGTACATATTTTGTAAAAGTATTTTTCCAATGAAACATTTAGTTTTTTTGATGAATAAATATTAAAAACTTTTGAAGCAATTATTATACGATGTATCTATCTATAATTAATGAGAAAAATGTTTATATATTAAATTTATTATTCATTGATTTCAGAATATTTTAAATAATGAATGCTAATGAGACAAAAAATGGACCGTCAAACGAAACCAGTGACTACTCAGGACCACCTGGCATGGATGTCGGCGGCACTATTGAATCTGACTGGGAAGATGTGGTCAACAACTTCGATGAGATGAATTTAAAAGAAGAATTGTTACGTGGAATCTATGGATATGGTTTTGAAAAGCCATCGGCCATTCAACAACGTGCTATTTTGCCATGCATTAAGGGACATGATGTCATTGCACAGGCTCAATCTGGTACTGGCAAGACTGCCACGTTCTCAATTTCCATTTTGCAACAAATTGACACAAACTTGAACGAGTGCCAAGCACTCATTTTGGCACCAACACGTGAATTGGCCCAGCAGATACAAAAGGTAAGATTAGTGTAATTAATTGTGGAATTGTTTATTATATAATATAAATTTTCAGGTGGTTATTGCTTTGGGTGACTTCATGAAGGCTGATTGTCATGCTTGTATTGGTGGAACAAATGTTCGTGATGATATGAGAAAATTAGACACTGGGTCTCATGTAGTAGTTGGCACTCCTGGTCGTGTCTATGACATGATTGCTAGAAAATCGTTGCGCACCCAGTTTATTAAAATTTTTGTGTTGGATGAAGCCGATGAAATGTTGTCCAGAGGTTTTAAGGATCAAATTAAAGAGGTGTTCAAGTTCCTCGAAGAGGATATTCAGGTCATTCTTTTGTCTGCTACTATGCCGGAAGATGTGTTGGATGTTAGCACTCATTTCATGCGTAATCCAGTGCGTATTCTTGTACAGAAAGAAGAACTAACTTTGGAAGGTGTGTAATATTCTTTATTATAATAATGATGTATCCTTCATTTTTTAAAAATAAATTATTATTTTATTAGGTATTAAGCAATTTTACGTCAACGTCACCAAGGAAGAGTGGAAGTTTGATACTTTATGTGATTTGTATGACACTCTAAGTATCACTCAGGCAGTGATATTCTGTAACACACGTCGTAAGGTAGAATGGTTGACCGAAAACATGCGTTTGAAAACTTTCACTGTATCCGCTATGCATGGAGAAATGGATCAACGTCAACGTGAGCTGATTATGCGTCAATTTCGCTCGGGGTCTAGTCGTGTTCTTATCACTACCGACTTATTGGCCAGGGGTATTGATGTGCAACAAGTGTCTCTCGTTATCAACTACGATTTGCCGTCCAATCGCGAAAACTATATCCACAGGATTGGACGTTCTGGCCGTTTTGGTCGTAAAGGTGTCGCGATCAATTTCATTATTGAAGAAGACAAAAGGGCTTTGAAGGATATTGAATCATTTTACAACACTCGCGTTCTTGAGATGCCACAGAATGTGGCCGATCTGCTGTAGACATGCTTTGTATCTGTGAGTAGTTATACTTTGAAACAAGTGAAATACAGCGTTCAAAAAACAATTCAATTTTTTTATATATATATACTAATATAAAAAATTAAACAAAAAAAATTAATATTGAAAATTATCCGATATTTTATCCTAGCAGTTTTTTCTTTCCATTTTACTGTGTTTGAGTGACATCTGAAGACGATTATTTCGTTTATCCATTTAATGAATATGATAAGTGCACATTATAATACTTTGTATATTTTGATTTTAAATAAAACATATAAAATTTTCTTAACCTTATTGAACTTCCATTTTATTATATGATTCCTTTTCAATTATGATATATATATTATACAGTGCGATACTGTATGCAATTGACAATTCTAATTTATTCAAATATTCTAAATAATAATCTTAAATATTAAAAAAGTTTCAAGTTGAGTTTAGAGTTTTTTTAATTCGTTAACTGTGTTTTTATAATAATTAAACTATATTAAGAATAAAATCATTATGTAAAATTATTTTATAAAATATTTGAAGAATTTCTGTTTCAACTTTTTTTAGTATTTAAATAGGAATATTAGGACATTATTGGAAGTCTTGATCGACTTTACATTTTCCTTCAATTATTTATTGAATAATATAATTAGTTAATTAAAAACACCTTTATTTAATTCTTTTCATTTCAGTTCTTAAATGTAACCCTTAATATTTTTTTTTATAGTGAACATAAATAATATGAATAATTAATAAATAGATAAAATTGATATTTATATCAATATAATTTAAACCTATAAAGCGTAAAGTCACATGAATACTTGATGCATTTACACATCTCAATAAAGACAATTTAAATGGGCATGTGTTTATGACGCTGCCAGTTTATATAATATAGTTGATTACTTTTATTAAAAACTAATTTTCAAGGGCCATTGAAGATGAAAAAACATTGGTTGGTATTAAATTTAAAATTATATCTGAAATAGATGTTATTTTTAATGCATAGTTTTAAATATGTGCATTCTCAGAATATGATATATATGTACAGAATGTACTACAAATTGACTTTGTAATATACTGTAATTGACTTTTAAAATACGCTGAAAATGGGTGTTTCCATCTGTTTTGAACCATTATCCAATTCCATTCTTATTTTTTTGCAATTGATAAGGAATGGCAGACATTATTTTTAATATGCAATTTTATAATAAACAATTTTTGTGAATCAGTAAATATGGTTGTGTTTGTGATGATGTAAGGGCTAAACAAACTATATTGAAAGTGTTCAATAAATCATTTATAGTCAGACATAGGTCTTGGGTTGGAATACTTTTTTTTTTTTTGAAATGTTGCTAAGCTATTTATTTCTACAATTAAAATATTATATAATACATAATAAAATAGATTGAAATATACAAAACATAAAAGAGAAAAAAAAGAAAGTTAGATCAAAAAGCCAGCTTCTATAATAAAGGAAATAAATTTGTTTATATTTTCATTTGTGAAATTGAGTATAAAGGGAAGGTCTAAATACACGTTTTGTGATTTTAAGAAAGTGAACAAAATTGAACGTTTATAAGATAGAGAAGGACAGTGAAAAAAAGAATACTTTTAAATTTAATATTTTTTATAGATATCGAAAAACGTCTGTAAATAATGATTATATCATTCAACTTTACTTGATAGTGAAAATAAAATAAACTCAATTAAAACTAAAATTTATTTTAACTTAATCAATATAATTAAATTGTGGTTTTGTTGGGTTATACTTAAAAATATTTAGTTAGAAGTATTAAAAAAAAATTCTTGTGTTATTGTTTTATATTATTCTTACCTTTATCGAATGAAGTACCAGCGTGTTTAAGTATTGCCTGGATATTTTTTAGCGATTGCCTAGCCTCGGCTGCTGCTCCACCCTCGACCGGTTTCAACGTCTTCTCATCTAGACCTAATGAACCAGATACATACAACACATTGCCCGCCTGCATCGCCTGACTATGATTAAAAGTAAAATACAATTTTAATTTAATTTTTTTCAAACAATAAATTTATGTTCTGTTTATCAAAATTTCATTTACAATTTACAATGTAAAAGTTCAATAATACTTACTTATAAGCTCCAGGGAGTTTTGGAACCAACGGGGAGTTGATTATTTTTCTTATTACACTCATAATTATAATAAACTTTTTTATGTTCAAAATTATTAAAATGGATTAAAAATATTTTTCTGACGGTTTTATTGATATATCCATATTTTAATGAACAGTTACCCAACTTGGTGTGTGAAAAGATTATCACTACTATGTCACATTTATAAAACGCAGATTTATACTCTACTTAAATTTCATTGAGTAGAGTACACAACATTAGATTAAATACACTTAATTAGGTTATATAGGTGATTAGGTGTGATTACTATTAGTACAGTAACCTAGTTTCTATTATTTTTAATTTATATTCACGAGAGTAAATAGAAAAACATTTCTATTGCCGTTTGTTTATCCTTGACATAACTTAAATGTTTAGTATTAATATTTATTTTTAATACTGAGATATAACTTTTTTAGTTTTTGCGTTATGATAATATTATACTTGGTGTAATGTATAATAATGTACAATTTTATATTTTCGTAATCATTTCATAAATATTTTAAGGATATAATGTAATTCATGTGATTTTTATGGGGGAAAGACATACTTTAATTATTATGTTTGTTTAATTTTTTCTGTAGTACACTTTTATTACTGATTCTAATGGACTTTCAACATTTTGTCATTGGTCTCAATCATGTGAGACATAATATTTTGAGATTTTGCACTTTTTTGATATAATTACATTTTGTATATAATCGTTTTACAAAACTGTTTTTATAATATATAACAAATTGGGAAGTAGTTCAATTAGTGTTTATAAGCAATTTACTCCTCGTTAAGTTCTTTAGTAGAAGAAAATACCAGTTTTATTTGTTTTTTCATTTTTTACATAACTGTTTTATATATATTTTTTTTATTTTTGCGTTTTGAAACCAGTCAGGTTAATGAGATTAGCATGTATAAATATTTGCCTAATAAAAAAAAAAAAAATGAAAATAATTGTCTTTTTGTTTGTTTGCCTATTTGTTATACTGAGTAACTTTGTATGTTTATCGTCTGTTGCTATAGTTTGTGAAATAGGAATATATATATGTATATATATTTTCATTTTATTTATCAAGGCCATGTGTGATTTATGCCGGTTTGAACAGGATTTTTAATATTTTAATATTTTTATTTACTAGTGTGAGCGATATTGATAGTTTTTATTATAGAGTAATTTGTCTATTGTATATGATAGAATGTAATGAATTCCTAATGTTTTTTCAATGAAAATTTGTTCTTAAAGAAAAAAATATCTAGAAATTAGACTATTTCTAGTTTAAAACTTTCAAAGTAATATTCTTTTAATTTTGAATTCTTTCAATTTATTTACTAGTTTTAATTATGATTTAATAATCTTATTTAAAAACAAAAACAAAAACGAAAATCAATCGAATAACCAAAAAATTAAATTTTTAAATTCAACTTTGAAAATATTTTACACTAGAAAATATTTACATTTTTTATGTGTTCCATTAATTTTAGAATAAATTTACTTTAATTTTAGTTATTATTATTGTTAACACATTTCGTGTTTAGAAAGGTTGTTGTTTTCATTATCCTTATGGAGGTTAAAATGTGAAGTATTTTAAAATAAAATACCTAATGAACTTTTTAAGGAGAAAAATTGAGAAATATTTAATAAAAAAAAGTAAAAAAAATAATTTGATTTATAAAAAATTAAATGTCTTATAAAATTTTTTTGCTTTATGTGCTAATGATAGAATTAAAAAATTTATAACCAACGATATAATACATTTGACAGGATAAAACTATAAAAATAATATATCATTATATTAAGGAGATTAAATGTGTGAATATGTGTTAATTTCATATTGTCTAAAAGTATTTCCATCCTTGTGCATGGTTGAAATGTGATGGCAGTAAACCAATTTATTAAATGAAATTAATTTGAGAAACTATGAACAATAGTAATTTTAATTTGGATTTGTATTCTACATGAAACCAACAAACGAATGTTGATTGGAACAGAAATTTTTAGGTAAGTTATTTACTTTATCTAAAGTGTTTTTAAGGTTTAGTATCATTAAGATTTAAAAGGATTAAGTTAACATTTGTATTGTGTAAATTGTAGAATAAGATAATAATATATTGTGTCTTTATATTTAGTTTGATGTCATTAGTTTTATAATTTTGAACTAGTAATTTATTTTTCTGAATTATATATTTAATGTCTTTAATAGGTATGCACAATTTATTGTTCCAATTCAGTTGGCTTGCCATTTTTCTTCTTCAATATATATGATTGTTTTTGTAGACTCAACTGACAATTATATTGTAGGTCATTAAAACTCATTTTTTGGGTTATTAGTTATTAAACATGTTCAAAATTGTCAATAAACTTGACGTTGAGCTATTAAAGTCGCATTTGCAAACATTTGTTTAGTCAAAATTTATAAGCGAATAACCGTTAACTGATATATTTCATAAAATGTAATAATTATACTCTAATTGTTTAAACTACATTTTTGTATTGTTTAATGTAATCTGATTTTTGATTTTAGTAAATTGTAATAGTCATTGTCAGTGGCGTGCCCAGGAATTTTCAATGGGGGGGGATGTTATAAGTAAATAGTAATAATACACTTTAATGAATTGTCATGGTAATACCAAAAACTCAAACGTTTATGTTTCAAGCTGTCCATAATCGTTTCTAGCTCATAACTGTGTACATTTGTAGATTGTTCTATAATCGAAATGAATTTAAATTATAACACACTAATACCAAGTTGTTCAATTAACATAACACCATTAAATTGAAAAAAATGTATTGCATGTTTAAAAATAAAATCAAAATAAAATAAAATACATAGAAAGTAGATTGCTTATTCCAAACGAAATTTCAACCGCCTAGCTTTTGTACTTTTTTGCCATTAACTAATAAAAAGTATTAAGTAATGACTCTAAAACAGCTCTTATAATTAATAAGTTGTTTTCTGTAGATCAGCGAAATAGACAATGGAGGGGGGGATATAACCCCTAACCTCCCCACCCCTGAGCACGTCACTGGTCATTGTGTGCAAATGTGGAGTATATTGTGCTTTTATTTTGTTATTTTTAACATAATATAATATGCCTGTCCATTGTCTCGGTTTTAATAACACAGTATTATATAGGAATGCTGTCCCCTTAATTAGGTTCAAGTGTTTGTCGAAGAATGAAAGATTAATTTATTGTTTTGAAATTTTTATCGGAAAAATTATACACATTTTTCATTTTTCCACATAGTCACATATAAATGCAAGCATTTGTTGTTCCAACAGTGTAGTAACTGTGGAAAATATCATTTCTGAAATCTACAGCACATTTTCCTTTAAAATACTTGGTTATTCCTCGTTTTGAAAATACGTTGTTCCCAAGTGTTTTTTCAATGGACCAAATGAAAAATGCGATGGTGTAAAATCAGTGTTAAGTAGCGGGCGGACGTTGCAAACACATTCCACTTGGTTTTCCACTTGTGTTTTTTCCTGTTGAACGACGTGGGCGTGTGTTGTGCGGCAGATTCACATTTTTTGAGCTCAATCGACCTTTCTTTTTGAATCGTGAAGTTAAGTTCAAGTTTAGTGAATTTTTTTCTAAAACAGATAATATTCTACAATAGTCTTTGAAAAATCAAGTTGTGTAGTTATGATCAACATTCCTCGACCCAAATTACACTTTGTACACCCAACCAGTTGAGTATTTACGGGGGGGGGGGGGCGGAGGAAATATATATTCCTTTGAGTGTTTTTTCTATATATGCTATGTAAAAGTATTTAGGTATATGTATATTTATATATACTTAGACCAAGGGTCAACAACCTGTGGCTCTTTAGGATACGCATCAACATCGTATTTTTTTTTTTCTTTATACATATAATTTTAATTACAAAATCATCACTTTTCTTCGGAACACGTTCTTTATGGTATAAATTATATATTATATTATAAACGTCAAATAAACGTAATAATAAGATAATATTTAATCAATAATAACCCCCAATTAAGGCTATCGCATGATTTTATCAAATGTAGTTCGTATACGTTTATTATTATTACCTAGTATTATTTGTTAGTTTTATAGAATATGTTACCTACTAATAATGACGACTAAAAAAAAAAAAAAAAGGTTGTTCACGCCAATTAGGCTTATTGAATATTATGGTTTTGTAATTTTTTATAAAAATGGCTCTTTCCTACGAATAAGTCGCCGACCCCTGACCTAGACGATGTAAAAAGCATTTTAGAATATTTGTCGCTGTTGTGTTTGCGATCCACTGTTTCGTCCCTCCTCTTCCTTCAAACAATTCCTAAATACGTCGCTGCGGAAAACCGATTTCGTGTGGCTGGTAACTGTAGTGCGCGCTTCACTGACTGTGGTGTAGCAATTATTTGTGTTTTTTTTGGATAGTTTATGCTAGGTCGGACCATATCGTTGGTACGGCTAACACAGCGGCTCTCAACATTTTCTCAAACATTTTTCACGTATCACTTGACAGACCTAATAATATTCTCTTTTTTTTCCTTATCAAAATCTATACCATATTATGTATGGACTAGGTATTTATTTACTAGTCTAGGAGCTTTAATCAGGAAATGCTAGTTATGAAAATATAAATCGATACGATTACGAACGGCCTCCACGCCGTCGATATTTATAAAACCGGTTAATATTCGATAAAACGTCAATAATTTGAAAAATCGCAGGCCAGCGACGCATCCAGGTTTTTTCAATGGGGTGGGGGGGAGTGTCCTAGAATAATACGAAAACTCGATTTATACAATAAATATAATTTTTACTTTTTATTATTATAATTAAAAAGTACAGTAAAAAAAATATATACTTTTTTGATATTGAAAACCGTAAAACAAAAGAAACCACAAAATTGATTATGAAAAATCTAATCGATGACTATCTGTTGCCAATAATTAAAATTACCTTACACATTTTTTCACTTTAGAAATACTCAAGGGGGGAGGTCTGCAGTGGCGTAGTTATGATTATGTTCTGGCGGATGGGGGATAGTTAATTTGTTGGGTAAACATAGAGTAGAGGACTTCGCCACCCGCACAGGTTTTTTTTTTAAATACTACTGTATACAGTTAAATTTTATAATGTAATATGTATTAAACATATACTAATAAAAATAAATAAATATATATATAATATTAACAAATTAATTTAATTATTTTACAAAGGTCTTGGGGATCTATAACTATCCTCCATAACTACGCCACTGGAAGTTTGTACCCGAGGATCTTCCCTCCCCCTTCGTTGCGCCGCTGTCGCGGGATGTAGGTCCGTGAATCGTCTAATAAAGATCGCATACAAATCAAATAAACATGTAAGATAAAATAAATAGAATGTTCTTTTCTCAGCTCTTGTTGCCCGTAGTCGACTTTTTGTTATATCCGCAAATATAATTGACGCAGGAATTGGTTTGGGTCGGGCGCCTTCACTTCAGAATCGAATTCACCGCCAAAGGTAAGCAAGCTAACAATGAATTTGTCTTGCGGAAAACCGATTTCGTTTACCCCGGTAGCGGCCCGTAGAGGTGGAGGAGCAGGAGACGATGGGTAAATATTTGTGTTTCTCGTCAGTTTTCGCCAAGTCAGATTATGTCGGTGTTCCGGTTAGCGGGCGTCCGAGTTGCTATTGGAGTTGTCGCATGTTGCCGCTGCGGTGAGAGTGATATCCAGTGCGTTTCGTGGTTGATTGTCTTTGTTCCGTTATCATGCCTATTCTGTTTCGTTTAGGTTTTTGTTTATAATGTGTTATGTTTACGTGGCTAGTTTTTTATTTATTTATTTTTGTCGTTTGTAAAACGATTTCTATAGCAATACAAGTGCGTGTTGTGGGTCAGTGTGGCGAGGCACTTATGTACAGCCCCAACCCCACACGAATTTTTTAACTACGGTACTGCACATAATTTTAATATAAAGTCTAATATTTAATTTTTTATTTTCACAAAAGGTACCTAAAATATTGGGTACACATCTTATTTTGCTGTTATACACCTCTAAAAAATTTATTTTAGTTCCCTAAAATAAATTTTAAACACAAGTACATTAATTTACTGCAGTTTAATGTAAAAATCAACATTAAAAAAAAAGTATTTATGAATAATAAAAAAAAATATTCACTATTATTATTATCTTCAAACTTTCACACGTCCCACTCGCCTACCGACACCAAGTGGCCAGATTTTATGAAGTAAGAATAATATACACATAGATTGTTACAAAAAATTATGTAATAACAAATCAAATTATTTATTTACCAATATTGTATAAAGATATGATGGTGACTGAGGTGGTACGACTCATTTTATTTTCCTAATTTAAATTAATAATATGTATATAATATGTTTTTTTCCCGAGCACCCAGAGAGCCCGGGCCCCGGGACCATAGTACTCACTGACCCCCCCTCCAATGTAGTGCCCTACTTATATACAGTGGTCGAAGGGGGGGATACAGGATGGCCTTCCTCCACTTATTATAATTTACATTTTTCATCCTTTTATTTATTTTGTCCAAAATAATACATTCCCTTATAAATATATACAGTAGTCAAAGTGGGGGGATAGGGGGGATGGCATCCCTCCATTTATTTTGAACCACTTCGATCATTGCTTATTTATTATATATTAAAAAAAAAATAAATATATATACATATATATTAAATAAAAGATCGGCTGTGGTCGAGCGGGTAGGAACACACGTTTCGACGCACGAATCTACGTTCGATCCCCAGGGTAGCGAACGAGATTTTTCGCGTTCGTGGCGTCAGGTCTCTGGTGCAAGCCGGCTAAAATTACCCGTCCCGTCTTATCTTTGGCTTGTCCAAGAACCATCTTAAACCTCCATATTATGTGAAGGGTGCAATCTCGGAGCATATTAGGGTGTGGAGAGAATGAGAGAATGTAAAACTGCTCATTATTTATTATTATATATGAAATAAAACTGCGTGTGGCAGAGACATCAATACACAAAATATTTTTGTTTGCTGTGATTATAATATAAATGATATGCGCGCATAAAACTTGTAATTAATATTCTTATAATGTGGTTATTCATTTGGAAATACTGATTTCCCAAACGGGTAAAACAGTATTGTTAAAAAATATGATATACTCATAGAAATATACTATTATATTTTTAACGGCAATCACTTTGCACCGATGGCATGCTGTTTAAAATTTTTTTTGATGAATCTGTTTATTTTTACATTTTTTGTTGAAGTAAACGAATAATTGATACGTGAGATCGCATGACCGGGGGGGGGGTCTCTTCTCCAATATAGTTCTATTCGCGAGCGTTTTTGTTCAGGAACAATTGGAAAACTAAACTCGATCAGGTGATAAAATATACTAGTATAATAAGTATAAAATATACAAAACTCCGTACGTTTCCTTGGAATATTTGACAGCGCTATCTTTACGCGACTTTGGACGATGAATCGAAGTTGTCATATCGCGTTAAAATTCAGTTTGTTCCCAGATGGCGTGTTCTCATTGATTATTTATTTATTTATTATTCAACGCTTTGGTATTTTTTTTTATATCCAGCAGTGAGTCCTGTAATGATGTACGGGTCAGATTGTTGGACAGTGGATAGGAAGACTGAACAGAGGATAAGTGTAGCAGAGATGAGAACGTTAATGAGTGGAATGACTAGAGATAAAACAAAATATGAAATGAGTGTATACGAGTGGTTTTAATGGTAGACAAAATGTGAGAGAATAGATTAAGATGGCTCGGGTACGTTTTTAGAAAAGAAGAGACAAAGACAATGGAATTAGTAAGAGACATGTATATAGAAGATGAGAGAGGATGATGAAGACCGAGAAACAGGTGGTTGGATTGCGATTTAGAGTTAAGTAAATAGTTATTTACTCAATTCATAACAATTTTATTTAAAAAAAATGACAGGATATTGTAGATATATATATATATTACTTATTTTTCCACGTAGTTGTCTTCTCGTTCTATGCAGGTTGTAAGTCGTAGCACAAGCTTTTTGATGTCCTCCTCATAGGACTCTCCCGCCATCTCCTTCGTCCACTTCAAGACCTTTTGTTTTATCTCCTTATCGGTTAAAAATTATTTTCCACCTATGTGAGTCTTCAGGAAGGTGAAGAGATAAAAATGTAAAGGCGTTAAATTAGGGGAGTATGCAGGGTGGTTCAAAATGCCCCAACCAAACGAGTTCAAACGCGCTTTGGTGGCGTTGGCCATATGTGGGCGAACGTTGTTGTACAACAAACACACTCCCTTCATCAACATTCTTCTCCGTTTATTTTGGATTGCTCTCTTAAGCTTTTGTAGGGTCTCTTATTATCGTGCTGCAGTAATCGTCTCTCTCTCTGAGGCAAAAAATCAATAAAAATGATTCCTTTTTGGTCCCAAAACACGGATGCCATGATTTTTTTGATCGAAATTGAGATTTTGATTTTTTTGGTAAATGGGGAACCAGTGTGCTGCCACTGTGATGACTATCTTTTTGTCTCAGGGGTGTAATGAGCTACACATGTTTCATCACCAGTCACAATGGAAACAATTTTTTAACCGATTAGGAGGTGAAACAAGAGGTCTTGAAGTGGACGAAGGAGATGGTGGGAGAGTTCTATAAGGAGGGCATCAAAATGCTTGTGCTACAACTAACAACCTGCATAGAACGGGAAGGCGACTACGTAAAAAAATAAGTAATATATACCTACAATGTCCTGTAATTTTTTTTAAAAAAATACAAAAATTGAGTACTCTTACTTTCTGGATATGTCTCGTATATACGAATAAAAATTATTGTTATAAAGAAATGAATTGATTGCTTATAAAATTTAAATTTTATTGTATTTGAAACATTCTTTTAAATACAATAGATAAGCGACGCGTTAACAATGATTGAGTTGGATGATAATAAATACAATTCTGTTATTTAATAATTATTTAATATATATTTTGTAAATATAAATGAATTAAAACTAATACGACAATTTTAATTTTCAGTAAATTCTTAATCCTTTAAGCTCGAATATTTAACACTCTAATTCGAATTCGTCATTTCTGCTGGGTTTTCATCAGCAAATTATCTCGTTACATTTAGTTAAAGAAATGATAATATTCTTTAATATAAATTCTAATACGAATCCAGGGTTTTGGAATCGAACCAAACCCAAACCAAACGTATTCAAATTACAAAGAGCTTGAACCGAACCGAACTTTTAATTTTTTATCCGATCCCGAACCGAATGAAACTGTTCAATTTATATATCTAATCCAACCCCAACTTCATAAAATGTGCAAAGGATTTAAATTAATTTAAAACATCGAAGTACTTGTTTGCTTTAAAAATTGATTAATCGAAATGATTATTATTTATTCATAAAATAAATAATATAGAAATTATAGTTTAAAATTCAAATGTTTTGAGTTTGTTTGAAAAAAAAATGGGCACTGGAGAACAAATTCGATATAAATTTCATTTTCCTTGATTCGATATTCGAACCCAACAATTTATGTTTAGTTCGGTTTAAAAGTCGAACAGTTCACAACATTATTAATGAATTCCTATATGATATAGAAAAGTTTGAATTATTTTCTTTTATGAGTGAGGGTATTTGCATTATATTGTTACTTTATTTCTATTTTATGACAACTGGTAATTGACAGATGATGAGTCCACACGGAAAAACTTGAAATTATGTTATGACAGTGAATTTTTCACGTTATACTAACGTAAACAACCAGGCAACACAAATGTTGCTCAGTGAATATATTTCGTCTCCTTGTCGATTATATTTTCGAAGACTGAGTGACATACATTTTTCAAAAGAAATTTTTTTAAAATTATTTAAATTTATAGTTAGGTAATAAATGATGGATAAATATGTACATATTATCATATTGTCATATTTGTAAATAAATATGCATTTGTTATTATACAGTATGAGATGATAAGTTATACGTATAGATAAAGAATGGATAGGACATAATATTCTGGTAAATAAATTGTGTAACAACTTGAACAACGTTAAGAATATATCAATAAAAATACATTTTGAAGACAAAAAACAATTAGCTGGATATTTACAGTACACTGTAAACGCTTCGATTAATAATACTTTATTTGTATTTATTTGTTTCTTGAATATTTTATTTATCACATTTTTCGTCTGATTAATATCTTGTTCAAAACTATATTTATAGAAATCATTAATTTGAGACCTCGCACGAAGCTTTCAATCAATATAAACACGTCGAAAAATGCCAAAAACTATACATGTTTGAGTGACATTGCTTTAAATGTAGATTATGTCGTTCATGACATAAATGCTCATTATCGTACAGATTAAACGAATGTTACTTGTATATTCGATTTTCGAAATAAGTACAGTGATGACGTAAGCATTTATTATTATTATACTGCGAAACGTATACGTAGACTACACACACACACACACACACACACACACACACACACACACACACACACACACACACACACACACACACACACACACACACACACACACACACACACACACACACACACACACACACACACACACACACAAACCCGCGCACGCGTGTGTATAAGAAGTATAGAAGTAATAACAATCGTCTAAATATTATAGGGGAAAGTTATGACACGTGAAAGTGGTTCATCTGCAAAGGAACGAAATATTTTTTATGTTCTTGCATACACAATAAAATTATTAATTATTTGATTATATTAATTATTGTTTTGATCCAATTCCATAGAGTATGTCATTTAGTCGAAGTCCTAAAATATGTCACCCGATTAATTGATTAAACATCTTAAAATGTATCAACAAGTATAACAATTGATGGCGCTCACGTAATATTAGGTGTAAAAGTCAAATTGGTTTTTTCTCGACTAAAATCAAATAAAATTGAAAAGTCTTCATTGTATATTTATGATAAAAAAAAATTAAAATGAATCATGTCATGGATGTAGTTATTAAAACATTGCATTGGATTAGATCCTGTGCATTGAATCATAGACAATTTAGTGCACTAATCGATGAAATGGATGTTCAGTATGGTTGTTTGGTATCTTATAGCGAGGTAAGATTGCTAAGTCATGGAGCAGTCCTTCAAAAATTTGTCAAATTATTAAAAGAAATTAACTGTTATATGAATTCTGAAAATAAAACTATTTTGGAATTAACTAATAGGGATTGCATTAAATATTAGCTTTCCTTGTTGATATTACAATACATTTAAAAATTCTCAACAAATAATTACAAGATAAAAATGAAGTTATCAAAAATATGTACAGTTCATTTTCCAACAGGTCCAGTTCGTAAAACATGATGTACGAATCGTTATTTCTCGAATATATATCAAAACTGGTTTGATAAACCTATATCAAAAAAATATAATAATTTAGAAATAGATCAATATTATACAAAATAAAATAAATATAAATTACGTACATCCGAGTCGTTGAAATAATAATATGACCCTGAGGTCGTGAGACCCACAGCCGCATAATGTCCGCTGTGTAGAGTTGTACCATAATGTACGATCATCGACACTAAATGGTATTGTAATGGTTGTACGTGAGTTCCAAATTCATAACCCGACAAATCTAAACGTTCGTTTATTTCAATAATTTTATTGATTTTTCTACCGTCGGATCCGTCCATACCGAAATCGTGTCTGAAAATAATTATTTTAAGCACATACAATTTAATTATGTTAGTAATGTATTTTTCTTACCTTGCTGCTCGTACTTGATTTTTATTGTGTTTGTGAATATAATTGACCATGCAAAGAGGATTGAGAAAATGGGTTGGGTCGGTGCAAAAACTGAAGTCGTCTTATGGAAAACCGATTTCATCGCGAGTAGTGGCTCGTAACTGGAGTGTGTACACGCACGATGTGAAAGAGCATGCGCACTGACGAGGAGACGAGATCACTGATGGTGTAATTATTTTGTTTTTGTGACAGTTTTCTGCTATACCAGATTATGTCAGTAGTCTGTTTAGCGTGTGGTTAATTTGTTAATAAATTGTTCGCACCTCGCCTTTGCAATAATGGTGATATTTAGCGTTATGATTATTCGTCTTCGATTCGTTCTCACGTTCTCACGCGTATTTTGTTTTGTTTAAGTTAAGTATATTGTGTAATTTTTTGTGTAATAAGTTTATATTTTTCGCTACCTCGATAATCAATATCTCTCTTGAGACGAATGGGGCAAACATCAGTATATTTTTATTTAGAAAAAAATGAACGAAATAATTTCGTATGGTATAATACATGAATACACCAATACATAACATTTTTTTTTTGTTAATAATGAATATAATAGTGTGCATATCATTACAAAACATCGAAACGTTTCTAAAACACCCGATATTTTCGTCGTTTTCGTGGTCATGATGATGATCATTATCGTACGGTCCGTGATTTTACGACCTGCTCTCATCCGACCGATTCCGCTTCTTCCTGTTTTTATTATTCAATTTTTTTTCGTAAATCATTAGAACCCGAACGACATTTTACAATGTTGGTGTTTTCCAATTTTCAATCTTTTTCTTATTGATAAGTAGGCAGTGTTCAGCGAAAAAATTGAGGGCAGCTGACATTGAACAGAACGGTACACCACCGTATAGTGTACACAATGTGGATACAATTAACGAGCGTATGGATCTTGAAAATCCGCTGTGCGCCACTTCTTATTTTGATAATACCAACGGTGACGATAATTTTTATACTCTTGTTTCGTATATTCTCCGTCACCGCTCGCATTGTTGTTGTCGCGACGACAACCATTATTGTAATACGGTGTGTAGTTCTCAGATCTGTTCGGCCAAGTGATTACGCTCTTTACCGTTTTAACGTTGTTTTGGTTTAATGGATGATAAGTTAACGTTTGCAACCAACTCTCCTCCGGATGACATTTTCTCTTTTTTACCTGTTATGCATATTTGTTTTCATTACGAACGTTTCTTGTACATTCGAGTTATGTATTACAAATTTATAACCGTATTCTAACAAATTGCGTTTTTTGTTTATAATTACAGTACGCATAACATACAAATAACACTGCCGAAACTAACCGATAAAACATTACTATTTGAAAATATACTCACAATTCCTCTGTCGAAATTTTCATCACAGGAGCGTTTCACTTGATTATTTTTAAATTGTTCCGCTTTTCGATACGTAATGCTTTGTCCCCCACCGTTCCAGGTTTTCACTGAAAACGTTTAGTTATACAATTTTTATTCATAATTCAATAGAAAATTTGCGAGTTTTCAGAAAATGGATTACCATCGTCTTTTGGATATTTTTTTGGCAGTAGAATTTCCCGTTTTTCTGTAGAAAATTCTATTCTTGGTCTCATAACTGAACATTTTTTCTCCGATACTTTTTGATCTGTCCAGTGCGGAGTATCCATCACCAGAGGAGTACTTTCCACGCCTTCAACGTAAGCATCATCTTTATCAGAATCAATATGTAAATAAGATACTGAATTGTTATAAATCGATGATGGTTTAACATAACTTATTGAGTTGTCACTCAATGTTTCCGTTGTCGGTCTGCTTTCCTCTGGAACTTGTGTCAACCTTAAATATAAATACAATTTTCATTTTGAATAACACAATGAGGAAATAAATCGAGACGCACAAAAACAAACCAAGTATGGCAATTATACTCACAGTTCTATTTCCGACGTGTCCAGTTCGTAAAACATGATGTACGAATCGGTACTTTTCGAATATTTATCAAAACTGGTTTGATAAACCTATATCAAAAAAATGTAATAATTTAGAAATAGATCAATGTTATACAAAAGAAAATAAATATAAATTACGTACATCCGAGTCGTTGAAATAATAATATGACCCTGAGGTCGTGAGACCCACAGCCGCATAATGTCCGCTGTGTAGAGTTGTACCATAATGTACGATCATCGACACTAAATGGTATTGTAATGGTTGTACGTGAGTTCCAAATTCATAACCCGACAAATCCAAACGTTCGTTTATTTCAATAATTTTATTGATTTTTCTACCGTCGGATCCGTCCATACCGAAATCGTGTCTGAAAAAGATTATTTTAAGCACATACAATTTAATTTTGTTAGTTCGATGAATATCATAAAATATAATAGTTTTCCCGAACCTTTTTAACTGAACGCACAACACATTTGGCGCTTTTTCGATCGAAAATTTTTTTTCCGCGACCACTTCTCTTCGACATTTCTCGCACACGTACGATAATTGTTCTCCCACAAAATAATTGTTCAACGCTTCGGTAATATTATCGCAGTGTTTGATGTCAAGAATGAGGTCTTGGAAGTGCTGAAATGTAGTTGATACATTTCTGCACTCAGTGCACGTCACTAAACGGAAACAAATTTAGTTACATATTTTATTAACAACATCATTCGTTTCTGCGAGTCAACCTTCGGTTCGAATATAGCCGCCAAATATTTGGTTTACGGGCGTGGTTTCTTTTGAATACACATC
The DNA here is from genome assembly GCA_019022885.1 of Schlechtendalia chinensis. Classification (NCBI taxonomy): domain Eukaryota; kingdom Metazoa; phylum Arthropoda; class Insecta; order Hemiptera; family Aphididae; genus Schlechtendalia; species Schlechtendalia chinensis. Next base: position 51,790,339 of record CM032339.1, read on the forward strand.
AAGACTAAATCAACGAAACAACAAACATAATTTGTAATTAGCGTTGAAATCTTGTATTTATTTGAACGCGACACACAAAATGGTTTCTAATCACTACATACGATTTGTCAGTGTGCCCTGAGACAGACAAATAGCTCCGTTCCATACTCTCCATCAAATAACAGAGAAACTCATGCGCGTCTTCTTGACGGTGCGTGGACAAATCTTTACAAATTACTAAACAAAAAAATATCTTACACTAAGATAAAAATCAATACAATTCTCTGAAATTATATAAATACATACGAGATAAACGGTCAGTTATCATAGACGCTTCAAAACTGGAACCGGTGTGTTTCTGGGTCAGTGAAAATGTATTTCGAACCGAACAGACAATACAATCGTTTTTGGCTCCAGCTAAAAAATAAAGTAAAAGGTAATAATTTTAATTTATTAAAAACTAAAACAATATACGCAACACCGTATGAAAAAACGTCTACAAATTTGAATTAATCGATTTACAACGAGAACCATTTTTAACGCTGCAAATTAAAAAAATAATTAAATTAAACGAATAAAGTAGACTTGTATTCGTTCAAATGTAAACGACTGATTTAAGACATATTTTGTCTCGTGCTTCGAAATTGTATCGATCGTAAAACGATTAATACACACACCATACTATATCAATTATTAATTGCGTATAATCACCAGCAAAATATGTTTGCTTTAGACACGTTTTTTTTTCAATCTTAAAATAAATTAACAATTTGATTTACCTTTTTGTTGACAAGCGTTTTGATGTTCTTCGTCGTTCATCAACCACTTGGAAAAAGCGGGGATATGAAATAATGCCTGAAATACAATTAAAAGAATATACGACGTTAGATAATCGAACCAACGCTGTGTGATGCGTGCAATTAAAGCGAATTTTAGAACACACCTGCAACGTGGAATTGATGTAGCAGATTACGCCCGTATTGGTCAATCCGGAACCGACCGATAATTGTCGCCAGTCCAACTGAATCCTTTCCTCAGGGAATAACACATTAGGTGTTGGCAAATGAGACTTGTTGTCGACATTCGCCCCTTCGTCGTCCATAATATCTACTTTTTCACAACAATAGTTCTTCATATTAGATAACGATAAACGCATTAATAATAACGTACAATAAATGTTATTAGGGTGTAAACATGAAATCACAAATGTATAGATAAATTATTTAATTGTTTCAACAACGGATTTGTATTGAGAACCAATTTTAGTGATTTGCGGGGCCGATGTAATTTCCGTAGTTCGTGTTATACGGACTCTCTGAAACGGCGAATAAGAATTTTGGACGGTTCCGTGTCGGGTGTAATAAACGCTATTTTACTCGTCGAGTACGAAATATACGTCTTCACAAATATATGTCTGTGGCACGTGAGAATGTCATTTTTAGTCGGTAAATCGTCCCCGATTGATGCGCTATTGTCAACAGGACACAACAGGTCGGGTAGTCGGCGTGTACGAGATTTAACGGGATGAACGAGCGGTCTCCCCGTCGGGATGTGTGTGACGCGCTCGAGAAGTTTCCGGCCGAATAAAAGCGTCTACGTGGGAAACGCGCTCCCGTCGGCGGTCAGATGGTTTGATTCCCGTGCCCACGACCAATCCGTCACCGCGTCACGATTTCGCAAGAATCGCGTCTTCGTCGTCGTCCGCGATCGGCCCGACGTCAACTTGAAACCTCCGTCCGAGCTCCCGAACTGTTCCGAGACACGATGTTTCCCGCGTGGCCGAGAAGGTTGAACGTGCACGCGCGTAAAAGTAAAAAGTACTGATTACAATACGTACGTGAAATAAGGTTCACAGAAAAGCGACGGTGACAATTGAACGAAAATTGAACACGCACGGACTTCGACAGATCGTCGGTGAATGTTTTCGACCGGAATTTATCTTATAGACACTACGATCGTACACTACGACGATGACACTCGGATTGCGCTCACGATGTCCGCCAACAGTAGAAACTAATAATGTTACTGTTGAACACACTTTTCGCGGTCTTGTACGTCCAGAGAACTGCTGGGTTCGTTCTTGAACTGTTCGCACACGCTCTTTGAGTTCGTATAGATCGCAGATTTGAATATAATTGAATGAATTGTCAAGTCACTGTCGAATTTATACGCTTTTGGAATTCAGTGAATAAACGAAATCTTAAATTGTTATTAAATCGAAAACTCAACAGTGTTTTCGAGAGATTCGTCTCTAGGATACAAAGTTATTTGACCCAAAAATTGTTTTACACGATTTTTGATATTGTCAATATTAATTAAATAATAATTATATTATTGAAATAAACGAAAATGAACTGTACATATTTTTGATAACTTTTTATTTTATCTTGTAATTATTAGTTGAGAATGTTAAATGTATAGTATTATCAACAAGGAAAGGTAAATCTTTAATGCAATCCCTATTAGTTAATAAAGAAATAGTTTTATTTTTAGAATTCATATAACAGTTAATTTCTTTTAATAAATTGACAAATTTTTGAAGGACTGCTCCATGACTTAGCCGTCTTACCTCTCTATAAGATACCAAACCATCACATTGAACATCCATTTTATCAATTAGTTTGCTAAATTGTTTATGATTCAATGCACAGGATCTAATTCAGTGCAATGTTTTAATAACTATATCCATGACATGATCCATTTAAATTTTTTTTGAACATAAAGATTCTTGGTGAATTATACAATGAAGACTTTTCAATTTTATTCGACTTTAGTCGAGAAACCAATCTGACTTTTACACCTAACATTGCGGGAGCGCTTTCAATTATTATACTTGAAAACTTATTCCATTCTACTTCTAATTTATTAAGACATTTTTCAACACAATTAAATATATCGCTATTTGTCCAAGAGCTCCTCAGTTACATCAAAATCATCAAAAACTCCACTAATAAAAATAGTGAACTGGTCGATATTGTTAATATCAGTAATTTCATCATTAACAATAGAAAAATTGGAAAATTTTTACTTTTTTCATGTAATTGTTGTTTAACATTACTTGTCACTTCTTCAATTCTCTGACCAATTATATTTCCACTTAAATTTATATTAATAAATGCTTGTTTCTTTTCGGGACATATTACTTCTATCACATTAACAATACACTCATTAATAAACTCACCGTCAGAAAAAAAGTTTTTCTGATTTAACGAAACTTCATTTAACCGAAGTAATATTTTTTTCTTATATTATCAAATAGTTTTGTTTGATGTGAGAGATTTTTTTTTTATTTTTAAAATTTTTCATCTCGTAATTTTCCTACAAATGTACCGTGAATCATATCATGGTTTATGTCATAATATCTTTTAATGTTAAATATATATATATAATTTTAAAATAAAATGTTTATCATTAATGTATTCTCCTTAATGTCGGATACACTTTGTTTACAGCTTATACATATAGGAATAAAATTAGAATTAGTAAAAAATATGCATAGCTCCATTTTTCTTGGTAAGCCCGTTATTCATAGCTAATTTTATATTTCAGCGGTTTACTACACGACATTTTACGAACAAATCACATTTATACATTTAAATTCAAAACTAAACTGAGTTCAAAACGTACTGGTCACATTCAAATTGTAGATTAGATTGCTATTTATCTTTGTAGATTAGTTTAACCACATTTCGAATATTATGACGGGAATTTCCATACGATTAAAAGAGAACACTATGAACATCAAATAATAATTATTAAATAATAGCTTAAGAATAATAATTATTCTATGATATTAACGTAAAAAAATTCATTAACATTTTTGCAATTTTTTTGTACATTTTTGTACGAAATACATTTTTATTGCGAGTCACATCGAAAGGATAAGCAGGCCACATGTTTAAGACCACTGCCGTAAATAATGAATTAAAATAAAATATTAGCATTTCTTGGATAATTTCCACTTGTCTATTTTATTTTGAAAGCTTACGTTCTTAGCAAATTTTACGTATTATAATTATTTTAAAGTTTTAAAATGTCTATAATTTATGTAGTATAGTTTTTTATTATAATTGCATTATTTCGTTTGATAACTGTGAAAAACTCAAAAACTACCCTTATAGCAAAATGTTAGCCCTTTTGTGGCACGTCTTAAATTTAATTAATGCTAAATAAATTTTATTTACATTACTATTGTATGTATTTAAACAATATCTGAGGGTGTTCTGTTCAATATTTAAAACTTGAAAAATTAGGATCACCCTAATATATATATGTAAAATAAGTACAATACGTATTATTTTACAATTACATCAAACACAAATCATTAAAAATTTCACTTTAAATTGATACTTTTTTTAGTAGATTCTTTAGAAAAGGGTTTATTTCTTAAATTGTTTCACTTAATGATTATATATTTTTTTAAATGTATTATATTATTTTATAAATGTAAAATATGTATTTAATAAGAAAAACAAAACATTCAAAATGACAAGATGGAACCAGAAAAGAAAAACAAATAATTCTAATAAATGCATACTATGAAAAGCATAATAATTAAATGTCACTATAAGTATTTTATAGTTAGTACATGTTCAAAATACCAGCTGTTTCCGAATTATCTACAGTAGTTGAGTTAAACACTTTAAAATAACTTAGATGATACAGATGTGGCAAACGCGGACTTGAATCATACTTGTGTAATTCATAACTTTATTTTAAAACTAAAAATAATAAGTAAATTATGTTTTATAAACAATTAAATAAGTATTCAAAAAAAAAAAAATTATCAACTACCCTTCTTTCAACTATTTCAGTAGATTATAATTTTTGCTTAAAGATATGCATTTGTTACCAAATTATAATTTTCTTTTATGTGTGCTTTGTTATCAGGATATGAATTATCATATGCTTTAATAAACAGTTGGGTTCATTCTTAATAAATTTGTTGCACGAAGTTTGAGTTTCTGCATTAATTACAAAAATATTTAGTGAGTTTATAGTGACTACAGGAGTCTACGTTTAATTTTATATCAAATTTCATATTTTTATTCTGATTTTAGTATTATTATATAAAAGAATCAAACACAGCTTCTCAATAACAAAACGATCTTATGAATATAAGATTCCATTGAGTCGTTCATATTTGTAATACTATGTCACGTAAATAAGTTAAGTAGGCCCTTCAGTGATAGAACCTTGATGTAAATGTCGCATATCTTATTTTATGCATATATCGCGTCACTGAATCACGTATTTCGGGTTCCTACATCACTGAAATAGACCTTTTGAATATTTTAATCAGACTTAATATAATATTATTAGTAAAAAAGTATTACCAAACGCATTTCCCAACCAGAATTAAACCATAAAATTATTTTATGATGATTTTATGACTATCATCAATACGATGAATCGTATTTCGTTTTTAGTGTTTTTGTTATTTATTGCGTTTAATAATACAAACGCTTTATGAGGTAGTTATCTTAAATATATTACTAAGTACTATGGTCTATACTAGTGCTAACATTTTACATTATTTCATACTACTACTAACGTTGAACTTCATTGTGTTGTATTCATATTATTATTACTGTGTAATAATAATAGTGTTGGTATGTATAATTATTAATAATAGGAGCTTGTATTTGTAATTTGTATGGACAAAGTTAGAAAGCTATGCAGATTTTTCTCTTCAATTTGTTTTTTTATTTTTCGAATTTCCTAACAATATGGTTTTATGATTGTTTGTAATTCAACTGGAAAAATCATAAATGGTTTACTCAGCATCTCAAAACGTGCTTATCCCAATGGAAAACGTCTGCTATGTGAAACGGCCAGGAGCCTATTCTCAATTTAAATATGTTATAACAATGGTATTATTTTACGTTGATCACTAATTAATGTATAATTATAAATACGTGATAGAATTTCAATAATATGTATTAGATTGTTGAAAGTAGTTAGAAAATATCGCGTTTGTAAAAGTCAAGTATATAGAACGCTATTTTCGATTGATCGAACGTATTATGTAAATCTCTTATAGGTCGTAAAAAAAATTATTTGTATAATTAGTTTTTTTTTGAGGGGTAAGAGAAGGGGAGTAGAAGGATTTATTATTCTTATTAAAACTTGTTATATGTGTTTTACATTATATCATACAAAAACATTTAAAGACATTTTAGACTCGTTGGTCGATTCCTCTTCATATACCATAAATACAGCCTTGATTATATCGGTCTTGCAGCCGTTGTTTTCTACACACGTTTTGGACCACTCGAGAAAATCTCGACGTCTCCCGTGGTTAATGTTATTTTTAGTGTACGATATCAAGTTAAAACTACAAAAAGGTTTTTAGAGTCTTTAATATTTGATTGTGACGCAATTATAAATTTAAAACTGCTGATACGGTTCTGCAATTTTGCACGATTGTATAATTAATTTATTGATCTACCATCTACGTTAATATATCCTTTTTTTATGACACATTAAATTTCGTTTGTTGAAAATAAAATACTGTTATTAATTTTGAAATCTAAGTTATTGTTTTATTTGTTGTTATAACAGTGTTTTAAAGGCATTTTCCATATAAAACTATATTATAGGTATCTTGTAAATGATGTACATTACTATAAACTGTCATAAATAAATTTCGTTATAATAAATGTTTTATATTGACTGTTTTAATGATTTATGATTATTTATTATTCTAACAAGTATAGATTATATGATAATCTAAATAATTACAAAATACATTAGTATATAATTATACTATTATATTAGCAAGTGGTGGTTTACTTAATGAGTCGTGATATTTTAAATGTCATATTTGATCAATTAATAATATTTTAAGTTTTAATTATAATTTAAAGTTCTAGAATATAATTTGTAGTAAACATTATAATGATTATCTATTAAATTATTATCTTATATTACATTAAATCTTTTATGTGGGTATTGATTTTTCTTCTGAATTTTGTATTCGATATTTGTGTCTAGAACAAATAATTTTGCAACAATAACTCGAAACTCGAAAGATCCAACTAATGGTACACGCGCTATTAGTATTTGAAAATACTAAAAATAATAAATTATTATATTATTAACAGTTTTTGTTGAAAAAAGTACACAAATAACATTAAATTCGTTTTCACTAAAACAATACATTTTTTTTTTAAATATATTTGTTTTTTCAATTTATAATAAAATAATAACCTTTGAAATATCTGTTCCATATGTTTATAGTAGATTCATAAGCGTGCGCACACCTCAATTTGTGGTAGTGCTCATTATATATAATTTTTGGCACCTAAATACTTTAGGGTCTCTTGCATATACTAAATAATGATTATAAGTAAACATTGGTGTCTTCCTAAAGAAATAAAAATTGTCAAAAAACTTAAATATACTTAAACGAATAGGAATTGTTATTGTGTCATGTAGTAAAATTGGTATGACTCGTTAAAAGTATTTTATTTTGTTAAATATATGTATTAAGTTATATTACCTAGTAATCATTTTTATAGTATGTCATACAAATAATATCACAAAAACATTTTTCATAAGAGAGAAACCTTTTTTATGACGCCGAATTACACTGTTATTACTATCAAATACCACTTATTTGGTGACTATATATCTTTGACGATAGTCTATACAAATTCAAAATAAATTTTTATTTTTATAGTATTCTTGATTGAAGAATAAATATATTATTTTATAATTATTACTATATATATTTTTTTTATCAAAATTTACTGATAATGTTAACAACATATAAATATAATTTATATTTAATTCTAAAAATAAATTATCTTATTATTAAAATTAGTAAATTCGTCAACAACAGTATAATTTAAATTAACATTTGAATTCGGCAAAAAGTAAGGTTAGAGATTCCAATCGTCTTACTTCAAATTATCTCTTAGTTTACTTTTTACAATACTTAACTTTGGAAATTCACGTTTACATGGACAGCTAGTTACTGTAATTTATACTGAATATCTTTAATGTTTTAAAAATAACTTTTATTTTTAAAAATTTTTGTTTATTTTACATATTTTTCTCTTTGATCTCATCTATCGTCTCACAATAATTTCTTCAATTTTTTTTATTAATTTCTCGGTGTTTCCAATCTATTCCGTTTTTTAATGTTTCTACTTAATTTTTAACTATGTCTTCCTATTTCCTCCTTGGTCTTCCAAAGTCTTTCTTGGTCTTGGTTCTGATTCAGTATTTCCCGCAAGAGTGTATTTTGATTTTTTATATGCATGTCCAGCTAATCGTAGTCTTCATTATCTAATAATCTGTAATATATTCTCCTTTCCATACAATGCTTCCAACTCTATGTTTTTTCTTCGTCTTCATTCTCTAGTACCGGCCATGCTTTACTAGTCTTAAAATTGTTGGCGATATTTTTCTCTCCAATATCTAAAATTTGTTCTCATCTGTCATTGTAAAATTACAATATACGAACATTGGTTGATAAAAACGACCGTCGGGCTGTTAAATTTTAAATTTAAATATAAATTTTATATTATGAAGTTAAAATATGTACTAGCTACATTTAATCCGTATGTTGTTTTCGTTGTATTTGAAAAGCAATTTAACGCCGACAATAAAAAAACAAAAAGTCGACTTAAAACTGAAAGTCATTATCTACGTTGTATATTATATATTATAAGTTATACCCTGACCACAGATCGGTTGATGATCGTTGACTTAAGAAACGATACTATAAAAATTCTGCGTATGACCGTACTGACATATTAGTTTCGTCATTAAAATCACCGTTTCAATTGTACTTTAAAAGTACAAAAGTGCACTATGCTCTTATTGGGAGACAACTTCGAAAAAAAGTATAATTAATTTGTTTAGATTCTCAACGGAACGGAAAATACATTGTTTTTACAACGATGTATTTTTTTATTTTGTCCATCCTAACAAAATGTTTTCTAAGAGCGCACGAAAACATTACGGTAGATGTTCATAAAATTGCTAGAAGAAATTGGTAAAATTATCAAAATATCCGTCTTGGATATGCGCTTTTTTTGTACTTCAAGGCTGAAAGTCTTTCGTAAGCTTTAACACGTAATATTTGAACGTAAGTACATTCTTAAAAAATGTACCAATTTTTTTTTTTTTTTTTTTTTTAAGCGCGTCAAGTTTGAATTTCGAAAAAACTACACGGTTCGTCGAACGCAATGATTTATCGTTGTTCTCGAATTCGAAATAACAATACAACCCTGACAACGGCCGATCGAGTGATCCATTCGAACCGACGTCCGCGGCACGCGCTACCTTTTATTATTTATTTATTTTTCCATCACGTTTTCTTCGCGTTCCGCGTTAAGGGTTTAATCGGTTCGACTCGTTTTTTTCTTATCAAATCAATGTAATTTATTTCTACGTTTTGCCCGCCGAACGACGGCCAGACGGACGGTCCAGGGGGACGGACTGGGTGGGAGCTCAGGGCTGGCGATCGGAGGTACCGTCGGAAACGCGTAGACCCGTTTAGTCGGGCGTTGGAGGAACGCGCACGGCGTGGACGCGGAATCGTTCGGCGTCGCCGCACCGGCGAAACAGCCTCCCGCGGGGCGCGTGCCCGGCACATCGGCCGGCGGCGCGAACGCGTCGCGCACGTTCGCACACGACCGCAGTCCGACGTCAACCGCACGTCCGTCGCGTCCGCCGCCGCCGCCGCCGTCTCGTGTTCGCCAACGGCCGCGCGTGTCCGCCGCCACGGCTCGTGGCCCTTACGTCGCGCCCGGCGACCATGTGCCGTCGTCGCACGTCCACCGGATCGCCGACCACGTGGTCGTCGTCGTCGTCGTCGTCGCTGTTACCGCCGGAGTGACGCGCTCCTTCCAATATCCCCCGGCCGTCGCGTGAAACGAGAAAAACCGTTCCGCAATTTTTCATTCCACACCCCCGTCCGCTTTGGCCCCGCCGGTCCGTCAGCCCGGCACTATCGCAACGCCGCGAGCGTGACGACCGTCGCGCCATGGAGGCCGACCTCCGGGTTCTCCTGGTCGTCTGGATACTGTCCACCATGGGAGCGTCACCGGAACTGGCGTCTGAAGGTACACGATCGTACAAAGCGCGCACGTTTACCCGTCGTCCCGCGGACAATGTGTATGGCGGGAATCGTGAGATATACGTGCGACAATAAAAACGAACGAATCGTTTGGACCACGTAAAATGAATTAATAGTTCCGCGCACAATCTTCACGGACAGGTGTCATTATTTTTACGATGTCATTGAATGTGTACGGATGCATAGCATAAAGCCATATTATGCTGTCTGAAACATTTAAATCCATTTATTTCGAATTGATGTAGGTAACATTTTCCTCTCTCTCACTCTCTCTCTCTCTCTCTATATATATATATTATCAATTTTATTCCTTATTCGTTTCCACTCTGTATCATTCGAATATTAACGAATCTATTTCCAAATATTCAAATAGACACGATATATACATTTAATTAAAGTAATTAATGCGTTTTTTTTTAAAATTATTATTTCGTTATATTTTAACGTTTGGATTTCATTTAAAGTCTTATGTATATTATGTTAATTTTGATAATCAGTTTAACAAATTATGTAGTTTTTGAACGATGATTAAGGGCGAAAGTGTTTATAAATATATTATTAAAAATTATTAAGTGATTCGACATTTTTCAACATGTTCTTTACAATTTCATTGAGCTCGAATCATTATTTATTAATTATTTATGGTAATAAGCAGGTTATAATAAATATTTATTTTAAATTTAACACCATCATTATAAACAAAAACGTCTTAAGTCTAAATGGTATGATTAGAAATCTAACATTTGAAAAGTTTATAATAGTCTATTTATCATGAATTAAGAAACGAATGATTTTGATTTTAATATGAATTGAGTCCAGTACAAACTAAAAATGAAAATATATTTAATTAATAATTTTTAAATTAAGTTTGAAGTTAGATTTCTATCAAATTAAATATGTTTCTTCGTGTTAGATATATTTAAGGTCATTTTTTGTTAAGAATAACAATTTTACATCATGTTGATATTATTGTATATTTTAACAACATCGTATAATTGAGGCACCGACTGTTATAATTTTATTTTTGTTTGTTCTGACTATGTTTTATGAACTAAATTACCTAAATGATAAATTTTAATACTAATTCAATTTTGATGGTGTTAATGAGTATAATGAATATAATTTAAAAAGTAAATGTTCCACTGCACATTTAACTGAATTATATAAAAATTTTCATAATTATTTACGAGAATGTTTAATATAAAGTTTAGTGGTTTAACGAACCATATTTACGAAATGTAATAATTTTGTAACTCTGAAGAAAGCGTAGCCAAATGTATGTTATATATAAAATATAATGTATTTACATACATTTTTGTTAAAAAAAATTATTCTTTACTTAATTATATTTGTTGATTATTATAGTCAGTAAATACTAAAGTAGATAAAAAGAAAAATTAGTAAAATATACAATATATTATTTTTAGTGGAAGATAATATAAGCCCAATATTAATACCAAAAAAATAAAACTTTTATATGAGAAGGGACTAAAGTGCTTAATTTATAGATAAAAAACTAAATTTTTTCTCGTGATTTACTATTTCATTTATGGGATAGCAGTAGCCTATTTTAAAATATATTTTATTGTAAAAAGATTCATTTTTTTTAATTAGATATTATTTTATTTTTTTACTTAGATGATGTAATGTAATAAGCTATTTAAAAGTAATAAGTGTTATCAAAAAAATAATATTGTTATCTCACAGACTATGTGGTTATTTGGTTTTTTTTCCTATGACTGAAGCGTTTTGGTATTCTTTTTTTTCGTCCAAAATGATTTTGTGACAAAAGTTTCAAATTATTACATTTTTTTATTATATATTTTCAGTAGTTTTCAATATTAGGTAATAGCCGTAACAACAATTTTCTTGGTTGTAATTATTTAGTTTTATCCACGTAAACCGATGACAAAAGAATCTTGCGACAACCACGGGTCACCATTATAATTTAATATTATTGTGTTAATACGGGTATGTCTGATTTAGGTAGGTTATGATGTTGATATATTCAACGAATACTATACGTGTTGTAATTTTGGAGTTGTAAAATGCTGTTAACTCTCTACATTATGAATTTATAGTCAATAAAATTAAATGTCTGACGCATTTTAGTATTGCTGAATTTTTTTATAAATTGAAAATATTATTTTGTGTAAAAGTATAATGCAATTTATTAGTTTATTCACATAAAAACTATCATTAATTGACTGATATTTTGACAGAATCGTATTCTATTTGGAAAAAAATCATTTTTTTTTTTTTTATTTATTTAATAAATAAATTATTATTTACTATTAGTAGTCTTTTATTCTGTTAATTACTGAAAGTGATCATTGTGTTTCTTAAAATAGGTATTGAAATTAAATAATTTTTTATGCACAAAAACAAATAGTGAAATTGTTTAAACATTATATAAATTATTTCTTAATACGGGGAAAAAACAACAGTATTAAATAAAAAAATACGGTTTTATTGTTTTCAAGTTAAAAAATAAAAAATAGTAGTTAATGATAATATGAGGTACTATATACAGCAAAATTGTTGGCTTTATGTACGTTCAAACGAAGAAAAGATAAGGCTTATTTAACCCTTTAGCCTTTTTGTTTTGAAATTCATTCTTGTGAAAATAATGTTTTTTGAAAAAACTACGCTAATTTTGCTACCAAATTAAATAAATTTTAGATATGTAAAACAAAACAAAATCCAATGTCATCATGTTACAAACAAAGTACCTTTATATGTCGTGTGACAAGCCATAAACTGTTGGACGATAACAAATTGTGCTTTATAAAGTAGTCTTTGTATGATATTACTATTTTATTAAAAAAAAGATCTTTTATTTTATAATAAAACCTAACTTTCAGAATATTCGATTTTTCGTATTATATTTTTATATTTTTTAAAAATTTTTATTGTTAGTTGAAAATATTTAATTTTGTTTATATCTGTTATATATATATATATTTTTTTTTTATTTAAAATTGTAGTTAACTGTTTAAAAATATTGTTAGAGTCATGTACCTATCGTTAAGGAATGAGTTTCAATATGTAACACTATATAATAATGTTTTAATGATTTGTTGTTTCGTTTAAAGCAGCGGTTCCCAACCTATGGTCCGCGGACCACCGGTGGTCCGCGAGACATCATGTGGTGGTCCGCGAGGCATACCTATAAAATTTTAAAATATTTCAATTTTCCTTTGGGCGTGTTACAAATATTACGTACCGACAATCGTTACCTAAATTCTAATATCTGTGAAAAAATTGATTCTTATTTATGAGAAAAAAATAATGTCTAAAAATGATGGTGGTCCGTGACGCATTGAAAGTTATCCAAGTGGTCCGTAGTGTCAAAAAGGTTGGGAACCACTGGTTTAAAGCTTGCAGCGATAAACCCATATTTCGTTCTCTTATACTGGCGTTATGTAACTTCATTCAACCTTTTTTTCTTTACATTTGTGAGGGAATTCACGTGTTTCCACCTTCTAAATTCAAGTGTAATTACATCAGGTGGGCAAAGGCTGACACCAATGCTATTATGAAGGGCACGGCAGAACCTTGTTTTATACACATTAATCACGCAAGATTCTTCTGTTTTATAAAAGCAGATTTTTTTGTTTATATTTAACAAAGAAATAATAATAGATATAAATTGCTATATTATATAGATTGTATAGGTTTAGTTTATTTTTGTATGAGTTATGTTACTATGTTAACTTGGTAAACACTACGGGCTAGTTTTAAATAAACCACGCACGAAAATTGTTGTTCTATGCACGATTTTCGTTTTTTTCTTCAATCTCTCCATATCAATATTTTTGTAATGCACAAATTGTTAAAAAAAACTTTGTAATGTTTTATAATATGAAATTAAAGCAAAGAAGAAGAAAGTAGCAGCGTTGACAGTGCAGCTGTCGCGTGTTTTACGAACGACGTTATTTGGCCATGGTCTTTGTAATGTCATGTCATTAGCGTAAAATTGCTGTATCTAATTTCAGATAAGTTTAAATTTATGAAAGCGGCTTAGTTTTTTTTTTAAAATTAGCTTAGAGGAAAAATTAATTTCTTCCAATTTATGTCTTTATAGTATAAATTAATTGCTAAATACATTTAATTGTTTACAATTTAATTAATATAAAATGCATTACGAAAATACTTTAATATAAATTATTATAAAGATATATTAATAATTATTTGTCAATTTGTGTAAAAGTACTAAATATTTATATATTTGTTTAACTAAAATAAATAAAATATGATTGAAAGTTTACGATACGAAAAAAATAATCGTTTAAAAAGTTAGTTTATGTTATGAAAATTAAAGGTTGAAACGTTTGGTATTACCTTTGGCTGCCTGTATTTGAAGTTTTGGTATTTTTCGTTAAAAAAAAAAATATATATATACGTAAATGTCTCAAGTCTGGTCGGAATATAAAATGCCATTTTTTTCTTGGCAACATAAAACTTTTTCACTGGATCTGGATGCTAATAAGTTCGAGTTCATTTGTCCAGTTTTTAGTTCTGAATTTGATATGGTGTTAGATTCGGCGTATACATTTTACTCTCTTTTTCTAGACGGTTTACCTTCGTCTTCACAAAGTTTCCTTACACGGACTTCGAATACCTTATGAGGACAACTTTTGATGGAAAGAAATACTTATATTGGTTTTGCAAAATTATTAACCTACATCACTATAGGGAATGAAATATTAAGAGATATTTGTTTCAAAGAAAAACATTACCTGAAGAAAGTTTCACCAAAAGCTATTGGGGCTAAACAAATCCAAGAAAAGTTTGTATAATAAAATGTAATCTAAATTATGGTTTCATGTCGCGAGACACTCATAAGGTGGATTCTGGAATAATGGCAAAAGAATTGTCGAGATAAAATTTCTATCCAATAAACATTATATTATTATATAATTTGTATCTTGAAAATGTAAATGAAAAATTTTAAAATTTGAAGTGTTGAGCATGTAGTTGGGTTTCAAAATAAGTTTGGCTTGTTTATTTATGCATATCATTTTTTTATGACTTAATTTTAAATTATTCATGTTTTAATCAATGCATGCAATACATCATTGATTATTCATTTTATAACACAATGGTTTTGAATAAAATTATTGTTGGTTGGTACCTATAAAGATTTCAATCATCACTAGTATAACCCTCACAAATCCGCTATAATAGCGCCAAAATGTGAATTGTCAGTTAGGTAACAATTTTTGGTGGGAAAAACGATCATAACTTTGATCATGTTTCGAAAATGAACACTCTAATCGAGTTTTATCCAATTCGTAAAACATACATAAAAAATAATTTAAATTATTTAAGTGTAGCATTTTATGGTATCGTGGGTATTTTTTTTTTAATGATTGTCTTCTTTTTTTAAAAATATTATTATTATAAAAAAGCAAACTCAATTATGCTAAGGATACAAAACTTAATTTTGTAATCGCCTACAATAAAGACTAGATGATGAGATACAAATTATAGTTATTTGGTTTTCAGCGTTATACAAACCATTATGGGGTACAATAACCGTTTAAAAACAACATTGGTTCGTTTCGAATTGGTTTATAAGACAACAAAAATTGCACTTTTAAGCTTTTAGCGGAATTTTATTTACGCCATAATGTATCCATTTGACCATAAAACCACTACAGAAATGCTTTCATTAATATTAGTTCAAAATTATAACACGACACTAACCAAGTTGGGCTACATAAATTGTAGTATTAACGGCAGATGTTACGGTATTTAAAAGGATTTATTTTAATTTTAAAACATGATACGCAATTGAATACATTTTTCCTTGAATAGACTTTATTCTAATAAATTATTCTTTATTCTACTTGAATTATTAATTATTATTTATTGTTCGTTTGTTACAATTTCATTTAGCTATTTTATTTTGTTTAAATTGATATATATATATATATATATATATATATATATATATATATATATTTTAATTTTGGACTTACGAAGGAATATCTAATATCTTAAGTTAATATAATATTTGTAAATTGGTTTTATTTAAAATTAAAATTATTTTCTACCTGTATGTTTGTATAAGTATGATAACTGACTTGCATAAAATATGATTACCTACACATTTTTGTTAGTAAATAATATGGAATGTTAGTGATACAGTTTATTTACTTCATATGTACATACATATATACAATGTAGGCATATTACGTATATTGATATATTCATCTTAACTTAACACGATAAAGGAAATTCTGAACGAGATAGAACTATATTCGAATAGCAGATTTCATTATGTTAAAGAAAAATTTGGAGTATATAAATATTAAATTTTTATGTAATATTCTGATATTGGAATCGATATAAATTTATCAATCTTAAGTGAACCCGATAAAAAATAAATTATGCATGAAATATTGTAGAGTTTTTTTCCCATTATAAAGTGTATAAATTCACTGAAAAACAGAGGGTTGGGTTTGTAGAAGAGTGTTTGGTCATAGGGAAATCCGTTTTTTATGATGTTATCGATGAAATGATACCGGACTATGGAGAGTAGGTTAAAAAGTTGGAACTCCACACTCTTTTCTTCCATATTTTATATTCAAAATAACGGATCACTGAACTGGGGATATTTTGCATGTAAATATTTGGTATACATTTTATCTAATTTCTGTCTTTTTGGCGTTTAATTTTATTTTAAAGGATTTTTGAACACATTGGATTTTAATAAGCATCGAGAAAAAATGACGAAAACATAAAATCATAAGATATTATTATTATTACTATTATACATATAGACATCAGCAGTATAATTAAAGTCAATTGTTAAAATTATACACTTATGAAATATATTGTATTTGTATAAAGTTATTATTTTAGAATATAGTTGATTATTAAATTTTGTTTTTTCAATCGAACAATTAATATTATATATGTATATAAATTACTATAATATAATATTATATATATATATATATTAAGACAAATATCATATTTTCAATGGAATTCAAGTATTTTAAGTAATTATTAGGATATAAATAAAATTTAATATAGTGTTATAAGTTTTACACTATTTATATAGTTTGCTTTCCGATAAACTGACTAATAGGATTCTGTATATCAATAGGCAATTGGCAATAGGAATCCTTTTATGTGGCTAGTTAGCGGTAGTTATAAGTAAAATTGTACAAAATAAAGAAAATATTAATTGGATAGGCAAAACATTTTTTAATAAATATAATTTTGAAAGAAGCAACTAAAAAAAGCAACATTGTTTGTGATCTTAAATATTGTTGACCCTATTCCGTGTGGTGTTATATAACAAGTTGACGAGTATTTTTCTTTTTGCAAAGTATAACGAGTGTTAACGTTACGAATAAATGTCAAAGACTTTTTTAAATTTTGCTTTTTAAAGTTTATATTTTTAGTTTTGTTATACACTATGTTACCGAAGTTAGTATGAAGTGTGATTTTCACTAGGTGTACCAAACAGGTTTTTTTCATAATAATTAAAAAAAAGCGTAAGAGTATTTTAAGTAAGTACGTACAATTCTTTCAATAATTAATAATTAGATTTCTTAACAATATAGTATAAAATAATATAATATTATATAGTATTTTATATTAATTATTAATTATACTAATTTATAATTTTTTTCATTTAGTATAATAAAATACTGATACTGTTGGGGTATGTTACATTGATTACTGTGAGATAACCAAATAGATTTTCCGACATTTTAAATTAAATTACTTAATGATAAATAATTTAAAGAAGAATTTAATCATTATAATCACTTTTTATTATATTAACATATAAAGCCAAACATTGGTTTAAAACGTATAAAAGCAATTTGTAAGAGAATTTGATAGAAGCGAATGTGGAAGTGAGAACAAGTTAAACGTCAATTGGCAGGTCATTATTCTTGTTATGAATGACAGTTTAGAGTTGGAATCAATATTTTTATGCTACCCTGTGTTTCCTTCTAATTATATCAAAAATATCTACTTATATAATAATATAGCCAGGGTTGGATTTGAGGGGGTCATGGAACCCCGGGTCTTTAAAACGGAGGCATGATAAGATTTTTTTTTTAATCTCAATTTAAAATACATTACAATAAAAATTATCATTTTGAATACAAATTAAAATCATAATATTTAATCAAAATATCACTAGTATGTAGTTGAAAAATATATAGTGACGAAATTTAGAAGGGTACCAATATAATTATAATAATTTGCATTATTTAAGTACAGTATGTTCATTGTAATTTTAAAATTAATTAAATATTATTTATTATAATTGGAGCATAACTAATTATATTTTAAGTTTATTGTTCAACACAATTAAATTTTTTCATCTTTATTTTTGAGTAAAATATTATTTTGCAGTTAATCATAATATAATAGATACATTATACATCAAATTCATTTGTAATGTACTAATATAAGATATATGTAATTGAAAAATGGGGCCACCACCAAAGATGGCTAAACTACATATTTATATGAACTATTTTATTTATAAGCACGTGATCATTTTTCTAAGTTTTGTTTATAAAAATAAATAAAGAAAGAAAGAAAAAAAGAAATAATAATTTGAAGTGTATGTAATGCCACTTTATTTTTGATAACAATAACAATTTGTATTTCGTATTAATATTTATATATATATAGTTTACCTTTAAAGGGAATTTAATACAGGAGAAATGTTATTGTTGCTGACAATCAATGTAATATGTACGATTATATTACATAAACCTAAAATTGTGATAAAAAAAAAAAATTTTTAATAATGTTATTTAATGAATAAATTAGTTGATATTTAGTAAAAAGTTTTAAAAATTTTTTACACTTTTATTTAATTTTTTTAATGAAAAAACATTGATTAATTTGTGTTCAGCAAGCACAAATAAATTTTATTAGTTTTGTTTATATAAAATACGTTGAATAGGTGA
This sequence comes from Schlechtendalia chinensis, assembly GCA_019022885.1. Taxonomy (NCBI): domain Eukaryota; kingdom Metazoa; phylum Arthropoda; class Insecta; order Hemiptera; family Aphididae; genus Schlechtendalia; species Schlechtendalia chinensis. The sequence goes on from CM032339.1 coordinate 51,809,365, forward strand.
CGGGCAAATTAAAAAAAAATGTTTATTTTTATTTAAGAGATATACTTACAAATCCAGTTGAAATTAACTTAATAACTAACTAGTGACATATTGATATATTGTATGTAAGTCTTTATTTGTACATTTGTTATAAAAATATGTTTTTATTATTATGAATTAGGTGCTGGAAAAACTATTAAATTTTATTGACCCTTGTTCAAATCAACTTTTTTATAGTTGATTGGATTAAGTCCAAACTCAAAAATTTTGTTAGTAAAATATTTTAGTTATTAACTAGCGGAAGCTTGAAATAGTTCCTTGGTTATATAAATAGTCCCGTTATTTTATACAGCTGATTTTGAAATAAGTAGTTATGCATTTGAAACTGATAAAACTAACATTGAAAACGAGTATAAAATTGGATTAAACTAAATATCTACGAATGAAAAAATTATCCCTAATAAGATATTTTTATTTACTATACTCTTTAGCTTTTATAATAATACATTTGAATAAACTTTTTTGATCTATTTAAATGAAAAGGATTTTAAAATATTTAAAATTACTTTTGAAGGGATATTATATATTATATTAGTATTAGTATCTTTGTAATGGACCATTTCATGTAGAATCATCGAGAGTAGTTGCATAAATATATATATATTTTTTAAATTCGCAAATATTTTCTATTATTGAACTTAACTTTAAAATAAAAAACGATTATATAATTTACTAAATTAAAACAAAAACATATTTTTTTAATAATATTACCCAATTCAGTTAAATATAAAAATTGATAAGAACTGAAATTATTACGATTTTGCATATTTGATTGAATAACGATTTTATAGGTATGAATCGAGTTAAAAACATACATTTATATAAGTTTTACCAAAGTTTCCATATTAAAACTTTTACCATATATTATAATAATATGATTAATATAATAATATAATATAACATTAATATATTAGTTTAATACCAAATTCGAATTCAATACGATTTTGATAAATCGTAGTTTTCTTTTAATTATTACATACTTAACATTGAAAAAAATTATTTTCTATTTTAAAGTTGATAACATTTTATTTTATTTTATTTATTTTATTTTACATCAATAGAAAATGTATGTGAAATTTAAAAATAGTTATGCAACCACTTTGAATGATTCGTACCTATACTTAATGTGTAGAAAATTATAAATACGTTATTATAACTTATAAAATATAGTTAGTATACTTAGACTATTTATTTAAGTAGTTTTAATAACAATAATAACGCATGTACTATTTTATTTAAAAACTATGCACTCATCAAAAAAAAAAAAAAATATATATATATTGGAGCGACAGGAACAACGATAATACATTTTATAAAAATTTTAAACTATATAATTTTTGTTAAAACAGTAAAAATAACAGATAATGAGTAATTATGTGTTAAAATTATACTAATAGTATTATACTGATAGTATTGTTATCCAAACATGTTATATACAAATTGTTTTTCTGTCCACAGTAAAAAATATATTTTTTAAAACTGTTTTATTGATTATTAAAGCAACAAAACACATTATTTTCTTCAGTATAAATTATTGTTTAGATAGGAAGTATGTATCGATTTGAAATCCTTAGGATCTACGTTTATTTTATGTAAATATTCTTGAGCCGACAGTTGCGCCAGTGAGATTCGGTCGTGTATGAGCTTATCGTCAGACCAGTGACGGTGCGTGGTACCGTGTAAACTGGTGAAGTGTAACGGGGGTCCCATTAAAACCGGCGTTATTGAAATGTTGCATACACACACGTTAAGCTGTTTCATGTGGTTGGCGGAAAGGAGATGATCATGCGCGAAAGGGTGTTACAAGGGAAGTTCAGGTTTATTTCGACTGTCAGATGCACGGCTTGGAGATTCCCAAGACCACTTCGCCAAACAAATTAGTGCCATCGTTCTTCGAATATATATGAGAGAGAGAGAGAGAGAGAGAAATTGAGAGAGAAAGGGTAACAAGAGAGATAGAAAGATTAAATCCACTCATTGCTCTTGTTGCCTCTCCTTTTGCCCCGTTGTCCCCTCTTTATTTGGTTCGAAACCGATGTTTTGGCAGCTTCATATATACAAATCGCTGGACTTTATGTTATTAATCAAACGGACATCGCGCAGGTACGTTTGCTAGACGATCGCTTACAATATACTACAATTATTATTACTATTCTAACCCGTTAGTTTGTTGTGAATAGATTCATGACGTATCTAACATAACTGAGTGATGTATCTTAAGCGCTAATGAAATCGTTGTAAATTGAATGAAGTTATGGACGTGAAATTTGAATTATGTATGACAAGACGTTGATTTTGATTTAATAATACAAAATATTATAACAGTAGTGTACAAAATTATTATGTGAAAAAAGGTATTGTTGTTGCCACAGGAGGGGTTTTAGGTAGTTTTAAATTATACTTCGTTTAAATCTATATTAGGTAGGATGCACCTCCTGACAATTATAATGCATGTTCGTAGTAATGTTCTGAATGATATAAAATAATAAATTATTTATTGGATGAATTTGAATAAAATGAGAGTTATTGAGTCATTGAAGACTTTTGAAATGAAATGATACTGAAATTTGTTAAACATAATTATACCTCATTTGATTAAAATGTATTGATAAATAAAAATAAATTATAATAAATATTTAGCCTGATGATATTAGAAATCGATTAAATTTTTTTAAACAATATTTAGTTTATACTATAATTCAAAAATTTAAAAAAAATATATTTTTTTACTTTTTATTATATTATTAATTTACATATTGTGTAAACGTTTTTTTTCTTTTAATGATTATGTATATAACATATAATATATACTTATAAGTGATTAAATTATTATAAATTTATGTATTTATAAAATAATTTTCCTCCTTTTTTTAACGTAGTATTACTAATTGATTGAAATTGATATCTATAAGTAAACGTAGAAGAATTGGTGACATGTTACTCCAATTAAACATGCGATTTTAACATTTGGGTTAGGACATTACACCCCTATTGGTTCTAAAACCAACCAATTCTTGCAACTCATATATTCTTTAGTATTTTATTATGAGAATAATAAAGGTCATTCAATAGATTGATCGACGTGTGTGGTGCAATAATTTGTAATTGGGTACATTACAGTACAAATGTTATAATGGTAATTTATTTATTTCTTATTACATTTTAAAATCAATGAAATAATTATAGAAATTGTTTTTAACTAAATAGATATACATTTTAAATTTACGTTTCAAGCAAAAATATAATAAAATCTTTATGTTGATTTTAAAGTATACATACTATAGAACAAGTTAATATATATTTATTTAAGCTAAATATATTTTGAACTGTATCGTGCGTAGATTTGTATAGTTCATAACATTAATTTGTTTTAATGTAAGGATTTTTTTTAACACAATTCCACGAGTTATGAGAGCTCATTTAAATTGTGTGTTTTAAAAGAATGTCTTCAATGCATCATTCTGAAACGTCTAGATACTTATGGAATTGCGGTTTGGAGTGTTAAATTGAATAGATAATACCAAAAGTCATTTATGAGATATCACAGAATTGTCCCTTGAATTTTATAGATCTTTGCTAATTCAGTTACTTTTGATTTCCTGAATTTTTGTTTGTCAATGACCCGACAATACTGGTGGCGTTAGGTAAGTAGAAATGACGATGCGAAAATGCTTGTTGTTCCCGGCCGAGTCTCGTGCGATTCCGTGCTCAATCGTTCGTTGACATCTAAACTTATGTAGCTTCGTCAACATGTTTTTTGAGACGACTATTTTGTATACGAGAAATTCATTTTTAACTCCTTGCCCTCCACCTTTTGAAACTAGTCTGAATGACTCTTTCAAGAGTACCTACACTTTTTGATAGGCATCTATTCTGCAGAATGATGAGTTTCCCTAGAGACCATTGTCCCTTATATATATATATATATGTATATATATATATATACATACATATTTATAAAAACGTTGTCATAAAATCTCAAGTTGAAGCTGATGCGACAAAGAAACACATGATTTACAGTTTATCATCACTTCACTTGACTATAAATTGCAAAAAAATTGTATACATACGTTATCTGTAACTACTCGTGTCTATTATGGTATAATGCATTAATGGTAATAATTTATTTGACCATGGTCAAACTTTAAAAAGTTTACACAGACATTCAATAACATATGAACAGATTTAGAAGTTTGGTTAAGTGTGAGGATTTTTTTTAATCATAATAAAATAAATCGTGTTTTTATTAAATTTGAATATTATTTGAGGTTTTTAAATTATAATATAATATTGAAAACATATGTTTTATTGTGAAGCATACGTCTGTAATCTAAATTATTTCATTTTTTAAAGGAGCATATTTCTATGTTTAGAGATTTATGATGTATATTTATTTTTAATTAGAATAGAATACAGACAAACTTTTACTTAGTATTAATATATTTTACGTCATAACATCGAGTGTGTAGTGTTCTATTATTTAATGAAATTCATTGTAACGTTATAAGGGTAGAATTTCAACACTAACGGTAAAGAAATGTAGACGATTAAAAATAAATATAAATAAATAAACTAAAAAATCGTAGTTGAGGGGACAATACTCGACATTTTAGTTGGTGTTTTTGTTTTTAAAAGGCTATACAGTTTATGGAAGGATGTCTGGTCAAATGCCGAGCTTTGGGAAAGGTCGTCTTGAGACTTGACCCACTTATCCCAACGTGGCTCATAACAGCTATTTTTTCAATTTCGGGTCCCCCCTTATCCAAAGGAAACCATCTTAAAAAAAAAATAAATAAATAAATACGTAAAGCTTTCGCGCCATTTTTACGACTATTCCTTTTTCCCCTTTTTTAGTCCTTTTCTCATATATTTTTACATTCGGATAAATCTGACCCAGGTTTTATGACACTAAGGGAAAATCTTATTTACAATTTACAGCGCTGTGACCAATATGTATGATCGTCATTGGTCAAAATGAAAAAAAAATCGAAAATCTCGAGTGATAAATTATTTGCGTGTTACCGCACTGTTACATGCCCGTGAAATGTAATTTCTACAATATTTCTCAAAAATTCAATTTACACATTATTTCACATTAAGTGTGAATTTTTTTTATTAGAAAATAAAATATTTTTATAATTGGTTTATATATTTTTGAAACAAGCAAATTTAATAAGTATTCTTTACTGGACTCGATTGGTAAACGCCCTAAGTGTTGTATATGATTCCGTTTTCCTGAAATTTAAATAAATGTGTTTATGTATTAGTTTTAAATTAAGTAGAATACGAATATAATTAAGGCTTTTATATTATATAGAGACTGGTTGTTTGGTACTTGTTCTCTTATTTCACTTTTAATCAAGTATTCTATTATTGTTTTAAAATAAAAATCATTAATCATTACATTAGAAAAATGATCTTGAACAAATCTTAGTTTAATATAGTATAAAGTTTTCGAATTAATGTAGTCATGTAAAAAAAAAAAATACCATGTAAAAATTTTCAAAATTTATTCAATATAGTCAATATAGACGTATAATTTTTATAAATGTAAAATCTCCTGGATGAATATATTTTGACTGATTACAATAAAATAAATGTTCTTTTTTTTTAAATGTCTTCTAATATTTGTGATCAATTAAGAATATTTTATAGGGATGATATGAATCTTTTAGAGTACTTTTTGTGTCACGAAATATTTTTACGAATATATATACATATATATGTGTGTGTATAATAAATATATAAAATACTTATTATAACGAGACAAATTATTATATCATTTCAAATACAGTCTAAAATATGTCATTAAAATTTTTAATTTTTAAGTTTTGGCCACAGTGAAGAATACGTACAAGTTTCACAATAATATATGGTCACTTATTAAATTAATAAAGGTGCTCTAAAGTTGATTTTATTTGTGGACAGAAATTGACTACAGCAGATGGTAATTTTAGTATCAGTATTTAAAAACACAAGCTTTAAAACACTGTAAAATGATTTAATTTGTTATGTTTTTTGATGCATTTTGAAACTCAGTTAGTAACTATTATATAGTTAATAAGTTATAACGATGTATCTAATTTAACAAATATTTGCAATTTAATAGTTCGTAATATTATGAAACATGTGGATAAATGTGATAAGTGATTGTGTACAATAAAAATTTCTATTGACGGTTTATAAAAATGTGTTTTATAGTGTGTTTGTAATAAATTACTTTTAAAACACATTTTTACTTTACGTTTACACAAATTAATCAAATATATTACATATATTTACGTGTAATTCTTGTTCAAAATAGTTTAAAAGTGCGCCCCATTCTTAAATTCTAAAATATTGTTATAGCCACTTTAAGAAATCTAAAGATATTTTTTATTGCAGAAATCTTCATTGCTTATTATGGTTTTGAATTTTAGATTTGAAGTGAAGCGAAAAATTTATTGGTGACATGTTTTTTCTGTATATTCATTTTTGGATAGAAACAGTGAAACAAATGTTTCAAAGATCTGAATATTTAATACTAAGTTCAATTTACGTTATTTTTACATCGTATAAATGAAATTGTGAAATTTTCTTTGTCATGCGTATAAAGTTTTAATTTTGGTGAAATTGATTAATATTATGACAATATTATGACAATTTATTTATTTATTTATTTTAACATAAAATATGTAATTTAAGGTCTTGAAAACTTAATCCATGATTAATAATACGAAAACTTAATACATGATATTATCATATTATTGAATTATAATCTAAACTAATTCAATAATATCTATTGACAGTTTTTCTTTTATGAATGCATATCATTTTTAACAACAGTGAATAATTAAAAATATTACTTTAGTAGATATTTTAATTGTATCTATCAAGAACGATATTACAGTAATTGGTTGTAACAACCTTTTTTTTATTGGTAGATAAATATCTTTTTATGTGGTGATAGGTGGTAGGATTGATTTTAAACAAAACGTAATGAAAATTTGTAGTGATATTTTGTTAAGGAGCAACATTGCTATATTTAATTATGTACGATTATTTAATTATTTTTATGATCAAATATAATTAATGTAGATAACTGAGCAGTTGTACAAATGAATGTAAATTATATTTATGTAAAACTCTACGTGTTTTCCCGATCTATTAAAAATGCCTACAAATTATTTCTATTTTATTCTCTGTTTCTGCCTAACTCTCTAATTTATCCCGCCACTTGATTTTACGGAACTACATGTTTATACATAATGTTGAGAGTACTAAGTAGACTTGCTAATTTTCATTTGTTTTTATGAGTATTTTAAATCATCATACATTCATAAGACGAAAATCGTACTTAGAATTTTTTACAAATTGATTTATTTATTATTTAGATTTCAGTTTAATATTTATTTCAATTACGAGAAATCTTATATACATAGTAGATATAAATGAAAAATCAAGACAGGTTTTATTTTCTATGTTCAGAAATAGATACACTCTTTCTACCATATTCTAAAATACCATTTAAATTCATTCCTTCACACAAAAAAGTTCAATTTTTTAAAAATTACTTCCTCATTTCTCTTATGTTTATTGCTGGTTTTAAAATGTGTTATTATTTATTTTTATTTATATTTAATACTTTAATACTATAACGTATGCCGTACGTATATAAAAATAACATTTTAATTTTATAATGTAATAATTGAATTGTATTATTTTATTAATACATGATTAATAAATTAACTCAATATTTTATAGATTTCATTGAATTAATGCAATTTTTAATATAAATTAATCAATATCATATAATTTTCTATTGGATATTTCAAAATAAAAACTGAAAAATAGACGTTGGAAATTCATTTTCTATGAAAAAAAAAAAATATCGAAACTAAATTTTAGTTTTGCTATAAGGTTCCTCTTGGAAAGTAATAAATAATATTTATTATGGTATAAAAAAGACTGCATGGTTAAAAATGTATATGAAAGTGGAAGATAATAATAATTTTTTGGCATTAAATAAAATTTAAGACATTAGATAATACTTAATAACAATCATTAGTTTTATGTATTCATTCATCGTTCATTAAAATCAACTTTTAAAAATTCTCTTTTAGTCCCCTTTCTCAAATCTGATCATAATGTATTGTTAACCAATGATGTTCATTGTTTTTTTATATTTAAAACTATTATTATATAATTTATTATTATTTTAAATTAAAAATATTAATATAATAATGATTTGTGCCGTTGAGGTGAGAAATCAGACGAATTCTTACTACCTAGTTATTTAGTAAGTTTTTTTATTATATTTAGTTTGTACTTTTTAATTTAAATTTTATAACAATACCTCTTTTGCTTAATTTTCCTAAATCACACGATACGTTAATGTTTAGTGATCACGAGATACATGAGTTTACAAAATTTAATTTGGAGTCCTATATCCTTACTTTTACTGCTATAATGTAGGTACTTGATTTGAAAGCGTTTTATTAAATATTTAGGATGTAATGTATCAGTAAGTGAAACGAACTACGGCATGTAGATTAAATTAAGTAAAATTTCCAAGTGGTTGAATGAGAATGTGTTACGACGTACAAGGAATTTGTTTACGGTAATCGATGACAATTTACTGTTAAAAAAATATGTATCTACAGCAAAAAGCTTTTTAATGTACATTATGTATAAAAACCATCACATTCTAAAAAGGTATAAAAAAATAATGGGGCCCAATGGAGTTCTTTTTATAACATATGTGCATTGTATTATCTATAAAAAACTTTTAGTTTTATATGCATTTTTTTACATGACGGCTATTTAAATATTTAAAAATTTTAGTGTAATTGTCATGTATCTTTTTTACTAATCAAGCATAAATATATTCATATTCATATTCTGATATTCGACATTCGATTTAAATACACAATTAAAAATAATTTTCATGATGTGTTACATGACATGATTAATACAATTTTCAAATGTATAGATGAAATTTTTAAATTAAAAAATACCGCCATTTCAAAGTTATTATTTATAGCAATATTTTTCTGTTATTTGAAAATTTTAAATAGTTTACAGTTTATTTAATTTTTATTAGGAATATAATACATAATACATACATTATTATTTTACAGAACTTCAAACATCTAGGTTATGAATATATTTACTATGTCTTTGGATTTATATTAAATGAATTATTTTATTTATTTATATTTTATTATCTTATCATTAATTTTCCAAAATTATATTTTATTAAATATTGTGCAATATATAAATAAATATTATAAATTAAACTGAAAATAACTATATTCTTCAAATTTTTATTCATATAATATAAAGTTACATCTTAAATGATGGATTCGGAGTACTGATAGCTCAATTTTATTTTACATAAATACATAAAAATATATCATTGTAAAATCAATAAAAATCTATTCTTATTTTAGAATCTAAAATCTTTTAAATTATCATATATTATACATGTATATTATGTAAATAATGACAAATTATATATAGGTAATTTTAATGTTGTCTACATTTTGTATATTAAGTTTTTTAAAGTATCAAGGTTTATTTATAAATCTTGTGTGAAAATGTTGGTTTTTTCATTCATTTTTTGCTAATAACTCACAGAAACAATCCTCTTATGATCATCTTTTTTGTAAAATTTTTTTTAGTTACCACACACATACACACCTACACACACACACACACACACACACACACACACACACACACACACACACACACACACATATATATAATTTATTTTTCAAATTTCTTTCTCGGTTTTTCTTGTTCTTGAATTTTTCTTCTGAGTGAATATTGGCCAGATATCTTAAGACAAAAATGGACTCCCTGTCTTGAATCTGAAAAGAAAATATCTACTTCTCTATCTTTTTCACTCTATAGTTATTCATATGTACTAAATGTACACATGCGCTTAAGTTTATCACCCGAGGCTTTCAATTTCATATTCAAAAAGGGTTAAAAACGTTAATATATCAAATATACTTGTAATGTATTTTATTGTTCTTTGAGTATTAAAAACAAAATTTACTTTAAATATGTATCATGTATATTATATTGTAATATGCATACAAATGTATAGTAATGGAATATTTTATATATTTTTAAGTTTAACTTTAACGTGATGGTTATATCTAAAAAAAGATACAAATAGTTGTCATTAAATTACAAAATTGTTTTGTTATTTAAAATTATTTCAATGTATTATCATTTTTTTTCGTTCGTTTTCATGAAATACTTGTTAGTTAAACAAATTATTTTAAGCTTATATGGGTAATACTATTTACAATACATATTATACTCTGAGATTTACGGATAGGAATACAAAAACATATTTTATTATATTACATTTTACTGTAAATAATATTTGTAAAAATTTAATTAATTCTTCATGAGTCAATTTAATGTTACACACATTTAAGTAATGATGACTCAAATTATTTTTGAATTGTAACATATTTTCACTGACTATTAGTTATAATTTCTTTTATATGAAAATTGGCAGCTATATGAATAGTCACTTTAAAGTAGGGCGAAGTGAATTCTAATTCCATGAAAAAGGATTATTATTAAATTTATATGTGAATATGTGTGTATAGTATACACAGGCCCGTATTTACAAAAATTGCCGCCAGGGGCAACATAAAATTTGTAGCCTTCTTTAAAAAATAATTGTGTTTTAATAGTACATAATTGTTTCTTTATTATTTGTGCTTCATATAAGGCTGAAATAATTATAAATAAAATAATAAAATATAAAATCAATATGAAAAATTGTTTAAACATGAAAAATCTAGAGAATTAAACCATTCAAATAACTCTAAAAACATTGTAAATAAATGTAATATCTTATAAAATATATTTGTAAGTAATACATAGTTATATAAATAGAAACCATAAACTCAGATATAACCAATATTTACTATAATTTATTAAAAAAACATAATTTATTTTTCAATTTAAAAATATTCCAAAACCAAGTTTCTCTGAATTTGTCTATACTTTTCTTCGAGGATTTATTGGTACAAATGATTTAATTATATCATCATAATTAATTGTTTTGGTTATAGATGACTTTATATTTAATATTGCTAAACTATTTAATCTTTCCGATGATATAGTTGACCCCAAATAAGTTTTAATACTTCGAAGTGTAGAGAACGATCTTTTCGTTGAACAATTGGAATCAGGAGTACATAAACACATTCTGAGAGCAACATACACATGGAAAAATAGTTTCAATATTTTTTCTTTAATAAATTTATTCAATTGAATTATGTTTTTTGGAGGGTTTTAAATTGTTTTAATAAACACACTCATTTTCAAATGTTTCATCCAAATAATTTATATAATTTTATCAATTGTTTTGCACCATCACAAACTTCTGTTGTTTTTTGTTCACTTATATTTAAGAAAAATAAGTACTTAGATATTATATCATCACAAGAAGTTTTTCTCTTTTTAAGTTCTTCTTTTAAATTATCATAAATAATATGAATAGTATTAATTTTGATATGTTGGCGTCCACTGAAAACAGTGTCTGGTTCAATGGATTCATCATTGCGTTTTTTCATATTTTTTTTTGAGCTTATAATGAGGAACTATGTCATCAGAGTTAAACATATCTTTTGTTATTTTTTCATAATCATTAAACATTAATCGTAAAGTTTGAATATATTCAGTTAATGAGGTATACAAACCAACAACTGTACTTATATCAATATCAATAGATTGTAATAAAAGACTAGTTTTGTTGAACGTATGTAAAATATCACTCTAAAACACGGTCATGTATGCTGTTCCTAATTTATTTATTTGTCTAATGAAACCTTTGGTTTTAGACAATACTAATGGTTTTTCATAACTATCATTTATTAATTCTACTAATACATTTTTTATACAACTCCAGTTTTTTTTCAAACTGTGGCTAGCATCATCTCTTGTTGACCTTCGGTGTGTCGGATAAACTTTTAACTGTTGACATAGAATACTGACTTAATAAATGCCATTGATATGTAGATGAAAAAAAACATATATTTTGAATGAAAATAAAAAAATCATTTGCTTCTTTGCAAACAATTTGCAGCTCATGAATCGACTAAGTTTAAAAAATGTGTCGAACATGGTACAAAGTCTGCTAATGGAGAAATTTGCTTTATTCTTGCTTGAACTCCTGAATAAATACCCGACATGTTTTTGGTATTGTTATAAGACTGGCCCCTCGAATAACAAACATCTAAGTCATATTTTTTCAAAACTGAAAAAAAAAATTCTACTAAATTTTATGAATTATGTCCAATATTTTCTAAAAAACCAATAAATCTATCAATTGGCTCACCATTTAGTAGCGAATACCTTATAACAAAAGATAGTGTGTCATTGTGTGATAAATCTGGAGTAGAGTCAATGCTAATAGAGAAATATTTAGATGATTTAATTTCATCAACTATAGTATGAATAATTTTTTCCGACATCATTTTAATGAACTGTTTTTAAGTAGAAAACAATAAATAGGAGGTATTACTTTTGCCCGGGTTACCATATTTATGTATATATTACAATAAAAATGTATTATACTCTTCAAGTAATTCCATTGTCATAATAAAATTATCATGGTTTGAAGTAGATAATCAAATTTTTCTACATCACCTCTAAATGGTAATCCATGACTTGTCAAACTTTTAATAACAGAACAAACTCTAGTCAGTACATTAATTCAATATTTTTTCTCAGTTTCTATTTGATGCGTTAGTTTTGTATCTATTTTTCCTAAACCTGAAGCAAATTCTTTCATTTTATAGGAACATAATTTATTCAAATGAGTTTTCACGGTAAGAAATTTCCTTAGGGTGCTTCCAAACTGAAAATCCTGTTTTTAAAAAATTTATTTCATTCTCAAATAATATACATGAAACACAAAAATTTTGATCCAGTATTCTCAGAAAAAGATAAATAATCTCTTTGACACGTTTCACTGTTGATTAAAACAGTTTTGAAGAAATTTATATTCAGATATATATATAATATCTGCGAAAGTACCCTTTGCAAATAACACTGTACAGTCTTTTTGAAGCTGAAAATTTAACATCTAAATTTTGACTAAACCCATTTTTACAGATGTAATGTTGATGCCTCGTTTGATTCTTCAAAAACATTTTCATGTTTAATACATGACGTATTGTACGTATTGACGTATTATATGTTCATTATGCAAATTATCACAAAGGGCTATTAAATTAATTTGAGGTTGTTCAGCAGATTCGCCACCAATGGCTGACTTTTATAGTAGTAGTAATTTTTAATTTTGTTTAGATAAATAAGTAGATTAGAATTATGTATCTAGATTTTTACCTTTAAGTTTAAATTTTTTTTAATTCTGAACATAATATTGGATTTTTGACTGAGTAATGTGATTAAGTTAGGCATATTTTGTGTCAAAAATATATTAAAGATACTTGTAAAAAAAATATATACATTTTATGTATAATATAATATACATAATATATATAATATTTTACATTATAATATATTGAGTTTGAAGCACTAATTTTAATGTATGATGAATATATTAATTCAAAATCATGATTGAATGCTCAAGGAGGTATTCTTTTACACATATTTTGTAGCTTTAACTAAAAAAAAAAATGTTAATAAGAACTGTTTAAAAAAAAATTATTAATTAAATATCATAAATTGTAATCTACGTATTATGAATAATAATTAATAAGATTATAATATTTATAATATTAATATTATAATAATAATTCTGTGATTCTGTGGTAACAGCATATTATAATGTTATAATACAATTATTACGAGGAAGCAGTTAAACAAAAGTTTTTATTATTTTGTACTCATAAATACAAGTACATATAACAATGTGCCAATGTATTTTATGTAAAATGTTAAATGACTAAATGAGTATCTAGACGATTATTGAATAAAATATGCACATTATACAACAAAATTTATCTAGATATTTATGTAAATATCCATAACTTAAATCTTAGATACTAATTAAATACTTTTTTATTTACTTATCTAGATAAGATACAAGTACTTAATTTTTATCTTCATAAATTAATCTATATATCACTCAAAACTGTTGATGATTATATTATTCTTATAATATACTGCATTTTAAATACCTAGTTTAAAAAATTTAATTGCTTAATAGTTAAATAATAAATTCAAAATTATTTTAAATGCTTATAATTGACAACTATATTACCAACTAACAATATTTTAGTTAATATTCATTATAGATTAAAAAAATAATTATATATAAGTTATGGTAAAAACAACAATTGTCTTATAATGTAATTCTATTTAACATTAAAGTTCCAAAAAATACATTTTTTAAATAAATAAATAGGTAATAAACTAATATTCTATTAATTGTTAATTATCATAAAATATTTCTACTTTAAAAGTCAGCTATTGGTGGAGAATCTGCTGAAAACCTCAAATTAATTTAATAGCCATTTGTGATAATTTGCATAATGAACGTTTTACAGAAACCAAGTTGTGTGTGGGTGCAAAAGTGAGATTACTTTAAAATCTGCGAACTTCTGCAGGGATATGAATGGTAGTATCAGTTGTATTATAGATATGATTTATGAGAACAACGCACAAATCGAAATCCCTATTCCTGATTAATAATCACTTTGTAGTCTTGCAACATTGTAAACTTATTTTGATTCAACGCTATGCTAATCGGAAGTTCTAATTACACCAGTTACAGTTTTTTCAAAGAAAACATCGGTTAATGACACAAAAAAAAAACAGTTTCCGTAATCTCTAGCTTCTGCAATTATCATATATATTTATCAATGTTAATTATGGAAGATGCTGTGATATTAAACCATCTGAATTGCATTGGGGATTTTTTACGTTGCTAGGTGTGCAATCGTTGAAGTTTGGTATTATAGCTTTCTAGTTCACTGACTACTCAGCATAAAATCTAAGAAAATATTCGAGGAAAAATGTGAGGAACTGTAACGTTTAGAATAATTAAAATTATTAACTGTGCATATTGAATTAACAGTTTGTTTCCGATAAAATTAAATTATCTTTTTTAAAACTGAAATATTAATATCGACCGTAAATTTATTCGAATTTCCAAATAATAACTAACTTCCAGTGACAGTACCGTTATCACTGTGGTAGACTATTAATGTATACCTAATGTGATGATGCAAGTATCAAGAACTTTGACTATGTGATATTGAATTATAGCTACTGGGGTCTCAGTTTTAAACGACACCGACAGGAATTTCTCACTAAATTGAGCTAGTGATGGACTTATCACGTGTAAGACTTGTATAACTCTTAAGAAAAGTTCAAGTTTCGAATTTTGAAACTCTCTTTGAAAATTTTTAAAAACTTTTAAATTCTATTAAAAGATACCAGAAATTTGTATTTTAGTCGCTGTAAGTTACATGCAAGTATACATAACTATTTATTTTGAAATAATGGTCTATGATATCACTTAATGGTCGTCAGCGCGTCAGTAGAGCCTCTTAGACCACCTAGTATTATTAATTTAATATTTAAATTATGTCTTTTGTCTTTTTATATTTTTCAAAAAAGGTGTACGTTTAAAATATATGGTATAAAGATTATTGTTTAAATAATTATTTGGCTGATTTATAAACGTCATATTTTTATTTATTTTCGAACCATTGTGTACACAGCTTCACTTATCGTTTTTTTTTTCATTCAAAGTGATCGCGTTATGTTTATTGTATTCTTGTTACTTCATTCATCACATATACACAGTATGTTTCAATGTATCCTACACATGGATGATTCGGGTTTATTCATCATAAAGCTTGCAATCAGTTAAGCTTTTTTATGTTTTGGCTTACTAGGAAAACGTAAGTAGCTTTATTCCGGCTTTGTACTTAATTTCGTATTTACACGATTTTTTTTTTAGTCGTCGATAAACTGTTGTGTATATTATATTCCTAATTCTCTTTTCATGTAGTGTTATTTCACTATTACAGTTTACAGTTATTGATATATTTATTTTAAATAATAGGTTGAAATTTTAATTTGGTAATATACCTTGAATAAATGTTTATAATATCAAAAAATATAGCCTTAGAATGTTATAAAAATTATATATATTAAGTATAATAAAATATTTATAACTTTTTAGATTGAATTTATTACTATTTTACGGAGTAAAAAAAATAATTTAGAAGTTCATAATTTGAAAAAATTATTAATTAATTTTTGGTTATAAATGTACAGTCAATTTTATATAAATGTATGTATTATTTTAACTAGATACTTAATCCTGTTATTGTTATTTTCCTGGGCTCCACACGAGGTTTTCTAGTAGAGTGATCATTAGAAATAAACAAATATAATTAAGTGAATAATAATAATAATAAAAAAAAAAAAAAAATTATTGAGCAAATAATATTGTTTGTATAAAAGGAGATAAAACTAAAATAAATATTCTATTTTTTTATATTTAAATTTCTGTTTATTATTCTGTAACAATTACGTACGTTACAATCACGTACGAATACCGCTTCATGGTAAATTTATACTTTTTAACATTCAACATCAGTCTAGAATCATGCCACTTTAAGGTTAATAAAAAAAAAAAAAATTTTAAAAAAAATGGAAAATGAAATAAAAGGTATTCGTATGTAACAGTCAAATATATTTTTCTATTCCTATCATGTCTTTTATTTTTCTTCCTTTCAAACGAAAAAACCTTACAGTTGATTCGTTACTAAAGCCGAATGCGCTTCATTCTTTTTTTGTTGTTTTCAAAACGTTTATCTCATTATAGTATTTTATTTTTTCCAGACGTCTATTCATACATATACGTTATAGGAATATATACACTATACATGGTATATAGGCATTTGTAATAAGTTGTATATAGTATAAGTTTTACAATTTTTTTTTATATAACATTATATCTATATTTAGGTTATACATACAGAAATATTTAAATTATTATTTTGTAGCTGAAAGATAAATTCATATTTTATCTTGTTTTCGTGGGTATATTTATTTTTGAATATATCAAGGATTAAAGAAATATACCTTAAAGTAAGCGTATTCAAATCCCTATATTTTATATATTTTATATGTAATGCTACACACTTCATTCGCAATTGCGTTTAATAGCGTAGTCGATATTTACACCTGTTCCTAACCAATTTAGGTGCAGTCTCTTGGCTATTTTCTCTTAAGGTAATCGGTGTTTTGAACCGAGACGTTAGAGCGATATAAATATTAGATAAAGTTGTTTAGTTTAGTTTTGACAGATCCTAAGAATTATGATGTGCGTTTGGTCTTCTAATATAAAAGTAAACACAATTTTGGAACGAAAAGGGCAGCTTATTAAACCCAAAGTACAAATAAATAATTGAAATAGTTATATAAATAAACAATCGCCTGAGTAATCTAGATATTGAATGGTAGTTTTAAAATTCACAAGTAAAGCGGAACCCGAGTCTTAGAGATTGATTGAAATGAATGAATTAAATTTAATGAACAAACAATACGGTATTATAGAGTGAGGTATTTAATTTATAATTACACGTTTAAATAATCAATAAATATTAACACAATGAAAGACTTAAATTAAGAGATCTAGATATGTTCACTAGTTTTACAAGACCCGACCTTATTAATTAGTAATATAAAATATAACGTATAGTTTCATGCACTGGGGTACTGTATTTCGCTTACCTACGTAAGTAAAATTACGTCGAGACAACCATAAGAGACAATTCAATGAAATTATATCCTTTCAAAAAAAAAAAAAAAATAAAAAAAAATACATATGTATATAAAATATAACATTAATATTAATATTTTGGTACCACGAAATTATTATTTTTTTTAGATTTTCTATCATAAGAATGAGATCGTTCAGTTTTAATATTTGTTTATTTTGAGTAAAGTTATAAATTTATTGGTTTTACTAAGTTGTATCTTTTAAGGATATAATATTATTTTAAAAGAATTAGTGTTCACACATTTTCGTTTAACTATGAATTAAAAATCTAGAACATATGCATATATAATTTTAGTGACATAATTTTTTTGGGATTAATATTTTATTTTGAATATTTCAAAAATTGTATGGTTTTTTAATAAAAATAAATGTATTTACAATAATTTTTTTTATACTATGTAGTTAAACATATTATGACTTGATGTTTTAATAATTATTAGAATATTACTCTAATTTTTATCTATATATAATATATATCACAAAAATGTTAAATTTAAAAACATTTGACTAAACCGAGTTTCTAATACATAAATATACAGATTTATCATTACTTTCTGGTTTAAAATAATAATTATAACACTTAAAGCTTTAATATGAGTGCTCAACACTGAAATTATTGTTTTAAATTCTAAGCGAAGAGAAGATATATTGGTTTTATAATTATGTGTTATTTTATTTTGTTTGTGAACAATTTTTCATTTAGAAATAGTGCTCTTTTAATCTTTACATGTATTACTTTTCAGTAATAAATTGTATATTTATTTTACACTATATTTAATTTTTTCAATAGTTTTTTTGTAAGGACAAGTTTCCAATATTTTTTCGAAAATTTTTAAAAATACTAGTAAAATACTGTGATTTTGAACAAATGCAGTTTTATTTTTAAAATCTGAAAATATATTGTAAGCCTTGACATATAATTTTTTTATACGTGTGAATTTCGGAATATTACAAAGAATAATAATAAACCTAGCTTCAGCAAGAATCGTTTTTCGATACAACGATATCATCGTTTTTTTAATTTAGAATAATTATATAATTTCAAAAATACTGGTTCAAGTGGCTTACTCGAAACAATTTCACAGCATCCATAGCTTGATGCCTTATTTTATTTTATTTGTGAACATTTTTTCGTGTAGAAAGAGTGCTTGAATGTATTACATTCGTTACTTTGTGATAGAAAATTGTATATAGTTGGTTTTTATTTTACATGTTTTTCGATTTTTCTCCTTAAACGTAATGAAAAACTGGCTACAAATTGCAAAAAACCGGTAAAAGTTTGGAAATATCCGTTTTTGACATGGAATTATTTTTTGTTTAAGAGTTAAAAATGCAATACAAGTTTTAACATATAATATTTTAAAAACATTTATTATATTCATTAATTCTGATAAACTACCAGCATTGCTTATAATCGTTTTTCGAATATAATAATTTATCATTGCTTTTAAATTAAAAATAATAATGAATTTTTAAATTTCTTAGTAACTCAATTAAACCAATATCCCCAACATTTGAGGCTCGTTACCTTTTTGAAATTGTACTGGGGAAACATGGTCATTTGTTAAACGTTGCGCAGTGTTGCAATTTTGGCATGGTCACAAATGACAATGATACCGTTCAATGTTTAGCCGGCCAACCGTAATATCTATATGAAAGGTCCTTCTTGCTTATTTCTCATTTTCTTCATATATATATATCGATAACATATGTATATGGATTATAGTAGTTAAGCCGTATCTAGTAGGGACGTTTTTGATTCGGTGGAGAATAAAATGGAGTTAAAGGTTTTTTGGCGGTACATAAGACATAACATATTGGTCGAGTTTAAACGTGTGTATTGAACCATTGAAACGGAAAAGAAATTAAATATATTGCAGTAATATTTTAAAAATAACGTTTGTTCATGAAATCTTTCTATATTTTTTTTTAATGTTTTGTTAAATGTAAAAACATCATATGTATGTATATATATATATATTTATATTTATATTTAAAAAAATATTATATGCAAATATAATATATTACATTCGCATATAGAATATTCAATTTAAATGATAAAACTCTAATTTTGATCGGCTTAAATCATACATTGCCAAAAATAAATTTTATGTATATTGTTAATGAATTAAAATCTGAATGCTTCTCACGTCTTAATTTTTTTTTTTGGATATTTACTCTTAAACAAATATCTCATTGCATGCCATGGACATCGTTCTTAACAATAAATCATCCACCCTTGAAAACCATATTTTGTTTCCTCTACCGAAGCGATAATAAAACTGTCATAAGACGTTGTAGTGTTCCTTTCCTTCTTTAATACTGGTTTATTTTAACCAAGTCTTTCGTATTAACATTATTACGTCCCCTAGAAGAACACCTTATTACTAGTGATAAACAACATCATCAAGTCATAGAACTTTCAAAAAAAATTTGAAATATTTTCTATGCCTAATTTCTCTTATGTGATTATTCATGAAACCGATGATGGATGCAGAAATTGGAAAAGGTTAAAAGGTCATTAAGTCATTAATCGGATGTAACTACATTGGATTATGTTTAATGTTTTGTTATGACGTATTTTTGTGCAAGAAAAATGTTAGTAGTTAATAGTATATAATAGTCAATCCTATAAAAATAAATGTTTATTTGAAAAAAGTCTTTTCCTAAAATCATAAAATTAATTATATCATTAAAAAAAATCATTTACGTTGTTATTTATAGTAAATGATTCTATATACAAATATGATAATTGCTAGTTATTTTGTAGTTTGATATAGTAGTAGGTAACCAAAATAACAAATCATGTTAAGTATGTGAAAAAGTTTAGCTAACTGAAATGTAATACATAAAATATCTTAAATTAAATGTATGTTATAGAAGACAATTATTTTAATTCTCAATAGTAATATGTCTGTAGAATAGTATTAAGTATTCTTTATTAAGAACATTTGTAATTTAATAAGATAGAAATTTGAATAGACTATAACCGGCGTATTAAGAAATATTTTCTGGTTTAAACAAATTCATAATCTAATTGAATTATTTTGAATATTTTAATTATATAATGTTAAAATGAAATAAGAATAAGATTCAACAAAGTGCTTTAGCAAAATCTAGGTTATTTCCAATATAATTGTTTAAAAAAAAAATGTATAAATAAAATTGTCCACGCTTCTCAGCAAATTTTTTCATTACTTCTTTGGTTGTTATATTAATTTTTTTGTGAATATTTAAAAGAGCACTACCGTTGAACAGCTCTTCTCCAATTGCATTCCTTTGGCGATCCTTTAAACGTCCTAATGTTGACATGTTTTTTTTTTTAAATTAAATTTTTTTTAAATATGTGAATATTTGGGGAGGATTCATCCCCCGTTACTACGCCACTACATACCAAGTATTGATTTTCGGTTAGGAAAATAAATTTTTCCACTTTGGACCCCTATGGGATAACTGAAGTTGGGGGTTATCACAAACGGACACAAATGATGTGCGTGGTTAACATTAGATACAGTATAAATATTATTGTCAAAATATATATAGTTTGAAATTATATTTGAAATTCCAAATTGCATTTATTATATAAATGAATGATACAATAATAATAATAATAATCAAGAAAATAAGACAGATGAATAATGAATAAAGATAGAACTAAAGAAAGTATAATAAGATAGTTGTTGATTAATAAGTCTAACAAAAAGCGACCACAAATAAGACGATGCTAATGATATAAAGGAAATTAATCAAATAGCAAAAATAGAGGATGCGGAAGATTGTGATTTGTGACCATTGAAAAGGTTTGGTAGAATTTGCAAATGGTCTGTATAGTAATGTTAGCAAAAAAAATAAAAATTAAAAAATAAGATTAGTACAAAATAACAGTTCAAAAAATAGAATGATTGATATAATATATATATATATATAATTCCATTTTTAATATTATGTATGTATACAACAAGCGGTATTAATAAGGTGGATAAAGTAAGTTAAAAAAATGAGCTGTACATTCTCTCTTAATTTAATTTAGCGTAAATATGTCACACAAAGTCATTAAGTCTTTTTCAAAAAAAATCGTTTCATGTACCAAGAGTGATTAAATAGTTTTTTTGTAGCGACTTTCAATTACTATGACAGCTAAGACAGTATATATTTCACAAGATCGGTCGTATATTATAATCGCTAAATTTTTTCATAATTTTGTATGCTTAGCTACTTTTTGTTTATATAATTTGAAATTTATTTGTAAAAATTTCAACAGTTTTAAACATTCTTTAAGATATGTAATACTACATCATAATTTTATAAAGTATAAATAATAATTTTTTTTTATTGATTTTATTTCTTATAAAAACAATACTATTTATATTGATCATATAATAAGTCATACATAATACAATAAAAATATGTTATTAAAAAATGTACGTATAATGTAGGAATTAGATTTACTGGGTTTAAAATGTTTTATTAATTTATATTTCATGTTAAGTATCTACATAAGACGTATTGATTCTGTATTAAATGTAATCTACTGTTATCAAAAATATTATAATTAACTTTAATTTTGTTTATTTTAAATTAAATTATTATTGTGTGTGTGTGTGTATCTATATATTTTATTGATCATTATAATTGTATGTACACGTGTTCATTAATGATGGTTAATTATGTTCTTATACGCGTATTGTTCTTGCCAAAATCACTTGTTTCTAACAAGTCCAAAGTGGAAGACGTAGTATAAAATATGTTTGCTTTGTAATCTGATTCGCAGATGGAACAAACTTTCAAACTACACTTTTAG
Source organism: Schlechtendalia chinensis (assembly GCA_019022885.1). Lineage (NCBI taxonomy): Eukaryota > Metazoa > Arthropoda > Insecta > Hemiptera > Aphididae > Schlechtendalia > Schlechtendalia chinensis. The sequence continues at coordinate 51,831,990 of CM032339.1, forward strand.
AAATCTGACAATACATACTCCTTTAAGATGAGTATTTTTCAATGTATTTTTTTCTTGTATGTGGCAATGTAAACATTGTCAAAAGCCAACAGAAACATATGCGATTTTAGTAGATAATAGCTAACACAATTTTTAAGTAAGTTTTTATCGAATAATTTAAGTTTAGTTAATTTAAAATACATTTCGTTATTATTTAAATATGCAGTAAGAAATATAAAAATAATTTCTATATTTATTTAAGAGAATAATGATTTCCTAATGACCAAGTTATAAATATAAAATGATGTGAAATTAGTTTAAATGGATAAAATAAGAAATAAGGGTGAAAGAAATGTGTGTAGTTAATAAGAGTCCTAAAGTTTTTCTTACAACTAAAATGTTGTATGGAAATGTAAGTTAAATAGTTAGTTAATCAAAACAAATTAGATTAGTGTAACATTTGTCATTTATGTCAGTAATTTTAACGGTATTTTTTTGTATTTAGTGTTAATTAAATTATATTGGTTTTTCCGAGCGACATAATAATTATACATAAGTGACAGTAGAATACACGAAGAAAGTCGGGTAGTAAGTTGATAAAACAGATTTGCAGTTTATGAATATTAATACGACTTCAGACTCTAGTTATAACCGATTATTATTATGCAAAATGACCGTAAACAATAAACATGACCATAAAGTTGTCAACAGTCCTTATGAATAATAAACCTGTAGTTTCTAACCTAACCATTGACTATTTTCTATTCGTCAGAGTAGTGTAAGGCCTTAAAATCATTCTGTGAATAAAACCATTACAATAGTTTTAGTTTTTTTATAAACACTTAAGCATTAATATTTTAATATTTAAGTTTGTGCGAATTAAAAGTGAAGTAATTTTACTTTAAAGTTTAAAATATAATATTATTTGTTGCATTTAAAAACATATTACAAACATATGATATTCTATAAATCAACAACTTTATTATTATTTGAAATATAAATTAAAAGTGTTCTAGTTGTATTTATGAAAATTGTATAGATAGTATTCCACAGTTTATAAATTATTAAGTGTTATAATTAAATATGATAAACGTAATATATTACATTAACATTTATTTATAATTTTGTTTTAATATGAATTATACTAAAAACTTCATAGTTTTAACCATTTTAAATGTATTGGATTTTGTGTAAAGCGAATAATGTATTGTTTTTAAATTATATGTATATCTGTGAACCCGTTTTCATATAGCACCATTTTTGCATATAGTATTATTTTCCGATAGAAAATTTCATCTAGTTGGTAATTTATTTGACATGTTATTTATTTTTCTCAGTAGTTGTTTTATGAGAAAGGAAAACTGAAAAAATATAAAGTACCGGTTAAATTATCGATCTTCCGATTTTAATAAAATCGAATTATTTTTTTTGTTTTGATTCCAAAAATAATATTTCAAAACACTCAACATTTTTACCAGTTATTTATCTCAATATTATACATGAATGAATGTATATATATATATGAAATAATTTGACAATATTTTGGTTAAGTATTGAATTTTGAAAATCATTAGATTTTTCGGTTTTTTATTTTTAAAAATTGATAAATTTTTCATCTTACATTGTAATGCAAGTTCTATCATATGTTATAATAATTTAACGTTAATTAAATAAATAATTATTCAAAAAGGAAAATAAAAAATAAAAAATTTAGTACAGAAGAATAGCTTAGGGTCGATTAACAATACCAATAACGGAGATCAGGAGAAATGCTAAAAAGGAAGTGTGTACGTGACACACGTAAATGGATTCTTCACAGTTCCATAACGGTCAAACGGATGTATCTTGTGTACTTATATTCAGAAAATATTGACATGTACTATTCTGCCGAAAAGAAATCATCGTATGTGTACGGACACCAGTAGCGCACCAAAGGGTACTCTAGGTCCGGACCTCCTCCCTCCTTGATACGTAAAATAATAAATTAATATAATAACATTTTCATAAAACTTGCATAAATATTTGATTCCGTGATTATGACTTTTTGGTTTTAAATTTGTAAATTGGAGGGAATTAAAATAATATATCGATGCATTATCAAAGAATAAAATATTAAATTAAACCACCAGTAGCGCTGAAACTACAAAATTCCTATGTACACTGATAAAGTAGACGCATTTGCAAGCCACCACGTTCTAAACCTCCCGTTGTTTCGAAGCCAGTTCTTTAAATTTAAATTTTATTATTTGAGTTGATTTTAAAATAGTACACAAACAAACATAATATTATGTGGTAGTATTAAATGTACTAGTTCTAAATTTAAATGAGTATGAGCCATGGATAGAGTTGTTAGTATTAAATATTTTAATTTTAAACATGTATTGTTGTAAATGTATTAAACAGGTATTATACAAGTATTTTATCGTATAAAATTTTGTAGTACTTTAAAATATTAGAATTAAGGTACTAGTTGCAATTTAATTTAAATTTTAAATTTTTCTCAAATTTTTTGAAAAAAAATATCTAAAAAATTACAACAGAAATAAAAATTAACATTTATTAGTGAAATTACAAGTATATTTGAATTTTTACTTGAACCAAGTTTCTTTTAATTTAAAATCATAATTAATAATTTTAATATAAATTAATTTTAATGTATTTGTGATTACAATTGTTAAACCTATATCAATTTGAATTCCTAAATAATCAAAATATAAATATTTTGAACTCTCAGAAAAGTTAAAAAGTTAAAATTTTAATTTTTAGGTAACTAAATTGGCGATTTAGTGATTTTGCATTAAAAGTAACCAAATTTGGTAGTTTTCTAGTTGAAATTAAATTAAAAACGCTAGAATCGATTGCCGCATATACGGCTAAACTAATAAACTGTTAAAAATTAAAATTTTTAATTTAATTAAAAATATAATGTTTAACATTCATTATTTAACAATCAAATTATAATATTCGATTACTAATTTGTCAATTTCCAACTATGCAGTTATAAAAAATTGTTCAAATTACTTTCTTTTATTTATGGCATTTTATTGCTATTTTGGTAATCATATAACCTAAATTTTGAATAAAGGTTTTGAAAGAAATTAGGTAATTTTAACTTTAGGTACCTATTATATTTCAAATATTGTTGGTTAAAATTAAATTACTTGAATAGTATAATAGATTATTGAATGGCAAAGGCTGCATATTTATACAAGTTAAATTAATTCTTTAAATAAATTCAATCAATGTTATCAATAATTTTTATTTGTTCTATACTTCCGGTACAATATAATTCCACACAGTATAATACAATATTATACTGTAGTATAATACTCGATAACACTGATCAGAATAATATTTTAAGATGCGTAGATAATGGTATGCGAACATAATGGTGAAAGGATAAAGATTCAACATAATTTTACCCACACCCTCAAAAAAATATATAGTGCTTGATTCGCTACAATTAAGATGAAGGCGGTTTATTTTGTCGGACCCCCTGAAAACATTTTGGTTGCGCCACTGACGGATACACGTTTATATCTTGACGAAACTTGTTATTCGCTCGGTAAAAATTGGGTCTGGTCGATAGCACGAATTTTGTGTCGTATGAACCCGTATACGATACTTATACGGTTACACGAGTAAAGTCATTGTATTGTTGTTGTTTATTCGACAAGTATGTACGGATGAGCAGATCGGAGTCACTTTAAATGCTCGCAGATACGTATACTGTCCGAGAACACGCGAGTTCTCTTTAACTAACCGTCGACAAACTACAAAGAAAAAAAAATTAATACGAATCTATAGAAATCCGGAACAGAAATAAATTCTGCGGTTGATCAAATAATTTCTTGTTAATCTCTAGACCTTTTTCCCCACGGGGACTGATTCTTTGATAGTTAAGCTCCACTGTCATCGATGCTAATCACGCTTTTGGTGCACATAATATCTACCAGAGCTTGGTTCTAACTTATAACTTATAAACACGAATGTAATATAATTGATGAAAATAAAACTTGTTTAAATATGAATATTGGCATATCTCAGTGACAATGATGACGTGGATTTGTCCATATTTGGATCGTTTGTAATATAGATTTATGTTACTTAGTTCTATTGTTGTAAAATATTACAAATATAAAAATACTACCTAAGAGATGTTTAAGTACACCCTATTGATCATAACATTTTATTATAGGTTTTAACATGGATGGAAAATTATTTTGTTGCGTTAAAACAATAATGAATTAATTTTTAGTTTTTTTTATAGTGTATAATATATATTTTAAACCTCAACTTCAAAGATTATTTATTAGCTTACAATTATGATAAAACAGTAATACAAATTTCAATATTTAAAAAAAAATAGCTTAATGACAATAAAATATCTTATTATAAATCTTAAAATCTTAATATAATTTTTATACTCAACAAGTAATGATTTAACTAGGTTTATATAAATGTTATCAGAAGTTTCGTGTTTTTGTATAAAGGCAGATTGGAAATGGAGTGTAATTTAATAACTTAGGGGGGAGAGTAGGCAAGTTCATGTTTAAAGACTCCTGAGTAATTAAAATCAATGTTTTGTAGTTTTATAATGTTGCCATGGTCAGTCGTATAATTGTTTTGTGATCTTCTAACATTTTAAAGCGTGGAATTGAGTATTATATTTATGTCGACGGTTTGGGGTGTACGCAATGTTGATGATGCTTGGAATTGGGCTTGATCGGAATGCGCCTGTGGCTAGTCTCAAGTCCATGTTATGAATAGTTTCTATCATTTTAAGTGTAGTTTCTTTAGCATCAATGTAGAGGAACGAGCCATATTTTATTTTGGATAAAATAAGAGATTTATATATTTCTTTGAGGAAAGTTGCATTTGCTCCCCACGAGGTGTGTACACCAGAGATGTTGGAACATATTATAATAATGTAGAATCGATTTCTATTTTCTTTTAAATTAAGTAAATAATACTATATATTATTATAGTATAATATTACTTATATTACTTATTTTATAATATATAAAAATAAATATCCGGATAAATAAAGCCCAAAAAGCCTTCTACGCACTGACAAAATTCTTAACCTCCAAAATGAAGTCTAGGAAAACAAAAGTAAAACTATATGTGGCTATTATAAGACCAACTCTTACGTATGGTGACGAAGCTTGGACGACGACTAAACAAACAGAGAGAAACCTGAGGACTTTCAAGAGCAGAGTATGGAGGAAAATATGTGGACCTATCATCGATAGAACCACGGGGAACTGGTGGAGGAGACATAATAAAGAGCTATGTGTTTTGTTAGAACTAGCACCAGTAACAAGTTTTATTAAGGGCCAAAAGATACAATGATTAGGCCATATAATGAGAAGAGAGGAGAATGAAGCAGTTAGAGTAGAATTAGAATGGAAACTACAAGGAAAAAGACCTAGAGGAAGACCTAGGAAAAGATGGATTGACGTGGTAGAAGAAGACCTAAATACCCTTGGAGTTGAGAATTGGAGAGAGATAGTACAAGATAGAGATAGATGGCGAAGTGTAGTAATGGCGGCAAAAACTTTTAGAGAGTAGACAGGCCAGAAGAAGAAGAAGAATATAATATAATGTTAATAATGTCAAATGTATATTGATTGAAAATATTTTTCTATATGATAATTTACATACCAATCAGTCAGCACAGTTTTACGTTATCTTATTTCCCCTAAATAATAATATGCTCAGAAATATCACCCTTCACATATAAGGAAGTTGAAGATGGTTCTTGGACAAGTCAAATATGAACGGGGACGGGTAATTATGGCTGGCTTGCATCAGAGACCTGACGCAACCAACGAGAAAAATCTTGTTGGCCACCCTAAGGATCGAACCGTAGACCTCGATGTGCCAAAACCTGTGTTTTTTATTCACTCAACCACAGCTCTAATTTATTTATAACTTGAAAATTTAAATAGTTTAATATCTAAATAATATTAAACAAAAAAATGTGAACAAACTCTTATGCATAACACTTACTGATTTGTACAATTTGTATATACGTAACATGATTCGGTGTCATTATTTTTCTAAAAGATACTAAAATCAATGTATAGTAATTTCTTTTTCGTTATTACACTTGAATTCATTATTATTTATATTTATATAAGAATTGATTAAAAAAGTGCATATTCTAAACACCACAGCTTATCTATTTTCAATAAATACATTGTTAAGATAATTGAAACAAATAATCTATTTTAAGACGAAAAGATAATCAGATCGATCATTTTAAAAACTTTTAATTTATACGATAAAAATATGGTTATGTGGTGTGAGCGTGTGTTTGCATATAACACCAATTGTTTAGTAAATTCATTTTTGGGAAAAAAACAGAAAATACTAACATGTTATAAAAACAAATAGTATTTATTTATGTTTTAATGTCACCACATAATATAATTATTTTATCACACCTGATTCAAATAGGATTATTGTAATGGAATTTTCATTGTTATGTTTTAAAATAAAAATAAATATGTATATGCAATTCATATATATTAATGTTTTTTTAAACTGTTTATATAATAATAATATACCATTGATTTTTTTATTACCTGGCTTAATGGTTGTGAAAATTGTATTCGATTCTAATAGGGTTTAAAATTGTGTTCTACGGCATGTATAATATGTATTACAAAAATACTAACATTTCAATTATCGACACTATTGTTAGTATCGAGTATCTCTACTTGTTATTGATTAATACGTGATATCTCATTGAATATATGACAGGTTTTGTCGTGGCGTATATGTATATTTGTAAATCAAAGGTGATACTCTGACTGCGATTGTAGTAGATGGTTCTTTTTTGTGTGCATATATATGGGCCATGTTTTTTTACAATATCAAAAAAAAAAGCAACTTCGTCGCTCTGTATACGCATGACCATAGATACTGCGTTCTCTCCAATGTCCAACGTTTCTCTGGGAGTCATGAAAGATCAGAACTATATAAAATAATAATCAATGTCATCATTTTAGATTTTGAGAGACTATTATATTGATGTGTTTGATTTTGTTACAAGTGTTATAATTTATACGTATAGTACTATTTTCCAGTAAAAAATTTTATCTAATCGGTAGTTAATCGGAATTGACACATTTTTCGATTTTTCCAATTGCTTTTTATGTGAACGAAAAACTACGGAAAAAATGAAAAATGCAGGTAAAATTGTCATATTATTCTATTTTCATAACATTCAATTTAATTTTTTTGGTCTAATTTTAAAAATAATAATTCAAAACAATTTTTACCAGTTATTTACTTTATTTATTACAATATTATACGTGAATGAAAAATTTTATAGAATAATTTGTTCAATTTTAAGCTATATATACAGTTTTGAAAATGTTAAGAATTTTCAATTTATTATGTTTAAAAATGAATGTTGTTTTAAAATTTAGAACCAAAGGTCTAAAATATTTATAGAAGAATTATCATATATTTTTCTAACAATACATTTTTTAAAAATTATTGCACACAATTTTTTTGTTAAAGTTCAAAATTGGGGTAAATGCATTTTTGCATTGAATGATATACTTTTTTTCATATATTTAAAATACATTATCATTGACTTCAACAAATATTTTTATCAGCTATCAGCGTTTGAAATTTAATTTATGGCAAAATAAAAAAAATGTTGATATTTTGATGTTGTATTATTGTAATAATTTCGCATGGTAATTTGATAAGATTCTATAAGTTTTATGAATTAATTTAGTTTTATAATATGTACATGTTCATTGATAGATATATTTAATAGTAGATTCTTAATTAATAATATATATATAATTCAAGTGTTTTAATAAATAAATTTCAATTGTGTATTATGTTATGAATAATACAATTTAATTACTTATATTACATGACAACCATTTATTTTAATTAATGTTAATATTGTGTCATTCATTTTGTAACTGATTGTTTTTATTTTTGTTTTAGGTAAGTTACTTATGAAATCACTGGGCTAATGATTTAAAGTCTTCAATCAAAAATTCTAAATTAAAAATTGTAAGTTTTTTAAATAAATATTATTTAATAATATTTACTAAGATAATTGAACTATAGATTATAAGAACTTAAGAATTATTATTTTATCTATTTTTAATAGGCGTGGTGTTTATTTATATAAAAATAGAATGAAAATATGTTCGTCTAAACCTTCATGGCATGTTTACAATTCCCTTTAGTTATATTTATTTGTTAGACATAGAGGTCGTCTTCAATTCAGAAATGGTGTACATTTAAATGAAGTTGAATAACACGCTGCAAATGGAATTATTTGTACCATGAATATATCTGGTCTGTAATCGATTTAAGATGAAAATGTTAAGCCATTCACTTGTTAACTGTAATTGATATTTTTTTTAGTTTTAGTCAATTAATGAAATTACCTTTTATTTGATTATATTGGGTTTAGAATTAATAGAGTAGAGCGGACATTTAAGTTATTTAGACAATTTATATTTTTTGGGTTTGGATTGGAACATTTTTTTCAGTTCACACGATTTAATCTTTTATCCCATAATTCGTTTTAAATAGGTAATAAATATATTTTAAAGATTTCTTTTTCACAATAAATATGTGGTTTGTCGTTTTTTTCTTTTTTTTGTTCATTGAGTTATCAATAATAATTATTGTGAATTATAATCATTGAAAAAACAGTAAAACACTAAGACCGATGGCTCAACATTTGGCTGTACAACGACCGCCGGTTCGTATATATCTGGATACGCTAATCCATCCATCCTTTGTATAACAATATCACAGACTATAGGTATGAAATATAAGCATTAAGCTTCATATATTATCTATGAAAATTAATGATTACTTGATATGTTTTTCAATCATCTTACCTTATACGTTTATTTTTAGATAATATAATAATAATTGATGCATTATAAAATATAATAAAGAAACAATTTAATCATAATATATTTTGTTATCGCAAATTAAGTGAATTATCCAATACATGTGTAGTTTAAATAAAGTATTAAAGCATGTAAGTGTTGAAAAAACATGTTAGAATTTATGTATAGTTAGAAGTTAATTTAATAAAGATCAATAAATATTAAATGTATCCGACGAATAACTTGAGGATTGTATGAGAAACTAAATGTTCTACCAGTAAATACCTTAAAATTGTAAATATATATTTGATAAAGCATAATATGTTGCATTTTTCATTCCCCGGGTAAATAATAAATATGATGATATAATTTTTTGGTAAAATAGTCTAATATAACAACATTTGGTAGACATTTTGAAATAATTGGCACTAAGTTATGTAACAAAATACCTACTTATATTTTATGTTTTACATTTGATACTTTAATACAAGGATAAAAAAAATATATACAAATTACGTCTAAATCTCAAAAACCTTAAATATTTTTTTTTTATGGAATCTTAAAATTGTACGACGCCATACAAAACTAAATTTTGCTTATTATTGTCTTTCAAATTCAATAATTTATCATTGTTTAAAAATTTATAAGTATAGTAGTACTATTCTAACATATCTAATAATTTAATGTCTTATCCAAATTATATATTCATTGAAATGTATTATATGGAATTTTTAGTTAAGAAATAATTTGTCTAAATATCTATCAGTTAGATAAGTAGTCAAGTAGTATCAATTAGATATAGTCAAGACTATTTAGTCAATTAGTTAGAAAAATGTCGATACTATTGTCTATTTTGTTTAATACAGTTGATATTAATATACTGATAACTACTTCATATTGTTTACGTTTAATAAATTACGAATTAATATTTAAATTAAAATACATTATCGAATTTCATTTATTTTGAATATTAATGTATTGTTAAAATACACTTGTGTAGTTAAATTTTAATATTGTTCTTATAATTTTGAATGTTGAAATTAATTTTAAAGAAATAAAATGTAAATGTAAAATTGATGTGTTAACTTGAACATCATATATTAGACCAAGTACCATATGGGAAATAATTTTTTAATATAGAAAATATATAATTCTTAGATAAAAATAAATGAAAATTAATATAATTTATTTGAATAAAAAAAAATTAATATTAATAGTCGTAGTATAATATATGTAACTATTTGCCATGTAATTATTATTTTATCTCAATTAGACTGTCAAAATAATATTTAATCAGACACTTATGAATACAAAAATTATGCATTTTAATTACTCTACTCTTTGTAAGAATATTAAGCAGAAGAAAGGCGGGCTTATGTTTCGTGATTTATTTTATTCCTGATTAATTTATAAGCTATGTTTTGTGCAGGAAAATTTTCTACATCCGCGTACAGCAACAAAAATTAATTGAAACGTGGTTTTTGTAAGAAAAAGTTAAATTAATTAAATGATATTAATAATAATTTATAATTAGACAAAGTTTATTTAAACCTTTAAAATATACTATATTTTTATCTTTATTTTAGTGTTTTTGTTATTAATTTAGAAAATAAGGTAACATTGTTTCCAGGGTATTTATTTAAAATATGTACTTTTTCCTTCTGAGCAATAAATAGAATATAAATTTGGCATGGTCATCTGTATGCGTCATAAATGATTGAAAAATAAAATTGTATTTGTTGAATATAATTAATTTATAAAATAAAATTGTCATATGTATTCATTTTCTTTAAACACGATTTTATTTTGGTTACAGTTAATAAAAATAGAATTGGTGAAAAGCAATATTTTTTTAAAGATTTTTCTTTAATATATACTATTGTAAAATATAAACGTTTATTTTCAAAATTAAAATATTATTCTTATTAGTTTAACACATGTTATTATTTGTACAATTTATTAAAAAAAGCCATCTATATTCGTATATTTCGAACACTTAAAGTTTGTCATCTTAATATAGTGTAGTAAATATATCGTTATTTATTAAAAACGTAAATATTATTGATAAATTTATTTTATTTTATATTTAAGTTATCTAAAAGTATACCTAAATATTCTATATTTATTTATGGATACAAAAATATTTTATAAAATAGAGACGAAAGTTTAGTTTTATTTTAAGAAAATGTTATTCTTTAAAAAGTTTAATTCTAACAGTTATTTACGATATTAATGTAGATTAGGTTTTATTTATTTTTCTAATTAATATTGAAATTATGAAAAATCTATAGTATAAAATGTTTTTGTTTATATCCAATATAGAAATCTGTATGGCACAATTTAAAAATTCTTATTAGATATTATCAGGAAAATATTATTTAGTGATATTATAATTGGACATTTTTAGAAATATTCTGCATTTGATGGATATTTTCAACATTTGTTTGATCTATTATGCTCATCATAATATAAAAGTTAATAATAAATATACAGATATTACGTATAAATATAAAATATAAGTAACGAATAAAAAATTAAACGAAAAAATATAAAAATAATTTTTAGTTGCCAGACAAACCCAAACAGACCACAGCTGGTAATATATAAAAGTTTATTAAAACAATTTTCATTGTATGTAGTTTAATTTAAATGTCATTTTTATTTCTTAAAATAAATCAGAGTATAAAACTATATTACAAAATAGAAATATGTGATTTAACGATTTATGCTCAATATTGTACTTTTCTTATAGTTCTGTTTTAAATATTGATTATTTAATATTTTTATTTATTTAATATTAGAATTGATGTATAATCGTGCTTCATCATAATGGTCATTATTTATTAACAAATTTAACCAATCAAACTAATTTGAATATTTACTTGTTTTTAATTTCAACATATACTATGTTACACATACATTACATCTATGTAATGTAAGTACATATGTAACATACCTACATTTTAATTCTTTAAATGTTCGTTTATAATACATAATATTCATAACTTTATATAAGGATATGGAATAATATAACTAGATTATAAATTATAATTTGAAATGTGATAGAATACAATGTTGGCTAATTAGTATAGACTTAGTTAATAATATTATATGAAAACAACTTTTATTCGCCCAAAAAACGTAAAAAATGTTGGTAAATAGTATATTCTATTCGTTGAATAGCTTTTTGTGTGTGATTTTTTAATCAATAGCAGTGGGGATAAAAATTAATATTATTCAATAGTGAGAGAGAGAGAAATATGACGGGATATGATGGTATCCAATGCGTACCTTTCGCCAATACGCCAGTTATAATTCGCGTGTACCATATTAATGACCATTTTCGGATGTATCATTTGCATATTCAGTGAGTACAAAATAAATACTACACCCGCGTGTCCGCTACTATAATAACAAACCGGATTAAAAGCAGTATAGAGAAGAGGGAATATTTAATGAATTCTCGCATTGGGTTGGATGTAGATTTCGACGATATTGCAATGTAGATAAAATCATTATTAAAGGCAATGTTAGCAACGGTTCTCTCGAATTCAGAAGATAGTGTAGGTAGATTTTAATCCGACATCGACGTGAAATGGTGTTTATAATTTGCTTGTCAGCCTAGTACATACGTGTATATAGATACATACAGAAATGTTGTCATTTCTTAGCAATGAGTAAAATTATATATAATGTTCATCTGATTTGTTGTAATGTTCAACAATTTTATTTTATCAGTGAATCTGTTTATAGAAAATACTATATGATAAGTTTAAAGTTTACGAATATCAAATAATTATTTATTTCATTAAACTACAAGTACATTCAATGATGATACCATTCATAAATTATGATAATTTATATAAAATGCTTAAGTTATTTCGAGTTTTAGACTGAAATGTACTTAAAAATTATAATGTATTGTATTGTACACACCCCACATTAATTTAAAATAATAAATTCAACAAAAAATCGTAGATAATGTTTTGATTTTTAAAATGTATTATGTACTTAAGGATTTCAAAATAAAATAAAATTCAATTTTATTAGGATGGATTTACAGTGTATTACAATTTATTATGTACCGCTTTTATGCTAAATATTTCGTGTTTTAATAATATTATGTATATTTTTCATGATAATATATTTAGGTTGATTATCTTAAAAAGCTTTAGAATAACCTAATCGATTTCAGCCACGCAAAAATATTGAACAAAGAAACGAATTACGGAAAAAGAATGATAAACGAAGCCATAGAAATAGAAAAATGTCTAGAAAATTTCAACAGAGAAGATGGATGGAAAATAAGTAATACCTGGAAACCAATAATTCATCAAGCAAGAAAACAAAAAATAAAAAACATCCAACAAATATGAACATCTAAAAGGACAAAACCATATCACCAAACAAAGAAGTAAAATTTAATATTGATTCGATACCAAAATGCAGATGTAGAAAAGGAAGAACAACATGCATACAGTGTAAAAGAACGAGAGAAAAAAGTCACCAGGTAGCGCTACAACGCAACATAGAGGCGGAGCCAGTAAACGTATAAATATTAGTCAGAAAAAGGCGGACTGTTCAGTGTAGTCACGACAGTCAGAAGTGTACTACATACTCCGAGGATGGAACCTGTAACGGTTCCGAAACGTCAGAACAATAACAATCACCACATGGATATTTCCATAAATCACATAGATAATAAATTTTTAATCCATGAAAGTTTTAATAAAATTATATATTATTTTGTTACTGTTCAGTAACTTTTTAGAATATTTTTAATGAAAAAAATTGCATTGTTGTTTATAATGATGTAAGACATTTGTGTAATTCATAAACTATGTATCATATATGTATATATATATATAATTTTTTGAATTAAAAAAATATTTCAGTTATGAAAGTGGTTATTATACTATCAACTTAATCGACTTACAAATATATTATGTATATGTTATAAAGTTAAAATTGTACCAAGTATGAGATTGAAAAATATGAGGAAAATAATATTTCTTTGTGGGTTCGAACTTCGAAGCGTTCGCACTGCTTTCATCCTATCGTGGTGTATAAATAATCTGTAGAGCGGGTCGTTGTAACCGCCAACACCGCCGTCGGCTGAAGGGAAATATGAGATAACCCCTGACTAGATGACCCCTGACCATAAATAACTTCACCAAGCGACCGAACTGTTTCACTTTATATAAAATAATGTGTTATAAATATTACTAAACGTCTAAAGATTTTTCTTTTTACAACTAAAATGTCTATAAAAGAGAACTATGAAGTACGAGATAGTAACGATGGCATTCTCTTTGCTAAAGAAATAATTATGGAAATTTTTGATAAAGTTAATTTTTTAAAATTTGTTAATTAAAATATATCATATTGAGTTAAATAAAAAATATTATGGTAAGATAGGTATATATAATTATACAATATATCTGTAAAGAGGTTATAATCTTTGTTGCTTAGGCAAAACAAGTTTTTGAAATTTAGTATGAAGTATTAAGTCAATTAATTTATTTGGCTTAAATTTTTGAAGCTACTCAATTTTTCTAGTTAAGTGATGATTTTACATTCTTGATTAAAAATATTATTATTCTGATACATTTAAAATTTATATCAATATCATAAGGATATACAATCTATACAATGTCAACTCAAAGCATAGAAAAAATAGTAATAGGGTTTTTTCATTAACTCATTCGTTGTTTAGCAGTTTATGGAACAGTTTGAGCATTTATATAATTTAGATAAAATAATTATTTACAGATTATAAAACTCATAAAATGAATAATACAGATTTTCTTTTGATTTATAATTTTTAAAAAGAATTTTTTTTTATTACTCAGATATAAGTTAAAATTCAGAATTCATTTTATTTTCTATATAATATTACATACATTTTTGATAAACGTTTTGTAGAAGAACATATTTCAATAAATACATTAATATTAAATTTAAATATAATACATTTTTATAAATAATAAATATTATGGAAATTGATAATAATGAGACAACACAAGGTAATGTCCTTAATCTCGTATAAAATCTATAGTCCAATGTGCAATAATTTGTGCAAAGTTGTCAACAATAATTTACTTGAAAACTTACTTAGTTTGTTTTTATAATTATATTTTACACTGTTTTAACTTAACTAATATAAAATTATAAATAGGAATTTCACAAATATTGGACAATGGTCAGTAGTCCTATTTCTATAGGGTGGTCAACTTGCGGCTCGCATCAGATTCGCATGAGTATCGCGTTTTATTTAAGAAAATAAGAATTTTCTAATAATGATCCAATTTATACAATATTTGAAATTTTTTTTGGCTCTTGATATCGAAATATTTATCATTGAAGCTCGGGAACATATTCATATTAGCCTTCCCTGCTATACAGTGTCAATATGTAAATTATACTTCATTACTCTTATTTTTATAGTGTAATAATACATAATGTATAGTTTAGAGTAAACTTAGTTTTAATTAAATGAGAATTAGAAAATTTGGGGTATAGGTCGAAGAATTATTTAAGAACAAATTTATAAAATTCATAATAAAATAATAGCGAAAAACATTAAATAAAAATAAGGCGTAATAAATAGAATGTTTTTCTTACCTTTCTGCTCGTATTTGATATTTGTATAGTGTCTGTTAATATAATTGACCATGCAAAAAGGATTCAGAAAATAGGTCGGGTTGATGCGTTTACTTCAAAATTGAAATCACCTACAAAATTAAACAAGTCAATACATAGATGCACAAACCAAAGTCGTCCTACGAAAAACCGATTTCGTACATTTATCACTTTAATGTAAATTGAATATTATATTTTGGTTATTTTATTAATATTGATTAGAATTCTGATTTAAAAATTAATTCTTTAAAATGTGTTTCTAAAATAATAAGATGATATATTATTTGTTCAATACGTATACACTATACACAATTATAAAATGTAAATTTGTTGAGAGAATTTAATTTATAGAACATTATAAATTTACGAAAAAAAACTTATAGAATAATAGTGAAAATTACTTGGAGATTTTTTATATCATAATATTATGTTCTCGGTAATCAAAGTGTACCAATTTTCTTTTTATTAAATTATATTTTTAACGGAATGCTTTATTTAAAATAGATATTTTGCTTATCAGTGTTATGAAATAATTTTCAATACATTTTTTCTTACACTAAAAAAAAGGGCGAAGAAGAAATTACGTTTAATAAATATATATAGACATTTTCTTCTTTTGACTTATAAAATGTTCCTAATATAACAAAAAAACCAGTTAAATCAAGTGTTTCTGTTTATTTTTTAATTACGTTGTATTAAATTACCATAATAACTGGACTTAGCTACTTTTTCCTACCAAAATTATTTAATAATGGAAATTTCACATTTTTGCAGATAATATAAAGGATATACAGGAAGCATGCTTTATTAATTTTTTATGAAGAATTTTTATTCTTTTTACTCATTGGCCTTTTTTTTAACTCGTTAGTTAAAATAAACTCTTGTGTGCATATATATATATTTATAAAACTGTCAGTTATTGGAGTATGGTATTTTTATAATTAACTTTCTGGTGTAGATTAAAAATTAAAAGGTCTACTAAGGTGTTTTAATTTAAGGTTCTTTAAGACATACTATGAGTAATATGTTTTAAAACTAAAAATATTATTTTCAAGTAATCGATACTTTAATAAATAATTACTAGATATTATGTAACATAAAATGTGAATTTATTAAATATTTGGCGGATGTTTTAAAAATGTAATTAATGAATCGATTCAAATATATTATCTTATACAATTTATTTTACTATATATATATAAATATTATATAAAGAAATTATAAAAATGCATATACATATGTATATGTACATATTACATTAACGAGACAAGCAATTTATAAATTCTGCACGATAGGTAGTGACCTGATATCTAACCCACTGTTCATTCCTTCTTTTGTGCTATGTTACATAAGGAAAAAAGGTTGAATAGAAAAAGTTAGTTTTGAACTTCGTCCAAATAATATCAATTTAGGAAATAGTTTCATTTTTTTTTTATTCAAGTGAAAGTTTATGTGACAATGAAACTTTGTTGACCCTTACCCTATATTGAAGGAAAATTCGACGACAACTGTCCAAAATATTCTAGTATTTATTTATACAATGTGATAGCTGTGAATGGTGCAATATTTGAATAAATCATGGCATTTTAAACAACTAATATAAATCAGATAAAGAACGAAATTCGAAATTCCAGTCTCATACTATATGCGAGTGGATTATGGGAATCAAAGGATATCTTATGGTGTTGAGAAGGTTGGTTTGGACTTGGTAGAAAGGAAATTCTGATTATAGTTCTTCGTCAGTACAATTTTACCTGCTCATGTTATTTACACATCACTGCACCAAGTAGCTTAGATTCTTTAATAAAATTAATATTGTCTGAATTTAAGTTTTCCGTATTCTGTTATGTCTATACGGCATTCTCATTCTATCAAATCGAACAAAAGCTATTGCTTGTACCTGCTCGAGCGAATGATATAATCAAAGTAAGAAAAAAAATTATTTTTATTCATATAAATATATTTTTATAATTTTTAATCAGTGCTCTTTTAATCAATGCTAATTAAATTAAATCTCATTTTATTAAAAATCTCCAAAGACTTTTAAGATTATGAAATAATAAATAGATCGAGTAAATTTTACTTTATATTAATAAAATATTTTTGTTACATTTTGATTAAGTTTTGAATTATTGTGATGTCATTTAAAATATTAAAATTATGATAGTATATAATGATATTTGTTTAAAAATGTATTAATTTTATACTTATATATGTATAAATTAATATATCGTTAGTTATAAATTATGTATTAATACTATTTTTAGTTATTTTATTTTTGTAACACAATATTGTGTATATGGCTGCACCCAAAAAATTAATTTATAAAGTCAATAATTAATTTATTTTTATTAATTAATAACGAATTTTATATATGACTTCAAAATGTATTGTATATCATATGTTCAATTTAAGTTATAAATATATATAATATTATGACAAGTCTCATAATAGTTTTATGAAAGTGAAAAAAATCTTAAACAAGAGAATAACGTTCATATAAAAAAAAAAAGTAAAACAAATTATAACCTTTAAAAATACATATAATCTAAATATTTACCTGATTTTTAGAGTAAATAGTATTAATTGTGACATAATTTTTAAAAATTTAAAAACAAACACGTCTGGTAAAGTTTGGTTTCAGTTTTTTTAAATTCGAGAAAGTTTTCTTTTGTTTAAATACTTATGTCAAAAGTGTTTTTTACTAATTAAAAACGAAAGTGTTCTTCAAGCCTTAGTTTGTTTTTAAGTTTTATTCATACAACTTGCTTATTGTTTACTGTTTAACACATTTTTGAAACACTAATTATTTAAGTGAAATATAAACTTTAGCATCAGATAATATTCAGAAATAATAATTAATGTATAATAATATAAATATTCCATACAGTTAAAAATTTACAACTGTGAATTATTTTTTAGCGTCTACATTTTATTTATTATTAATAGTTATTGTGAATAATATTTGTTAATGTCGAAATGTATTAATTGTTAGTAATTACACAAACGTATTATATTTTTCACTACATCATGTTATCATCGTGATAGAAAAAAATAATTACAAAAATCAAATCAGTATTTGTATTTATTTTATAGTCCGTAAAGGAATCGTTGATTTTAATTTAAATGTACATTATTATCGTTGAGTCTAAAGCCAATTTATCAGCTTCAATCCGATTGTGAGTGAGATTGTGAGTACTTTATACTAAGTATATCTATAAATTGTATTTGGTGTAACGAAAGTTATTGTCAACATGCTGACAAACGGCAGAATGTTTGTGAGTACAAACTAGAAATCACTTAGCTCGTTAAATTACTTAAGGTTTCCAAAAAATACCGTTAGACATGTCTAATAAACTATTAAATTAGCATTGTGTTAATGTTCTTACCAGTTGAAGGTTTCATTGCAAAAATTATATATTAAGGTAACTGAACAAAACTATGGACAGTGATATAATAATAATCGATTTTTGTTTTTAAATAGTTTTTGGAAGTTTAACATTCAATTATTAATAGTAGAAATGTATAACTTATTGTTAAAATTTCAATTTTTTTTTCTTCAATAAAAAAAAAAATTTCAATTATATTCAATTATATTGATATATTATATAATATATAATTATATTTGAATTTAATATTTTTAATCATAATATAATATAAATAAAATAGTATATATTATATACGACTATCTTAAGTATTTGCAATTTTATCTATTATTATTATATATTATAAAGCTAATGGTGTGTATTTTATTTTTTACCTGTACGAAGCAAACGAACAAAAATACGAAGAAATGTTAGAACCATACATGTAAATAATCTTTACAATTATATAATATCGATATATCGCGTATAGATTTATTATGTATTATAAAATATACTCGCAATAAATACGTGTCAGTGCAGTAGATGTACGTATTGTTTTAAGTATTTGAATCTCCAACGACGACAACAACGACGCGTTAACTGGTCGACGAAGTTATATTAACCGTGATGGTCATAAAAACGTAAATCGAATGTTTTACCGTTGACAAATTCAAGCCTGGAAAACCGCCACCACTAATACCATAACCTTAGCAATTATTTATATCACCTCTACCACCTAAATCACCACCGCCCGTTTATTAGTCCGTAACACTAGTATGTACACAAAATAATGCTTTCAGTGTACATTCCATTATTGTTAAATATCGCGGGGAAATGTCGTTAGGACACGCATTAAACGTATTAAAGAGTATGTGTATTGGCAAGCGACAACCTTTATTGTTATTAAAATGTAAACGTGAAAATATGATTCGTACTAATGGATTTACATTAAATCTACTATGCCATGATAAGTTGTTGAAATTATTTTTTCTGGATCTGGTTGGTGTAGGTGGTGGTGGATGGTTCTGTGTTTGTTGCTTTTTTTCGACGTACATATGCGGTCCAGTCGGAGGACATTATATTGTATGAACGCGCATCCGACGTGTCAGTCTACCGCGTTGGCTCTGGAGGACAATTAAGACACGCGACTCAAGAGGTCACCCAGTTATGGATGTAAAATAAATAAAGTTCATCAAAATAATACTTAATATTTACAGATATAGGCGCTGCATCGTATTTTATTGGACAGCACGTGAACGTTACGTTGTTGATGTTCTTTGTATAGATTTAGAAAAAAATAAGATTTAATTCCTAAATAAATCCTAGGTAGATTTGATTATTTCAGTTAATCAAAAACTAATTTTTAATCAATTGTATTATTAAATATCATACTATAATTTAAAACTATATTCTTATAATTATTTATTTTTATCTGGTCTTAAATACTTATTCGTTTAGATGGCAAATACTATAAGAACGATTTAGATAAAGTTTATGTTATTTATTAAATTACGTGATTGTTTCGATGTATTTGACTTGGCATATTTCTATTAGTATATAAGTACTTTCAAGACATTGATCAATAGAAATTTAATTAATTTAATGTAAATAGATTCCTTATAGTGGACTATGGATATAAACTGTTTTTATTTTATTTTGTATCTTGTAGGTTACCTATCTGACACTATTTAATAGTTGTTAATATGTAATTTGTTAAAAAAAAAAATTAAATCGATCAAAATACCTATTAAGGGCAAGATAAATGCTACGAAAAAGTAAATAAAACTTCATTTGGTTTATGTATAGTTAAATTAACATCGAAATAACATTAAATGTTTTTTGGACTTTGTTTTATAAGATTTTAACTTTATACATTTTCTTTATTTATTTATGATTAATTATTTTTTTTTTTTTTTTGTTCGAAGTTATATTATCTGTGCACTGTTAGTGCGTATGTTAAAAACAATTAGATAAACATTAATTTCACATATTGTATTATATAAATAATACTTAAAAAAATATGTTTATTACAAGTAATTGTTTTTAATTAAAGGTTGAATAAAATTTGTATTTATTGTTTATAAGACCATTTTCAAAACATTATTATATAATTATTTCTATATAATATTATAATTTATGTATTTAAAGTTTTACTACCTTAATGTTAATGTACTTATAGTTTAAAAATGGATTAATTTTAAAGAATGAAGGAAGTGAGTTATATTAAACTAGAAAAAATGTGGAAATGTTGATGTACTTACACTATAGATCATTGTTTTTGGTAAACCATTCTATTAAAGCGCATTCTATAATATTCAATTTATGACTAATATTTTACATGGAAAATAAGTCTAAATTTTGTAATTTTTAAGACCGGGCCTACAAGTGCCATTTGTTGTAGAAACGTCACCATTCATACAAACGCACACATAAACTCGTATATAATGTAGAAAGCGTTTATAATTTGAATTTTTAATATTGTTCTTATTTATTTTTAAATGCATAAATTGTTTTTTTATTAAATATATTGTACAAATAGCTATGCTGGTCACTAATATTATAATTTTAAGATCTACTTGAGTCTATAATTGTTCAAATAAAATTCTTGTTTGCACTTTGATGATAGAGAACATGCCGAGCGTTAATTCAAACATACTGCGGAGCGTTTGATATTACTCTTAGTAGGAAAACTTGAATTTTTTAATGTTCTATTGAACCCAACAAATTAGTTAAATTATACATTAAGTAACAGTGGATATTTTTTATTTTACGATAACTAATTTGTCAATAATTTGTCGTATTTTATTATTACGTTATCGAGATACTCGTAAATACTATTTGTATAGGTTTTTGTATTTATTTATTATTTTAATGACGTTCAATATTTTCATGAGTAATTATTAAATATTGAAAGTAAATTCTACTATTCCTACTATTAATAAATTTAATATATTTTCTTTTATACATTTTTTAAATATCTTAATATTACCTACACATCATGCGTACAAAATAAATACTAACCTTACTTATTTTATTGAGTGGATGTTAAGTGAAATTTGAGGATTAGAGGGTTCGACTGTAAATGAGTTGGCGACATGGTCATGGAAAAGAAGTAATACTTTTTTATACTGTAAATTTAAAATATTTGGAAAATATTTATGTTGAATTAGATTAACGAATGTTTATAAAATGTTATAAATGTTAATAAAATACACAAAACTTAAATATAATTATGTAAGCATATATCTTATGTCGAATAAAAACAATTCTATTTTTGTAAACAAATTAATTTAGTTATGGAAGAAATGAAATCTGAAAAACATGTATTCTGTTGCAGTTTTTTGTCATAATACACACGTTGTACTCTTAGGATCGGAGTGTAAGATGTTCTTGATTACTGCAAAGAAGTTATCATGTTATTTTGGAGTTATATCATTTTCCTTTCATTTATGACCGATTAATTATATTTATGGTTTTTATATACTTAAATTATATCTTATTTAAAATTATATTGGGGACGGTATTTTATTTTTAGTACTTTTTCGGGGGATTTTCAATATTGTTTTGAATCCTAAAGGCTCGTGATTGGGACCATATATGTATACTATAGCTTTTTTTAACGATTTTTCAATTTTATCTTTAACGTGAACTTTGTCTTTTTTCAACTGACTTGGCCACTTACACTTAACGGGTTTAGAGTTAGAAAAATACACAAATCATTACATCGTTTTGTTCGCCTCAATAATATAGTTTAACAAATAATAAATTTAATATTCATAAGAAATAGGAATTTAATATCGCAAGGGTTTACAAAAAAATAATAATGATATTTTAGTAACACACTGATGTTATATCGGTTTTATATATTTGGTTAAGTAGGTCGTTTGTAGGTGCATTTTAATTACCATAATATTATATTTGTATAAATGCTCAAGACGAAAAAGCCTAATCTCAGTTACTGCATTATATATAAATATAAAAATTTGGTTGCCCAGGTCGTCGGTGACCAGTGATTACGCGCGTGATGCAATAATAATAGAAAATAATTATCATTTGCGGTTGTCATAAAACAGGACGGACGGTTGATTATTATCAGGGCTTGGTAGTTGTAGCACTAAAAATGTTACTTTTAAGTTCTTAAATGTGCACTTAAAAACTCTAAAATATGCGCTATAAAAAGCACGAAAAATCAAAAAAATATGCATTTAACTTGAAAAAATTATAATTATAATTATAATTACTGTAATTTTACAATTTATATAAAAAATTAAATTAAATTTTACAATTTTATAAAATTGTTGAGCTCATAGACGTCTGGAATTGTCTGGACTGGTTAAATTATTAACTGTTAACTAAAATGTTAAATTATTTAAATATGTTTGTAAAAGTGTACTTATAATTAAATTATTTTATATATTTATTTTGGGAATTACACTAGATTATTATATGTTTTCTTATATTTTCGAATTTTAAAGATCTGCGGTTATCTGATAGTATAGTTTTGTAAGTGGAAAATGACCTCTCAACGTCAACGGACGTTCTTAAAAAATACCAAGTCGTTATTATTTAAATCTTCAGAAAGCCCGTCTAGATTTCCAGATGTTTCTTGCCCGATAAAATATTAGATATTTTTATTAATGCCGACAAACCACCATTTTTTTCAAGAACTTGGTGTAACTTTTTGTTCACAGTTTTCCCACTCTGATCACTCAAAGTTTCGAAGCTTCATTTAATATCTTAAATTACTTCAATTGACTTCGACAGTGGTAAATTTTGCTGTTGTAAATTATCAATAGTTGTAGTCAATTTAACAAAGTTTGATTTAATGTACGTAAGATTATTTTCTAAATCAGGTTTTACAATATAGTGTTGTGCATCTCTAATACTAATTGCTTCGTTTTTATCTAACATGGAAACAATATGTTGTATAATTCTGAAATTCCCACAATAATAAACTGCGGCATTTATCAAACTTCCCAACGGGTTCAGAATCTGATGGTAATCTCATGTTTGGTGCTTCTGCTTCAAATAGTAGTAAACGACTAGGTGCTTTTTTGAATATTTTTTTTACCCTGATTGTCCTAAGACTAACCAATAATAATATGCATTTGCTACAACTTCCAAGCCCTGATTATTATGAACTTGATGAAACATAAGAGTCATATATGCATTGTCATTGGCTGTGTCAAGAGACAGCAAACTTAAAAACTTTTTATAAATACAAATTAATACACTAAATGATTTGAGACTTAATTATCATATATTTAATTTCCTAAAAAAAAAAAACTATTCACATAAGATTGAAACATAAAAATACAACTATTTCAACATAACTTTTTCATTAAAAAAAACAAATAAATAAGTGACGTGCGTAGGAGAGAGGATTTTTAACAAAACATTAAATCATCTACTTAATCAAGTTTTACTAAAATCTATCAAACACTTGATTGTTGTATTGTTCAATGACTTTAATATTGAATTTATTGGAGATTTTTGAGGGTTGTGCCTCTCACGTTTTATTCTACTTTAATGTTATATTCTCTCCTTCTCTTTTGGTATTACTCACAATTGTTATTGATTATAACTTTATTTTAAATCGGGGAATGTTCATACAAGTAAGACATTTGGTTTCCTTCAAAATAAGCTTCTAATTGCGTGTGAAGAAATAATGTTCTATTCTTTTCTAGTTGATGTACAAAATTAACACTATTTTAACGTTTAAACGTCCACGTTTGATTTGTTTTTAAGAGTCAATACAATGTTGTAGTAAAATAGTTGTTCTTGAAGGGGAGAGAAAGAGGGGGGGGGGTGAATATATATGAGTTGAATATCAGAATCCAAATATAGTTAGAAAATTTCTAGCATATTTGTAATAATCATAATGAAAAGGGTAAACTCACGGTGAAAAGTAAATATGAGTTTACCAGAATAAAATTGAACCATTGAAATTTTAATAGTCTTAGAATTATATAATTAAAAATGAACAAGTAATTTACATGTTTTATTAATATATATATATATATATATATAATTAAACTAATTCATTATTGATACCTTGTTATTTGAATTATTTTTAAAAATTTTAATTTTTTTAATTAAATTTTTTCAAGTGCATGAATATTCCGGCAGGGGGGGGGGGTGAAAAAGTTTCATCCCCTTCCGTAATTATGCCACAAAGTAAATAATTATATGGCCGAATAAATTGTATTACGTTGCCATAATTAATAATGACATTAGTATACGAAAATCGTTTTCAAAATTATGATGGTGTGCTTTATCCAATCTCATTTATCGCCGATCACCGTATCCAAAGCGAGCCATAAAACGATGTCGATATTGTTGTTATGTTTTTTTTTTTCATCGCATTTTATATGTTCAATTGCCAATCACTCATTTTTAGTCGAATCACCGGTGGCAGCGGCGGGCGACCCCGTGATCTCGTTTCATGCCACCTCTCTCATCCTATATCACTATCGTTTTGCTTCATCCCACCTATTACACTTCCACCCTCGTCATTGCCGTTTTCACTCACATGTGTCGGTGGTGGACCGTATAATTTTTTCACTACTCGCTCCGCCACCGGCGTGTACCAAAACTCCTCCGCCGTGGGGGTTAAATGGGCCGTATGACCGGGGCACGAAGGTTGATATTTGTTCGCCGATCACGTAAGCCGTGCAAAATAAATAATGCGATTGGCTCGCGTCCAACCGGCAGCAATGGCGATGGCCGGACGGACCCTAATCACAATAGTCCACACAGTGCGAAGCTCCGATAGCGCGTTGTCGGTCCCGCAGCAGTGCGAAATAGATTGAACGACAACGACGTAGAGGTGACAAGACACGGGTACACAAAAAAATTAAGTACATAATAATAATAATAATAATAATAATAATAATAATAATAATAATAATAATTATAATACAAAAACAATTTGTTCATTTTCGCGTACTTACATTAATTTTTTCTTTTTATTCGACTGATAAACAATAATTGAATACTAATTAAAAATATATTACTGACATACCTTTCTCGTCATCGTGTATTTCTGTTTTATAAAAACAACAGCAGCAGACAATAACATTAACAACAAAAACTACATCAACTATAACAATAATAATAATTCGTAATAATACGGTATATTTACATAATAATATAATATTATAGAAATTGTAATACTAGAATAGTAGTTTACCAGATTATTTCATAATAATAGAATAGTTTTAATTATAATTGGAAGACTTGCTCAGATGAATACTGTCCATTAAACCGTCTGTTACTATTGTTTCCTCGTCAACGTTATGCTATCCATCCGTACATGAACGCGTTTGCACATCTTGTATAAATAATAATAATTATAGGAGAAAAAAGTATATAACATTTACTATATTAAAAATAAGAATTCTTACCATATCTGTATCTTTGTCTTTAGATCTTGTTTACGTCCGCAACACAAGACGA
The DNA here is from genome assembly GCA_019022885.1 of Schlechtendalia chinensis. Taxonomy (NCBI): domain Eukaryota; kingdom Metazoa; phylum Arthropoda; class Insecta; order Hemiptera; family Aphididae; genus Schlechtendalia; species Schlechtendalia chinensis. The sequence continues at coordinate 51,858,322 of CM032339.1, forward strand.
GTCGTGTTTTGTTGGAAAACATTTTTATAGGCATTCAATGTTGTTTACTTTTTCAACGACCAAAACCGTACATTTCTTCTTATTTTCTCTTCGGTAGCAATGTAATTTTACCGTTCGAACAATGTTTTTTTCAACCGATCGTTGTCATACATTAACATATACGTAGGGAACGTTTGGCTGACACGCAGCGAAGTTGTTTAATTGGTTAATAAATTACATTAGAAATTAATTTCAAAACGCGCCTGAAATCACATGAAATTACGCATAGTGGCAGCAGTCCAAATTTTGATTACTCGCAATCTGTATAATTTCTTCGGAATGCCTACTATACCTTAGTCGTACCATAAGTTCTGTCCCTATTTATCAATTGTTCTATAAATATTTTTTGATAGTGCTAATGAGTTTGTTTTCAAATATAGTTTTGACTAAAAGTCTTATCTACTATTTCTGATTAGTAAGAGTTTTTACGTCACGCAGTGAACATAGAATGAGGTGTTAAAGTCGCTGTGATCATGTTATTTAAGTGTAAAACCCCACATTAGAAATTAGTAACTTATTAAAACCACTGAAAATAACGCAAAAATTTGTAAATCGGGTCATTAAACAGTTCAACGAGATAAATACTGTAGATGACAGACGAATAAGTGGACGTATACGCGAAATCAGAACTAATGCAGCAGTCAAAACTGTTACACATAGAATTCACTAAAATCCATTTCGCAAGTAAAACATCATGGCTTGAGAAATGAAAATTCCACCAAACATCATGTCACGCATAATTAAAAAAGACCTTGGTCTTGGTGTTTATCAAAAAAATGCCGGTCTGAGGTTGACAGAACGTTTACGACAAATTAGAGTGACAAGATCAAAGAAGTTACTTCAGCAGTACGCGAAAAATGTTTACCGACAAATCCTCATTGTAGGTGAAAACATTTTTACTGTACGAAAAAAATTCAATTGTTAAAATGATAGAGTTTATACTCATAGATATTAGATAACTGCTGAAAACATTCAAAGAGTAGAAAGAGAACATCATCCAGCTTCAGTGATGGTTTGGTGGGGAGTGTCATTTGAGATCGTTACTCAACTGCATTTTTATGAGCAGGGAGCCAAAACTCGAGCGATCAACTACCAATGTGATATTTTATAAAAGGTAGTGAAGCCTTTAAATGATACATTGTTTGTAGGAAAGCACTGGGTCTTTCAGCGAGATTCAGTGCATGCACATAAAGCAAAAACGACACTACGCCGGTTGGAGGTAAATTTATCTGAATTTATTGCTGCTCAAGATTGGCCTTCAGGAAGTCCAGACTTTATTCCTTTGGAGTATTTTAGAGGAGAAAACTTGCTTTAATCTCCATCGAAATATCAAACTACTAAACGTTTATTTGGTAAAAGCAGCGGCCTCAATACCTTTAGAAATGGTGCGTGCTGTGATAGACGAGTGGCCGATTGTTTGAAGAAGTGTTTAAATATGAAAGGTGAACATTTTCATTAGTGTAAAATTTTTTTATAAGTAAATTTTTCTTTGGTAAAGAATAAATATAGTCAGATTTTTTTGTATTTATTTATTTTGTTAGTTATATATATACCTTTGTATGAGGAACATAATTAATGGCAATGACTAGATACAAATAATTATTTTTAATAGATTTTTTTCAAGTTTTTATAACCTTGTACCTCCCAAAACACTAAACAACTAAAACTTAAACGCGTCAAATATAATAATCGTAAATGACATATGTGTAAAAAATAATATCCCTGGTTCTCTACTCCTACCAAAAACAACTTTTTAGAGGCGTGCATTTGAATTTGACATTACATTTTTGAAATGTAAATAATTATCATACATATTAAATTATTGCAATTAAATTGTGAATTGAATGTGAGAAAATAAAATTTGTAAACAATATAGTCGAATTATTATAATAATTATAAAATATATTATACTGATAGCATAACAATTCATATTATAACATAAATGATTGTTTATTTATAAGAAGTAATGGTCGTTAGTAAAAGGATGATCATTGTAGTATTAAGATTGTTTTAATATAATTCACTGTTTTCTCATTACAGCGCAGATGAAACTTTTTAAGTTTTATGTAATTTATTAATCAAATTATGTATGGAATTTTATACCTTACATAATTTTGAACTATTATAAATGCATTCAAATGAATAATATATATGTGGAGTAATAGTATTTATATAATTTTATAACTAACACAAACAATAATTATTATTAAATAATGAATACAAGTTATAAATCATTTTTTAATTGTTGCTATATTGTTTTAAAAGAATAATTATATTAAAACGCTAAGTTAAAATAATAATTTTTTTGTTATACTTTATATTTAAATTCAGCAGTGAGACGTTGTGCCAATTGAGTTTGAGTTTAAGATTCAAACATTTATATGTAATACGACGTACTAATCATTTTTATTAAAGTTAAAATAAAAACACAATATTTATGATAGACTATATTACGTTTTGAAGTTCAAATCATAAAATATAATACATAAAAAAAATAATTAATTATAGGCACAGTATGTAATATGTTTTAATTAGTATTTTTATTCAGACAATAACTCATAATATTTGTTCGATTGTATAATTTTTTAAAATTGAATAGGTTGCGGTCATATAAAAATTACGTGTTTAATTGAGTTGAATTGCTTATAGATTATTTTAAAGTCAATGTATTTTCTTGGTTAATAAAATAATTATTTATTTAATTTTTATTATGATTTGGATAAAGGTCATTTATCGTTTAATGGTTCGGGGTTTGTTTCATATCATTAGTTATCATAATTCCAATATATTTTACATACATATTTATAATTGTAAAGTAAACTGTAAATCGTTTGACATCTTTGTATTAAAATTAGTATTAAAAATTATTTTTTATGTCTTTTTACCTCTTTCGAGAAATAATCACGACTTTCTACTGTGTTAATATTTAATTCTGTTGCTCTTGGAATCCCTCATCATATGTTAATAAGTTTATAAGTTTGTTTTTAGTCGTCACTATGTTAAAACTATCTTAATACTATACATAACTTTAGATTTCGATAGACTGTAACTATAACTTCTTCGATAATGAATGGCGGCAAACCTTTTCAGACTTTGTCGTCCTTCAGTTATTATTTTCTATGTTGTCTAGTGGTCTAATAATATATTGCTCATATATATATATATATATGTGTGTGTGTGTGTGTGTGTGTGTGTGTGTAAATATTCGGATATATATAAAATGCACACATATGTAGTAGTGTTAGTATGGAAAAATATGGTAGTAGAAAGTGTATTTTCTGGTGAAAACTATAGAGTAAAAGGACCATGAATTATTCAACTGATACCAACAATGTCAAATTTACACCAGGGGTTCTTCAACTTTATTTTAAGTCCTTAGTGTCTTGGTTGTTCCGTTGGTTGTTATTGTGTACAAATATTATAACTTATGGTTAATGATGTTAGAGATAAAATTAGTTAATAAATAATTTGAAAACAGAGTACGAACTATGTTTATTTTCTCATTATTAAATTCAACAATATATTTCGTAAGATTATATTAGTTAGCTGCATACAAATATTCTATACTATTAGATATTAATAATTACTGACATTTCAGATCTTTATATAAATTTAATAGTCGCGTTATCGAACTTCTCAATTAATAATACATACATTTATTTTAATTTTTTGTTTTCACGTTTAAGTTTTTTAGTTTTGTTTATTTTAAGGTACTAACATAAATAAATTAATAAATAAAAACTGAAAATATTGAGAAGTTATAAATATTTGTTTTAAAGTAATAGAATTAAAGTAATTTAAGGTAAACTGCAAATGTAAATAAGAGTAATGTAGTTAATATTTGTGTTTGTTATATATTACATTAATAGATAAATATTTTATTTTGAAATTATTGTATTTTTATTCTAATAATAATAATTTATTAAATATACCTACTATTAAATATAATAAAATATGGTGTTTCAATAATATAATTTTCCGAGTAATTATGGTTACTTTAAAACTGTATTGTGCCATTTTAAATAAAAAAGTTAATTACAAATATAGTCTTCAAAAAATTATATAGATTTATTTAAATAAATGAAGATAAATGAGTGATTAATAACTTTCATATAGAAATATTACTTTTACTAAATTTATTTTTCAAAATATTTCAAACTATAAATGGCAAAACTTAATTAAATATATGAAAATCAATATTTTACATAATGTTATCAATAATTAATAAATACGAATTAGAATGTTAAACCATTTTTGCTGAGCATTGATTTTCTAAACTCCTTTTATCTTTACTATGTTTTTAAAAATAAATTTATAAATAAAACTATTAGTTAGGGTTATTTATGTCATCTTTTCTGTTTTTGTCTATTTAACATAGAATAATATATATTTTCATTTTAAATGTTTTCTTTCTTATAATACACTGCAGGTAAATCGTTTACTCAAAAGTTTGTTAAAAACTTATATACTGCTGTTGGTGTTCTTGACATAAACAGCATACATAATATGTAATTTATGAAATTAATGTATTACTGCTTCTAATTGAAAACAAACATTTTACAAAGAGATACGTTTATAAATAGATTATTATATTTTAATTTCATCATCTAAATAATTTTAGTATTATTGTAGTTTTCTGGAATACTTACGAGCTAGTTATTTTAAATATTTTGATTTTAAGTTAATATAACTATTAGTTATATAATATTATTGATTTGTAAGACAATGTATTTAATATTTCTGACAAATTAATATAAATACTTTTTTTACACTCATTACTTAAAATTAATGAAGTTTAATTATTTATGCTTAAAAAAATGTCTAATATATTTACGTTAAACTTTTATTTTAGTATAAAAATATCTTATAATTGTTTTGATTAAATATATTAAATACATTAATCATTTTCTATGAAATTTTTAGTAGCTAAGTTTAATATAAAATAAATTTGAATAAGTATATATTCGTAGTTGAAGTAGATATACCTATTTAGTTGTAATAGAAGTTGACCTTATTGGTTTTTTTAATGCTCGTGTCTAAAGTAACTACAGGTATACTCATGATTGAGGATATAAAAAAAGTATTAAAACTAAAATTAAATTATTCAAAATTTATAATTGAAAATTTAAAAATACATAAAATAATGATTGTCTTAAACATTTAAATAAAATATAAATTATAAAATGAGTCCGACAAATTCATATAATCGATATCATTTAATATTATTAAATTACAATAATTAATAAACATATTTGTTAGGTTTTAAAAATTAAAAATCATTGTATTCTAATAAAACACAATACGTCATGTTAGTTTTGATAAGTAATTTATATGTATACTATTCTTTGTTGTAGTATTTGTAGAATCTCATTACAAAGTTCCGGAAATTTAATTTTACAGTCACATAAACAGTATTATTAATAATTACTTGTTATTAGTTATTTGCTTTTATTATAAACATATCACTTATGAAAAATGACATTCTTTTATTTAATTTTTATTTTTATTTTAAAAACGATTTCCAACAACTATTGAGTTATTATGACAATAATAATATGTGCGTTTTAGGTGATTTTTCTACTAGCAATGATTAACGGGATATTTCCAGGCAGCAAATTGGAATCCCCGCGAGACATGACAAATGACCGATACAATATTTACCAGTAACCACTCATTCCCCTTTCATATCCTCTTTAACTCTGTTCTTTTGGAAAACAACCGTTCCTTGTCAGCAGGCCTCTACTCCAACTTTAATGGTTAATCGCTTGTCTGACCACAGATTAGCGTCTCATATAATACATGTATTTTCATTTTCCACGGTTATTCTTAGTTTTTTCAACCTATTTCTGACATTTCTAACATTTCGATAGGACTGGTAAAAACTATTTACACTATAGTATATCCCTTTTTTTATAATAACTATACTTAGAGTGGTAAAATGCTAGGTTTTGACCAACAATGATTAACAAATTATTTTTTATATTGATTTATCGTATACATTTCTGTTTTCTCAAAAAAATATTTTTTGTTTATCATACTATATCACATTTGTTATTTAAATACTATTAGTGTTCAATTTTGTGTAATTGTAACTTATTCATTTGACAGATATCATAAAATGAGTCAAGAAATATATTTAGAAAATCTTAAATATTTTCGAAATTTTCATGTTTTTTTGCTATAAATGTTAGTAGGTAACCTTTTAAGAAATAAGAGAACTAAAACATTGTTCATTTTGTATCAATAGAAGTTGAGCCGTGAACATTTAGACACATAAACAGACATTGGTTTATATTTATGTAATATATAAGATATATTATTTCACATGTATAATTTATTTATTTATTTAAATATAAATTTATGGGAGTAAGTTACTATGAATTTATATCAATTGTATGAGGGAGGAGTGAATGATCTAGTCACATACGACTTGCGTTTTACTTTTTATAATTTAGGAAATAACATAATGAAATATTTTAGTTTTACGATATGTTTATCTAATATCTATATAAAAACCTAATATCTAAAAAAAAATGTTCAATCGCTCGATCATCAATAGTCATCAATAACCATTATTTTTGCTTCATTAGTTTTTTTATTTTTGATGTTGATAATTAATAATTAAACGGGTTTGATGAACATTTAACTATACAGCTCAGATTTAGAACTCAAGTTCTGAAATTTTAAATCATATCATTACAGATATAACATTTCAAAATTTTTCATTCATATTTCCATGATAAATCACAACGAAGAGATGTAATATTAATATATATATCGTTTATCGATAAAGAATTACATTTTTACACAAAATAAATTACAGATTACTATTAACAGGATAGCCAGGTTAATTTGTAGACAATATAAATACTTTTTGCATAACGTTATTTCAAAAAATATTAAAATAATTTAATAAACTTAAAAATGAACAAATTTATTTACAGTTAAAAATATTGAAAATCCTGACTTGGTCCAAAAGTAAATTCATCTATATTGAATGGAAATTCTTTTTAATGATTATATTGTCACGTAGATTTTTTTTTGTAATATTTATGATGTACAACAATCTAATATACTATAATATAACATTTTTCTGGACCATGGGTTTTAGGTTAGAAGATCAAACGTCTTGACCGGGAAAATAATTTGTGAAACTATAGCTTCGGAAATACGCCATTTTCATTGTAGCCGGTCAGAAGCTGATTTATGAGCAGGCCTCTGTTAGGTGTTCACATATAAAGGTTTGGCCCCAAAAGTCCTATTATTAACGTTGAAACTACCGAAAAACATGGTAAACTTGACATGCAGGTATACTTTTGGTTGTGATTTTTATTATTATTCCAATCCTACATAGTTTTTTTTATATTTATTGTATTCCGTTTTCGATTTAAACTAAAGAAATTAAAGTGTTTTATAATTAAATTGTGTAAATACTTTCAACGGATAATTTTTAGAAAATGATTAAATTGAAAAAAAAACATGAAAAAGAATAATGGACAAAACTGATAAATTCGTAGGTAATTTCATTAATTTGTTTAGGACACGTTTTAAATACAATTAATAATGAAATAATAAGATAAATAATTTTTTATTATATTATTGATTATAATGATTATTACAAAAATCGTGCATAATCAAATTGAATTGTTTTTAATTAAAATATAATTCAGTAGGCTTTTTATTTAATATTATGCTATTTTTCAAAAAATGTTTAAAAAATGTGTTGGTATGTAGATTTTAAAAAGTCAATTTTTAATACAAAAATTTGATGAAAATTTTAAATAAAGAATATTAGAAATAATTGATTTTATAATAATTTGAAATTCTTCACAATTTTATTTTAATTAAATTTAATAATATATACACGTAAGAGTTATACGATAATTTCAGGTTTTTTACGATCCTCAAAAGTATTTTTAAATACAAAAAATGTAATCATTTATGACAATTTACTAATCTTATGTTTATGTAAATAGTCTCATGATTTCTGAAAATGACAATAATAATAATAATAACAACATAGAAATCTAAAATAAGATTTTTCTGTATTTGTGTACATATTTTGGTTCTTAAAAGCCATATGATAGAAATTTTGACTTTTGAGGAATCTTTTTTAATTGAAATAGTTTGATAGCTAATTTACATATTGTTTTTTAAAAATTTTTTTTAAGCAAAAATATTTTTTTTTTTTTTTTTGAAACTTTGTGTTAACAAAGCAAAAATATTAATATAAATTTCAATATAAAATGTATATTTGAATTATTTTATTTAGAACGATTACACTACTAAAAAATCACCATTATTATCGAAATATTGAAACAATGTTGGATTGATCGTTTGTAAGTGGGTGGAGGGGTGATATGATATATTATTCAAATAACAAACAGCTGGTGGAGATATATATTTATATATACATATATATATATATACATATATTATACTAAAAATAGCTGGACCTTGGTCTTTAAGTTTACTTGTCATGATAGGCGTTGATGCGTTAGAATAATGATTATATTATATTTATATGTATATACGTATGGTTTGTATGTGTTTGTGTGTACGTGATCAAAGAAGTTTTAGTTTGGGACCAAAGACCACTTTTGTGCTAAGCTATATTGTTAAATAACACTATAAGCTTATACGGACACACAAAACTCCTCATCTTATCATGTAATACCATAGTTTCCCGATTTTTATACTTCTAAGTTTTATAAGCGATACTAAAAAAATATGTTGTAATAAATTATCACGAACTATTTGTTTAATTTAGGGAAAACGTTATATTTATATTTATATACCTACTGAGTTGTTTCTATTTTTTAATTAAATTTTTAGAGCTTTGATATATTTCGATTTTATAAGATTTAAATGTGGAAAATCATTCATTTTATAACATGTTTTATTCAGAATAAAACTAATTGACAAGAATTAAATACACTTTTAAAACTATGTGATTTGATCTAAATTCATTCTGTTTAGAACTAATTAGATATTATTATTCTCTTTTTACGGTATATAGTAAGAAGTATTTCATTGCTATACGATATGGTAATTTATTTCGTTTGAGTTAGAAATTAAACGCTGGATTAGAGAATAATATTGTGTGTATTTAATTACATTATAATGTAAATTTTTTTTCTTTACGTAATTAAATTTTTATTAATTCATTTTTTGTAAATAATTTGTAAATTAGTTTATAATGTACATATTTAAACAATTATAACATTATTATTATAATTAATTTAAAACGCTTTATAATTTTTAAATATATTTAATTGTTCATTATTTTTATAATAATTATTATTATTATTACCATTGTTATTAAATGTTATAAAATCTTGACATTTTGTTGTATTAACACGCAATGATGACATTTATAATTATAGTGATAGAAATTAAATAAAAAATATTATATAATAACTTATTATTGTTGTATTGATATCAAAATAAAAATGTTTAACGTAACATTGAATATTCAGGGGAAGTATAATATTTGCTTGTTATTGTGTAACAATTTTTATTTTTATTAAACAAATTTTATTTGACATTAAAAACATGGATTTTTTATGCTCGTACTAGGAATTAATATAAATTGTATGCATGACAAATGTTATATTTTATGATGATAAAAATATTTGATTGAAGCACGGAAATTTCTTAGTTTTCCTGAAGATCAATTTCGGAAAAACTTTAAAATATTAAAGTAAAATCGTAACGTGTTTTGTGTATATATATATTTTATGGAAAATGATTAAATAATACAAAATAATTTTAAATATTTTTTTTTAGCTTCACGCAGGTTCATATTTACAATATTACATTATTAAATATTTTAATAAAAATATAATCTCATTAATACGTCCGACTTAAATGTATTAATTAAATATAACATTTTATTAATTAATATTATTCATTTAATCTTCAATTTTACTTTTTAACAGCATGTTTTCAAAATAAAAATTAACAAAAAAAATTTGAAATTTCGTACAAATAACTTATTTTACAATATTTACAATATATATAAATTGTAAAATTAATTATATATATATATATATATATTAATAATTAATGACATTGATTTTTAATTGTGATAAATCTGTTGCTCAACATTCTTAAATATTTACTTAGTGTAATAGTCCCAAGATTCTTTTTAAGGTACAACTAATGCATTTCTTTCCACCGTTTAAATGAAAAAGCTACTGAGCCGATCTATATACATCAAAATAAATGATTTGGAAATAGTTTGAACATGTTAGTTCAACATGTATGAGTCTCAACGTATGAGAAATTCATCAACATTTTTGGTAATTTTTTTACCAAAAATGAATCAAAATGATTATATATATTTTTAGTTGACTTTACTACTTTAAGCATTTTGCGTTGATCATAATATAAGCTATAAGAATTAAAAAAAATGTTGTAACTTGTAAGTAGTTAAGTGCTTGTACATTTTTATAAGATATTATATTTTTATGTTATGTCAACGCGGTTTACATTATAATATGGTTATTGCGATTTTTGAAATATCCTACCTACCATATTCAACTTGATAAAAACATGTGAGATAACCCGAAGAAATATTTTTTAGTAGAAGTAACTATAGATATAACTATAGATTTCTATTAATGAATCTTATTATTACTATTCCTTATAAATTTATAAAAATATTATGTAACTGATTTAATTTGAACAAAACGTATAAAAGTAATTAAGTTAATGAGCCATGTATCAACTGGTATTACAATGTTATATTTTATTTTGACCTGTTAATGACTATTCATAAGATATATAACATTGTTTTTAAATGTTATCTACAATTTGTGAAAAACAAAAATAATTTACGAACTGTGTTTAATATTTTATATACCATCACATCACCAACATCAATATTGTTTATCAATTGTCATATTATAAAAAGAGTTAGTTTAGATTTGTTGATTAATAGAAATCAATAAAGTCATTTAATATTATGTAGTGATATTAGATTTAGATATATATATTATCTTCTTATTGTAAATATGTGTTCAAAATCAAAAATATTAATAATATTAAAGGTTTTTTGGAACTTTAATTGAATAAAAATAATCGTAGAATTTTAAATAAATTTATAGGAAAAAATAAATTGGAGACATAGTTTATCAACATCAAAATGTATGTCTTTTGAATTTTGATAATGGATATTTGACTTTAGAGTAAACGTTATATAGATATTTATTATAAAATTTATTTATTTCTTTAGGCAATAGTTAAAGTGTATTTCATAATTAAAGATTTATTATAAATATAACGTAAGAGCTTTATATTTTAAATATTGGATATGGGAGCTAATCAGAATATAAAATTGCGATAATTCTGGACTTTAAAAGAAAGCTATCAAATAAACTGCATAAATTGAAATATGACTAATATTGACTAATATCTCATAAAACCTTAAAATAAATACATATTTAAATACATGTAATGTAAAATTTTTAAATTGGTTGAACCGTAAATTCATTATTTTAAAATTCGTTTCTTTTAAGACAACAATTTTACATAGAAAAAAAGAAAAAACAATTTCAAATTGCAATGTAGTTACTGAGTTTTTATTTTATTTATTGATATTCAAAAGGTTTATTGTGTTAATGGAAAATATATTGACTGTTAAATGTCCATTAATAAAAAAAATGCGGAAACCATCCATTATAACATAATAATTTAAAATTAATTTTTTTTCCAGTAATTTGATAATGATAATAATTTATAAACAATCTTTTTTAAATAAAAAGTCCCGTAAAATTATTGGACACCTATTTAATATTATTAATTTTGTTCAAGGCAATGTTGAATTTTTTTTAAAATTTAAAACAATGCAAATTGATCATATTCCACAAAAAATTCTATTGATTTGATATAATTTAATCAATTCTACAGTAAATTACCAATAAAAACTTAATAATATAAACTAGTTTATGGATTTTTATTATTTAGATTGCAAAGGAACGACGAAAGTTTGTTTTGTAAAAACTGATGTAATTACAGAAAGTTGGTCTGTTTCCACAGTATTTTCATAATTTTTTATTTATGCATTTTGAAAAAAACTGGACAAGTTTAAAATAATACCCTTCTTAAAATATCATCGTATTCAAAATGTTGATTTGTACAAAATAAAAACGTTTCATTGTTTTTAGACTATCAGCATTCATTGTTTCAGCCGACGAGTGACGTAGGTTTTTCGGATTGGAATCAATAAACTAATGGAATAAATAATTAAGTTTCTATTATTTGTTTGATTATATTCATTATTTTCCTAGGATTTTCCGTGAAAAAACGTATCTACCTAATATTATACTTCGTATTCGTCAATAGGAAACAGCGGCTATTCATAGCATTTTAATTAACGACTGCTAAAAGTAAAATTTTTCTCACGGTACTTGTCAATTGAATATTGAAATGTTTATTCTGACGATCGGTTACGCATATGAAAACAGAGCCCTAAAAACAGCACTGGAAAGTCATTTGTACACCGTTGTATACTTACTTCTCACCATATGCGCGCGTCAATGTGCGACTGTATTTAAACACGTTTGTTTAATGTCAGTGTGTGTCAGTGTCGCTGTTGCTGTAGTGATAAAGTTGTATGTTTTTCTTATTGAGCGATATTTCTCACGGCAAACCACATGCTTGTGTAAGTCGGATGAGCACCGGTGGAGATGAGGCGTGCTGCTATGGTGGGACGAAATGAAATAACAAAAATAAAATAAATCGCCCCCCATGTGTCGTTTGTCTTTTAAACGCTCCAATGCCTCCCTACCACTTATCTGTTTGATCATTACGATTCCTTTTCTCCACGTTGCGCCATCTTACCGTACGGGAAATGCTTTCTCTTCCACCGTTTTCGATGGTGTTTTTTCGTCTTTTCTTCGTTAACGTCATTTCGGGTTCTAGTGGATTACTGCTGCCGCGCCACCAGTTACCGCTACTACCTACCATTCATACCACCGTCACATAGCAAGCACCGATCCACGCTGAAATGTGTTGCCTGCAACCATAATGCTCTTCCGCATCTTCGTGGTCATTGGAACTGTACCAAATTTTGCCGGCTTTGCGTCGGTTTCGGTTCTTCGCGAATGGGATTTAACTTAAGTCAGAATATGCCACGTTGATAAAAAGAGAGTAGGATTTTAATCGATGATATGGTCTAATGTCTATCCTGTTCTCCTTCCAGAATTGACCAATGGAGTATAATGCTATGTGTGTATTATTTTTAGACATTTTTTTTCATTATAATTAATTCGAAATATTCGTTTATCAACTAAAAATATTTTGAATATGTTACATTTCGTATTTGTCATGGCTTGCTCATCTATTATGTTTTGATAATATAACAAATGAAAGTTTAACGTATGTTTTATTTATTGTTATAAGTGTATGCAGGTTAATCTTGAGAGGAAGGTAGTCAATTTTACAACGTTTTACTAATACAAAAGTATGTACTAAATGATTTGAGACCCTATTTTATTTTTTTGATCTTCTAAAAAAAAAAAAATAATAGTAATAATTATTATTTACTTAAAATTAAAACATAAAAATATCTCAAATTTTCTCAAAACGATCTTTTAATTAATAAAAACAAATAAATAAGTGGTATTTAGTGACATGTGTAAGGGAAGAGGATTAACTGTTTTTCCCACTATAGGCATTTTTAACATAACTTACATTACATACCTACTATATATTTAATGCATTATAGATTTACACTCAAGTATAGTAATTAGTAATAATTTTTTCATTATCTTGGAAAAATTTAGTCAATGAATTTTAAATTTGATTTCTGGGGGATTGTGGGGTTTGGCTTTTCAACATACATTCTACTTTAATATTATATATCCATGCGTCGTTAGAAATATCTGCGCACGCCACTGTTTTTAATGTTATTGTTTATTGATAAACTTTATTAGTTATTATAAATTAAAAATATAATATCATATTTAAACAAAAATAATGAAATATATTTTTCTTACTTAACACTATTAAAATTAATATTCTTAGAGTTTTATTGTGCGTCTTTGTGTAGAAACCACATAATCAATGTGACGGAAAACTGCATAGTAGAGGTCTCTGTTGACCTCCTTCCTTTTTATATACATCGATGTGTATTGTTTTCTGTTTTGTAGTATATTCCTTATTTAACTTAACTGAACTTTATCATTTTGCAACAAACTAACTTAGGCAATAAGCTTTATGAGTTATGATATAGAACATATACTCATATTGTTCAAGTTGTTATTTTTATTTTCATAACATTGTTTGGGTAATTTTTTCATTTTTTATAAAAAGGTAACATAAAATATCTAAGTTGTCAAATATAATTCAAATAAACATTTTTTTTTCAAAGAAAATATTACTTATAAGCAGGGCTTGGAAGTTGTAGCACTAAAAATGTTACTTTTTAGCTCTTAAATATGCACTTAAGAACTCCAAAATATGCGCTATAAATAGCACGAAAAATCAAAACAATATGAATTTAACTTGAAAAAACTATAATTAGAATTATAATTATTGTAATTTTACAATTTTATATAAAAAAATTAAATTAAATTTTACAATTTTATAAAATTGTTGGGCTCATAGACGTCTGGAATTTTCTGGACTGGTTGAATTATTAACTGTTAACAAAAATGTTAAATTATTTTTAATATGCTTGTAAAAGTGTACTTATAATTAAATCATCTTCATATTTACCTTGGGAATTACACTAGATTATTAAATGTTTTCTTATATTTTCGAATTTTTAAGATCTGCGGTTATCTGATATTATAGTTTTGTAAGTGGCAAATGACCTCTCAACGTCAACGGACGTTATTGGAGCGTTCTTAAAAAATACCAAGTCGTTACTATTTAAATCTTCAAGCAGCCTGTCTAGATTTCCAGATGTTTCTTCGCCCATTAAAATATAAGATATTTTTATTAATGTCAACAAACCACCATTTTTTTCAAGAACTTGGTGTAACTTTTTGTTCACAGTTTTCCCATTCTGATCACTCAAAGTTTCGAAGCTTCTTTTAATATCTTGAACTACTTCAATTGACTTCGACAGTGGTAAATTTTGCTGTTGTAAATTATCAATAGCTGTAGTCAATTTAACAAAGTTTGATTATTACGTAAGATATACGTAAGATTATTTTCTAAACCAGGTTTTACAATATAGTGTTGTGCATCTCTAATACTGATTGCTTTGTTTTTATCTAACATGGAAACAATATATTGTATAATCCTGAAATTCTCACAATAATAAACTGGGGCATTTATCCAACTTCCCAACGGGTTGAGAATCTGGGGGTAATCTCATGTTTAGTTCTTCTGTTTCAAATAATAGTAAACGACTAGTTGCTTTTCTGAACATTTTTTTCACACTCGAAATGATTTTGTCGACAGTATTAAATTGAGCTCTTACTTCTTCCGCAACCCTGTGAAGTCCATGAACGTCATATGTTACATGAATCATTTTTGTGTAAAATGATTTCAGAACTTCACCTGCTTTAACCATGTAAGGTGCGACGTCGGATAAAAGTAAAAGCACGTTATTATGGTGGAGACCACCTGGCCATAGTATATTCATCGATTTATCGAAAAGTTTGCAGATGGTAGAATGGTTAACTTTATTCAATTCAACAGAATTAAGTAAAAAAATGTCACCTACACAATGTTCTTCAAGAGTACCAGCAATTAAATTTGTAATGAAACGACCCTCTGCATCAGTCGTCTCATCAATACTGAGCCAAAATCTCTTGTCAGAAATGTTTTCTCTGATTGCATTTTTGGCCTCCGTGAAAATATCATCTACATATCCTTTGCATAATGTAGCTTCGCATGGAGTTTCATTTTTTGTATATGTTTCTAAAAATGTTTTTAATTTTGGATTTAATAGTTTGTTCAATGGAATGTTTGCGGAAAAAAAAGTTTCACACAAATCATTATCAAATAATGATTTTTTAGAGATGTTAACTGTCATTAATTATAAGTTTCTTTGTTTTTGTTCTTTACATCGATTAATGTCCTTGAGATGTTTGACAGTTTTTAAATGTTGAGACACGTTAAATTTTTATCGGAACTTACTTTAGTTTCACAAATTTTACAAAATAAAATACTCGAATCGATTGTAAAAATATAAGAACCGAATTCATCAACATAACTACGAAGGTGATTTAATAATGTTTTTTTTTCTTTAGGCATTTTAAAGTGATTTTAAAACATGGGATTAGATATACGTTTACCTTTACACACATACGATAACGGCAACATCGAGTATACTAAAATTAAATCTTGCAATTGACAGTCGTCAATAAGTACATTAAAATGTTTACACGGTCAGATAAATGACGGCGGTCGACGGACAACTAAAATAAAATCATTGTGTAAGTAGTATGTTTATTGTTAAATAATACGACGATAACGCGGACACGAAATACGACGAATCCGATGATTGCAGTACATTTGACACGATTTAAAAATAACTAAATTATTGGAAACGAACGGAATAGTCCGCCGTCCGGTATGATCAGCGATAACAACTGAAATGTACTACTTTGGATTTTGTTAGAATATTCAAATTTGTAAGTATTTGGTCCAAAATCTTATTTTTTTCAATAAAATTTTGTTTATTTCCTATTTATATAATAATATGACTGTAAATATCTCTTAAAACTCAAAATTAGCGAAATAGCACTAAAAACCACAAATATGCAAAAATTAGCAAAATAAAATTTCGTATATTACATCAGGGAAGTGTGAAACAAATTTGTATCTTACTCTGAATGTTCTAAGACTAACCAATATTAATATGCATTTGCTACAACTTTCGAGCGCTGCTTACAAGTATAATAGGTACAATTTGTGTCTTAGTTTTCATTATTTATTTTTAAAAAGTTATAATTGTTTTTGAAGAAGTTCTAAGTTGTTGTTTTCTACAGTATTATAAATAATATATAAGGATATTCTCTAGAGGTTAAGTTAGTATATTGATCTATTCACTATAGTTCAATTCATTACGTAAAGAGGTTTAGTAGGTTATCGGTGAAAGTTGTACACATTACAATTTTAAGATACAGAAAGTACTCGATATATTATACAATTGTAAGTTTAAACATTTCAAGTGGTTACATTTTTTTAATCCAATTAAGAAACTTTAAAACAAATGTAAGGGACACATTTAATTTATCTAGCAGATATCATAACCGGGCGCGGATTCAGTGCGATGCGAAGAGAGTGGTTGTTCCCCTCCCGTAGGCTGTGTTTTACTTGGGAAAAATTTCTAATAAAATTTTTTTTAAATATACTTGTAACATTATCAGTGACCACTGTATCAGCAGAACGCAATTTTTCATTTCTACGGTGGATAAAACATGGATGAGATTAAGGATACCGGACGATCGATTGAATGGACTGTCTTTATTATATGAATTATCACACACGTTAGGTATAACCACGTCACACACACACGCACACACTTTATTGTGCAATATTCGTCTCCTCGTTATATAAATCTGAATCCACACCTGATCATAACAATACATTTTATAACTAGAGAAATACCAAAATTATTATACTTATAGAAAAGATTTCAATGAATATTTAAATATTTAAAATTTGTCCAGTTTTCATATGATATACTTTTCATTACTTTGAAGGTTTCTGAAATTTAAATTTAAATTATAAACATTGACATATGTAAATTATAAATATTTTAATTGTAAAAAAAAAAATGTTATTATTTTAACAATTTTAATATTATCCATGAAATATTGTGTATCTCATAATTTATTATTAGTTATCTATAAATAATGATAATCTTAAAAAATTAGATTGCACCATGTCTATATCTTCACTATGAGTTTATTTAATTTTTTATCCTCCACTAAGTTTGCTTAAAATATATTAGATAAAGCAATAATAATAAATTATATCCTTAAAAATATAATATACTAACACATATGATTCGCATTAAATATTTATATTTTTTAATTTAATCATGTTTTTGTTATTGTAAAGAAAATTTTGATACTATTATTTTGAAAATTAAAATTATGTATCGATTATGAAATTAAAAGCTATAAGAATTTTAATATACCATACATATATACTTCTGAGAGAAGTTTTTGTTTACGATTTACTGAGATATTTAAAAAAAAGAAATGATCATTATATTTTAATATTTAAATATTGATATGAAATTAGTATTATTTTACTTGTTGCTATGAAAACAATTTATTACATGATGAGTTTTTGTGAAATCTTATGACATAAATGTATTTATTTGTCTAACATATTTTTTCTTAAATATTTTGCAAGTCTTATAAGTATATAAATTTTATGATTATTTTATGTATTATTTACTGATACTATAACAGCAATGACTTTTTAGTTTTATAAAATATTATAAAATCAAAATAAATAATAATAAGCCAGACAGGAAATAAATATTAGGTATAAGAGCATTAGGATTTGGTTTTACTTCATTCATCTCGGCATAACAGTTATGAATTCAAAAAGACAAACAATTTAAAAGACACTTACATGGGAAATTTACCTATAATTTTTTTATTACACTTAGATTACATTAGACTTAAGATTTTTCTAATGTTCTTGAAAACTTTAAGGAAATTTTTAGTTGAAGTAACATCTGTGTCAAGTATATTATTAGTTGATTGGAATATATAGACTACAAATATAAGTATGTTAACTACCAAAAAATACAATTTTAAATAAAATAAAAATATTCAAAATTGTACATGAACAATTCTTTTTTCTAAACTATGTATATATTTAATTATATTCTGTATGAGTTTACATACGTTTTGCTCAGTTATATAAATATGCTACGAAACTATCTCGAATTTAATTTAAACACGAATTAATATACTTATGTATCTTCCTTTTTATTAGTTTTGAATAAATATAAATAAAATATATAGTTTATTTCTTTACATTACATTCTGATATATTTTATTGTTGATTTTAACTTGTTTTGTGTTTAGTATCACCACGGGTAGGTTTTAAATATATTATACAATACAACCTTATTTTTTTTCTATTATTTTAAATAAATGTATATTTGTTTAGGAATAGGAACAATTATTAACAAAATAACCTCTGCTTTAAACTAATTATCTGGGAACAGTAGTGTGTATTAACTATTATAAAAAAATAAAATCTATCTTAGTATTAATTATCAGATCAATTATAATTGAAATAACGATTCATGAATAGAAAACGTTAAAATAGTGTTTCCACCATCATATTGTATCACATTCTTGACACAAACATTACAAATCATACTCATATTAAGATTTAGTAGTGAAAGTAAAAAAAAATTTAACACGGTTTTTTGAGATGATGAAAACTAAAAGTAAATTTTCGAGTGTAAGAAAATGTATATTATTACATATTATTACATTATACTCCTTTATGAATCCTATGTAACTTCTGATCTTTAATTTCTACTTGAGTGTATTTTTTGGGAGTTCCAAGTTTTTTTTTTATGTAAAAAATATTGGTGAAGTACGTCGCAGAACTATGCGTGTATGTTAACATATATACATTGTATAATATTTTTAGTGCATCCGCCAGCCAATATTATATGTAAAAAAATATTGTATAAACTGTTTACACAGCCAACTATTTTAATTTTAATAGTTGGTCATATTATTATTTGTAATGATATTTGATTGTCAATAATAATATTTATGCCTTTCTCATAGTGTTTTACATGGATATATAGGTAAATTAATTCTCTTTGTAGTGCCGTACTAATGAGTTGTGTTATTAAATTTAATTAATTTGTTTCACTAGGATTTAGAATCTACTCTTTTACTTGTCACATAATCTACTCTAATATCAATATACGTGAGATGAAAGCGTATTTATAAATTTTAATTATTTTTTATCACTTAAATTATAATATGCTTTTTTTCGTTACTTAATTGTGTTGGAATTTACACTTGTTATACATAACTAAAAAAAACATTATTTAGAACTATTTAACATTTCAATTATAAAGATTAATTAATATTATATAAGTAATGATATTTATAAAATTAAAAAACAGAAGTTATTTTGTTCTTTTTCTATAGTTTAATCACTAAAAGCTCTGCGTATATCGTAGTGTATATAAAAATAATAATAAAAATAAGTAAATAATAAACATAGGAAATACGAATAACAAAATTATAAATTGAAAAAATTAGTTATTTAATTATCCAGCAATAATTGTGTAAAAATGGTAAAATATCTTATATGTATGTATAGTTTGAAATCATGTTAATAATATAAGGGTATGTTTATTTATATAATATTAGTGCGTGAAAATGCGACAGTTGAATATGAAGTAAAATATTTTATACTTGAGTTAATTATAATTTGTTTAAAAAGTTAAAATGTGATAAAAGTTTCGATTGTAGTCATTAAATATTTAATATATTTTATTGTAATATTTCTGATCTGAATAAATAAATTAGTAATAAAATTCAAACTTCATATTACTTGATTCTGTTTGGTCTAGGTTTAGTACGTTGAGTTTTTATGAAAATTTAGGTTTGACCTATAATAATATTTAATTGTTTTCCATGTCTTTACTAGATAGCTTGAAAAAAATTAAGACCAGAATTTTTAGTAATTCCAGTGCGGG
Source organism: Schlechtendalia chinensis (assembly GCA_019022885.1). Classification (NCBI taxonomy): domain Eukaryota; kingdom Metazoa; phylum Arthropoda; class Insecta; order Hemiptera; family Aphididae; genus Schlechtendalia; species Schlechtendalia chinensis. The sequence goes on from CM032339.1 coordinate 51,879,026, forward strand.
TATATTTTAAGATTGTTACGTATTACTTACATGCCATCTGATTTGGTTGGTAATCAACATAATCATATCTTTTCCATAAATTGTATACATATTTTATAACTACGACCATACAAAAATAAGTTCATATTTCCATTTTTATATCCAATTGCTTATTTTGAAAGTATTTTTTATTTTACAAATCAAGGGTTTACTTTGCACCCTGCTACTACCTGAGGTTTTTTATACAATATCCACCAAGAGATCTCTATCGGCCCGGCATATACTTTATGGACGATTTGATTCGAAATCTGGTCCTGTACGGTTAAATTTAAGTGGTAGGTCAAAAGGGGTAGAGAAAAGTCGCCGGTCTGTATCCGGTGGACGAGCAAGGAAGGAGGTATTTACACGGAATTCGATAATTTGTTCGGAAACCAGAGAGAAATTCAATTTCCGGTCCTTCGTAGACATAAATTCGAACAAGTGAGCAGAGGGTCTGATTCATAAGTTTACTCTACTTCGTTGATACGTCGCATACATGCATGCGTGTGTGTTTGTGTGCATGCGTGTGTGTATTGAGTGGGTACGTTTAATATATGTATGTGTACACACCTGTGGTATATAATGTTCACCCTAATTTCACCGTTGAATTATTTCTTTAAAGAAATGATCATTATATTTTAAAAGTTAACAATTTACTAAGTACTCAGTTATTTTTCAGAGTCTCGTACAGACTATAACGCAATAAATGTGGTTTTAAGCTTTTTATTTCGTGATAGTGTACGTCGCAAATATAATTCGTTCGGAATAAAATATAATCGAATAATACTCGGATATGATAAGTATTTAAATCTATTTATGTAATAAGAGGCATTACACATTAAATTAGATTTAGTTATAACTAAAAATAAAGCTATTTAGTTATTTATTTATTTAATTTATTTAAGGTATGTGATGGGTATGTTATGAAGGTATGTTATATACTTTATTCTGTATACAATAAGCATCAACTACTAATAGGAAAATACATAGTTGTTTTACTTGTTAACCTTTATTCTTTGTACACATATTCACGTTTAAATACTGAAGTGTGGTCGTAAATCTACGGAACCAAGAGAAGAGTGTAATGCTAGAAGTGCAAACAAACGCCATTAAAAATATTTGGAGAATCTGGAAAGTATGTAAAAAATGTTTAATAGTTCAGCCATTTAATCACATTTTCAATCATCATAACGTTCGTATATTAAAAGTTGATTATTTATTATATGTTCCATATTGTATCCGAAATTCTTGGTATTAAATTCATAATCTACGTTTTTATGGAACTTATTGTAAGTTTATTATGTTTCGTGGTTTTTAATAGAAATTTTTTTCAAAGTTTCACATGTCATACCGTAAGTTTGTTCTTTTACATAAAAAATGTAATATGTTTTTGAATAATAATAATAGTATATTGTATTATTATTGTCATTAGTATTATTATTATTGTTGTTTGATTTAATCGAATATTCTTGTTTCGCGTTCACAACGGATTCCCGAGTGAATGCCAAACTACTGATACCTCTGCTTACGTTCTACTACTTTTTCCTGGGATTCGGGCCATAAACGAGACGATGATCCCATGAGAGTTAGGTTGGAAAGGGATGAACGAAAAAAAATATACATACGTACATTCATCCCGGCCGTGATTTGAATAATAATAATGTTACACCGTTGACGCTATGCCGATTTTTTTGGTCTCAAATGCCGTATTTGTTTATTTACACTGGGAATGAACGGTTCACGTTCCGATTGGGAATCTTGAATTAAATGGGTTATTTACCTAACCGATAAATATATATATATATATATATATAATATACTGTGCAAATATTTATTTTTATTTATTTCGAATTGTTATTACAGTAACTGATAGGTTGGTTTTGTTAGAATGAACGATTTGCATGTATATTATCATGTATGTTATTTTATAAAAATACAGCAGAATTATTAATTTTAAAATAAGAAATAAAAATGAAACTAAAATGTATTATTTTATTTCAAATTGGAAAGTATTTTATTCTATATAATTATTGTTTGTTATTACTTGCAGGTATATAACGTGTATTCAGGTAGATTTGAGAAGTGGGGAAAAATATAATGATTTTAATGAGTTAACAATAAAATATTAAATTAAAGTTGATATTAATTTTATATTGTTGGTGATATTTTTATTAATTAATTAATATTTTTTTCAGGTAAGTTCTATAAAAAAAATTATTCTATTCATAATATAATTGTAAACTATGAGTGTTGAAAAAATAATTATTGAATAATACAAATTGAAAAACATGTCATAATGTTAATGATAGTTGCGTTTTAATTCAACAAATTAAGAGATGTAATTTATTTACTGAAAAAAAATGATTATTTTTTCTACTTCAATTCACAATTTACTCTGTCATTTCATTACTTGCTGATATTTCTATTACTTTATTAGCTAACTTTTGAAAATTAAATTAAATATTAAAAATACTTGTGTTAATTTTATCACAATAATTTTATTCAGTTCAGTGTTCCCGTTATTTTCAACTTGTTTCAATTTTATTGTCTAATAATGAATTTCGTGTATATGGTTATATATTTTTTTGTTATTAATATATTTAAATAATTATCGTTTGTCAATAGCTTATATATGAAAATTAGTAAAAAAATAAACTGAAATCAAATGAAATCACTACATTGAACTATAATATAATTTTATAATAAATAAATGGTTGGTTACAGTTTTCTTTTCAGTGAATGCAACTTTTATAATTGTAATACCTCTACACAAAACATAAAACCAAAATAATATTATGCTCATAAATCTTATTTTTATAAATATATTTAATACCTAAAAATTCTCTTAATAAAACGTTATTTTAAAATAAATATTGTTTTCACAGTTTACTCTAAATAAGTAATATAATAATTTTTGAAATAATAACAAATAAATAATTTGATAGCATAAAAAATAAAAAAAAAAAAAATGAGATTGGGAACGCAAAGAATGAGAAAATTCATAAATATTAAATTTATTAAAATATTTTATTGCCATAATCAAAATTAGTTAATCTCGCATTTCGATTTGCTTGGCAAATCAATTTAAATTGCATAGTTTATTAAATGTTGCGAATGAATTTTGTTTTTGTAAATCGCATATTTGTACGTCATAAATACCGATTATAATATCTAATTCTTTTGTTGTAGTGTTTTTAGAAACAATAGTCAATAACTATATACACTTATTAGCGAAGTTTAACTTGAAAATAATATTTTACCATAGTTCAACATTTCATTGTATTTCTTTAATTTATTTATTTAAATATAATTTTATTATGTAAATTAATTTTTTTTTCACAAATATGCTGACTATAATTTTTTCAAAAAATGTAATATCAGGATTGTAATTCAGCTTACGTATATAATTTAAAACTTGATCCTTTTTTTGATGACTTCGATACTAGTATATTTGATGAAATAGAGTTTTTGACCACAATAAAATTATTGTTTTCGAAATCAATGATTTATCGTTACTTTCAAATTTTAAATAATAATATATCTCCAAAAAATTGCCGAAAATTTACTGATTTACTCGAATTAACATCCACAGTCTCTCTACATTTTCATTTCTTATTAAATTATAAAAATTATTTTATTTGTTTGATTTATTTATTTATCTAGATTTGATGAATGATTTATTATAAATTAAAGGATGAAAGATGATGATGTTTCCTTAGTGTATTAAATCCACGATTGGTGTTCGAAAACCCTTTGATATAAACATTGTAATTTGTTTATGTACCGTGCATGGTAATATTGTCATTTTGACTTTAGGATAAATGTATATATATATATATATATATATAACAATGTCAGATGAGCTTTTAATGTTTATTATTCAAGGTTATAAGCTTTTGAGATAAACTAACTTCTTTAGAAACTTCTCACTGCTTTTACAATAGATCCTACATTAGCTTCTGTCAATAGCAGTGTGAACAATTTTCAACTATGAGACAACTATAAATATTTTGCTACAACTACCACCACTTAAATTGAATTATACCGACCCATTATGGCATTATCTAATAATTTAGTTACGTTATACGTCTTGCGTGGCTCAATAGCAGTGTTGATCTGTGCAAATAAATAATATGGGTATCAATATATTATCATTAGTGATCAATATCCATGTCCCAATGGACCAAAGCCCAAGATCCAAAAGGTAACATCACCTAATTAGTCATGAGATCACCGCCTCGTGAAATAACGTATCTCGTCGTCATTGGCTTTTGAAGTTACTTTTGTTGTTGATGTGATACGATAAAGTTATAAAATGTTAATGTTTATAATTTTGAACATATAAGTAATGCTGTTGTGTATTAGTTAATATTGGGTAATCTGTATGTACTTCTGAAATTGCTTGAATAATTTGGTCAATATCAAAATTATATAGTTGGGTAACTTTATTTATTTAACGTATGGTTTGTGATTACAAAAGACTACATACAATAGACTAATGGTAATAAGGTAACATACAAATACAAATAAAATAAAATAGAACAATATAAAAATAAAATAAAATATGTAGTAATATAAATAAAAGTGAATACTATTATTGAGGTAATGAATTAGTATATTTGGTATTAGAGTTGGAAATCTAGTTTCTCCAGTAATTGAATAAATGTGGGTTGGGCTGTGAGAGAGTAGATTTTAGTTCTCTGATAGGAGTGGCTCGGACATTCGAAAGCGGTGTGGTCGATGGTCTTCCTCTCTGCACCGCAATCACATTCCGGTGAATTTCTTATGCTCCATTTGTGCAAGGAGTCTGCACACTTACCATGGGAAGTACGGATCCTATTAAGCGTGCACCATATGTTGCGTGACAGGTCAAAGCCTGTGAGTGTATGTCCTGGTGATATCTTGCACAGGAGGTTGTCGTGCTTTACCACAGCTACCCATGTTTGTTTCCAGTTGGCCATCATTTAGAAGTTAGTGTTAGTTAAATTTATTGCTGTTTTATTGGGGGATTTTTAGACTTAAATCACTTTTTGACCGCATCGTCAGTAAAATTGATGATGGGTAGTTCGCGGTTGATATTTATTTTTAAGAACTCTTTAATCAAGGAATTAGTTCTTCGAAGTGGTGAGGGGGCAATTGTTGTTAATGTTGGAAGCCAGTTAGGTACCTTAATATAATACGTGTTTAATTAAATTTTTTTGATTGTAAAAAATTTAATTCGTCATGTAGCATGATTTTTCTGTAGCTTGTTCATATTTTTTTTATCTACAAGATAAATTTAAATGTTATTGTTGTTATTTCGATGTATGTTATTTATAATATTATTATTATACTGTATAGTATGTTAAGTAAACATTAAATTATTTAAACTGTAAGTTGAAGGTTTTTAAATTGCATTGTTTGTTTTGTATACATACGAATTTATTTTGACTAATTGTAGTTTAGCATTTTAATGGGAAATGTAATATTATAAAAGATATCTTTCAGCTTTTACTATTACTTAAGATCATTTATTTCAGATTTAAAAAAAATGTATAGGTAGATACAAAAACTAAACAGGAAAGAATAGAAAATAGATATTTTAAATATTGAGCTCTGATCGTTCCTTTAGTCATTATCTATAACGACTACTCATAATATTGAAAATGTCAAATTATCGATATCGATCGTAAAATATACATTTATTTTATAATCAACTATAAGTTACTTGTATTTAAAATTATTATTATCGAAAGCATTATAATTGTAGATTCATGGTTTTTTGTTAAACATTTTTTATGTTACTTAAAATATTAATTGTTTCTTAGAAAAATAATTTTTTTCAATTGCTCAGTGTAAATAATAGCGTAAAACATTTTTTTAAACTTGAAAACTTAGTAACTTAAATCGTTTTTAATGTAAAGATGGTTTTTAAATTGTAAATATTAAAAATTATAATGTTATATTTTTGATTACTTGAAAAAAGAAATTTAGACTTATATGTGCGTATTACTCTGTTTGTTGATCTCTTAACAAATTATGTGTAATGTATTATGTCCCCTCCGGAAATGTGACATGCAACGGAAATTCAAGGAATTTAAACGGTTTGGCAATGTCACCGGAAATTATGTATGATCCCGGAAAACTTTTGTACTTCAACATTTTGCACGAGGGTTGTAGTTTTAATTATAAACCAACTAAATATTCACCTGTTAACTCATTTATCAGATGAATCCTATTGCAACATATTATTTAATGTTAAAATGTAGAAAAATGATCACCTTATCTTTAGAGATCTTTTTACTTTAATAATTAATGTGAATTTTCTGTATAGAATATTATTATTTTCTATGATTTAACTTATATTGTGACTTTTTGATTTCTATTTAAAAAAATTAAACTGAGTTTATAACTCTAAAACATTTTCTGAATAAAATTTATCTATAAAAATTAACATTGACCGTACATATAATAAAAATTATATGTTCTACGTTTTTTTTTTTTTTTGAAAATTATTAATATTTTCTATGTTTTTTTTATATAACATTATCACAGTTATAGGGAGTATGAATACAAATTTGTTAGGTTAGGTTATTTTTATGTTGTTTAAAGTCTCTTAAATCTGTGTAAAACAGTTGCACATGATGGTTATTTTAACAGATCTGATTCAATGCATATATCATGTTAATTGAGAACATTACATTTGTCTCCAACAATAATTTAAATTTATATTAAAATATGTCTTAAGAAAAGAAATATACCACAATTATATAATTAATTTTTGTTTATAACTTGATATAATATACATTTTGAAATGAATAATTATATAAAATGACAGTTTTTTTTATCTCATACAAAATGCATAGTGTCTACATAAATAAAATTGCGAGATTGATATAGCATATATTTTGTTAACAAATTAGATTACACTACATTAAACATTAAATTTAATTTTACTTAAATTCATTAAAATTATATCTATACTGCAATAAAAATGTATAAATATAAGTAACATTATGATATTTATTTACATTTATTTGATAAAAATAAAAATGGAATTTTTACTAATACAGTTCATTATATATTTATTAATGATTTATAAACATGTTGTTTATATTAATAAACAAGACAGCGAACATTTTTTTGGCCGGTCTGTTAGTCACGATACTTTATGAATAATATTAGTGGATTATTCGATTTTGACACTAACTTGGTCGTCGACGTATAAATTAATTTTTATGTATGTTAATTTGATGTAATGTCTTTTTTAAACTAAATTTTTATCATTGTTTTAGAATGTAATATTAAATTTTCAATATTAGATTTTAGAAAATATATGGATTTTATAATACTTGATATTTTGTGACTGAAAATAGAGAGTCTATATTTTAAAAAGAGTTTTAAGTTATCTGACAACTTTTATTTTTCGTTTTCCATCAACACAATAAATAGTAATTTTTCATCTACAATTCAATGTAAATATTTTATAAATAGAAAATGATTTTCCAATTTTGTTTGATCAACATATTGTTATTTTTTTATTGATATTCATTTTTTTATAATTCAATATTTTTGTCAATAATTTATTCATTGAAGATATTTCAATTCCTATACATTTTAAATTAAAATTTGAATAGTATTTTCAGAAAAAAAGTTTATAATAATTAATATTTTTAATACTCTCTATACTTAGATTTTAAAATTGTAGAATATTTTTATTTGTTTTAGATTCTAAGTGAAGTGAAACATGTATTCAATTTATAACGATGTTCTTTGTTTTTTTAATCTGTGAATACTTTTTCGTGTGAAAAGAATGCTTGAATAAACACAACATTCGTTCTGTTCTAATAGAAAATTATATTTAGTTAGTATTTTATTTGACATATTTTTCGATTTATTCTGTAGTTATCTTAAGAATAATTAGAAAATAAAGAAAAAAAGCACTTTTGAAAATTACAAAAAAAAAAAAACCCGGTGAAATGATTAATTTATTGGTTTTGAACATTGATAATTTTTATTTTTTTTAGAATCTCAAAATGTGATAGTATCTTAGGCAAATACGTATATACTATTTTAATAATATTTTTTTAGTAATTAACTATAATAAAAACTACTAGTGTTATTCAAAATACAATGATTTTTCATTGCTTTCATATTCAAAATAATAATAAAACTAAAATTTGTATTTAAGTAACTCACATGAGCTAATATCCATAGAACACACTGCTCAAAATTTTTTTTTCTTTCAAAATATAACGTTTTTTGTTCAAAATAAAATCATGTTCAAACGTTTTTATGACAAAAAATTAAACATTATAAACCATTTTAAGAAATATTGAAACGAGATTAATAAATAATCAATTAATGTTTTTTTTCTTCTTGGGTTTATTTCCTATTATGTTGAAATTTCTGTTGTCTTGAATGTTATTTAAAAATATTTAATTTTAAAAATATTAAATGATGGCATTTATATTTAAAGATATATTTCTTAACAAATTTTTAATAAATTTACCGATTTAAATTTAATAAACGAATAAGATTGCAACATTTTAATCCCTAAACGTTCATGTTATTAACGTTAAAGTTAAATTATATTTCTAACTGTAGTAGTGTAAACTGCAAACACTATAGTTTTATCATTGGAAAAGTAAGCATACTTTTTCTCCATCTATATGTATTGTAATTCGATCAACCATAGTTATCATAGACGGGTAATCCTCTTGTGAACATCGTGTCATCCTTTGAATTGAAAATCTTATGGTATGTCTTTGGGTTTTCCATTGTAAACAATAATCTTATTTTGAACTATTTACTTTATTTTGATTAAAAATTCCTTATTCGTTGAAGAATGGTTTTTATAGTATTGATTTCAGCTTGAATATGTTATGTAACGAAACGAAATGTCATTATGCATTATATTATATTATGTATCGATTAAATAAAAAACATACAGTATGGTACATGGAAATTTAATTTATTTACCGAGTTATTATTTTAAATACAATACTATTTACAGCGTTAATTATAATATTAATTTATAATATATCCGTTACCGGTTTTTGATAACCGATACCGGTTATCATTTATATATATATGTTTTGTCATTAAATGATTATAGGACTTTCCATGTAACAGTTTAGAGTTATAATAACGATGATATTAACGATAGCAACATAATAAACTTGAATAAACCTATTTATTGAAATTTCTTGCGTCTGAAATACTAGAACCGTACGACGATCACGTTTTGTTATGGATCGCTAAATATATACAACAAGAAGGCAAATATTTATCGTGACGACGACCAGTTCATTTTACATACCTCCTTACAACCAAATTTTACAGTAATGATTATGAAGTACTTGCCTTTTTTTCGCACGCATTTTTATTTACTAACCATTTTATACGACGAAATTATTGTGCGCATAGTGAATCATAGTAGTGTAATTATATAGTAATAATCCGTTTTTTTATTTGTGCCTACACATAGTATCTTATTGAGAATCAATTGAGTTTTTCGAACCTGTTACTTGTTTTCCCTCATCACCAGTTTATTATCATTTGCTCCCCCACGCTTTTTTGGATTTTAACACGATTAATCAATTGTGACAGTGTTTGATTCTACGGAGAACTGTTTCGAAGCATCTTCTCGGAGAAATTTAATTGTGCCAGACATCATGTTTAAGTACTTTGATAATTTACTCCATCTGAATTTAATTTATTTTAAACACGTAAAATATAATACAAAACTCTATAACGATTATACATATATATTTTAATTTATTTATAAATTCAATTTTTTTTGCAATGACCAGTAAAACATAAATACTTCGATATTTTATAATCACAATTATTCTAGTTAAAAAATGCGTCTAAAATATTATAGAACAATTAGTTATTTTATACCAGTTACTACTTATTGGTTGAAAAATGTTTACAAAATGACAATTCTCTATTGTTTATACTATCATACATGTATTGATATATCATTTTGTTGTATACAAATGACTAAGATAAATTTAAAGAATTAATACTATTTCATATACATACTAATATAATTTGATAGCATAATATGTATTCCGTTTATACAATATATATATATATATATATATATATATATATATATAATATTAATAAATATGTTTTATAATTTATCTTAAGTCAATCTTGTTAATATTCTGTGTATATTGTGTTGTACATATAAAATATATTCATTTTTATAAATTTATTGATTGTATTATACATAAATAACATAGAAGTAAATGAATTACTCTAATACATTCAGTTATCTAAAACTATACAAATGGGGAAATAATTTATCATAAGACATGTATCTGGTATTAAATTTATTATTTATAGTTTCTTCCAAAATAAGTTAATTTTATATGATTATAAGATTAATAAATAATACAGCCAAATAAAGTATATTTTTTTCTGTATGTTTTAGAATTAAAAGTTTGAATTGGATTTGTTTACTTTTAATGTACTTAAATTTAAATATATACTTATTTTGTCACAAGGTTAAATTTTAAAATCAATTTATATTTTACAACATTTCTGCTTTAATTTTTATCATAATATTAAGTTAAATAAAAAATAAAATATATTGTATGCATAAAATTAATAAAATAAAATAAGATAATTACGGAAAAGCAATTAAACCTAACATTAAGCACAGAAAAAATTACATAATAAGAATTCGTAAAACATATAATATATATTTAATAATTAAGACGTCATATTCAGTGTTAAAAAATGAATGTGTTTAGTAACACAATATAGTAATTAATTCTTTTGTTAAGGAAGTTTATTTAAACGAATTATATTCTTAAAACACATAAAAAACCCATTTAATACAAAATCCAAGTACTATTAATAACTTATAAGGAATACATTTTTATAACTAAAGGTTTATTATTAGAATAATATATAATTCAAACATAATTGTAATTTGAATAACATCGTGTCAAACATTCCAAAAATAGATGTAAATGCACTGAAATCTGAGTCAAAGTAATACCAATTACATTATCATTAGATTTTAAAGAAATTAAAAAATAAATTGAAATAAAGTAAAAAAAGCATTAAACTCATTATTCCGTACTTATTTTGTTTTATTTTTTAAAATGATATATAAATATAAATATATTAGTAGCTACAATGATTATTATAGGTTTCAAATTTTCAAAAAATTATAAATTTTAATATTTGTTCACGATTTTTGGTTTTACACAGAGAAACTTAAAAAAAAACTATACATGAAATAATAATAAAAAAGTTAACGAGCCGTGTTAATATGTGAATTGTGGTTGCTGTGGATGTCACTTTAAGTGGGACACTTAGACAGAACCTTTAGAATTTTATTATTATTTTAAACTTGAAAGCAATGATAAATTATTTTGTTTGAAAAACGATTTTGAGTGTTGCTAATAGTTTATTATAATTAATGAATGTAATAAATATTTTAAAATATTTTATTTACCTAAGTTTGCATTATATTATCAGCTATTCAAAAATACAAAAATGTCAAAAAAGTTCTTGTTTTTGTTTTTGTTTTTTTATGAGTGTTTGTAATTACACTTAAGAAAACTACTAAGAAAATCGAATAATGTGTAAAATAAAGTACCAACTAAACACAATTTGCTACCGGGAAATAATTCATGTCAAGATCATTCGAGCACTAAACAATACATGTGTTCACAGATACAATTTAAAGAAAACACATCTTTGTAGAACCAATAAATTTTTCGCTTTACTCAGAATCTAAAAACATATAAAACACATATATAAAACTACCAGAAAAAATACAATATACAAATAAATGTATAAAATGTTTTTAAATTTGATGGCGACAGCATCTCGTGAATGAATAAATACTCATAACATGACTAAAAGATTGACGTAAAATGACTGAATACATTTAGAATGTGTACTGTGAAATATTATTTCATACTTTCGGTTTGTATTGATAAATAAACCAATAAGTCAAGTATTACTTTATAAAACCGATTTTAGCTATCACATATTATGATTAAAATTATTTTTAAAAAAGTAGCAATTTTAAAATCAAAATAATTCAAGAAAATATGAAAAATAAAAATTGTTAAAAAGCAAAAATACGAAATACAATTCTATGCATTTTTATTATGCTGCATGAATTTTTACAGTGGATATATTCAAAAATCATCATTATTTTAAAAGTTCTAAGATGAAGTGACTTTTATTCGCAAGTATATGAATATTTATTACGTAATCATTCCTTATTTTATTGCTTTTTTTGTAAGTATATTTTTTGATTACCAAATTTAATGTTGATCATATGCTATTATATTTTTATGACAAGGTCGCTACCAGGAATTTCAGGAGAATTTATCGAACTGTGATAGTATACAGAAAATAAGTGTTTTGATTTTATCAAAATTTAATTGATCAATGTAAAACTCGCCAAGCTTTGAGTGGTTAATACTCAACGTTTTTCTAAAGATATTTTAAAATATACATTTTGTAGTATATAACCTATTTTGTATCCTTTTTAAAACTGAGGATGACTAAACTCAATTTAAGCGGCAACGAAATTATTGGCAACTTATAAATATGATTTTACATTAATAAGTAAAAGTTATATTTTTATATACTTGTAACGTTTTGGTACAAGCAGTATATTTACTTTGCTCGTAACTGTGTTTATGAACACTTATATTTAAAAAAGCCTATGCTTCAGCAATAAAATTGTTAATAAACCACATAGTGGTGGACGTTTAAAATGTATACGTACAAAAGTACTGAATATAATGTTCGACGGAATTCCGTTGTTCAAAATTAAAAAAAAAAAAAATGTAATTTCATGTGTTTTTTTACGTTGCATGAATTGAATTTATAACTATATAAATTAATATTAGACCAATAAAAAAAATAAATGTCTACAACATTCGAACTCTAATTATTACGTTACAAAAAAGTTTAAATTATTATACATTTTCAAAAAAAAACGTATTGGTTTATAATAACTTATAATATTCAAGTAAAGTAAAATATTATTATTTGTAAATTTAATATTGAGTTTTGGAAACTATATCTTTAAAATAAATCTAAGAATATCATTTTCCAAAATAAATAAATTTAACCACACAAAGTTAGTACGTATATTTAATTTAGTTGATAAGAAATAGATTTGAATGATACATTTTATATTATGTAGTTGTTGATTTGTTGAATATATTTTGTGTATCATTATTTAATCACCTTGTTTAGATTATTTACACGTTTAAGATTTCGAATTTGTAGTACGCATACGCTAAATTACTAATTTCAACAAAAGAATCTATATTTTGAAATTAAATAACACTTTAAAATTAGTTTATAAAGTTGTAGCTTAAGTCTTTAATGTTCTTTTAAACTGAATTTTCTAATGCTTTACAAAATGATGAATGTTTACTTAAAAAAAGGTAAGAATTTATTATATTACAAACAAAACAGTTGATGTCTGAATTTTCATATTTTAACACTTTTAAAAAATATTTCAAAACGTGACCCTATAAAAAATCCTTGAAAATAATTATATATATTTGTTTTTTGAGAAAACACTTTAAAACAATATTTAATAAACATATTTGACAAGACAAGACAAGACAAGTTTACACAAATATTAAATACTTTTAATGTACTAAAAGTAAAGACGTGCGATTTTCATATACTAATAAAATAGCTTTACGATTTATTCTTAAAGCACTTTATATAAAAATAATGAATTATTATTATAAGAATCAATATATTATCATTTATCTATTACAATTCACGTGTAAATAATATTTTTTTGTGGTCTTTTAAGTGTTATGATTTACTACACTCAAATCATAATATATGTATAAAAAAAAAATATTGGTTTTTCAAGTAAAATAAAAGAATAATCTACAGACTATTGCTTGTCTGTCCACCCATTTCGCAGTGAAAATCCTTGGAACGGTTGTAAATTCAGTACATTTATTTTTATTTTTACTGGCATTTTTACGATGTTTCTGCGTCACACTATCGCATAATTACTCTCCCTTTTTATTCGTTTCCAATTATATATATATATATATATATATATGTGTGTGTGTGTGTGTGTGTGTATAATGTTTCATTGAATGATCGTCTCGCGTGATAATATTTCACGCCTCTCTTTTCTTCTCTCTCCTATTCTTATCACCAGGTTTAATATTTATGTTATAATAATAACGGGTACGCAGTTAGGGCGCAAAAATTACGGTTATTGCGCTGACGATGAAAAATATACGTGACGACTGTTGTGTATACAGGAAACAGTCGTTCGAATACCTAAATATTATATAAGCGCGTTTACATTGTATTATGTTTATGAATCTTGAATGAAAAGTGGACAATGGTATATAAAAAATAAAAATATAGACTATATTTTATACCATTGATTATATAGATATTTTTTAGGTCGAGGTATATTTATTAACGATTTATTATTATAGATGTATTTCATGGAAGTTCCTATGCACTGATCGGGTGCCTATATTGTAAAGAAATTTATTATTATGTTATATACTTATAGATATTATCATTAAGGTTATAATTATAATTTTCATGATGAGAATAAGAACATTGGCTTATTGTCTTTTTAATTGTGTAATGGTTCGAAATACCATCAGCTACAAAGATTATTCTTAATGAAAAATACAAAAAATATAAATGCATTTTTTTTTTAAATAATTTATATTGGTTTTTTTAAAACTTTTTATTTTTTTAGATTTGAGTTTCATAAAACTACGAATTGTATTTTTTTTAATATTTAAATAGACAATTAAATGACACTTATAATATTTGTCTATTAATTTGTTTTCATAAATTAAATTTTTTCAAATAATTTTATAGTACAAAAACTAATGAATTATGCATAGTAATTTTAAAAAAGATGTCATCTTAAAGCTTCATTTATAACATTTATTTAATAATTTAAGTACTTTTTTATTATTGTAAATTGATGTATTACAAAAAAATAACTAAAAAGATATATATTATTTAACAATATTAAAGATATTCTAAATACTTTAAATACCTTAATTTGTTATTATTATATAATTTTTATACCTTTGAGTAAATAGATACAGGAGCATAGTCTTTTATTATTTGATATGAAGAAAAAACAATTTTCCAGTAAATTTTAGATAATACAAATATGTAATAAGAAAATGATGAATCGCCATATGAATTATCTGTAGTGTACGTCATCGAAATAAATGAAAATGTTGTATGTATATTGTAGAAATATGTGGTTATAAGTGAATATGGATGTTGCTGGTATCGAATTACCTAATATTACCGTTGATGCGAAAATTGATAAGTAAATTGAAGAAATACAATTATTTTGTTTGCTCGAATACACACCGACATAGTTATTGATAACATACATGTTCAATTTTCAATTTTCGTTTCATATAATCCCATTATATAGTATTTTTATATGTCTTTTACCATAAGATTATGTACAAATAAAGTAATTTAGTTCTCGTTCACCAATAATATTAAACGATAAAGGAATATTTCATAGAGTTATCAAGTGTATTCGACCGTAATCATTAAGTATTTGTATTTGAAATGTGTAAGTAGATAACTGAAAGTCAGTTGTTGGGTAAACATGATAATAGATATTTTTTCCATAGTTAATATTTTTATGTTTGGGATAGTATAGAGTAAAAAAAAAAAATGTATACTTATAATCATTGACCGTTATAACTTTTAAGGAATTATTTTCCTCTATAGAAGAGAAAAAAATCAGATTCAAAATACGTATGACAATTCACATTACATTGGCTTATTCTTAAGTTATAAAGTAGTATTACAATAATATTATCGTTAAAAAAATGTTTTGCTTAGAACTTAACAAAGTAAAGTTTTTAATGTTTTATTTCATTAATTTTTGATAAGTAAGTACATTTTAGGATATAAAATATGATTTAAAAATTGTGTAAATAACAAGTTTGACTGTGTTTTTTTCTTAGGTTAATATTTTGGACGGGTGTATTAGAGTTGTATTAAAATGTATTGGTCAAATATATAAGAATAATGCTGATATTTTCTACATATTTTATCTATAAATAAAGTTACATAAAACTATTTGTCAGCTGAATCATGGCTTATTTTAATTGAACTATGGCTGATACAAAATTACTAAATAATACATAAATACAAAGTTATAATGATTTTGAATTAGCGTATTCCAAGATTTGACAAAAATCTAAAATGACAACTTTTATTAGAAATATTATATAAACGATTAATTTTAGACAACAGGATTTTATTCTTAAAATATATTCAAAAGTCAATGCTTATACTAATTTAAAATATTATTTCATTTTTCTGAGTAACGAAAATAGTTAAATGCTTTGTATTGGATTTATTGGCCAATTATTTTATATCACTTGAATAATTAATTTACAAATCTATTCATATATAACGAAATAAATACATTGAAGATGTGTAGTATTAAAATTTCAATTAAATATTATAAAATCATCATCATGATATATGATATTAGAGATGTATAACTATGGATAATTTATAAAGTGTTGATATCAGTGTATATTGAATATATTTTTTTTGTCGTGTATTGAAAAGTCTCAAAATTTAAACCTGTGGTTTTAATATTTTTGGTATGCGAGTCGTGATGTTTTGCGAGTTAATGCTACTTGTTATGCACTACTCATACCAGTGGCCACTAGACCCGTCATACCGGACACGAACAAAATGTCTCCTTGTGATTTTTGGTGGTGTATGTGATAACACGAAGAAATCGTTTTCCCTTTTATTCGTGTACGTATGGTGTTTATTATACGGCGGTAATCGATAAATCAAAATCAGACGTTTGTAGGAAAAGACAAAAAATGTTTTATGTCGGGAACGCATATTATTTGCATAAACATCAATATGTTTTGTTCACAGCATATTGACTTTTAAATGCATAGGTACCAATCCCATTTACGAATACGTATTTTCATCATAAAATATCTTGGTTTTGTCAATTGTCTATAAATCCGAAAGTTTTACTTTTCCCAATCTTCTGTTCACTGTGTTCAAGAATAATTGTTCCTAACATGAAACAAAATGTTAAGTGGTCCATTTAGATGATAACTCTTATATATCCTTATTTTTTGTTTTTGTAAAGAATATTCGAAGATTAACGATTTGATTTAATGATCATTGTTTTTACGTTTAAATATCGTTCTTTGACATAGTATTTAAAATAAGTAAATTATTACATGATTGAATTATTTAAAACTTTTGAATACAATTTACTACAGTATTAAACGAAACGTGTCTGTTGTGTAATAAGAATTATATACGTAGCATTTAGAAATAATATTAAATACGTGTTAGATAATATAAAAAAAGTTCTCGAATTAAGATTAGATCATTTAAATTTAACTACACATTTTGAATTAAATAAAAAACCAACAAAACATTTTGAAATACCGAATTAATAATCTGTTTGAGAAGAAGTACAAACATTTTTTTTTGTATTGAATTTTCTAAAATTATAAAATATGAGTGTTTTAGGTATGGACGCCCGCAGAAATATCAGGCGGGGGGGGCATAATAATTATAAGTTATATATATATATATATATATACATACATATATGTATATGTAAATATATTTAAAAAATTTAAAAAAATAACATACACAATATACACATTAAGTGTTTTAAATTTGTTTATTATTTATAAAAAAAAAAAAATGAATGATATGAATTTATTATAAACTAAATTATTATAATTACATATTAACCTACTATATTTTTATTATGTTTTGATATTGGCTATGAGAACACTGAAAAAAAATCCCAATAAATCTCATAAAAGTATGTAATTATCATAGTATAGTTTTATTAATAATCAAATAATGATATATTGTTTTTACTTTTTGTTTGAAAAAAGATATTATCAAAAAATTTTAGTTATAATACAAAGCAGTACAATTAAAAATACCACTACTTTTATATTATGTTCACAATTTTAAAATTGCGTTTGTCAAGAATAATTATTTTCTGGTTGCCGACAAATCGTGATAATAGATCGTTCAATATTACAAATTTCAAATTGTTTCATTTAGAACTTACATAAATAATTTATTTTATTTGAAAAAACATTTTTATGTATATTTATTAAAATATACCCTATACAAACATTAGTCATATATTTGTTTTGTGTAGGTGTTAATGTGATGTGTTTTTAGTTAGTGTTTTTTGGGGAAGTTAAAGTATTCAAAAGTTTTTAAATATTTTTTATAAATAGATATAAATTGGACACACAGTTTTTAGTGTTCAGTTTAGTTTAGTATTAGTTGTTTTCAATAGGCAATTAAAAAAGTAGCGTACCGCGGGTGATGTGGATATCGGTTTGAGTCGATCATTTGATCGGATGTTGTTAATATTGTATTATTATTATAAATTGGTTTAAAAAAATGAATTTCAGTGAAACTTTATTCAATATTATTCTTTGTAGTTTTCCAAAATTCAAATTTTATACGTTTTAAAAAGAATTGTAAGTTATTAAAAACGATTTTTTAAAAATTGGTTTAAAATTTTGTTAAAATATACGAGTAATGTGCCTATTTTCGTAATACATTCTGAGTCCATATTAAACTTGCATATGTATAAAATTAATTTATCGATAATTTTGCCACTTTTTTTATTTTTGATATATTTTGGTAGTTTTTCTACGTTTAAGACGGTTCTATAGTGGTAAAAATAATGTTTGTTAACTTCTCGTCCTGACAAATTTTGGTCTATCCAATTTTAGTTCTGTAAAAATTTATAGAATCATTGATATATATTTTAGAGAAAAATGGAAACAAATTTTTGCATCACACATTTTCAACGTCAGTATAATTTACTAATATTTCCTTATTATAATCTTTTTTATCTGTGGCTTGTCTGTAGTTCATCTATAAGGTGGATATTATTTTCAAAAAAACTCATATTTTATTGTTTTTACAAAATAAAAATCAGACTAGCAGAAGTCTTAAAATTTTGTCACAGACAAAGATCTATTTTGGAATAATATACGTCATAATTCGTTTCCTTAATGCCTCCTTGTATGTTAAGTAAGTGAGTATTAGCTGTTTCACTGTTTTACCTTTGTATAAATGTAATTATTTTAACATTTAAATTTTGAAAGACTAACGATTTTACTTAACAATTTACAATAATTGAAAACCATACTCACTTTGTGATTTATATAAATTATATTTTAATTTAAATCAATTTTTTAAACAAAATACGTTTATTTGCTATCTGAGATGAAAATTATTATTTTCTTGACATATAAATTAATTTTCGGAAAAACTATCATTTTTATAGTTTTTATAGAAAAACTTACCTATGGTCAGATAATAGATTGGACACCGAGAAATGGCGTTATTTTTATGTTAAAAATTAATTTTGATTAGATATATATAATTTTCATATGGGATAATACGTAGTATATATTAGTATTAACTGATTTGTTTTATGGAAATCCATGATGTTTAAAACTAGTATAGTTGTGTACTCACAAAATATATTTGGGTTTGTACTTGAACTAGAATCGTGTGAAAATGCTATGTAGTTTGCTTTAAGCCTGTTAGAAGTAAACCGCAAACTGTCATAACCCAGAGCGAATACCAACGCTTGGTGGATCCATAAGTATGCTCATTCTAACTGACCATAATCTTAATAAATCGTCAGGCATTAGTGTCGTGTTATTGCACGATTATATGCTTCTTGTGCTCTACTACGTTAAGTTTCTGACGATTTTACTCAGGTTAGTGAACTATTGGGACACGTGAGTGTTTAATTCTCACTGCACATAACTTCGGATTTTCTATAATGTGGTTAAACTGCATTTAACGTCCGAGGCTGCGATGGGAAGGGGGCGAGATTCGGACACTATTCAGCCAACGTGATATAATTTTAATATTTTAGATTACAATTATAAGTACACACTCAAAGACTGTAATACATGTAACTATAGTTTTGAATTGTTGTTTATAGTTTTTTCGTCTCGTAAAGTTGGGCTTAATAATGCAACGAATATTTTATGTAGGTATTGGTTGACGTTTAATAATAATTGATAAAAAATTTATTTTTATTTTTCCATAGTTTTCATGATATTAATGTTACATTGAAAATAAGTTTAGTATAAAATAGGATTTTGGTTTTTGGGGAAGACATTCCCTCTTGTTCTGTTAACGATGTCGTTTGTATGCGAATGCGTGCTGCTGGTGAAAAATTTAACACAGTCTGTTCTATGGCTTAGTAACACAACGGGGTACTACTGGTAATATATTCTGAAGGAATAAAAAACGGAAAAATCGTTTTTTCTTTCTCATCGTTCTCTTGCTACTTATTTGTTAACTTTCTCATTTTGCCTAACATCAGTTAACCTACCCTTGGCGTGGAGATTCACGGTTTACTAAACTTAGTTCGACAGTTGAAATGGTCCTACATTTTTGTTTCTACAAACCGGTAGATTTCAGATTCCAATCGTGTGTGGCGAACTACATTGTCTTAAAAGTTGTCCGGAATGGTTTAAGTTATTTGATCATTTATGTAAATATTGTTGACAATCACTAACATAATAAGCTATTTATTTAAAATGTGTTTATTTTATATTTTATTCAAATTTTTAACCAATAGTATAAATATTTAAAAAAAAAAAAATAATAAACAACATTTATATTTTGTATATAATTAGTATAATAAATCATATAATCGTTATGAAGTTCAAATATTGTTATACTTGTAAATTGTAATCGTAATTAAAATTATTAATTCTTTTATGTCATAAAAGGTGATTTTTTTTATAATTTAAAATAATAAAAAGTAACATTACCTTGAAGTACATACATATGTGTATAAATGTAAAAATACTCGTGTACATAAGTGTGTTTCTGATTAAAATGAATTGTGTAAAATAAATACTAGACAAAATACTAATTTCTATACTATTTATGAGATATTCATATTTTTTTAATGATTAAGAAGTTAAATAAATCTATAGAGATGGAATTATAAAAATTTACGTTTTAGTATAGTATAACGATGTAAACACGTTACAATCATCAAGTGCACTTGAATCGTTTCTTAAAATATTAAAATATTTGATTTCTTTCAATCATTTTTTGTGTTTGTTTCAGGTGAGTTGAAAGCAGCTATCAAAAATTTCATGAAAAATAATTAATGTGATCGATACATAACCAGTATATGGGTCGATGTGACATTTGATGTTCAAGGAGATTTTGTTACGTCTACATCAATAGCGATACGTCTGTGATATGAATCTATTTGTGTGGAGTGTAGCCATCGTTATATTATTCAGGGTAACAGAAGATCTTACCTCGTCTTTTCTGTACATGCTGTTCATTATGAATTAGGTTAGAAAATATTCTACCAAAATAGATTCGTTCAACAATCGAATTCACAGTACCGATACTCAATCAATTTCGCGATAATTTACTAAAAAAGAAAAATGTCAAATATTATTTTTATTTACGTCGTACATCTATTTACACACTTACAATCGTTTTCAAAAATATCAAAAACGTGAGTAAATAACAAGTCTAGTTAAACATCTATTATAATAAAAAAATGTCCAGCATTAAAATATTCAAAAAAGAATACATTTTAAATTTCATAATTATTTTCACGAGAATTATTTTTCACAAATAATCAATCATCATAGTTATTATTATTTTATGAATCAAATAACCATTTATATATATATGTTACCGGTAATATGAATAATTACGCATTATGAATACTACCTAACATAAATCAGGAAATGTAAAAATTCTTATTTGTAATTTGAATTATTTATATATAATATTAGCTGTACGTGCATTTTATTGCCTGTAAAACTTGCCACCTCTTATATGATACAAATTTTGTTTAATTTCCAAAATGTTTAAAGATACAAAAATACAACTTTTATGGTATTGTAGGTCTTTTTTTGTAGAGTAATAATAAAAAAAGAGGTAGCTATTTGGACGTTTTTAAAAGTTAAACGAGATTTACTTTTAAAAAATGGTAATTTAAAAAAAAAATTACTTTTTTATTCGGTAAAATTTTTTTTATAGATTTTTGGTTTAATTATGTATATTATTTGATAGTGTAATAAAATAACTTGAAAATAAAAAAAAATTATATTAAAAAGTTGAATATTTTTGAAGATACATCAAAAATTGTAATGTAGATACATTTTTATTAAAAAAATTTAATTGTGTATAAAAAAAAAAAACTAAAAGTGTTAGACCTTCCCCCTAAAAGGTTTTTCTCGATAAATTTAGGTATAGTTTCATATGACGCTGGCTGGTCATTTCACCATGGGACACATTGTATATAAAATATTATATTAATTAAATATATAAATACACGTATTACAAACCTAATTATAACTTGAATAGTTAAAATTTTTATTGTTTCACATCAACTGTTAATTTCCATAGCTTTCCGATAAAATCTATATTTTGATAAACAATTTCCACGATTACGTTATATTTTAGTTAAAGTTTATATATATATGTATAATATATTTTTATGTTAAATAGTAAATAGTATGTGTTTAATGTTTATAATTTATTTATAAAAAAATTCTGCAGTTTTTACTGTAAATGTTTTTAAAAATCTTATATTTTAAAGTTAAATACTAAATATTTATTAGATGTATTCATTTTTATTTCATTATCAGTCCTAATTGTATAGTAAAATATTTTTTTTAAATAAAATAATTACATGTTAGTATTTATTACATTAAACATATTTATACATTTAATATTATAATATTATAATAATCTATCATCAAAAACGATAAATAAATGTCATAAAATATTAAAAATATGTTGTTTTAAGATTTGTTGTAAAATATTTTGTTGAAAAAAAAATAAACCTATTAAATAATATTGAAAATACAACTTTATTTCAATTCTGTTTTTAAACATAAATAAATACATAAGTATATTTTTAAATATTTGTATATATGAAATTTATATTTGAACATTTTTAGAAACAATTTTCGATAAAATCTAAATAGCAAATACTGATTGAAAAATTCGCTAATAATATGGAGTACATAGATAAATAAATAAATAAATAATTAAATATATATATATATATAATAATTTATATATATATATATATATATATATTTTATTTTTATTATTTTCTAATCTACTTCAATAAATATAAACATTGAAAAATGTAGAGCACGTTCATGTTTCATTGTATATTTTACTTTTTTATAAAATATATAAGATCATTTATATGTTAAAAAGATCTTAAAAAATATTCGCTGTGCTCCATCTTGTCTTTCATTTGAGCTAATTTTTAATACGTTTTAAAGTTTAGTTTTTTTTTTACGTTTTCAAGCTGATTTTCATTTATTGAGCTTGTTTATTTATTTTACTTTAACATGCCCCGAGGTATTCTAGATTGAAAACAATTTCGATCACTTTTGTCTATCTGAACCATTGCTGAACAAAAGTTTACTCTTTGTAAAAGGTTTTTGCTTGGAAATACGTTTGAAAGTTTGGACAAGTGAAAGACTTGCATGATATCTTATCAGTATAAAATACTTATAGTTATAGAATACTTTTTATCTGGTTGTACAACAACTGCAGTTGATCGATACAACTTTTTTGACTGTAAATATAGTTTGCCCAATGAAATATGTAAACTCTCCGATTGCTGATATTTGGTTATTGATCTACTTTACAATTATAAATACGTTTATATGTACTAATTTAAAAAGCGTTAAACTTTAGAAAAATAATTAAACATAAGTAACCATAATAAGTAACCAATTTTTATACGTACCTATAAATATTATTAAGTGAGTTTTAAAACATTTTTTCAAAAATATACTGTAATCAAAAGCTAAATAAATATAAAGAGTTATTATAAATCTATAATAAAAATATATATAGTTTTAAATATTTTAATCCCGAAAAGCAGTTTTATGAACTGTCATTGTTAGCATTTGAATAGGCCCACCACAAGCCGGCTGGGGAGCTAGAATAGTGGGAGGGATATGATCCCGGGTTGACCCACCGTCAACTTAAAACCCAGTTGGTACCATGGGAGCGGGGGAGTCCCACTTTACGCCGGACCGGCTTGCCAATCCGGATGTAGTGCCCCCGCAAGGTTGAGGAACCTACCTCGGCTGCAACGTGGTGGCTGTGGGACAAACGCTAGATAGTAAAAAACCACTAGACCCAGTGGGAGGGAGGGAACCCACATGAATCGGAAACGATTTGTGCCTTCTGCTCAAAAGGGTACGGGCCCAGGTCCGGTGTGGTGGTCCATAGACGACACTGGGCTTTGCTTCGGCAATGTCTTGATCTACCGTTTTGACCAATTATTATCTTGAGAAAGAACGTGTACTAAAATTTAATAAGGAATTCAACAAATACAACAAAATTAGTAAATACCCTATAATTTGTTTTATTCATTTTTTCTTAATATTTATATAAAATAAATAGTTTAATTTAGTATTCGAAAGGTTTAAATTGAATACTATTTTAAATTGAGTCGACACATTTTTATCAAGTGAAAATATTCAATTATTTAGCGCAGGTTTGTACCATTTTAAAAGGGTTTGTTTTTTAGTTATAATTTCTAACATACACTTCTTTGTAATAACTTTATATGTTTTAAGTACATTATTTCACAATGCAACAATTTTTCAAATAGTAATATCAAATTTGATTAACAATTAATTACTATCTTACATTTTTTATAAATTTCAGTGGTTAGATTAAAGAAGTACATTATTTATCACCTATTTTTATATTTAAAACATATAGGAATATTTTTCTTTTTAATTACTTTTTAATACGTAAATTTTATCAAAAATATAAATATACGTTCAATTTCATTTGCGAATGAAGTTGAACATATTGAACATTTTATAAATCAGCATACTAACTTAAGGAGTTATTACCAAAGTGCAAATAAAATACAAATAAAAAGTAATTGGATCTAAAAGCTTATAATTGTAAACAAACAAAAATTAACTAAGTACATACATGAAATTAATTTTTCATAAAAATTTTAATTTTTAACTATGTAAAAATGTATATTATTAGACATTTTAACTAGTAATACAAATTGAATTTAAATGGAACATATTTGCTCATAACTATTTATATACATAAAAATATATGTATACTAATAAAAAAATAATGGTTATATAACTTATCCGGTCCATAACCGGAAAAAGAAATCGCACTACATAGTGTATTTTATGATGATAGCACAATTAGATTTATGTACATTGGGTAAATTAAGAGTTTGAAATTGAATACTAAAACTATGAACTTTGTTTGGGAACGGTCAGCTCTGGCATCTGTAATAGTCCAATGAACATACGTATTTCGATCAGTTCTGCATGATTAAATCGAATGTCATTGTATTCAGTGGTCCATAAAATACTATCAAAAAGTCCATTGGAAACACGTGGAAAACAAAACAAAAATAAAAAGTCGTTACTTCATTTGCAGTGAAAAGTTTTAGAAGCAATTATACATTTTTGTAATTCAGCAGAACATAATATACTTTCGAACACGTTACATTTATTAAAAGAATGAGTTATATTGTTCTCAAGAAAAATAGATTAAACAAAAAAAATATTTAATATAATATTAATAATATAGAGAAATAACAAAAAATACTATTGTACTAGATATTTTCTTATTTTAATGACTATTAAATTAAAAAGTTCTGTGTAGTAATAAATAGGTACAAATAAAAAAATGTGTAAATTTTAAGGAAATTAATAGGAAGTAAAAATGAAAATGATCGTTTTACATTATTAATTCGTGGATAAATCGATAAAATATAAAATATTTCAAAACTTGGATAAAAGATAAAAGATTAAAAGTGAATATTACAATATGAGTTTATTTTGCACTTATATTGTAAGTCTTAGTATTAAAAAAATAATTCTATCGAAAGAAATGTAAATCAAATAATAATGCGATGTGTGTCGTGCATTTTTAAATCGTGCTTGATCGATGAATGTATTGACTTTGAATGTTTAGAGTTTAAAAGCCAAAAAAGAAGATTTGGTAAGTGATTACGTACTAATTAAAGTTAATATAATTGTGCTTGCTGAAACATGACGAATGATACTTGAAGGGTATTTTAGCATGTACTTATGAACTTTAGTAATATTTAAGTTGTACTAAAAAGGTTTATGTTACACAGATGATAATTTGTTAAGATTATTTTAAATTTAACATTCTTTTATAATAGCATCAAGTGATAACTACACCCATGTGACATCTATTCCCCTGTTAAATGTTGAGATTACATCGTCCATAATACTATGAAAATATGTACTTGGCTTACTCTGGAAGTTTCGATAAAAAGCAATGGTTTTTGATTATCAATTGTAATGTTAACACGTTATTATCTATTATCTATAATAACATAAACAATTGGTTACAATGTGCACATTATAAATGATTAAATGATATTATATTGTATCTATTATTATAGTTAGTTTAAACGATTTTCATAGTCTGGCCACGTTGTAGTTTTGTCGTTCATCGTTACTAAGAACGGATAATTCTACTGCTGATATCCTAAAAATGGCTGATTGCTATCAATTTACATTTAAATTTCCAAGACACTAAACATTGTACTGCATCCGACGTCTTAGTTGTCAATGAACTTCACTTCCGAGTAACACCCAGTGCTTCACGCTAGTCTATAATACACACCTAATAAACAACCAACACTTCTTAAACTGATCGCGTTATGACTACTCTTATATCGTGAAATTAGTTATTTTTAAGAGTTTGAAAAGTTGTCTGAGGGTTTTTGGATATATTGCATGAATTTATCCAAACTATTTTATTTAGTGAGCGTAAACAATGTCTACAGGTTTTTCAAGGAAATAATTCGTTGTATCATGCTGAAATGGTGATATTTACAATTTAAACGATAAACAAATTATTGAATTGAAACCCCGATTATTTAAGACACGGGATTTATTATTAAACATTAGTTATTATTAAAGATTTTGATTGTTCAACAATATAACATACCTAAAATAGCTTAGCAATGACATTCAATAAGATTCGAAAAATTGATGTTATTTAGTTTTATGGTACTATTTGAATAAAAAAATTATTTTATTCATTCATTGTTATTTATATTTAATTATATTGATAAAATTCTGATTTAAAACTCAATTCCATATTAAAAACTTTTTAAAATTAAATAATAAATATTAAAATAAGAAATGAGTGATTGAGTTTATAAATGTAATTTGTTTTAACGTAGAACACATTTTATGGCGTGGCCTAAGCTGAAATACTCACAGATATTTACGCGAAAGTAACAACCCAACCATTATCATGCATCACAAAAAAATAGTATAAAATAGTATACTATAATAGAATAATATCGTATTATTCTATAACGGTTATGTGTAATATGGCAATTTGCTTGTCACACGTTTCAATTTTTACTTAAACTATTAAAAAATACGAGACGTAATATGTACAATCAAAATAATATTCAAGATAATCTATACTTACCCAGTGGCAGATTTTACGGTGATTTAGTGGGCAAATTCTGATGGAGCTCCTACATAGAGCTGGATTTAATGGGGCCCCGGGCCTCCATATGTTGGGATTTATTAATCTCTTCCCATATCAATTAGTAAATTATATAGATAGTACACAAATAATTAATTTTGGGCCTCTCAAATTTTAAAAACATCTTATTGTCAGTACACAGTAAAAATTATAAGACACGGGGCCCTTTATAAAACCCAGGGACCAAAAAGTTTTGGATGAGCAAAAAAAAAGTCATCAACGGTCTACAAAATATAAATATGGACCCCCATATAGGTTTGCCCCTGGCCCTCTGATGCCCAGTCCACCCCTGCGTATAAAATAAAAAAGTATTAAATAGTTTGAAAATTAAAACATAATTATAAATTAGTACATACAAAAGAAATTAATTTTTGAACATTTTTTCCAGTACGTGCAATATAATAAGATTCATATTGCGTACGATTATTGTATAAGAATCGTGCTAATTTCTATACTTAATATAATATTTTGTTTACATTTGTATTTGCGCTTGTATATTTTTTTTATTAAGAGAAGGTTCTCCACGAAGAACTGCCTCATACACCATTTCAGTAATTTTTTACTCTTTTTGTAGCTCTTTAATTAAGTGATATACGCAAAATACGAGATACGTCAAACAGACATTCCTAACGTCTGTACCAACCTTCTGCGTTATTTTGAGTTCTTGGAATATTTTTATCAAAATAGACCACAACATCGATATTTTCATTTTTTGACATTTAAATCTGTCAATATTTTGTACCTGTTGACGTTTTACTTTTTGATGTATTGTCTTGATAATATGTTAATTGTTGATCTTTCGTACCATAACCCAAGGAAAGACATATAAACATATTCATACAAGGCCATTTTTTTTTTTTGGGGGGGGGGGGGGTTCAACCAGCGTACACAACATAATCTAGTATTTAAATCTAGTAGTTTAAACTACATGATTCGGTTTTAACCCCTCCCCCCACCGAAAATGTGTTCCTGCTACAGCATTGTACTCACATATGTGTAGAATTGGAATGTATCCATTAATATTTTTATATTGCATAAGGTATCATTATTAATTTAATTTATTGATTAAAAACATTAACTTAATATAAATAACATGACTTGTAAAAAACTGTATAATAATATTCAACATATCTTTTTTAGACGTATAAAGTTCTAAACGTAAAATTGTACATCGTTTTGAAAATAATAATATTTGTAAGCCTAAAAGTTTTAAAATTAAAATGTACATCATAATTAAATGATATTATTATGATAAATTGACTAAAAAAATACAGATTGAAATGAAAAGCGAATAAAATCAATTTTAATGTGAGATATTTAAATTAATGTTTTTAGAAAATTATCCTATGATAGATTTTTAAAATTGAAAATTTGTATTCGCGGTATTTTTTTTGTGATTCATTTTAATTTTAACAGTATTTAAAATATTTACTTTAATATATTTTAAAGTTTTAACTATATTATATATTTTAATTTTAATAATCTAAAAATTGTATGACTTAAAAAATTAATTTATGTGTAACGTATTTATTCGTATTAATGAAAATAACATACATTTTATAAATATATAAATAATATTATCCAATTAACATATTATAAATATTTTTAAATTTATATAAACATGACTTAAATTAGATATCTTAAAACAAATTACAATTTATGTTTATTTTTAATTTCTTGTTATTTTATACCATAACTAATTGATTTTTTATGAACAGTATTTACGTGTAGGATATGCAATGAAATAACTAAACTTGATAATTACAAATATAATTTATTTTGTATTTAACATAGTTTGAAAATATGTTTTATCGTGTTTTTAATATTAACGTTAAAATAATAACAATAAAATGAACATTCAATATTTATTATATAGGCATTCTGATGTTTTATTAAAAATTTTATGGTTTAAAAATAAAACCACGAAAAACTTGTTTGCGTGAGCTTTAAGTTTGACATGGAAATGTAAATATAACATGTTTTGTTCGAATAAAAATGTATTCAATACAGTGAATTGTATAAAAGACAAAGAGGAATTTATATTTTATTAAGTGGATTACTTATCCAGTGCCTTATTCTTGTTTGTTTTATGTGATACTATTGACAAAATATCATAGTTGATAATTGTAAAATGTTGTGCATAATTAAAACTAACCAAGAATTTATTCATAAAAAATGCTCAATATCTGAATTTTTACTTGTTATTTGAGATATGTTATAATCAATGTCTTATAACGTTAAGTGTATAAAAAATTATTAAAATAAATTTGCGCATGCAATTATTTTAAACTATATTTTCAAGCAAGTTTAGGTAATTTGTAAGAGATAGATAAATCAGGTAAAATTGATTCAGATTTGGACGGAAACAGATAAGGATATTTTCAATTCAAAATTATATTCGATGGCTCTGCGCATTTTTGTTGTAGTTTATCACATACGTATAAATCAATTAGTATACATGAGTTAGTATTATAAGTTAGTATATAATTTATATAACATAAACAAATCAAATAAATATGGACTGGTGATAAAAAGCTAGAGTGTGGAAGGATAATGACACTCGTTTTAATTAATATTTGTAATAATTTTTTTTTTTGTATTTTAGTATTAAGTTAAAATGTTTTAAAATAGGTTTTCATATAATTTTTACTAGATTTTTTTTTTGAGGGGGGGGGGGTTCAGTACGCTGATGAAAACTTATAATTTGTTTTGCAGAAATAACTGTTTATATAATAGAAAATCCAGCATAAATTTGTTCGGAACCATTTTGATAAAGAATACTAATGTTATAAGAAATGTATCAAATTTGGAAAACCTGAAGAAAATGTACTATTTTTAATAATATATTTTGTATGATAAAAAATATGACACTTTTTTACGTCATGTTTATTTACATAATAAAATATTGAAGGTTGTATATTCGTCGTTTAATTATTTTACAATATTATATAAATAATTAAATTTTATAAATTAATATGTTTGTTATACATATATAAATGTATGTATATAGATTTAATACATTAGTCATTAAAATATTTGTAGAATATAACGTTTATCGTTTTTAACTATAATTAAGTATTTTAAGTCCATAATGTGTGAAAATTACAAATGGTTATTTGGTGTTTCAGATATAAAATGTACACTTAAATTATTCACTACCACATATTTTAACAAAAATAGAATACACTATGACTGTAAAACAATACCTATAGGTATTTTAAGATTTATTAGTATATCATAAAATTTATCGAAAGTAATATAGAGTGTCAACAAAAATGCTCGAAACAGATATAAAATCAAAAATTGAAAATGTTTACTAATATTAAATAAAACAAATAGTACGTACAATGTATTTTGTATATTATATATATTCTATTCTTTTGAATATTGTATGTTAAATTTCCTGAAAAAAATTCCATTGTTTTTCTCAACACTAATGTCCTTAGAATTGTTACGCATGAAAGATAAAATGGACATCCAGTGTTAAGTCGTGCGGGCCATAAATGTGTTTCAGTCAAAACGTACAAGAGAAGTAATTTCCCCTTGGACGACTAAACCGTATACATTCAGTGTAATATGTTTCTATTGGGCTGTGCTCGCATTGAATAGATGACGATGAAAAAATCTTTGATCGTTACAGGATGTGTATCTATAGTTATGGCCTGCAAGAGAAAGATCTCTCTGCATTATGACTAAAAGGCTAAAAGATTTACAAGGAGTAATCATTAGTACGTATGCAAAATGGATACGTTGAAAGAAATGTTCATAATTACAAGGAAAGTAGTAAATCTTGAGAAAAACAAATATTCTGTGCTAAAAAAAACTTTTGATAATGATGTAATTATGAATGCCAAAATATTATATTAAATTGTGTATTGTAAATAACTTCAATCAAAATCATTAAAAAAAATCAAATATATTTCGTATCCTTAATTTTTGTCTAAACATTTGATAGTATAGAATTATTTGATTTAGTTAATTGATTAGGCCAAACTTTTAATCGGCATTAAATAATAACTTTTTTTTTAATACTAACGTAAATACCTTTTTAAAACTATGATTACTCAATATTAATGGATACAAATATGAAAACAATGTTGATTAGTTATCAACTATATTGAAATAAGTTTTGAAGGAAAAACAAGAAATTGAGTATACAAATTTCCATTAATTGTAAATTGGACACTTGGATAAAATAGTAATTATAAAATTACGTATATGTAATTTATTATAATTTACATATAATTACAGGCAATTTATTTTATACAATAATTTATTTAACTATGTTTTGAAAATTTAGTATTTTCAAAAATATGTTTTCCTTTATTTATTTAGTATAGTTAATTATGTCAAATATTATTTTATAAATGTAAAAAATAAAAATAAATTTTATTCATAATTGTTTCAATTGATCTTTTCATTTTATCATAAATAAGAACGTTCATCTTTGTATGTGTCCCACATCTAATTTAACTTTACGAAATTCATACATTATTTACATTCAAATTTTCTATCCAAACTTCAATTTAATTCGTAATTTATGTTGTATGTTTAGTTATGAAATAATTTTAGTGAAAATGCTAATCGTCCTTGACTAAGGTGAAATTGTTTATATTTTCTGGCTTAATTTTTCGTTAAGTTATTATATTTTATAATTATTGTCAAAATAATATCCAGAAAGTAAATTTTTATTGATTATAAGCTTGATAGATCAAACAAATTTTGGGATCATCCAAAGAATTTAGTACCTTATCAATAATTTCTGAAAATGACTTTAAGTAATACGTACTATATAATCTCATATAGATCAAAACAATCATAATGTGAAATTTCATACCAATGTAGTTCCAAGATTAAAAATTCAATAAATATTGAACAAATAATCTTTCTTTTTTATATAATATTACTTTTCACGTGTATTTATTTAAATATATTAATTTTTGAATGGTATGAACATTTTATAATTAAATATTTTATCGATTTTTATGATTTATTTCTTCATGTCTACGAGAATAATTAATGTTCTATAAAACAGTGAAACCCCAATTTATACGAGTTCGGTGGTGGTTGAGAAAAACGAATGAACATACAAATAGATAGACGTTATACATTTTATGTATAACTACAATTTATACATATATCTGAGAATCATTATTTAAATACGTTATAAGGTTATTTTGAAGCAGTTGTTCAAATTAATATTAATCACATTTTGTTCCATATGTGTTTATGTTTATTATTTTCCAGTCGTAAGTATTTCGTGCTTATATCATTAAAAAATACTGCTGAATAGTCAATTTATTTTTCACCTTTCAATAAAATTAGGCCTATCATTATAGTCATAATGAATAAGTATATTAAATTTCATAAATCGAAATTAATATGCATTTTAAAATATCATTATATTTAAGATTACCTTACTAAAATTTTTTAGATAAGGAAATGTAGATATTTATTTTGTAGAGAAATTTATTTACTGTTATTATAACCCGTTTAAAAACAAAAATATTCGAAATCAAATATGTTTTTCAGATGAAAAAGTTTTTTCTATAAATTATAAGCGGATGAATCGGACGGCATAAATTAATTACAAAAAAAAAAAAAACATGAACGGGGCGGAAAAGGGTTTTTACTGATCTCACAAGAACTTCCGAGAAAGAACTTTTCAACCTTATATTATAAAATCATATTGTTTTATTTTTAAAAGCACTTGGGTGGGGTTGAATAGCAGACAAAAAAAAAAGCGACCGATGAAGAAAACAAACTTTTTTCGAGTACCTTTCACGGACCATTTAATTTAATAACATCGACTTCTTTTTTCCTTCTTCTATCTTTTATATACAATGTGGTGTTGTATTTACGACTCTGTTGAACATCTTCCACTTGTTTACGTATCTCGGATTTAGTGTAGTAAATAGGAAAAAAATACTTTTATTTTACTTGTCAACTTCTCTGGTGACATGGCAGTATAAGATATGTATAAATTGTCTACAACACTATTATATTTATATGAAAGGCCATAGCTGGAACAAATTTTCGGGGGGGGGGGCGGGGTTTAAAACCGAATCATATATTTTCAACTACTAGATTTAAATACTAGATTATGTTGTGTACGATAAAGTTGTGTCTTAATGCAGATTAAAATGTAGCGCTTAAATAGTGTGTCTCCACCTTAAAAATTTAGATTTATAAATTAAATTTATAATTATTAAAAAGATTCCGAGCGAGTGGTGGGAGGGTGGGTTAAATCCTCAAAACCTCTCTCAAATACGGCCTTGTGTGTATCGTGTGTGTATACCATATCGTGCATATGAACTTATTATTCTTGAATGCTTTTAGATTAGGAACTACTTGTGTTTCTGAGTGTAGTTCTTGTCTACATGAGTTGCTTCAATGTTAATAGCTGTGTTTTAAACGATTTGAGCTAAAAAAATTTTTTATTTCATTTGTATTCAAATATAATTTATTGATATCGAATACAAATTGTATTGCTTTGATCACGGTTTCTTTTTTTACAACTTAGGTAAAAGATGTTAATTTGCAATACTTAAAATTATTAATCTATATAAATTATTCGCCATGTGTGTGTGTGTGTGTGTGTGTGTGCGCGCGTTTGTGTGTGTGTAATTAAACTGAACTCAAATAAACAAATTGTTAATTTAAAAACGACGCTATATAAATTATAGAGGATGACATTAAATAGTAAAATTAATATAATAATTATACAATACTGAGTCTCGAACTCAACACCTGTATTTTCGCTCATTTTATTCATTTATTATATTTAATTCATTAATTAATATACATATATGTGCATTAAAATAATTTCTTATAACTGCTGTTACTGTATACGTTTTTTTATTTGTAAAATATTGTCTTTATAAAGTGATGAAATGCAAATTAGTGATGATTTTAATAAAAAATGTCTAAAAATGTATTATATATTATGTTGAATTTTGTATTTTTTTATTAAAGGTGAACTTCAAAAACACATACATTATATAAATATATAAATATATATATATACATATATATATATATATATATATATATATATATTTATATTTTATTTTTGTTTTTTTAATATAAATTATTTTCTTATTTAATTGAAAAATAGAAGTAGTTAGATATAAATGATTTTATTTTGTGTAAAGTTTATTCGTTTAAAACATTAAGTCGTTTCACTTGAATAGACAAATATCATTTGAAATAAAATTGGGGGTTTTCACTGTGCATGGTCATCGTTTTTCATAATATTTCTCGGAATTCATCTATTTGAATGTTTGGATTTATGTTTAATCTTTAAGTCTTATGACAAATCACAAAAATGAGAATATGAATACCAAAAAATAATTTATTTCTTTAGATTTCAATTTTATTATTAGTTTATGAACTATAGTTGAAATTTGTATTGATATCAACCTAACTAATTTGTTTCACATGAAAATCATTATTACAAATAAATTGAAACGTGTTTTTTTAAATAATTATTAATTTTGACTATTATTATTATTATTATTTTTTTTTTTTTTATTGAATCATTAGAAAAAAACTATTAGGTTCGACAATTATGCAAAAAACACAAATAAATAAAACATAATTAGATTAAATTATAAAGCTAGATTGATTGAAAAAGAAAATTATAGAAAGGATGGCTGGAATAGAACGAGAAGGGAAGATTGATTGAGAGTTTAAATTAGTTTTGAGTTGAGAAATAAGATGGCTTGACATTGAGGGAGTAGAGAAGGGCAACTAAAAATTAAATGAGGGATGTCGCAAACAGCTTTGAAATTATGAAGAGTATGTCCGATCTGGAGACTAGAAAAAGAAACAATTATTTTTCTATTGAGATTTAGGTTATTAAACAATGATTGGGATGGGATGAATGAATTAATGCTTCTATACCAGCCGGAGAAATTTGTCAGTAAACTTAACCAGTAGAAAGACCATAATTTGTAAGACTGAATTTTGAACACGGAACAGAAGTCGATCCAAGGAAGTAGGTTAGAAAAAGGACAACATAACGATGAAGAAGATCTAGCTAATGAATCTGTGAATTCATTGCCATGGATACCGGAATGACCGGGCACCTATAAAAACTGAATGTCAAAACCAGATTGGACCAGAGTGAAAAGGGGTTTCCTTATTTTAAAGCGGAAAGGAGAGGGATGATGTTTAAATGCATCAGCTGAGATAATATAGATAATATATCACTGATATAATTGTATAGAGCTTGTAGACAAGAGAGAGAATCTGAAGCAATTAGAAATTTATCAGGGGCTTGAGTAAAAATAAGGTGGAGAGCTTCAAAAATAGGTGGTTGGAGGATTATTAAAAAAGGAATTTGTAAATTTGGAATATGGAAAATATAGCCCGCAGATAGGGGAAAGACAGAGCTATCAGTGAAAATTAAGGTGTGGAGGGAACTGGTTTTTCGTATGTAGTCTAAAAAAATGGAATTTACTAGAATAGGTGATAAAGATTTAAAGGAGGTGGGAGAATATTTTAGAAAGAGCCTATCAATATGAATTGAAGGTTGAACCTAAATAGTAAAACCTAAAAATTAAGTTTGTACATAGGTATAATATTGATATTATTAATATAATTACTGATGGAAGAGAGTGAGTAAGCAGTAAAAACCAGAAATAAGGAGAAATCTTACAACATAATGCTAAGGGTAATAAATATCCAATAAATAATTATAATTATAATTGTCTTGGGAGGATAGGTTTTTTAGAAGAAATTTGTCGGCCAACCATCTGCATCTAATATTTAGGAGAGGATATACAGTTTCCACTTCTAAGGAAGGGTTTGGTGCGGATCTTAATGCATTTAATATAGACCCTAAACAAGAAGTCTGGAGATTATTAATTTTAATCCAGCGAGAATAAGATGCAGAACCTGAAAAAAGCAGCAATAATCGATTTTGATACGAATTACCGATTTGTATATGTAATGATATGCACAAATATCATTGTTATTACAACCAAACATTTTAATTATATTAGTTCATTAAATTATATAATCATAATTAGCTATTTGATATTTTTTAAATAAAACACACTAACGTTTGATTTTCTCGGAACACATTATGAAATTATTTTATATTTTTTTTATAAATAAAAACATACTGAAGTTTGCTCCTTTTGAAATACCGAGTAAATTTCCGTGTAAAAAAAACAATGGAATTATAAAATAAATATCGAATAACTCTTATACGGACTATTCGAATGAAAACGAAATAATAAACATATAACACAGGTGAGAGACAGTGTTCATTGGAATTATAAAAAACGTAAACTTGCCACATAGACACAAAGCGTTACACGTCGTATGAACAGAACAGAATAGGTGTGAGAACAAATCAAAGACAAACGAATATAACGCTGAATATAACAACTGCTACAAAATTCGACGGTGAGAAAATTCAATAATAATTTGGCCGCTCGTTGATAAAAACACCAACGGAGTCTTACGTAGCAGAAAAATGTCACAAAAAAATACTAAAACTACACCATAGACTCTTCCATGAACACGTCTCCTCGCCAGTGTGCGCACAGTCATGTGTTCCGTGAGACAAACTTAGTCTTTGCAGGAATAATTTGACTGGGTTTTGGTTCATTTATTCTCGTCGGTGAATTCGCTCTGGAAGCGGAGTCACCGATCCAACCTTTTGCTTTCTTTTATAAACTTAATTTTATTACACGACTGTTCGTCTCTACAGATACCAAGTAGACTTCGCACGAGCATAAGGTAAGAAGTTTTAATATTTGAAAATTTAGTTCAGTATATTGAATAACATTTTTACCTCACTTTTTTTACAGTAATTTTTATAAAAATAATTATTTTAGATAAACCCAAACGATTTTCGAGCTCACACCCCGCGATTCACTTCGTGCTCTACATAAACATATCCCATTCACCCCGCCATTCTCTCCGTAATTTTTTATAAAAAATAATCACTTTTGATATGTAATTTATTATTTGTTTTTTTGTATTATTACATATGTAAGTAAAAAAGTAAAAGGGAAGACAGATGAGAGCCCCACCATGAATTGGAATTAGATCTTAAAAAGTTAGACCAGCGAGTTGTAAATTTAGATAGGTAACTTAAATGGGGAGCCCAACGAAAATTATGATTATTCAATGATGTTTTTAATATAAAATCAAAATGCTCAATATAAATGTATAATTTTTTCAAAATTATTATACTCATTGTGAACAACATAAATTATTTTTTTGAATAAAAAATGTAATTATTTAACTAAAATAGTTAATGTATTGTATTCAATTTATTTAATGAAATTGTGCATACAGAATACTATATACTCAATACAAATAAATAAATTTTAGTATGGTTTACTTTAAGCCAATTTGATTATGTTTTAACATAAATCTAGGGGGATGAATTGTTTTTATCCCGTATTTAGTATCTCAAATTTAAATAAAAAAGTGTTGGTTTTAAATATTTATATTTTTAACAAGATTAAAATGTAATTTGTAATTACTAAATTTGCACTTGGTTATGTTGTTGAAAACAAGTCACTAAGCATGTAAAATTACACTTTGAAAATTATAATTTATTGATTTTTTTATATAATAGATTTTATATATAAATTTGAAAGGGATAAATTATTTTTTCTTTAAACAATTTTGAGAATAAATTATGACTTATTCGATACTACCATCTTGTTATAAGTATAAATTAATAAAAATATTAATAGAATAAATATATTTTTTTATATACTATTTGAATAGGCCAGCATAAAAAATTAATGATACATACTTTAAAGTTAATATAATTATTTATAAGTAATTTAATCGTACTCATTATTCAATGTTCCTATATGGATATATTTGGAAATAGTGCGAGTCAAAATAATAATAACAGTGTAATAATACAATAATTAAATTGTTGTTTGTGCGCGTTAATCATATAAATATGTAATCTTGTAAAATAATATGAAATAGTTTGTCGTGTCCATTATAGTTTATGGACATTATATGTATATGTTCATATTGTTTACTATTATATTGATTTTTATATAAATATTTTTCTCGACATATGACAACCGAATAATTGTTATTTATTAAAATAAAATTTTGTCCAAATAAAAATAATAATTATAAAAATTGAATACAATTAGTTAGAGAACCTATAGTTTTATGACTTTAAAAGCATTAAAAAAAATTGATAGCTGAAACTTATGGTTAGATGAAATGTTTTTTTAATTTTTTATTTTATCAATATTGAAATGTTTTATATTAAATATTTTTTATTCAAAGTTAAAATTAAATTAATTTTATTCAGTTTTCTATATTTAGGGTGATTTTTATAACGTTAAACATTATTTTTTTTAAGAATACAGTAAACAACTATATATATATATATATTAATCTTATTAAAAAATAGGTAGTTTTATAATTTTATCACTTTAAATATAATTTTTGAGTATATTACATTTCAAAAGTCATTCTTATATATTAAATACATATTAGTTAACTTTTTGTATTTTTCAATATTTGAACGTATATAACGTATAAGTTTACTACCTTTTATTTTTAAGAAAAGATTTATTCGTTGTAGTATTTACAGTAGTTTCTAATAGTTTCATTATTGTTTAAATACTATAATGAATGTTGGCTGTGAATATTTTTCACGCTCAGATTGGTGGGTTTTGGAAATGGAATTGGCAGGCGGATCTAGTTCTGGGAAGTTAAAAAAAACGCTAATTTACCCGATTGTCTCGTCGTTAGATCAACAAAGTTTTTGTAGGCGATTTGGTACTCTTCGTCGTATCGGAGAAACGATAAGAGGACAAAAGTCGTAACAGCGACCGCCACTGCCACCGCCGCAGGTACAATAAAACCAAATTAATGGTCGCAATTAAATTAGTGCCTTTTGCACGGCTCAGCAGAAACCCACCTACTCTGTACCCCGTCACTACCATTACTACATCGTCCGCTCCTATCGCCACTGCTAAGCTACTTACTTCTGCGATTAATATCCATTTTTAACGTGTCCCGAAAGACACGAGTCTGTTGCTGATGCCTTGGAACGACAAGTCGTTTAACAGCCCGAGACCCGGGGAAATAATGTATTCCAACTGAATTAGCTAGGGAATATGATCGGATATTCGAAATCGTAAACACAAGAATACATATATATTAATTTTATTATTATTATTATTATTATTATTATTATTATTATTATTATTATTTTATGATGATTTAATGAAGTTAATACTTAAGGATTTATTTTTTATGGGTTAAAATTTTTCTAAAAATTTTTTAGAAAACTCAATGATATACAATTTTATTATTATATACTTGTAATATTGTTCTTTTTTTAAATAGAACATACTAATATGTGTTGTTTTTATGCATCCAAATTATGTTTCAATGTATAGCTTGTTATTTTCTTAAAACTTATATAAACTTGATTATTATTATTAATTATTCGAGTTATTATTTTATGTTATCTATGCTTTTTTATCTAATTAAACGTTGTTTACTCATATCAATTTCATTGGTGGAAATAATAATTTAAATAAAAATGCATTTATGATTTGTAATTGTATTGTTTTGATTTATTTCTGTTCATACATGGTTGTAGTTAATTTTCTGAAAAAGGTTATAAAAAAATGCAATATTTACTTTTTTTCTAATAAAGAAAATTTTTTTTATTGACGTATAGAAAACCAATACATTTTAATTATTAATTATTCAAATCAAATTAATATATAATTATAAGATATATTTTTGGTATATTTAATATGATTAGAGTTCAATTAAAAAATATGATTCGAGAAATGGCAACGACCAAACGGTTCAATAGAAATATATTGATTGAAATACTGATTAAATGAAAAGGGCGTAGTTTTTTAATGGGCTTATATTTAGACTCGTGAAAATAAATTGAAAAATGAATTGGGATTTCTCCTTTTGATTTTTAAATAAACAAAAGACAAATAACGTCACTTAATAACAGAATGATCTTCAATGGTTATACAGAAATGTAATAAATTGTATCAGCTCATACTAATTTTTACACTTAAATCCAGCATTTTACACGTAAAGTTGTTGACAGAAGTCTACACTTTTAGTATGTTTAACAAAATTCACAGCTGATGTATTAAAATATCTCGTAATTTAAAAACATTAACTTTTCTTTAGTAATTTAAGGCGTTTTTACTGGATTATTTTTTCATCCAACCTATTTTAACTACATAAAACTCATTGTTAATATAATTTGGACATATTTTCGTCGAAAATTGCTACCCATATAACAAAAAATATTGTCTACGATATTAACATAATATATATAATACATTATAAGTGTTTTCTTAATATGTATAAATATTGTGAAAATATAACTATTATAGCAACAATTATAGCAATAAATATAAACCATCAGCTTAAGTGTGTGCACAGTGGCGCTAAACCCTATACTTAGGTAGAGCAACTGCTCTATCTCAACAAATAAGTGGTGGGGGCCATGGCTATATAGGTTTGGTAAGTTCTAAAGAAATAATTATTATTTTGTACTTTATTACTTATTTAATAATATAAAGTTTTATGACTTATCCTAAATTGCTAAACGTATTTAGTTGCTTGACGTCATTATATCAGTTCGTGTTTAAGGTATATAATATTAGATAAACATTAGATAATGGTACGCTATTTTTAATTTTTTTCGTACCAAATAATAAAGTATAATATTTATGATACAGAGTTTATACATGACTGAGGTTTGAGACACACGATTCATATTAATTATTAAAATAATTGAATAACTACAAAACCAATTATTCAACTAAAATCGATTAATCGATTTTATCATCGTCGTTAATAATCGATTAATCGATTTTTTCATCACCTTTAATAATTGATTAACCAAAATAATTTCAGAGGTGGGTGTCGAAATAAGTTTTCCATACTTACAATTTAAGGTTTCGGTGCTACTGGGTATGCAACGATACTAATGTTTTTTCATTACTGAAGAACATTTACGGAACTTTTGATTACTTTTCAATATATATAATATCATATTATACTGTGTTAATAAATAATAAGTTTACAATCTAATAACGAATATGTGACGACATTATATTTGATTTATAATAAATTATGGTTTATAACATTTTATAGGTGATGTAATGACATACATATTTTTTTTCTTGCATTGGACATATATATATTAATAAAAAAGTTTTTGAAATTATATATTTTAAAAGTAAAAAAAAATATATTATTAATATATTATTTCGAATAATGAACGTTTCATATGAAAATACAAATCATAACCCCTTTCTCTGTATTTTAAACCATAAGGAATCAGTACAAAATGTAATGCACTAAATATAGTTTTAGTTTTGAATATAATTACCAAATAATGTTCTGAAAAAATAAAATCAATTCAAAATATATTCCAATTTTTTTATATTATAATCATTGTTATTTATAATGAAGCCAAATTTCATAGTAGGTAACATTATTTTTATGAAAATTTTAAACACAATCTTTATGTTAATCCAAATTCTTTAAAAAAAACAATAATTTTTTGAGTACAAATAGTGATCAAATATTAGAATATTATTGTGAAAAAAGAATAATTAATATTACTGGTTCGACTTTTTCAATATAAATATTCTCATTGCTGTTCGGTTAAATCATCTAAGGCATGTCCTATCACCCCAAAAATGATCAAGTTACAATAAACTTGTGTATATTTTTTTTAAAAACTGAAGACACCATTTAGACCATTATAATTAGTGTTATTATAGAAATTATTTTCGTTAACTAATCAAATTAACTGACAATATCGTGAAAGCAGTACCTGTTATAATAAAAAAGTTGGTTTTTGAAACTTTTTCGATAAAAAGAAGTGATATTTACTTAGTTCATTTTTTAGCCTAAAACAACTTTGTGACATCATTTTTTATTTAAAATTAATAATAAATGAAAAAATCATGATGTGTGAATCATTCGGTTAATTATCTGAATTTAGATTGGATAATCAATAATTGTTATTAATTTGTAAGAAAAAAAGCTGCAGTGACTTGATAAATTTTACCTATTTTCAACTTCGTCTTAAAATTATGGAAAAATATTAAAAATTAATTTTCTTTAAAATAATAATATAAAGTATATCACAATTTATATATGTATAGGGTCAAATTAAACTTTAGGTACACTTTTAGTTTCCCAAACATTTGTTTTCCAAAATACAAATTATATCACTGTATTCATTTATCATTACGTGGGCACTTTAATTGTGGAACGATTAAATCACGTTCAGATTAATATACTGTGCCATATTCATATGCTGTGTATGTCTAGTCACATCTCGATGCTAAAAACAAAACAAAAATTTGTATGTTAGTTTAACTTCAACGACTTTAAATACTTTTTTAACAAACAAGTTTACAAAAAACAGTATTTTAAATACTTTTTAAAAGTTTTCTGAGTACAGCATTCCGAATACTTCTTAAAGCTCAATTATATTTTAAATAGTACCTAAATAAAAATAATAACTTATTAACTACTTAAATGTAAAATGTAATTATTTCAGAGAAATATGAGTAGCAACTAGCAGCAGTAGGTATTTAAAACAACATTAATTATTTTATTAATAATCTAGTTGTAATTTGGTGTTTGAACCCAACCTTATTCAAATAATCAAGTATAATCGATTACACAATAAACATAATAATTGTGTTATATTTTATAACTAATTGGTATTATTAATTTGCTTACTATTAGTTATAGTGTTAATTTATAAATAGAGAAAAAAACTACAATATGACAACGGTTTATGTATTGATAGTTATGTATATTTTATTATCTATATTCCATATTAAAATTATCTTTTCATCGCAAACCGCTAAGGACTACGTGACTTGTGTGCGTCGATATTAGGGATTTGCCTATAACAAATCTACACTATTTTTATAATTATTTTTAAGTGCTGTACTCAATTAATCTCGTGACTTTGGTTTTTACGTACGTCGTACATGCTATACATTACGTATATGCTATTGTAAAATTATCAATATTATAAAAT
Source organism: Schlechtendalia chinensis (assembly GCA_019022885.1). NCBI lineage: Eukaryota > Metazoa > Arthropoda > Insecta > Hemiptera > Aphididae > Schlechtendalia > Schlechtendalia chinensis. Next base: position 51,922,737 of record CM032339.1, read on the forward strand.
AAAAACAAATAATATATTCAAAATTATTTCGAATTTAAATTGTTTTTCGGATAAAATTTAACTTTACTTGGATAATTTTATAAAAAGTTAACATAAAATAAACACATTAAGTTAAAAAAAAGTAAAATTTAAAGTTAAAAGTTAATTTGAAACAAAAAATAACGAATTACACTGTTCTACAAAAAAAAAAAATTGTTTGTGTTTCTTTTATGAAATTAGTCAAAATTGACTAAATTTAGGGGGGAAAAACGAATATGACTTAAAAATTACATATTAACTCTGAAATTTTAGATATATGGTTTTAACGATACTCATGCAAACAATTACTTGGCAATAATAAAACCTGATAATTTCTAAAATTTTATCACTTTTATTACATAGACATTAGAATAATATGGGTATATATATTATATATATGTATGTATGTATGCTAAGAATTATAATAAAAACATAAATAATAATATTGAATAAAATTTATTGAAATAAAACAAACTTAAATTAGGTTTTATTCTAAGATTTTCTTTTTTTTATCTACCGTCTATAGTCTTCATCGGGAATGTCTCTTGTTATTGACCAACAGTAATCTGCTATCATGGAGACATCCCATCTTTTATGGTATCTTCGTTCTATCACTGAAATGTCCTGATGGAATCTTTCACCGTGTTCATCACTCACTGCACCATAATTGTCTGGGAAAAAGTCCAAATGAAAATGTAGAAAGTGAATTTTTAATGACATGTTGCAACCCAATCGATAATATTTCTCCAAAAGATTGTTCACTATTTCCATATAATTTTCAGCTTTTCTTTTCCTCAAAAATCCATGAACAACATCATCAAAAGCTTCTTAAGCTGCCTTTTTATTTTTCGACATAGATTTCTTAAAGTTATCATCCTTCAGCGATTCACGAATTTGTGGGCCAATAAATACACCATCCTTTATTTTTGCATCACTCAACATTGGAAATTTCTGTCGGAGATATATAAACCCGTTTCCTTTCTTGTTCATTGCTTTCACAAAATTCTTCATAAGGCATAATTTTATGTGTAAGGGTGGTAGAAGAATTTTATTTCTATCAATTAAATGTGAATGTTGGACGTTTTTTTCACCGGGACACACGTTTCTTAATGGCCAAACTTTTTTTTTGTAATGAAAACCCTTTGCACGACTATCCCATTCACACAAGAAACAACTGTATTTTGTGTATCCCAACTGCATTCCTAGTAATATAGCTATGACTTTCAAATCTCCACAGATCTGCCATTGAAATTCGTCGTATCTGATCTCTGTCAAAAGATATTTCATATTTTCGTAGGTTTCTTTCATGGGAGCAGCATAATCTACTGGGATTGATGGAAAAGCATTTCCGTTATGAAGCAATACGGATTTCAGACTTATTTTTGAAGAATCTATAAATAGTCTCTATTCATCAGGATTATGCTCCATATGAAGTGATCTTATCAAACCATTAATATCACAGCAAGCAACGAGATTATTATTTTTCTTAAAGTATGGCATTAAATCTTTTTGTCTATTTCTATAAAGAATAACTTTAACATCGGGTTCTAGATGATTCTATTGTTTGAATCTTGATCCTAGAAGCTTGGATTTATCTTTAGGTAAATCCAGGTCCCGAATAAGGTCACACTTTGTGTGAGTTTATGAGATTGAACTGAATCTAATTGAAGTTTATAATTAGAATCTTGTGATATTTGAGTTTCTGTTTTTCCCTCGCTGTCTTCTTCTTCACTGTCATTGTCTTGCAGTTGGTAGTTTTCTGGAGGCTGAGGTATAGGTAGATTCCCATGTGGTACTGGTCGAAGAGCTGATGAAATGTTAAGGTAGTCCACTAACCATTTTTTTTTCTTGACATGCCATGTTGAAGTAGAGGTATCATACAGAAATAACAATCATTTATATGATTTGTAGATTCTTGCCAAATCATTGGTATGGCAAAACACATTGAACGACCTTTCTTGTTTAACCAACTACGAAGATTCACAGAACATGTATTGCAATAAATGTTAGGTGCCCATCATTTATCCTGATCTCCTACTTTGACGCTAAAATAATAATAATATGCTGTCTGAACAATTGGTGTAATTGGCCGTTTTTGTTTTGAAAATGTCACTTCACCACACACATAACAAAAGTTATTTACATTGTTGATACATTTTCGAGGAATTATCGCCTATTGATCTAATAAATTTTACACACTTAACACAGAACTACGAATATTCAGAAATAAATATGAAATAGATAAATTGTTAGCAAGCATACGGTAACGGTATCAAAGCATTGTCAATTATACCAACGTTTGAAAAAAAATTCTTTAATATCGATAAAAAATACAATTATATTTATGTAATCGGCCAATATCAAAGATACAAGACCTAATTTTTAATTTTGAACATCATATTTGTGTTTAGTAAACCAATGGAAATAAAAAGAAAATACTTGTAGGCCAGAAACATTTTCATTGTAGAACAGTGTTACTTACCTTAATTAATATTAACTTAAAATTTTAACTTATGTTTATCTTTTATTTCGATGATGTTCAGCCTTGTTCATTTATTATTATTCATTAATAATTGATAATTGATAGATATTACAAACACTATCTATCAAGAACCCATATTTCTCATCCTTAAATTGTAATATTCTTCCTCCATCAAAATATTCTGACACGTATATTCAGTTTAGTTTTATTTTCACACGACTTAAACTGATTTATTTTTAAACTTGAATTATTGCACTTGAAGAATAAAGAAACTATAATAAAAAAATTCTTTTTTATGTTTATATATACGAATATTTAACTATATACATATAGTATATAAACTACATATATATATATATTTATTTATAATATTTTAGATCGATACTTTTCTAAGCAATAATTTACTGGTGCATATGAACATACGGTTGACGGACTAAAACGACTATATAGTATACATAATAATACTCTGATCGTATATTATATGAAAAATGAAAATATATAGTAATAATAATGAAACACTAGTACTTATATGCAAAACAGCCTCGTCTGAAGTACTTTCGATAAGGTGAAAAAAAATTGTCAAAGAGATGCATAAAGAAAAACGCATGGTGGTATAGGGATAAAAAGGTTGTTCGAGTGTATGAACAGAGGAGTTGTTAGAACGATATATAAAAGTAATTCTAAAACTAAATTTCTGAATATAAAACACAACCTATCAGTTTATTATGTTATTAATAAAATACACTTAAAATTTAATAAATATTTATTTTAAATATTTCTAATATTTTATTTTTATGGCATGATATATTAAAGAAAATAAAATACAGCAATATTCACATAAAAAATAACGTAAATAATTACGTGGATGTGTTCTTTGCATAATTATTGTAATTATTATAATTTGCTTAAAATTCTGAGAAACAAATGTGTGAACTCTTTTTCGTATACACGTTTGGATGATCATTACTTATGTTACTTTATGGTTGTAAATCATATATAGATAGTACTTTATTTGAAATGTTTTTCTCTTCTCCTAGTGATTTTCTTAATCATATGAACAATATAACCGAAAACTTGTAAAAAACCTGGTAAAATTGTCAACAAATTTTATAACATACGTAATTTTCATATTTAACAACTAATATTTTAAAAACTTAAAATTTTTTTTAACTGTTTGAAAATTAAATTTCAAAAAACTACGTAAAAATAATAAAATAAATATTATTCAGAATCATTTTTTGAAAGAAACGATTTATCATTGATATACAATTTAGAATAAATATATAATAATAATTATAACTATAAAACATCTAAAATAAATGACTTTAACCGACATTCACAGCATCCGCATTATATTTTTATAAATATACTCAAATATTTTTAATTAATTTCCCAGATTTGCAATTCGAAAGCATCATATAATACATTTTTTTAAATTACTATTTAAACTAAAATTGTATATTAAAATAGTATGCAGCTTACGAGCATATTTAAGATGATCAAGATACATAGCTAGAAATACAAGAATTATATTTCGAACAAATATAATATAAACTGAAGTTCTTTATAGATATCATTTTAGTTATCTTATTTCAAATATTTAAATTCATGTAAAAATTCAACGAATTAAAATAATAGCTATTCAAATCCGATATCTACTGCGTAAAATGAAGTTATGATTAATTGATCAAATACATTTGAAAAAGTACTGTACATTATTGTAGTTCGTTGAAAGTTAGTTAAAAAAAATAAATAAATAAAATAAACGTCAGTTGAGATGTAGAAAGAATATTGTGAATTCCTCTTTTAACGCTGAATTTTTAAATAGGTTTAAGCATACAAGTTATGAACATATATTTTAACTTTGGTTTAAAGTTATAATTATATTTCAAGTTAAGAGTCGGCAATAAAATATGAGCAAACATTTTAAAATTATAAAATAAATTTAACTAATTTTAACATATTATATATAGTACACATTACGTAATATTAAATATAATATATAAATCCTAATATTAATATTAATCCGTTAATATAGATACGCTATTTAGATAGCTGTATAGAGAACAAAAAATTAGATTGTGTGACAAAAAAGTCGACGATAACAGAAAATGACAACGTTATAATTTACTTTTATGGATGTCGCCAAACATTATCTGTCAGTGAATACGCAAATGATGTTCAAATGGTGGATGATTGTTTCAGATGAGCGTATGCCTTATGGACTGTATAACAACGGGCGAGTGCGCTTTTTTCTTTACGATTTAACACAAAGCACTTTTATCCTAACTACCTATCAGTCCGTCGGTCTGGAACATCCGCGCAAAAGAAAAAAAGAAAAGAAAAGAAAACTTTGAAAAAACTCTCATTTAAAAACTGACGTTTATGAAAAGATTACGAATACCCCGTTATTTTTCATTTCTGACCTGCTTTTGATATTCATTGTTTGCTCTAGCTACATCTCATCACACAACGTTTCTCCTTTTCCTGCTGACCCTCATCATTTTTTCTATCATGTGAAAATTAAGCATTTTGTCGTTTACTGTTTCCCTTATTATTTTTATTTTTATTATTTTTTTATTATAGCGCAAAATAAAATTACCCGAAGAACAATGTTAAATAAAAAACTATAACGTTTGCGATTTTATTTGTTGAGTAAATGGTGACAATCAAACAAATATTAATAATTATTGAAACTACTATATATAAGAGTAAGTCTAACTATTTAGAAACATTGATAATTAAATAACAATAGGATTGAAATATTTCAACTAAGTATGAAAACGTGATTTAAGTAGAATTTTAACAAAACTTGGTTATTCAAAAGAACTTTTCATTAAATTTCTCATACACTATTAAATTAATAACAATAAATTGTTTTTTAAGATTTAATAAAGAAATAGTTATTTAAAAAAAAAAAAAAAATTATTTCCTTTTAACAAAAACCATAATTTACGAAATACGAAATACGAAATTAAGTTCAATAATGTATACTGTGTTTTATGATAGTTCAATAAATAATTTACATATTTATTAGAATATGGACATCGCGATTGTGTTATATCTGTCTAAATTTAAATATAAATATAATTAATTCAGTATGTGATTGAGGTGATGAATATTTTAAATGTTGAATGTGCATTATTCCATGTATTTTAATTCTGTTAAACATCTACCACATTATAATACTGGACTGTTTATATTTCATTGTATTGAATAATAAACTGATGTTAAAACTATTTAAAGTTAAATATTTCTAAAGGTCAAATTCGAATAATTTGTTTATCAAAAAGTTTTTTGGCGAATAAATCAAAAGGAGACAATAGTTTCAGTATGAACAATTTATGTTATGTATATTTAATTTTGAATTTTTTTCTAAAATATTTGACAATTTATAGATATATGAAAAGTAATGTTTATAATTTTAGTATGCTGTTTTATTTTATATAAGAAGAATTAAAAATTGTTAATGTTGTATTGTTCTTGGTATTATATTAGTCAGTTTAAGGCCACAAGATAAAATGTGGCGATTTCTTATAATAGTATGAGATGTTCAATATATTTCATGATGAAATTAGTGTTTGAGTTAAACTAACATGACCAACAGTCAACTATAATATTATTGTATATGCTATGAGAGATACATAACTTATTTTGATATACAACGATTTACGAATGATCTAAATTTAGGAAAGAGTAATTAGTAATTATAGAAAATCACGTCTTAGGGATCAAACTAATTGAATAGTGGAATCCAATTAGAGTAAGCCAATAATAGTTTCATCTCAAAAGCCTTGTAAACTGCAACCAATGTAATTATTATGCTAATTAATACAAACATAATATAATTGTAATTCTTTGTTAATTTTTCACGTATTCTACACTATTTCACTACGTGTGTCAGCATTTCTTTTATTTCTATTTTTTTACATTTAATAAGTTATAACTGTCAAGTTTCATGAGCCAGTCTTTAACATGCAAAAATATAATATGAACTGCTAAATATTTTTTTGAGGTCACAGTTGTGTATATAATGCATAGTTCACAGTATCAGCGTGCGAGTGTGCAACAATGAATTTACCGTCGAACTTTACGTCAGTCGGGTCAGCTCGCTTTTAATTAAATTTACGGAAACCTTCAGCTGCGTATCTGTTCGAAAACCAATTAATACTCATCATTGTATCTAACTGAATATAGTCCTGGATGTAATATTTGCCAAAATGTTTATGGGAGACGTCCGATTAACTAAAGGCAATGTTATTTTCTGGAATTTAAAAATTTTAATCTGAAACATATTGGTTATTTAAAAATTAGAAAATACACTTTATAATAATCACTGTAAATTACACAAGGGATATTTTATTTTCCAGTAAAAATTCAAATTTTCTTATGATGTATATTATTATATTCAAACATATTATTATTATTTATATAGTTTATTAATCATTATCCTAAGAATAAGTACAATGTGATTTGTTTTATCTTATAATTATTTCAATGCTATCAATCAATAAAAATGTGTGTTATAGTATATTATTTCTAAATCCACAGATAATTATAATATTACATAGTAAATGAAAATATAAATTATATTTGTCAAAAATGATTAAGCTTTTAACAAGTAAATGCTTTTAACTGATACTTGTCACTTTTTAGTTTTTATTATACATATTTTTTTATCATCATCGTTAATAGACTTTAAAAACGTTACTAAAGAAAAAATTTAAGCTTTCAGTCTTAAAAACGATCACTGGGTTATATAAATATGCAGAGAAAAATGATGCTATTAAAAACTGTCCGTAGCATATGGAAATTCCTCAGAGACCATTTACCACTATAGAAGTACTGAGAAAAAAAGAGTTACGATCACGATGAAAATAACTTGTCTTTCGAAGTTTTTAACCTGAAACTATAGACCTCGTGTTTACGAAGAGAGGCTTTGGGGAATTTTAGTAAAAAATAATATTTTATTTTAAAACAAATATTTATCGATATGAATATTATAAATAATTTAACGACCGAAGATCGACCGGAAAATATTAAATGACTAAATATTTACATTAATCAATACTAATTTAAATTAAATAAAACAATGCATTATAAATAAAAAATTACATTTAACGAAAAATGTTTAAAAAAAAAATTACACTTTTATATGTTATGTGGTAGCAACTTGTACAACGCACAAATAACTCATAATTTAGAATGAAAAGGTGAGTCTTTGTTTGTTTTATTTTTTCTATTAATTTATAGAAGTACAGTGTTAAAACAGAACGAGGTATTTGAAAAGTTGTATAAAAGTATAAGATAATTGTTAACAAATTATAAGTTTTGCTAAGAATGAAATATTACTTTGTGAGTGATTTAGAAAGTAAGTACTAATAAATAATGATAGTAGTACCACAAATTAAAATATAGTTTGTTTGTTTTATTTTAAATGTATTAGAAAATCAACATAAAAAGTTTCTCAAAGATAAAAATATGTTATTTTCCTTTATGCATTTATTGGTATTTAAAATCAAATTAGAACTATACAATATACATTAAAATAGATAAAAAAAAAAAAGAAAATGAAAATTAATAATTTATAATACTAATTTTATTTAAAACTTCATACTATTTAAGTAGAAACTAAACAACTTTCTTAAAACTATAATGTTAATAAACGTTTAAGCGTTTAGCGTTAAGCGCCAAAACATTAAATTATAATAATTTAAAATAAGAAAATATTTTTATATCATGTTATATGCCATATGTTCTAAACTTTTGACATCCATGCCACCTGTCATACTATTGTACGAGGGTCACGCCCCCCTTACCAATAAAATATTGAAGAATGATTAATATAATATATATATTACAATTTAAAATTTTTAAAACAAAGTATATTATAATAATATACTTACATCTTTAAATATCAAATTTAAAATTTATTACTATTAAATACAAATTAGTGTATTCGTAATATACATTTATAAATATCTAGCATTCTAGGAATCTAGTTGATGTATATTTTATATATTTAGTATATAATACATATCGATGTTTATAACACAATAATATCTTCTTAGTAATATTAATATTAATAATAATAATAATAATAATAATAATAATAATAATAATAATATAAAGAGATTCCGATGTTGTTGATATCGCTTAGAGTAATACACCTAATCGGATATTGTTACTAATTTATGTTGTAAGTTGTATTATTATTTAAAATTTCTATGAAACGATAAATCATTGTTTTCGAGAAAAGGATCTGAACCAAACATTTATTATTATGATTCTTTGTAACATTTCGAAAATCAAATTTACACACTTAAACAAATTTATGTCAAACGATATTTTAATTTTTTTTTGAATTGTTGTTAAAATGTTTTTGCCTAAGTTTATAAGAAACTTCCAAATTAATAATACAGAAATTATATGCATCCAAAATGGAGATGTTTTTAACTCTACCAGTTTACACTGAGCAATTTCGATCATTTTTTATTTCGCTTAAGAAAATTTTTTTTGCGTAAACAGAAAACATAAAAACCCGTACTAAATAGATACAATTTGTTATTAAAAGTAACGCGTGTAAAAATCAATGGAATCCTATTTCTACACGAAAAAAGATTCACTAAAAAATTTAAAAAAAAACACATCATTGTAGAACCAATACATTTTTCACTTTATTAAACATCTAAAATAACAATAATAATAATAATAATAATAATAATAAATCATTATCAACATATTTATATTCGTGGTTGGGAATATGTTGTCCGATGTCGGTTATAGATTTAAAAACAAAAATATGTAGTAGAATATAATGTACGTAAACATAGTGTACAGTAGGTATGTGTTATATACATAGTTGAATGCAGTTAATATTATAAGATCAGCTGGATGAGCTGGAGGTGTACTAAAACCCTGATAATTTTGCGTACACATCTTTGCTTGTGTATTTCCACATTTTCGTTTGTTAGATGTCTTGATGGGTTTCGTTTAGCTATACATGATGCTGCAGTTACTCATGTTGTTCGATGGTAGGCGTATGTTAATTTTATTCATGGTTTTTTGGTGTGTAAAACCTTTGGTTACTGTTTCCCAACCATGTTCGTTATACATTTCCAAAGTAACGGTTACGGCAACGATCACGACGTTGCTTATATAACAGTTGAGCCGTTGCAATTTATTCCTCGTTTAACACTGCCTAAGACGCGGTAATATATCATTGTAATTCCTTAATATAACGTTCGTAGTAGACACGGAACGTCAAGTTCAATACGGCTACGAATTGATAACATTGTTTTGTCTGTCATGTAGTCGCACGTTCAAGAAAATGAAATATTTTTGAACAAATAAAAATAATAATCTAAAATCTATTATGTCACTACAATTTCTCGTCATGCCGATTTTATAGTAATTAAATTAATATATTATATACATTCGCAAATATTATATATTTTTATTTGCTTTGTCTCTGTGTTTTTTTTCATTCGCATGCCCGTATTGTTTGACGTTTTCATTAATATGATAACGTTCCGTCTTATGAAATAATAATAATCGACTGGCAACATTGTTGGTAAACAATGTGCTGATGGCAGGTAAAGTTGAAGAAGAGTTCATAAAAAGGTCTTGAACTACGATGGTAGAGTATGTAAATATTTATACGTGCATGTATACGTCTATAGGACACAGCCGACGATGTCGATAAACAAAACAAAATATTGTTGTTTAATATTTTTCGTCGAATTTTTGAGAACAAAAAACACCAATTCGCTTACAAGGTTTTCACTATTACAAATTGCGTTTTATATTACATTTCAAACAAAATATTATTTATGTTTTTAATTATTATTATTTGATTTCTGTTGAATTAAAAATATAATTTTAATATTATAATTCTGTTTCATTTGTAACATAACTTCCACCAAAATTATACTAATAAGTGGATATAATAAAAATCGATAATTAAACACACACACACATTTATATGTGTGTGTATGTATGTATGTATGTATTTTTGTTTTAAAGAAAAAATAGAGTTTTAGTATAATTTTTTTTACTTTGAGTGTTATCGTCTAAATAAATTAAATAACAAGTTCTAATCCTCATCATATATGCTTGTTTTTATTAATATATCACGTTATAATAACTCAAAACATGTGAAATATACTTATTAAAATTTTATTTTAAATTGAAATAAATTAGTAATATAATATATAAAGATGTTAACAATATTAGATTAACATATTTATAATATACTACGTCGTAAATAAAATTATTTTCGTAAACGGTATGTTATGTAATAATATATTTATTTTTTTTTTTTTTTGTATTCATAGTACAGCTTCGACAACTAAGGTTATTAGCATACAAAATGAAAATAATAATGCTACATAAGAATGGATTCATTGTTAGTACTATTTAGATTGAATTATACATATTAATTTATTTTAAAAATAGAAATATTTGGTTTCTGTTTTCTTCATTTGGGTTCAGAGCTTCGTAGATGTTGTCAGGAATTCCTAGCCTACTTCTGGTTTCTATATGGTTTCGACAGTAGATAAAGAGGTGCTTGACTGTGAGGGGTTTATTACATGTTTATCACAGAGTTGGCTCTTCCTTTTGCATGAGATGACCTTGGGACATCTTTGAGTGACCTATTCGAAGTTTGTTGATAACTACTTCGTCTTTGCGAATATATTTATTAATATTGTTGTTTTTAAATAAAACATTTTCTTTGAAAATGTGATAAAAGCATATGTATTTTAATTTTAAATGTCTATAAAAGAATATTGAAATAAATTTTGAGGGCTAATGTGATAAATATAAAAATTAAATACTAATGGGTATTTGATTAATTTCAAGTTGTTTTTGGTGAGTCACTATCCATAAAATTTACCGTATTCAAAATATAACCCAAATGTTCAAAGAGTTTATCAGGGAAATTGAAAAAGTTTTAAGACATTCATTGTTATTGATATCGATGTTACCTTTTTCATTAAAAAAGGTTTTAAGTTACAAGAACTTTTACCAAAAATAATGTTAATATTGTCAATTTATATCATAATTTCCATGTAAAAGAATTGAATTTACATCCTAGAACATTTGTATACATAATTAATATTTAATATAGTTTATGAACTGAGATTTAATAAAATATCTATTGAATTTATATTATAAAATTCAGTGATTCTCAAAGTTTTGTTTTTGCGTGTTCTTAAACTATCAAAAATATCATTAAGATAGAGCTATCGACAAGATAAAATTTCCGGTTTCTAGAAAAAAAAAATAGTCTTATAGTCTAACTTCACTGACTTTAGGTTAATATACGAATTTTGTTAAAAAATAAAGTGTTAATAATGTTTCGTATACACTTCAGATTCAAAAAAAAAAAAAAAAAAATGTGTAACAATATTTATACTTACGAGAAAATAACTAAAAAAAATAAACCTTTATTTAAATTTACAAACTCGTATATTATAGTAAAATAAAAATGTATTGAACGTTTGAATTATAGGTAAGAATAACTTAAGGGTTTATAACACAGAATATGTATTAATTCGATAGACATTAAGAGTAATTTACATTGCAAGTGTCAATAATGTAAATTTGACTTGTAGATTGATGTTTTTTAAATCAACGAATTGTCTCTGTACATGTTTTTGACAACTTTTAGGTTTATTAATAGAAATTCCTATTTACTACAAGATATAATATTTACTGCGGGTATAGTTTGAATTAATTAGTAAATTGTTTTTTTGCCCATATAATAACAACTTATAATATATTAATACTTTTTTATTATTTAGTTAATTTATTTGACGATAATAACAGAAACAAAAAATATAAATAGTATTATTTATAATATATATTATAAATATTATATACACTTAATTATATTGTATTTATTAGGTTTAGACTAGTTTAATTTATGATTATTATGATTATGATTGAAACCTTTTTATAAATATTTTAAATGCTCATGAATAAAATATTGTGAATTAGATATTAATGAAAAATACAACGTTTGAATTTATACGTAATATTGTATGTAGTTAAATATAGTAAAATTATCCTCGAGATAAAAACGTTTTTATTTTATTTGTATCTAAATTTATCAATACATTTATTAAATAATCGATAACAAAAAATTTATAAATATTTTTCAATTGTAATAAACATTTCATTTTTAAAGTTTTTTCAAATGTATGGTTTTTATTTTTGTATATTTCATAAAGTATTTTCTTAAATTACTATTCAATGATACATGTTAAGCACATAACGACTTTAAAACAAATATATTACTATTCAAATGTGTTTTTGACTTCAAATTGCGTAGAATATTTAAAAAATTTCTCTTCTAAATTACCATTTATATCTATTTCAAAGTGTGTAACTGGGCCTTAGAAACTTAACTACGTTAATACGTGTTTTTATATAATGCAAAATAAATAGACTGTTGTAATACTAACTCGTATCAATTGTAATCTAAATAAGAATTCCCTTACTCATATTTTATTTGATTATTAAAATTATTTTTTTTTCGCGTTACTATATTCATGTAATAAAGTGACACCATTTTATTTATTTATTTTGTTAAAATAAAAACTTTTTTAACTAACGTATACTATCCAAAGGTTTAATGATTGGCTTTAAAATAAAAATTAATTGGATTGGTGTGTATTCGATGAGTTAATTTTTTCCTATTCTAGTTAGTTCATGTGATTTTAATCAATGTTTTCTAAAGAGATTAACTTTAACCAATAAATACATAAAATCCGGTTTTTATTTTATCATCGTATAAAAATATTTATTTATTATTTTATTTTTGTCATTCATTAAGACTCTGTAATCAATTTACTTGAATTAATGAAAATGTTGCAGCGATAAACAAATTTTTATTGTAAAGGAAATATTAAATAGGTACAAAAAATAAAATATTAAAATCGGTAATTGTTTAATCAGCTTGTATAAAAGGGTAAGTTTAAAAAAAACTAATTATCAGATTTTTAGAATTATAGTTTTCATCGTTAAAACTATTTAGCACAGTTATTATTAGTATACATTATCTTGTATTTTTTTCAAACTATACACCTGAATAGTGAAGCGTTTAATGTATTAAATAAAACACCAAATGTCTTATTAAAAGTGATTGGTTGACGAATCACAGTAATATATTCAATGCTTACTTAATTATAAATATTATATGATATAAAGAGAAATAATGTGATATACGAGTACGTTATAATAGTCTTCTAAATCTGTTATAGATAAATACAAATAATAGGCGTTATGTTAGATGTTTCCTGTGATTTGTCATTATAGCATATGTCATTGTTATCTACAAATACTGACAACCTTTTATAATGAAAAGTTTTTATTATTGAATTATTAATGACAGCCCTTCTTTTATGTTGGGTGATATTTCCTACATCCGAAACGACGATATTAAAAAAGTTTTTTGTCCCTCGTGAGATCTACTCATTAAAGGTCACGAGTTTTTTTGTTGGCCTCGTAAAACTTTTGTTACGAACAAAGCGTGAAAAAATTACGACAGCTTAAAATCTAAATAGTATGTCTAAAGTGGTTTCCGGTATTCCAGTATAAAGGTTTTTAAAATTTATATTGGAGTAGTGTTGCAATTTTTATACATATTATTTTTCGAATTCTTGTAAAACTCTTTAATGTTTCAGAATTATTCGAAAATATAATAAAAGTGAATTACGGTTAATTCAGCAGGGAAAATTCGGTTTAATATTTATGATAAACTCAAACGTTTTAAGTTGAATTCATTATTTTGTAATTTATGATTAAGTCACCTAGACAATGTCATGTAACATTATATGTTTTATCATAAAATTTGTTGCATATTACACTTATTACTTTGTGCAATTGAATCTAAAAATTAATGTGTCCGTATTGTTATTATTGGAAATGATTTATTAGCGTGTTCGGCGCTGATGCATAAATAGTTTAGACTTTCAGAGTATGACTAATAATATGACTAATAAATATATCTACATAAAAATGCACGTAATGTAAGTGTTGTAATCAAATTTATATTTCATTTTATATTAGCTTATGTTAGTTATATGAGTTCAAGAAAATGTATTATTATTATTAATCAACATTTTTAAATTGCATTCTTGTATAAATGTTATAACTTTATATTTTATACATTCAAAAAGAAGGGAAATATTATATCTTTTTACTCACGAGTAACGAGTATCATTAAAGACCCATTTTTGAAGTCTATATTATTATAATAAATTGTGATATATTTTTGTCTTACAGTAACAGTACCACTAGTACCTGTCGATGCTGTGGAAGGTAGAACTGTCAAGTTTCCTTGTGATGTGTCTTCTCCAAATCCAGCTGACAAAGTTTACATGGTGTTTTGGTTTAAAGATGATTCGGGTGTACCATTATACAGGTAGAGTTTCATAATATTTAACTTTATTGTGGTGTGACATAGTTAACGTAAAACTTGTTTAATCATTTAATTTTGATGAAAACAAAAAACGTACAATTTTCCGTAAATTATTAAATATATGAAAGTTGAAAAATATAAAAAACGACTAATAACCTAATAGTTATGTTATTATAACTATGAAACGTGATATGTTTTTTTATTATTCTAACATGTATATTTTCAAACAATATTATATTATATATTTTTTTCAACCCATTGGTTGGTTTGCAGCTCCTCTTCTCCATTCTCCACAGTTACTCAGTTTTTTCTATATGTATTTTTCTGTATATATATTATATACAAACTTGAAATGTAAACGTTCATAATCGTGCATTGAGTTGTTAATACCCTAATAACAAATTTAGTCTTATTAGAATATATATTTCTATAGTATCATTAATTATAATTATTATGTAATTAAGTTTACACACAATAAAAATTAAATTAAATACATACGAGTATAGCTAATTTAACTCAGCAACGGATAATAAAAAAATGTATTAAATAAGTAATATGAATATACTTAAAATTTTTAATTATAAAGTTTATTTAAATATATATTTTATTAACTACATATTAAAATAGAAAACTGTACTATAATTAACGAATCTATATGGATAAATTATACTTCACAGTGAATAACTAATTAATGTTTAAATGTTAACCTTAGACATATAGTTGATGGCTCTAAGAAAACGTATTTATTTCTTTTTTCAACAATCATGTGATTTTTTAGTAGATGAAAGTTTGTTGAAATATTGTAACTTGTTATATTGATATATGAGTATATTTTTGCCGCTCATACAAAAAAATGTTATAATTAATTCGTAAAAAATATTTAGGATTTTGATTGAATACATAAACTTAAAATATTTTGCATTGAAGGGATATATAAAAATTGAAAGATATCAAAAACTAATCTATACATTACAGAATACTTAATATATATATATATTACAATAAACCCACAAATAATAAAATAAATAAAATAAATAAATAAAGTACATTGCTTTTTTCCATTTCATAAACCACTAAAGATTGAGAAGAATATATAAATTTCGAACGTTTTCAATGTTGCGCATGTTTATAAATATTACAAACAATACAAAAATTGTCGACATTTACTTATACTTTGAGTAAATTATTTTAAAAATTCATGAAGAAACATGCACTAAAAAAAGTAAATTAAAAAATGTTTTAATTTTGAATATAAAGATACATATTTATTATTTAAAGTTTGAATAAAATGTTATTGTTGGTATGATTTTTGTGTAAATTTCAATCAGCCGAAATTGTAACTACATACAGTAAAAATACGCGCACTTGTAATCTAATATTATTTGATCTGTGATCAACCAATACATTCTTTAAAATAATGAATTCAATTATAATTCATTATAATTTAACAACAGATAAACCAATATGTGGTCAATACTCTTTACTCAGTTGTTTTTCAGAAAAGTTGTATATAACGCGACGTCATGTTGAATGGATTCGACGATTATGAACTCAAAATAATATTATAATCACATTTAGTTTACTAAAAATCCATTTGAATTATTATAGAATTCAAAGAATGGATTCATTGGTTACCTGACACAAGATGTCAAGAACATTCGGCCGCGGGCACTCAGTAATGAGAAGGGTACTATAGGCAGCGTCTATGTTAAAGGCGCAACCGTTTGTATACATCGCGTTGCATGTTTCAAGTTTTAATTATCACATTTAAACATAGTCTGTTCACATCGGAAAAGGCCTCTCGTGAACGTGACATTTTGTTACGTGGTGCCCTTTTAGTCCGCAAAACATTTTCAAAAGCTTTTACGGACTAAATAATAATAATATCTAGCTGGCGTTCATTATAAATAATTTGATTGTGAAACGCGACGCTGTTTGACTTTATTTTTATTACAACTCTCCATGTGTCCAAAAAGAAATCATTGTATTTTTAATTCAAAATTTTAATTTAAAATTGTTGCAAGTTTCATAGAGACTATAGCTTAAGGGCAGGGCCTAAAATTGTGTGTAGTAGCAAATACCGAATGTGCAATAGCAAATGAATAAGTGTACAGTATATTTTTAGCCAATTATTTTCAATATTTTGAATATCTAACATTTATTTATATGTTATAATTTCATAGTTGAATTTTATGACATCCGTAAAAAATAATTACCATAACACCCGGAATTTTTATTGATATAGTCCATGCTCGTATTTAACTAAATTAATATTTATAGTAATCTTTTGAAGAGGGTATAATAAAGAAAATATTGTGCGTGCAGTAGCAAAACACACAATTTTTAGGCACTGGTCATGGGTATAGTATTTGTCTGCACATTTTGTCAATTTGTCAATTATAATATTATCCTCTACTTACTTATTCATATCTGCCTTATTATTTTTATCCGTATAATCGTATTTGGGTGTTTTTAATAGAATGCTGTTTATATGTTTCTTTGTTTAGGAGCTTTTAGCTTTTACCCTTTTGCTTGTATTTGCAAACGATAAAAAGGTATTGAAATTAAATTTATTACGTTTCATAAATACGTTGCTGATATACATCTATAGTCTTTCTTTATAATTCTCGCTTTTACTTCTATTTATTTTTACTTAACACTTTGGTAGGGCCTTCTAATATTCTCCACAATATCATTATTATTTACACATATTTTCATCAAATCTACATTATAATTTTCACGTAACTAGTGAATTACAGTATAATTTCTTTTGCGATTGCAAAATCACCGTATTCAATTAATATTTATAGTTTTAGAATTACATCACAAAGACAACCAAATATTTTGTATATTAAATAATATGACAAATAAAAAAATAATTTAAACATAATATTAAAAGGAAAACGCCGGTAGTGAGATATTAAATAGTAATCACAATAACAATGAAAATAAAATTGAACATGATATTTGTTTTTGTACTAAGATTCTCTATAATTAGTTAAGAACTAAGTATTGTATTTATTAAACATTTTGTGTGTGTCTACGGTTGCGTGAGAAACCGTATGTAAAATGGACTGTATATTGGTAAGAGAAAGGGTGTATATTATATAATATTGTGATGAATCGAAGAGATTGTTTGTGGCATGAAAATACAATGTTTGGCAAATGTATTATGCACAGAACAAAGGTCAAACAAAATGAGAAAAATAAATCATCGAATAAACGACAAAGTAGTACACAAATAACAATGGTTTTTATAAAAACGATTACATATTTTATTGTGCAATAACAAATATGAATCTAAATTTTTTTTTGCTACAATATTTATATCAAATGAGACATTGAACTTGTATAATATGCACTTTGATTTTATATTCCAATAATGAAGCCACTCCTCTATAATTTACGTCTAAGAGAAAATATTGTATTTATAAACACTTGAGTGGACGGAAAATTTAAATTTCGCCTAGATGTGTTTAAACGCTGGAATAATTATCGCGTCATTCGCAATGGACAAAAGAATCCGTAACGATTTGTGTGCGCGGAGTCACGCGGGACAGATCGTTTTCAAAACGTGGCGAGTAGCGAGCGAACGAATGTGTCAAGCGTGAAGCAAAGAAAAAGATATTGATGGCACCGCGGCCGGCCGTATCCGGAATACGGCAAGTCCCTTCCAACGTTTGTGCCTGATCGGCGATCAGAGCCTCCTTTATGATGGCAGTGGCACCAAAGTCAAATTTAATCCAAAATAATATTTAATGTATAACATTGTAGTTAAATAGCAAATTAATTAATCCGTACGCTAATAATGGAAATGCGCCTGTGGAATTCGAGGTAAAAATATAAATATACTGCTACAATAATCGTACAGGTGACCGTGTTCGGTTACACATCTGTATATAGATTTATATGGAAAGGTCGTACCACTTGTTAATCACCTATCCAGTTATAGTATTAATTATTGTTATTATAATATTACATGCTCCCCTCGATATCTTCCTATCGACCATTAGTACCGATTGACTTGGGACGAGAAAATAATTTTAAAAAAGAGATAAAGAGGTAAAAATTGCCCGTGTGTATTTACAGCCCTCAATATTAAAATACGCGTTAATAATCCTTGGGATAACAATACGCGCGTTTTGCAAATATAGGGATTTATTACATCAGCAAATGGTTTTTTTTTATTATTATTCAATCGAATAATGAATAGAACGTGATCGGGTCATTGTTGTCATGTGTCGTGTCATACTCACGAATGTGTCGTGTCATACGCGCGCGCGCGTATAAATATGGCGAGCGAAATATAAATCCTTTGGGTACATTGAACATGAAATTGTTACAATGTATATTTGTATCATGTATACTCGTATTTTTAATATATATATATATATTTTTTTTTTTTGTTTCTATATTTTTTGAATAAACTTGTCGACCTGCCCTAACGTTCCTACATTTCCGACAGTTGATATAACAGCAGTAGTTGTTTCCCCTCTAAAATCTATTTCTGCAAACACAATTAAACAACCAACCTTTAAATATATAATAAAATGATATCGATGATTACTAGTCGTTAAGAACATAAACGTTTTGCTGTTTTACGATCTAAATTTGTACTGTATTATCATTCTATAAGCCAGTAATCAGCAACAACAGCAGTCCTGTATGCATTTATTTACGCTATATAAATAATTTGAGCTTTAATATTCTTAACAATGACCAATATTTGAATGATTATTTTAAGACAAAAAATCTCAATAATTTAATAATAAAATAAAATAAAACAAATACATGAAGATACATTTTTTGTTTTAATAACGACTATAATAATTTTAAGGTCATGAAATTATTATATTTACAGTAGTTTTAACTAAACAATTAAAATATTGTGTACATATTAAATATGAACGAATTTAAAATGTATGACATGTGCACATATATTTTAACTTATCGAAGGAAAATATATTCATAGTTATATAACTTTTTTGGAAGATTAAATAATGTGTCAATTATTGTTAATAATGTGTTAATATGTTTTTAATTTTTATGACTAATATATATATATATATATATAGAGAGAGAGAGAGAGAGAGAGAGAAAGAGAGAGATTCTAAGTCGAGTATTTACTAGTAAATATTATGAATTCTTCGAATTATGTAAAATTTTTAAAAATATTGTATTTTTAAACATATAAAAGAAACAATAAAACATAAATAAACACAAACACATCGTAACCATAAATACAATATGTTGCGATCATCGATTATTGCTAGCATTATTTACAGCTGCTCTTCAATATCATCAAATCAATTTGCTATTAAATGCATTGCTAGGATCAATTTATGATATAAGTTTAGACTTTCAAAAGTTATACGATCCCGTATGTGTTATATTCGTTTTATTAGGGCTTTTGTTGACGCCTGTGTATTTATTACGTGTAAAAACATGAAAGGTTAAAAATTTAAATGTTTTTTGAAAATATTCGGACATTCTATTTTCTTTGTACGAGTTACATTGACATATAATATTTTGTTTTTTTAAATATGTTCCATTTAATAATAATTATATATATAAAATAATATAATAATAATTAATAATAAATAATAATAATAATTAATAATAATAATAATAATATAATAATAATAATAATAATAATAATAAAATAATAATAATAATAATAATAATAAAATAATAATAATAATAATAATAATAATAATAATAATAATATAATAATATAATAATAATAATAATTATAATAATAATAATAATAATAATAATAATTAATAATAATAATAATAATAATAATAATTAACAATAACAATATTATAATAATATTTTTTTTTTTTTGTTATTTGTGTTTACAGGTTCTATAATTATTTTGCGCTCATCACGATTGATTACATTATATATTTACAAACAGTTAAATTGCATACCTTACGTATTTCTAGAATGGATTTTTGAAAATATGTCGAGTATTTGCGAGGTAGTCGGGGATACAGATAAGATAAATCGGATTATAAACAGAACATATAAGGAATATATGATGAATCAGGTTATTGAAAAACCAATTTTATTACAAAATAGTCTACGGTATCATATCACACAATATACATACATACACACACAACCAAACACACACACACACACACATATATATATATTTATATAGAGATAAATTGAGCTTTTTCGATTTTGTCGAAAGGTGTAGCAGAGAGAATGATGGAAACTAGAGATAAATGAGATGAAATACCAATTGCTGTATGTTTTTGACTGGCACACGTCCATCGCGTTTCTCCAATTTCGCGGATGACCGTTCTCAACACATACACACACAAATACATATATATATATATATATATATTTATTTTTTTTTGTGATAGAATCTTCCAATTATAATCGAGATTCGAGCGCCGGGTGCACTCCTCCCTCCACGAAAATCCGTCTGCAATCACCCCGTATGGTCGTTGCGTGAGCGACAATTTTGTGCTCTCTCTCTTACACACATAACGGTCCGTTTGTTGTAATAATTGAATTACAAGACGAAAAGGGATAGCTTTTACTACGCGGCGAAGGGTTTTTTCGTGTGTCGATTCGGTTGTATATACACACCGTACAGCAGTGTGTGTGTGTGTGTATGTATTTCAGCGAGGAATGTGTATAGTGAAGGAGTTGCAATTAAATGTGGCGGTAAAAGTGTGGTGGATTGTGTGGGGAGGAGATGGTTGGTTGGAAGGCCTCAATTCCTTTTCACGGCATTGCTACTACTATGCCATATACACAACTGGCCTGTATGAGCCGTACCCGGTCATTATTGCGGAAAACGATTAAGGCGGGCGAGGAGCGAGCGACGGCAGTGGGCGGCGTGTGTATAAAATAATAATAAAAACCCCAATGGGCTGACCGAAAGCCTATAATAATACAACAGCACGATCGTAATGACCAACGGATTTTTACTGTGTAAAAACTACTACTACTACTGTTACTGCCTGCTCCCTGCTGCTGACGACGACGACGACGACGACGACGACGAAGAAAAGTTCAGCTGAAAATAATACATAAATCGTGTGCTCGTATAAATATACGTGTTCTGCTACAAAACATTAATTTCTCGGTGTTATTGGAGTAACGTTACAAGAACGAATTCGGTGATCCGTTATCGGGAGAATAGCGCACAATCTCGTGTCATGTGAGCGTTATTAATTTCGATTAATCTCGTTGTCGGTTTGTTATTATATATTACACCCGTTAACAAATCATCTTGAAAATTACAATACGTTTCTTCACAAAACGTTAATTATTCTTTTTAATACTATGATATTATTATTATATTGTATACTTATTGTATTAGCGGATATATGCGGATTATTGAAATTAAAAAAAAACTGCATTATAAATGCATTTTTTAACATAATTTGTTTATATAATTATAATTTTAATTATACAATAATTAAAACTTCTGAAATACATTTTGGGATTAAGATGACGTTTGTTTCTGAGTAAACGAATGTTTAAAAATAATTTTACTTCTTTAATCGTAAATGTTTCCGACAACGGTAAATTGTCATGGAAACCAAGTGAAAACCAAAATTAAGGCCTGATGATACCTTACTTTGTAGATCATGAATTCAGTATTCATATTTACTATATACTTGCAGACTTAGTATTCAATCACAATTATCCAACGAGTGAATCGTATAAGTATCCAAATAATTTATAGCTGAATATAGTTTTATCATACGGGTTTCAAACAATATACATATCCTATACATATCCTATGCATATTTATTATTTTATAAAAACTATAGGTGGAGTAGTATTTTCTAACTTACCCGTTGATGATGTCAATGGTATTTCGTTAATTTCAATATTTAACAACGCGTTGAACAAAAAAAAAATATGTGTTTTTCATTGAACATAGTGTTTTATTTATTTTTATGAACAATTAATATTATTATGAACTTCATTGCTTCAACATTGGGTTTTATGGATGTATATATTAATAAAAAATAATAATTTGTTAAATTTGATGTTTTATAAATATAAATATAAGTAATATAATAATAATAAATGTACAAAAAAAAAAAATTATTCGTTATTATAATATATATTATACATATTTCAATTTAGTATGAATTTTCATGAGTATGCAAAATATTTTATACGACTATATTGAACAAAAGACTTAATGTTATTTAATGTTATCGGTTTGATTGAAAAACACTCGATAGGTACGAAAATGTCAAATAAAAATATTGAAAATTCAGAAAATATCAGAAAAAAGTATTTTTAAAGAGATAATTTACAAAAAAAAAAGAAGATTGATTTGGCAAATGGAAAGTTATGACAATAGCAATGAATTTTCCTAATGAAAAAAAAAAAAATTTTTAAGAATATGAAAAATGGAATATGATATCTAAAAATATTTGGAATATAACAATACACGGAGACTTCGAAGAATGCAATTATAATCAATGAAAGATGATAGTATGTCATATTATAGAGTTTAATTTTAATACCTGCAGTTATGCACAACAATAGTTTGCTAACTGAATTTTAGAATATAATAAATCTAAAAATTGCGAGAAAAATAGTTGTACATAAATAGATATATCACGTAGTAATATTGTATTACGTGTAATATTATAGTGTATACGTTTACGATCATTTTATATTACACATGCGTGATAAATAATTTTTACGTTATGTGCATGTGTGCAAAACTGAACTTAATATGAAAATCTAGATTATAATATTGTAGCTCATGTACATTTTCATTTTTCATGAATCACATGAGGTTCTACGACATTCCGTAACGTTTGGTACAATTTGTTTTCATGTCTGAACATGGTGCCGAGACCAATCTTCGTTTAATCAAATATTAATATTATTTAGACTTTAAAATATAGGCGAATAATATCGTTTTCCCTGTACAGACTGCAAATTGATATACACTTTTCGGTCGTTGTGCAACGTATATACTCGTATATACTCGTAGAGGGTACTAGGTAATCCAAATGTTTTTTTAGTGATTATATTAGAGTTAAATGAAATCTACCCTCTTTAGACTCATACAATCAGATTTCAATGACCATGTAGTTACTGCATAATACTTAAAACGGTTATTCAATATTTTTTGATTAAATAATTATCTTTAGAATACAACATATTTCATAGTATAAATTAATACATATGGATGAAACAATTTAAAAACAACATATCCTTAGTTAAAGTCATAACATATTTCTTTAACATTACGTATTATATTTTGTATAATATCAGTTTTATTTTGTTTTAATTATTATTGACTATTATTTACTATTCAACGCTTGAAAGAAATATGTATAGTAAATCAATTATATTTGAGAATTTTTTTTTTGAACTTGCAAAATCTCTCATTGTAGAAACGTATTTAAATTTATTTCATTAACCATTTTTAAGTTGATTAAATATATTTTTAACTATTCAATTAAGTATTTTTATAAAAATGTTTGTTGAAATTATGATAATGTGTTAATTATTAGTTCTTAGAAAAACAACACGATTTATTTTATTTGTATTAAATCTGTTCGTTTAGGTATTTGCTAAAAACAGCACATTTAATATAAATTAATTATTTTGTTTATTATTTCATGAATCATGGTGTTGTAATAAACATGTTAGGTTTATGTATGTATGCATAAATATAGCTAATATGTTTTTTTTTTAATTCGATATAATTTCATAAAGTATTATTTTATTTTGTATAAAATGTATAAGGCATTTAAACATATTTTGTAAAACAATGACAGGATACATACAATATAAATAAGATTGATTGCCTCTCATAAATACTTAATAATCTAAAGGGATTAATGAGTATATGGTTTAAAAAAATAATTCCGTCAGAATGATATGATGGCAACAATTCAATGTTACTGACTAAGTAGCAATCACGTATTTGTTTATAAGGGCTCAAACCATTTTAATGATTTTACGTAGTTGTTTTATGTGATATACATTATTAAATGCGCTGTCAGAATAAATATTATCAAAATTAAATATTGACAGTATTATTATCGTAGAACATATTTGGGTTAGTTTAGAATATTATGTAGTAGTAATTATAATATTCTAAACTAACCCAAATATGTTCTACGACAATAATACTGTCAATATTTATATTATATAATATATATAAATTTAAATGACAAATGAGTTCGCATAGGTATTTTCGGATATTGTTCTTCTCTAAGCGTTTTTCTGTACTCTTTGTTTCTAAATTACATAACTTACATAGTTGGTACCTTGTTTTGTAGTAATTTTACGTAAAATTCGAAATTTAAGTATATATAGATATACTACTAACGGCTGTGTTTTAAAATTGTTAAGCACCAATATATATGTTCACGAATGCACTATAAACCATTAATGGCTGTTCCTCAAGAACTGTGTGCGTATATTTGTACATATATACAAATATACGTGTGTGTATATATATATCTATTCATATGCGTCTGTGTGAGCGTGAACGTAAAAAGGTTTTCCAATTTGCCCTTCCTCTTGCTCGTTCTTCGTTTTCTTCCCATCCTCCATCACTACGCACACATAATATATAAACACATACACATAAATACGCACATACACTATTTTCGTCCCCGGGGTCCTTTTTGGTTTCGCCAGAGGTGTGAAAGAGACTCGTTTGTTGGCTTTGCGTACATGCACTTCTCTGCCTTCTTACGACAACCACTGCTCTCCCATGTCAACAGTCCTGATCATCCATCTTGTTTTTGTTTTCACGACCTCGGTACTACGTCAATCACTTTGCTAGCCAAGATTGATTCCTGGTTCGCAACGTTGGTACCACATAGAAACCCGAATGTTTGTAATCTCTCCCAAGACTCCATTTTCCGATTGTCCTTTTCATTTTCAGTAGGTCACCGTCATCACACAATTCTTTAATCCTATTTTATGTGTATAGATGTAATTAAATAGTTTACTCTATAACGACTCTATACATGTGTTTGCATTACTTCTTTAAGAGTTCATATTTTAAAGTTTTTAACTAGATTTTATACGCCATAATACGTATGTATACATATTATGTAATATTATGGAATCGAAATTCAAAAACATCTGTTTCGTGTTTGTTTATCATTTACATACTTAAGGTTTCCAGTTAATTTATCGATATTAATTTCTTGGGATATGATAGTAGTAATTATTCGCATGACCATCATAGTATTAATAATGTTATAATTTAGTTCACGAGTATCGAACTAAACGTGTTTAAATGGGTCAAACTTTTAGGGTTTAAATTGATATAGTTTTAATATAATACTAATGATTAACTTTAGTTTAATGAGATTTATTATAAAACTTATAAATGGAAAACTATATGATATAAATTAAGTAAAGTGTAAATATAAATTACAATCGTTTAAAAAAAAAAAATAATAATAAAAATTATAAAAAATTGTAGTTAATAATAATGAATATATATATATGTAAGATTATGTTTATTTTATAAAATAATATATAAACAAAACTATAGTATATGATATTACCTATATATTTGCAAATTTAATTTAATTTAGATATTTTTGTAAAAATAATTATTTTGAAGTTTACATGTTAAGTTAAAAATCAATAAATCATTATGTAAAAAGTGAATTTTTGAAAAAATTTACTCGTTAAATTATATAATTAAAACTAACTTTTAACACGTTAATGCCCAATAAACTTTGCGCATAAGTTAATTAGATTTGACAGTAGTTAAGACCAATATTCAAGCCAACAGATTATGGAAATTGAACGAGTTACCTAAGTATAAATAAATTACTATCGACATATACTGTATTTAATATGCCTTTATTTATTTTATTACTACTGTAGGTACCTAGTTTTGGAATCTTCTTATTTTAATTACGATTCATTGTTCTTGACACTTATCCTTTCTTGTGAAAAAACTTTATTTACACTATTTAGTTTTGTTTTTATTTTGATATTATTTTACGTAATTTGTTTTTGTATCGTTGGAACATGTAATATTGTACGTTATAACATTTGAATGTTTTTTAAAATTTTTTAAATTAAGTGGGTTTAGCTTTAAAAATTGTTTTGTTCCCATAATGCGGTATGTGTTCTAAAAATCAAACTATAATGTTTTTATCGTTTTATATTTTGGAAATTTTACTGGAGATAAATCACAAAATTCAATCAACCTAATTGAACTGTGATGAACAAAGCGTGTAATAGCCTACCGATATTGTTTTCATAAAAACAACGGCACTCCTTACATTTTAAGAATAATACAAAATTCTGGTTTTAATTTATGCAGTAATGTATCGTATTAAATGCGGTATAATTCATGTTAATAGTTAGTAAATTATATCCTACTTAACACTCCATTATATACATATTTTTTTCGTTCATTTGAACACCCAAATGTCTCAAACTATTGCGCAACGTGTTGAATGAACAATAAGCACATTATATAATAAACATAATATCTTGTATATATATAAAAATTTGTATTATTTACATTGTTTTATATAATTTAATTTTTACTGGAAAACTTAAATTGTTATAGAGAACACAGCCATTCATTATATTAAATGTAATAGTTTATTTAGACATTTTAAAAAATAAATGTATTTTTACTTATGTTATAAATTACCCAATAAATAATTAACAATATAATAGCAAAAAATTTAATTTCTTTGTTATAAGGAAAATCCAATAAACTCATAAAAGTCTTATTCGCTTTAATTGAAATTAAAAACATTATTTATATTTGGAATACATAAAATTTTATTAATTATGTGACTTTTATTTATACTTCTATGTAGTTATTTTGTCTTAAATTTGATGCTACAAAAGAATAAAGTAGAGAGGATACTTAAAAAACTTGGTGTTTTTAGGAAAGTCAAAATTATAGCTTGTTCATTTGGTTATAGTATTTAAAATGTTTAAATTTAAACATTTGAAAATATGCAGAATAAAATTAAGATTAATTTTTTTAGTACTAATTATATAATAATTTAATTAATAGTCCCGAGTTTTTATCTATAATTAAATTTACAGTAAGAATTTTCACTTAAGAAATATTGTATTGTTTTATTCATTTTGGCTACAACAAATTATTCGAATAATCGCATTAAGAAATTAGCTGATATTTATAGTAGTCATTATTTTACCAAAAATATATTTAAACATTTAATTAAAACAAAAACTTAGATAACTAAGTAGTTTATGAACCCTAATTTTATTATTATTTCTTTTGTGCTTGTACAAAATATATTAATAGATAATTAGACAGTTTCTATGGATATTAAAGATTTATCCTATTTCATAGATTTTTATTCTAAACTAATAGGTCGTATATTTTGTTTATTTCTTAATTTGCTTAAAAAAATTAGTAAATATTTACATTTAATTATTGAGACTATTCTTCGTGGTATGATATATATGTTAAACATATAATTTTTAGAGATATGACACATAGGAAAAACTCATTAGAAAACTAAAATGGAGTAAAGAAAACGAAACTTTTGAACTATAATTACAGTACTTGAATACTCTATAAATTTAATTAAGTGTAAAAATCTTCGACTAGCGACTTAATTAACTAATTATATTCCATAAGAATCAATTTTATGTTAATTCATTGATACGTTTGTAATCTAAAAATTATATCATAATTAATCCACTTAGGTATTATATGCGTCGTGCAATTTACAGTATAAATATCAATTCGTACAGATATAAGTTAATATTAGCCATTACATATGTGCTGCTATAATTATATACCACGCTATAGTTGTTAATATTGAAAATAAAAATATTATTTAAGATTTTAGTGTTTTGTACAGTTTATCTTCGTTTTAAATTAATTATATAATAAAAACGGCGAATAAAAAACGATAATTTAATTTAATTATTTAGCTTAACGTTCAATATGATTCACTAATTCGTGTGATTTATAAGCGAAAAAATGGTTTCAACGTTAGTATATATCATATTAGTTGATGGTAGGAAGCGTAGAGTTATGGTCATCAATATGCTACAAATATGATTTGTGGTATATCAAAGTTGATTTGATATTGACGATGCCAAAATTACGTCATGGTTTTCTTTTCCGGTCGACAATCCTTTTATGTCTTTGTTGAATTGTCATTATATTTTTATAACTATGATATGTCGTGTTCCAGTAATACTTAATTATATGTAAATATTTAAGGAAGACTAACAAGTAGTTGCAGTTAAATTAAGGAACATCCCCACGATGAAAAGGATTTATTCGTTAATGATTAAGATAAAAATTAATTTAATGTGCTTTCAACAAATATACTAAAACTTTATTATTCCTAAGATACGTTAGAAATTTTTTTTTTTTTTAAATTATTTTGAATATGAATTGAAGGAAAAATAAAATTTAGTTCGTTTTTCGGGTTAGGTTACAAAGGGTGCTCATGACTGCGTGTCTCTGCAGTGTGGGTGCGTACCGTTCGCGTGACATCTAATCGTAATATTCCTATCGTTCACGTGTTTCCTAAAATTAGTATTATTTAAAATGCTTTAATCTAAATAATACGAATAGTTTGTGCTATTATTGACGGTCGTATTTGTTTTGTTTTGTTTTATTTTTGAATTGCGAAATTGTAATCTATCTTCTCGTTTCGTATGCTGTACAGTGATATAGTGATGCTAATTACGCATCGGCAATATGAGTCGACCATTAATATATTATACAATTATATAGTTAAATGAAAAAATCCATACGTATGTTGACGGTAAAATATGTGCAAAAAAAAAAATAACATTAATATTAATTACATCTCTACTTGTGTATAGTTTCACATTTAAAAACTTTTTCTAAACCCTTTTTTGTTCAAATTATTTGTGCCGACGTTTGATGTATTATACGTACATAATTGAATAGCGTCCGGATCGCGATCTGAGTGAAAATCCTTTAGATAATAGCAAAAAATCCAAAAGGCCACCAGACACATACAGTTCGGAAATAGGTATTAGTATTTCAAGACCCACGGACTCCTGTTTTCTCATTTGCATGCATTGTTAAGTTAAGATCACGTATTGAATGGTTTCAGAGTATAGGTGGCGGTGGCGATGGAAAAATCGGAAGGCCATCAATAATGCGATCGCGTGGGTCTGAGTAATATATTGAACACCGAAAATTTGGCAGGTTGTTAAAATATATGCTCTCTTAAACATCACAAATATTTCTTGTCTAACATTTTGCTCGCGATCAGCATTTAGTAGTCTAGTTTCGAGGCTATCATTAATAAATTGGATTGGAAGAGCGATTTTCGACCGTACTATAAGTTGTAAATTGTCCGGTACTAATTTGGTTGTCGACGTCGGCTAACGTTATTGTTCCGACCGAGCAATGCGTGAAATTTACGAATAATATTTATGATTAGTATTTGATTACACATATTATATATATAGGTAAATAATGTAGTTAAATTAGACTTCTGCCTAGATTGTTATTGAGAATGTAAATGTGTACCAGTGGCGAATTTATAACTTTTTTTTTTTGGGAGAGGAAGTGTAATAATAATTCACATGAACTTACATCAAGTTTCACCACTACAATATGTTATTATTTCTATCAATTATAACCAAAATATATTTACAAGATACTGTACCACATTGGAAACTACTAAATATTTAAAGTAATTATTACAATTGAAATCATAAAACAACGAAATATTTTAGAAATTTTGAAATCAAAGCTCAAACATTAATGTTGGGTGTTACAATAATAATTTATCTGGCATACTTTTACCTCCATGGCTTTTATTGTGTATATCAGCTGTGCTTACCTTCTGATAAAAATTGTATAAATTTTAATTAAATAGATTAAATAAATATTTTTAAATATTATTTCACAACACTTATCATTATTATCAACCATATCAACAATATAATGGAAACTCTGTGCACCCCCCCACCCATAAATACACCACTGATGTGTACACATTGTAGCGTTACTCACAGGAATATTCTGATAATTTAATTTGGCAAAAAGAGTTATATGTACTCTAATAGTTTAAATAAAACGTATACATTTGTATACACATAAAAGTAGCTAAATTTATATTTAAAAATAGTATTCAAAATAATAAAGTAACTATGCACTTTTATCTAATAAAAAAAAACCAAAATTAAAACGTGCTGTTTTATGAATGACAAATATATATTAGTCATCTACTTTATGTATAGTTTCATTACAAGATAAATAAGTTCATTGGATCTCGTCCGTTGTTAAAGAGTGAATTGAGACAATATTGTGTGCTATGTGATTGTGTGGGAAGTAAGTGGTCATTACTCCATTACTCATTAGTCTATGTGTAATTGTCCTGTGAACCGTACCAAGCACAACATAAATGTATGTTCTAACCGTTTTAATATTGTCCTCAAACTAAAAAGTCAAACGAAATTTCTGTTATTTTATAATTTTTATTCTTTAAAGAATAAAACATTTATGAAATTATTTTTTAGAACGTACATTTTTCTTTTAAACATTTATCGTCAAGACAAATTATAATTCGTTTTTAATAATTTTCTAAAACTCGAACCTATTTAAGTAAAAATATCGAAATTATACTTCTAACTGTAAAAATGTCTATATATTTAAATTAATTTTACAAAAACGCAATCATATTTGTATTTTTGTCTTACTTATTCATCTAAAGTGTTATGTGAATAAAAATACATTACAAAGTAATAGTTAAAGAATTGTTAATATAAAAAATGTTAGAGTTAAAAATAAATTTCTAAATTCAAAATTATATTCAAAATGCAAATTTTATAGATACGCAACATACATTACATAATTCTTTAAATATAATATAATATTATATTATATTATATTATTAGAAAAAAGTCACAAATATAAAATTATGCATTTTTAATTAGTAAAATTATGAATAATATTTTTAAAAAAAAAATGTGGTGAACCGCAGATGTTATGGACGTCGGCGTTGAGTGAGTTACTGTAGAAAGAGATTTAAGTATTTTATTATTATTTTGAATTTTAAAACTATGATTATAATCATTGTAGTTGAAAAACAACTATGAGTGACACTATTATAATTTATTACAATTAATGGATATGATAAATATACTATATGTCTAAGTTTGTATCACATTTCGAACTCTCGAGAAATACAAAAAATGTTAATATAAAACATGAATATGTTGACAATTTTATTGCAATTTCTTGGTCGTTTTTATTGACAAATCGACAAGAAAAATTGAAAAACGTGTCAAACAAATTACCAACTACGTATGGGGTTTCACCTTTAGCGCCTTTAGAACAACTTGCAGTTTGTAACTATACACATATATATATATATATATATATATTATCAATATACTTGGCGACTCCTGTGTATTCGCAATATGTGTACCAGGTATGTTTACCTACATAGGATACGTGAAAATACATTTTATATAACACCCGTATGACTGTATATTATCGCGTCCGTGTCCCGTCCCTGTATAATACAACGTATAGCGTAAATTATACTACGATATCTTTATACCACCGTCGCAGATGTGTGATGAATTAATGAATTAATTCTTATGATATAATACTTATGTGCAGTATGTACATGCACGCATGTAAATGGATATAGATAGCTTATAGTAAAAAAGAACCACAGCCCACGCAGCCGTCGATAAGAAAACTTTCATAACATAATAACGTTCTTAATTATATATTACGCGATATTTAAGCGAGATTAATGTCCGTGAAAATTGCACAACAAATAATTATAATAATAATAATAATAATAATAATAATAATAATAGTTATTATAACGATAATAGTAATAACATAATCGAATTTCACACGCATGCACATATGGATTATACTGAGTATATTAAGTATACTTACTGGTGGTGTCGTGAGCATCATTTTTTACATATCACCGGGGTGTCTTGATCATTTTCCGTCTTCGTTATTCAGACGCACCCGGTCGCACACACCTTATATAGATAGATTATATTATATAGATGAAATCGACTCTTAAATCTGCGCCCACAGCGCTATTAATTCGCCGATCGTCGCCGCCCGAGAGAAAAATGGGTGGATGTTTTCGGCGTCGAGTACACGCATCTCAACTATGATCCACGATCAAGTACATATTGATCCATCTTGTGTTATATTATGGTTCTGAGATTATTTTTTTATTTTTAATTAATTATTATAAATATATTAAAATGTTGGTTCGACTTAATAGTATTTTATTCCTAAAAAAATGTAAAATATTTGTTTTCAACTAAATTATTAATAATTACAAATTGAGTAGCAAAGCGAGGTTCGAAACTCGGGATATATCGACCTTGTCCATTACACGTTTGGTTTTTGTTTTTCAAACTTTTTTTATTTGTCTTCATTAGTAGTGATGGCGCATGATTCCTCTCGTATTTCGTTTGCAGGTCGCGCGGACGCACAAAGGTCGCACAAAGGACGACACGCGTGGCCGTAGAGAAAGTAAATATGGTAAATGGAGACTGACACACACAGTATTCCTACGTCTGTATGTCTACATACATAATAACGCGGGAGAGTGTTGACTAGCGGAGTGGATCCGTTTCCTATACCTAGGTGTATAATATAATATATACATATGTACACGTGTAATTAAAGAAACTCCCTATTATTAATACTCCTGTTTCTATACAACTATACCCACCCCACATTTTCCTCATTATTTCACCGACAAAGCCGATGTCTAAAACACAGCGTATATATATATTACGTGGGTAATAAGTTTAATTAATTATTGTTGTATACAATTTACTCGAGGAAAATTCCGTTTAATCAGTCCGACAATAAAACAACCGCGCGCGTATTATTATTGTCGATTACTAAAACGGGTTTCTTTGCAACGCCCGTCTTTGCGGGATTGTTGTTTTGTCAAACGACGTTTCGTAACATTACATTATTGTTTTAACGTGTCGCAGCTCACAAGACACGTTATGTATTTTCACTCACAACGCTGGGTCGTGTACGTTTAGTAATAATAATAATAATATGTGCACATAAAAACTGATACACGCTCACACTTTAGCTCACTTGGTTCGTATTAATTCACTAAAACAATATAACATGTTCGTATTATTACGTATAATATACAATATTATTATGTAATAATACATTAACTGACGAGCATATTATGATGAATCGTGTGATTAATTGACAAATTAATTATCACTAGATAAATAATTACACTGCATTTTAAATAAACTTGTACGTAGGAGCTCGATTTGTGCGTTTGATTAGTTTCATATAGGTATTATAATCTCGAACGATTTGTATTTTTCATTTTATTTTTGTTTTACGTATATATTTTGAAAACGATTTAATATTTGTATTATTATCGTTTTATTTTTGTTAGTTTAATTTGTATTTATCACATCTTGTAATCATGTTTAAAATACTACCGATTTCCAATACACAGTTGAATGCGCCACGTCATTTTTTTATAATGACAGTGTTAATATTTACAAAATCATAATCACTAATTACCATATTACACTGTATTAATCATAAAACTCAAATTTATTTAGTCATTTATGTTAAAGTCAGTCTAATCAAAATATGTCTTAATTATACGATAATGTAAATTATAAATGTATGATATGAAAATTTTATAACTGTATCACAAACAATGTATTTATAGGTGCTTTTTTTATCACAATAGTGAATTTGACAAGCAAATCGCATATAATACTTCATGTACTCGCTGAATCATTTTTAATACGTATACAATTTTCATATGTGAGTATATATTAATTATATGTACATTTTTGTTTTTGAAATTTGTATACAGAAGCATAATAATAATAATAATGTACCTACACAAATAAAGTACCTATAACAACCTGCACATTTGTGTGTAGGTTGTGCATGTGTATTCAATGTTTAAAGCTTGTACAAAATTTACATCTCAGTTACCGTCTTATGAATTTTGGTTAATGTTGAGTTTGCATGAAAAAGCTATTAGGAGTTTTAATAGTATATGCATATCAAAAAGTCACTTAAAGTTTCTTCAAATTTATAATGTAATATTAATGCGAGTTTTTGGTTTTGTTTAACATCGATTTATCGGTAATTTCGTGATGTTAAACAAATATAACCAGAAAACTATGTAATGTATATTTCGATCAGTCGTTCTGTTATATGCGTGTACTGACGTGTTGAGTTATTTACTTTTAACGGGGTTAAATGTTCATATAAAATTCGAAAAAGTCGAATATATTATTTGGTTTGTAAATGTCGTTTCCATTAGAATAGTATTTCTTCCTTATTATAAAAAACAAAAAAAAAAACTTAATGGCTCAAATTTCAAATACATTTTCAAACGATTTTTGATATCTAAAACTAATATTCGTGACTCAATTTAAAAACTGCCAACGAAAACTCGGTCTGCCACGATCTAATAATAAAATTAAAGTACCTACAGTGTAACAAATATTGT
Organism: Schlechtendalia chinensis; assembly: GCA_019022885.1. Taxonomy (NCBI): domain Eukaryota; kingdom Metazoa; phylum Arthropoda; class Insecta; order Hemiptera; family Aphididae; genus Schlechtendalia; species Schlechtendalia chinensis. The sequence continues at coordinate 51,958,159 of CM032339.1, forward strand.
GAAATGTTATTTTTACATTGAAATTTTCTGAAATGTGTTCACATTGATCGAACAACATAATATTATTATATGAAAACAAGGGATCAGTAGTGGTGGTAGTATAATCTCTTTTGAACGACGAAAGCGTTTAAAGCAATTGAATTACGCGAGGCAAGTGTCTCGACCAGACACGGCTCCTAGTGAATTTAATTCGTTGGAAGTGAACAACACACTTTGCAAACTCTGTTTCACTCACACACACACACACACACACACACACACACACACATACATACACACTAATAGGCATAAACACACAACAATATTCACCGCCACCGCGGCTGTGTGTTGTCGCCGGCTTCGGTACTTACTCTTTCTTGGGGGTAAACAAGCGGATGTACGCTGTTGTCGTCGTACTTTATATATTATTATACGTATGCACGTATGACGAGCTGGTGTTTGTGTGTGTGCATGTGTGCAGGTAAGTCTTACACTTGAGCAGCTTTATAAGTTTTACCCGCATAAACGATGCACCATGTCCGGATGTACAATGTTGGAGACTGTGTGTAGTAATCACTAATCTCCTGCGTTCGCGCGCATCTGATAGCTAAAACGTTGTTCGACGATAACACACGCGTGGCTTCGGCGTCAGCGGTGACGGCGGTCGTCTTTATCAAACTGCACTGTATTGTTTTGCAAGAAAGATTATGTGTATAACATTAATGCACAGTACAAGACTACAAGTACTACAATATTGCCTATCCGGATCGCCGTGCAATTGTCGATTAGCCGCGCAAAATCATTTTTAATAACTCATTCGATTTTATCTAAAAAGTAATTATAAGAAGAAAAAATCACGCAAAAATGCCATGATATGGTATATAACGTCTTTAGAATGAATAAATTAATTTGTTTGTTTGTGGTAAAGAGAACCAAAGAGTTCACCAATTGGATTAACTCATTATAATTTTCGTTTCTCGAGCCAAAAAAAAAGGAAAAAAAAAATTTCAAATAAAATAATAAAAATAATAATAATAATGTCCTAATCCATCTTGGTACTATTTTAAATTTTCAAAAGCTTCCATAAATTTCTTTATCGTAATTTTTGTATATTTACCTATTAGTTATTAATTTCAAATCTAAAAGTATTTTCTGAAATGTGCACACGTACTTGATACTTCCACAAATAGATAACAGCTATTACATCTTTAACTCATATGTAGAAACATAGATTTTAAGAAATTGGAAGGTGTATATATTGCTTATTAATTATATTCATGGTTATAGATGGATGAATACAATAATCTGAATTTTCGTACTCCTGTCTTTTAAATCATATTCAAATTCAATAATTGTATCATAATCAATTAACGAGAATATGAATGTGTCTTATAACAGAATTCATAAATAATAGTTGTTTATTATCGTTCATGAAAATATAGAGAAAGAAAAACTTTATCGACGATATAATATTATATATTCGCAATATCTTAATTTATTAAAAATTGCAATCGATATCATGATATCAAATTGATATCGAGATCATGGTATATTGATGAACTGTGATCCCCGTAAAATCTATATGACTGAAATGCAATTTGATTTGTTAAAAAGGCGTTAGGGGTTTTTTTATCATAGATAAAATAAAGACATCATTGGGCTAATTGAGCTTATCATATGCACATTACCTTTAATGTATACAATATCATATAATGTCCTTCCGACGCGCGAATAAAAAATATACAAGAGATTTATATGATGAATTTACCTCATATTGTCCGTCTTCCTTCTCATTCAGGACGACGATCATAACACTCACCACGGTATTATTATTATAGACGTGGACTTATACATTTATTTATTGAGTCCGTTAATACACTTAATAAGATCATATACTATTATATACTATAATACTACATTTTTTGTGTATTGTAATAGTAATTAATCTGAACAACTATATACAATGTACATCATCTATCAGAACTACATAATTTTATTTTACTCGTAATAAATCTAAATTAAATGTTAAGAATAATACAATTTATAATTTAATGTTTATAATCATTTTCAACTTAAAATTTTACGATTTTTCCGTAAAAACTTCTCCTGTTAATACCTCAAATTAAATCTAAACAATAATAAACAATAATAGCATGAATGAATCATATTTTTATAAATATTATGTGTGCTAAGATCTAATTGAAACATTTTAATTTTTTTTACCAGTTAAATATAATATTTTCAGTCTTGTGCCAACAAATCCACATTTATCATGATAATTAGTAATAATATTGTTATTCTCTTGATAATTTATTTAAAGATTAAAAATTACTTTTGCTTTTGCACAGTTAACGGATAGCTTTATATTTATGTATAGGATCGAATTCTTTGAAGTGATTGGTTTGGAATGTAATTATTATCATATAATTATTTTAGACCGATTTCCTCAAATTGCTATTACAAAAAATAATGAATTACTAGTAACTGTACTTTAAAATTCTTATACAATTCTGTGTGAGAATATGATGACTACTCATTTCAAAGAATTTCTGTAATCAATTTTTTTGTAAAAATGAATTGAAAATATGAATCAACAAGAATGTTGCTAAAATAATTTGTATTTTTCATCTTACAACGTTCAGTAAATGTATTATTATTGTTGTAAATAAACTAAATAATATACTTTACATATAATATATTATAATATTCTATACCAAATACATATTATTTAATTCGTTAATAAGTATCATTTTTAAACAAACATAATACTACGAACAAAATTTAAGAACTAAACAAATAGCGATTGTTGCTATTAAAGACCCAAATGTGTATAATTTGTATTGTGAATTGACACACATGTCAATTAAATATCCGATGAATCGTTATAGCTGTTGCTTAGTATAATACACACCAGTTGTTGTGCTTACGATATCTAATGTAAGATAAGGAAAACATAACATGAGTAATTCGTGTATATTATATATATTATAATAGATATATTTCATTATTATCTATTGTTTTATTTGTTTTTATTTGCGTGGTTGGCAAAATTGTAAACACAAAAACGGTCTTCAATATTTTTCTTAATATTATTATTTTAGTGAAATTTTCATACCACCACATCCAGTAATTGAAATGCCCTAAACATGTTTAACAAACCAACGTTAAATTAGTTCCACATAATAGATCGACTATTGTATGGCGCGTATCGTGCGTTTAATGCGCAAATTGTTCTGCCACCGAAGGTTTTCTCTAATTTATATTATCGTCGCTATATGATATACTATTTAATGACTAAACGACGTCGGTAATATTTTAAACTGTAATGTTTTATAATATTCGTTTGTAGCATAATATAATTTCAAACATTTTTCTTTTAAACTACAATTTCATACGGCGATTTTATTAGAAGGTAAATTGACGTCATAGGAATTTTAAGATTCTAAAAATGGTTTTATTAAGATTAAATTTTGTTTATTCAATATTTTTCAACATATAATTAATTTCAAGTTACTATATAGTCATATATGTATATATATATATTATTTTTCTGAATAATATTAATAATGTTATAACTTTTTGAAATAATGCCAACTTAGCACAGCTTGCAATTCTGTAAATTATAAATGAGAGTAAATTACAATAGATCTTTTATTCCAAAATGAGTTAACAGTACGTAATAATATTATGTGATTTACATTTTAAAGTAATTCACAAATTAAAGAGAAAAAAATGTATTGTATTTTTTTTTAACTTCTGATTATACTTTGAATATGATTCATTGTTATGTATATTTATTTTTATTTTTCCTTATAGCTAATAACGTTTTCAAATATTTAATTATTATTTTTACAATGATTAATAACAAACATGTTATATAAGTAGAACAATTCTGTAATATTAATTAAATAGCTATCGAAGTGGAAAAAAGTTCACTGCTATTAAATTAGCACGAGGAAAAATGGCGGATAGTGTTAAATGGATTATCTTGTTAGTTACAGCTTAATTCGTTCTGGAAATAAATGTTTTTGAAGATGAATCGTTTTCAACTATTTTGATCAGAAACCGTGTATGTATAATAAGAAAACATGGAGTGGAAATTTGCTGGCGGTGTTTTTAAATTAAAACTAATATTTCTTAATAATAATCATTTGCATTAATTTTAAAAAAAACTGTGAAAATAATAATTGTCACAAAATGAAATGTATAATTATTTTTTATTTTTTAGAATATTTGTTTTTAAATAAAAAAATTCTTCTGTGCACAATTACTTATCTTATCTTTTTCTCATTGTAACGTCACTTACCATCTTTAGAAATCAATAATGAAATTGTTCATTATTGATTTTATCGTAGATTAAAACTAAAACCTATTTGCATTTTTTTTTTTTTGTTCAGTAATTATGATACAATAAATATAATACATTTATTATCTTACCAGTGCCGCATTTGAGAGTTTATCACTGGGAAGTGGGATGATATGATATTGATTAAGACAAACTAAAAGACATTCATATTTATATAAAAATATACGATATATAATATACATTTAATGTTACATTGACTATGAACTTTTTCGTTTTCAATTAATTTTTATAATAATATTATGTAAAAAGATATTCTAGGTCTATTAGTGCAACAGTTAGTCATATTATGTTAATCAAAATGAAAGAAGAAATGGAGATATCTGGTTGTATTTTTTTATGGGACAACATATAGTTCTGAATAAAGCAAAAAATATATTGGTTTTAAAATAACATGTTTTATTTTATGTGTGAAGGTAGAAGGCGTAGGAGGTGTGATCGAATGATCATTACATGATTTACATTCGGATAGAAAATTATGTTTGGTTAGTACTATATTTGATATGTTTTTTGATTTTTTCAATATTTTTCTTTAGCGTAATTGAAAACAACACAAAACTTAAACAAAATCAGTAAAATTATCAACATATTTGTTTTAAACATGGTCAATTTTCATATTTTTGGGGGGACCAATACAAGCTTAGAAGTTAGACATATATTATATTTTAATAATACTTATCATATTTATTAATTAAAATACCAGCGGTCACAATTTATTTCACAATATAATTTAGTTGTATTTGTCTTGTGACTTAAATATACAAAACCTTCATTAGTTATACAATAGGCAGGCAGATACTGAATAGCAAGTGAAGAAAACGTTTTTCTACAAAATTTGTAACATAAAATTTAATCTTGGATTCCTGCTATAGGCCTTCATGCTACAGATGCATGTTCAACGTGTAGAGAACTGAAATAGAAAATAAAATACGTAAAAGATATAGGAAAGAAAGTTACGTTGGAAGCTCAAAAAGATATACACAAAAACGAAAAAAACGTTTTTTTGTAACACATTAATTTTGTTCTTATTTTTCAATTAAATTGGTAAGAAATCAAAAGTTTAAGGATTATTTTAAAGGTTTAAATATATTGATGCATTATATTTTGTTTTTTATTTCGTAAGATAAAATTTGACAATTTGTACAGTATTATTTTCTGTCTTAATCCTACTTGCTTTCAATATCACTTTTCCATACTAAATCAAAACAATTTCTTTACGTTTCCGTGTTTAAAACTACAAGATTTATATAGAATCATGGCAAAAGCAATAAACTCCGTAATTTCTCAGCAAATTTGGCAATTTCCAATTTTCGAAATTTATTATTAACTATTATTGATAATCTTCAAATTCGGCAATCACGAGGAATAAAATCAAATAGCGATATCAATCAATAGAAATCAAAATATCATCAAAATATACCAGAAATAATAGTAAATCAGTTTTTCGAAATTTACATCATTGCGCTTGGAGATTGTCAACTTTGCCACGCAACGCCTGAATTCGTTAATAAAAAATAATTAACACTAGGTGCACACAAACACATACCTCTAGCACTTCTATATGTATATAAAATATCGTAATTTATGTTTTTACGTACATATCAAAAGCGCATTATATATTATATGGTGTGTGCCTAACAATGATTAACAGAACAAAAGAAGAACTACAATGAGGTGTTTATTAATATACCCTGCGTACACCACGAGCCCATGATTTATGTTAATTTCGTGTGTAAATCCTTTTAGCGAATTCAATTTATTAAAGAAATTAATCGTTATTATCTGCATGCTTGTTTCAATTCGTATTATATACATCTTCAATTGAATCGTTTTACTGGAAAATCTCAATTGTATAGATAGTGTTTGACGATGTCACAGTGATATTCGGTGTAACGCACGAATAATTTCCTTTTTTTCTCCTCAACAGCTTTACCAATGTTACCATTCAGCGGTTCTTTGACAGTACTTTTACAACATACGAGACAACGTGATGTAATATCAATGTAATAAGTTTTTGTGTGTGCGTGGGTATGAATAAATAAAACTCGACTAATATAAAACTCAACTATCGTGTCAACTGACAACGTTTCAATTGAACATAATAACAGAAAAAATGCCAAACGTCAGAAATTATTTAAAAAATATTAAATCATTTCTATTGTTAAAACCATTCGAGATATTATTTTAATTTTAACTATTTCTTTTTAAAATTACAAGTGTTAATTAGAGTTTTATTACGTTTACATTTTTTATGATTTTATAATATTTAATTATAGTAAATACAAACCTTCTACAATTTATAATAATATTTCTTAAATAATCTTTTACATCTATGCGAGAATGTTTGTATTCGCGAATTTTAGAATCTCTGTGAAATTATTTTTTTTAAATCTATTATGACTAAAAGAAGTTTTGAATTATGCATTCCTAAATATTCTAAAAGTTACAAGACAATTTTGTCTACATAAAATCTAAAATATATTTATAAGAAATATTATATTTATCTTTTTTGATCTTATTTTCTTATTTATTAGTAAACGCAAATATAATTGGAATATTTAAAATTTGTTGAAATTAACATTATATATTATTGAGATTATATTCTTACTTTTGTTATTTTTCTTAATAATTACACACAATAATTTTTTTGACATTAATATTGTTGCTTTGAAAGTTTAAAATAATTTTATACTCAAACATTTTTATTCTATTTCATCTGTAATTCAATGGAAAGACAGAACTATTGCACGTTCTATCTTTTTAAGAGGACATAAAAGATGTCCGTTTTGCGAACAGATAACTGATTCGGATTCAATGCGATATTTGAAATGTCACATTGGATTTTGGTTTGGATAGATGAGAAATACGTTAAATTTAACTTATTCTTACGATTTCAACTCACCTTCTTTTTCATTTAGTGATTGTTATTCTGGTCGTTTTTTATTTGATATAAGTTCGATACATTTTTTAAAGTGACTACGTTTTATTTACTTGACTTTTTAATTTTGTAGATGAATATATATTTATAATATTTATACATTATTTTTTATGTACACTGGAATAACTAGACTAGAATATGTTAATAACATTTTATGAATTTATTTATGTGTAAAGAATGAGTAACGTACAAACCGACTTTCTGTTAAAAATTCGAAAATTCGATATAGTTATTTTACAGTTATTTCAATAGTTGCGTGTGTGCATCTTCTTGGAAAGAAGGTCAGGATCGAGTATTCTATAATAGTACAATATTTTGTTTTAGGAGTCAAACCCTTGAGCCGGTGTATCCGATCGGAATCGGCAGATTGCCCGACTCCACAACTTTTCGGGAAATATTAAAACCCGATATTTCGGAGTAGCCTGCGTGGCCGAGCAGATATGCAACATGACAATAGAGCATAATTTAATTAGTATAGCAACATCAGCGCGACGGCAGTGGGTGTAAAAAACCATATTCAGCAAAACCTTTTCCCTCACCGTGGTCTCCACCGAAAGACTCCGCCAACACCGTCCCCGTAGCGAAGACCTACTACTACACTAATTATTAACGCCCGTGGAAACAATATTAGCATGCAAAGCCTAACGCTATCCAGTTTATCTGTTAATTGGCCTGGAAATTTACGACCACCACTCAGGCTCATAATCTTTTCTTGCTCCTCTTGTTCCGCACCAACATCATCCCTCCGTGGGTCTATTCCCGAAAAAAGTCGACGCAATACACACAACCCACTCATACGCACAATTGTACACAAACACACATACACACACATTATTTACATGAGCCTGTGACGAGCCGGTTCCGGGGCTTGGACTGGGCGGAGAGAATTCAATTAAATTCCGTACGGAAAAACAACCAATGGCTCGGATTATACGACTGTTTATTTAACGGATCCCACTGACACCGACACTGCCGCCGTCACCCGACCAACGAACGTTATTTCTCGGGTTCTCGTTGTGTAGCGAAAGTCATTTAGTGCATAATTATAGTTTTTCATGCAGATTAATTGTTTTTATGTAAAGGTTTTTTGCTATTTCAGATGAATTTGGATAATTGTAATTAATAACACGATACAGATATGATGTCATTTTTTTTATTATCATATTTTAATACTTAATAATTTGTAGCATCATCGCACCATATCAGTAATCGATTAACCTGCCGACAATGACCGTGGATCAAAATCGAAAATTTCATCACGATCCCAAATAATATGTGTTTTTTTCTTTTGAGAATAACTATAAATAATTTTCACAAATTTTATGTTTCCTTTATAGATCGGAATTTATAAGTGTATATAAGCATATGTAATCTTCTGGGTTTTATGTATTTCAAGATTATTGCGAAAAACAGTGACATTTTCATTTACAACTGCATCGGTCATATCATTTGTTTGTTTGTACATTGTAAGACTAAATCCAAGTACCTAATCTAAACTCCGTGTTATACATATATATTTATAAAAAATACTTATTCAAATATAGTTTTGCAGTGATATATCATTAAAGGCCAGTTTTACAATATCATGTATTATCCAAAGAATAGTTATTCTAAGATTAAAATTATACCATACTTTATTCGAAGTGTAAAATATAATAGTATTACAATACAATTAATTCTCTGCATAACAACTCTCCGGATATTTCAGTATTATTTTGAAATATGTTTTTTTTCCATGAGTTATTATGGTAACATTAAAGATAACTTTCAAACAATATATTCAAATTGAATATTATCCGTAATCGAATTTCTTTTTGTGTGTTTATTTTTTCTACACTATTCATTTAAATAAAAATCATATTGAATTTTGTTGAGTCTGACGATGACGAAGAAATCGTCATGTATTTCACGATCACGAAGGCGAAAGTTTTTAAAACTCGGAGTGATTACTTCAACGAATTAGATAATGAACAGTTTTTTAGGTGATTCCGATTAACCAAAGGAACAGTGGTTATAATACAATAGCAAATTAAAGAACTGATTAAGTCAGCATCAAATAGGTATTTGAAAATTATTATTACCTACTATAATAATATACTATAAAAAATATACTACTTATTGAAATAAATTATGTTTGCAATTTTATTTTAAAATTTTAAATTAATTACTGTTACAAAATTATAATATTTTTTGTAGTACCTATGTACCCACAATTACACATTATGCTACATGTATCATTATGTTGTACATTATCATGTACATTTAATATTAAATAATAGGTAGGTAGATATAATTACTTATTTCAAATTAACGTAGTGTATTATTTTACTATGACTTTTAATTTTTAATTATTTTTATTTTTACAGAATAAATGCAGTTTCACTAATCAGTTAAAACTTCTTTTAACATTTAGATTTTATGCCCTTGGTACTATGTTGTTAGCTATTGGGGATTTTGCTGGTGTTAGAAAATCATCAGCTTGTGTAATAGTAAAGAAGGGAGCATTTCTCTTGCATCATTAAAGCCATTATACATTAAGTTTCCACAAACTCCTAAAGAAATTGAAAATATAATAGTTGAATTTTATAGTATTGCTAAGTTTCCACATATGTTTGGTGTAGTGGACTGTACATATATTAGGATACAATCACCCGGTAATTTCAATATACTTAGATATACTTTTAGATACTTAAATATTACGTGATTCTTCATTAAAAGTTTAATACATAGTTGCTAGATGGCCAGGATTTTCACATGATCAAACTATATTTAATAATTTTTCTATACAACAAAATTTTGAAACTGGAAAAATGGACTCTAAATTACTTCTTAGCGATAGTGGTTACGGTGTAACAAAGTACCTTATTCCACCATTATTACAAACTGTTACAAATGCCGAGAGACTTTTAAATGAATCACAAATAAGAACAAGGAATCCTATTGAAAGGTGTTTTGGTGTTTCAAAGAGAAGATTTCAAATATTGTTTTTACACATGAGAGTTTCATTGGAAACAACACAGGCAATCATAGTATCGACTGCTATTCTACACAATATTGCTATACTTGAATGCGAAGAAGTACCACCTATAGATCCAGAATTAATTTATAATCATAATAATTTAGAATACTTAGATGCAGATCCTATTATTGTAAAGAACATAAGAAATGACAATACAAGACATTCGTTAATTAATAATCATTTAATATGTAAAGTATATATAAATAAAAAACACCCAATTGTATTTATTATTATAATTAATTATAAATTGTTAATTAAGTTGTTAATATTTTTTTTTGTTTAACTCAATTTTTGTTAAAAAATTGTTCATTTTGTAATTTAAACAGCTCGGATTCATGTTTCGTTTGTAACTTATGCAGTTGTTTTGTGTTCTCCAATTGTAAGATTACCAGTTCCATTTTTTTTAATTCCAAGTTTGAAACATTTTGATTAGTTGTAGCTGCTAGGGATGATCTTTTAAATATTTTACGAAGAGTAGTGTATGGCTCTGAAAATAATAATGGAAATTTTTATAATTATGATATATTAGCTAAAATAAAGTAATAATAGTGAATGGTACTTTTCAAAATAAAGAAACATATATTATAACACACATTACTCGATGCTATGTTTTGTATTGAGTCAGATGATGTTTCATATCATAAAGTTGTTGTTTCAAGTAAAAAATTGATTTGAGGATTGTTGTGAATTTGTTTTTTGACTGGTTATAAATTTGGATGGGGCATTTTTCAAATGTTTCTGGTGTCCAAATTTCCGAGTCATTTTCTATCTCTGAATTATCGTCTTCATATTTTTAAATATGTTTACTTACGTATAATAATTCATAGCTGATGGTTTCAAATAAATATTACTTATTTAATTAATACTACAAACATAACAATATAACAGCTGAACTTTCATTAAATATTGCAGTAGTACTTGATAAAGACACATTGATATCGGCTAAATTATTAATAGCTATTATTATTATTATTATTTAATAATAAATTATCAATAAAATAGAAACAAAAAATAAAAAAAATATGTGAAATAAATAGAAATATATTTTACCTGATTTTGAATCCGAGTCATATTTACTATATAAACCCTTAGCACCAATTTGTATTATATTTAAAATTCTGTCTGCTCATGGTGGTTTCTCTTTAATTAAAGTTTTTCCTCCACCTAAATACAAAATAATTTTATAAATATTTGCATTTTAGAAAATGTGATAATAATATATGTTCAAGTTTTATAATTTATAATTAACCTTGTCTTATATAAATTTAATTTTTCTCCAGAATAATCTTTTTTGGTGCTTTCCTTTAAAGATTCCCATTGACTCCTTAGCTGATTAGCTGTTCTTAAAGTGTTATTTTGGGAATTAAATATTTGTTCTAACTTCTCTCATTCTGCGTCTTTCCTTTTGTAAGTAACTGCATCGGATTTCTTGCATTCCAGTAATTTTTTTGCTTTTTCGACTAACGTAACCAACGTTTCAACCTCGTTGTTTGAAAACTTTTGAATTCGATTTATTTTTTCTTTATCTATTGATAAATTAATTAATTGATTTATCAAGGATAAAAAATTAAAGAAACCAAACTTTATTACAATTAAAAAACGAATAACGAGCGGTATTTCGTATATTTAAATTGTTTTGAAAAACGTGGTGGCGGCGGTGTGTATATGAATGATTTTCCCGAACGAACCGTGTAAATTTTGTGGATTATCCGGGGAATAAAATTTTATTCCAACATATTCGGCTAGATAAAATTAATATCAGAATAACACTATTCTTGGAATTAGTTGTCATTGTAAAACCCATTTTTCGAACTTATACTTCGAATTTCACTATCTGGCGAATAAATATGTTTTGTAAAACCAGCCCTAATTGAATATTTAATATAACATTACAAACAAATAACTATATTATTATAATGTTATAAATTAAAAATATGAAATTGCTCATTGCACTATAGTTGAATCATTAGAAATTACAATACATTAGATATTTGTATTATACACCGTTCATATAACAAGTACATACATTAAATTAAAATATTGTATGTACGAAATCATCTTAATCAAAATTATTTATGTAAATATGATGGGATTTTCATGAAATTCCAAAACCCTGCAAGGAAATCTGTTATTAATACATAATACATTTCAAAGTGAATATAAATGAACCAATTATAAATTCGAATAAATTTGTCATTGAACATTTTATTTGTAACGACATAAACAACTATAAAATCATAAAAAGTTTCAACGCAAAATGTTGGTCGTTTAGAAAAACACTTTACACTTTTATTTTATTTTCATCAAGTGAATGAAATTAATAATTATTGTTTTGTGTTTGAAGTAAAATAAAACTCGACATATAATTCAAATAAAATATATTACGTATAATTTTGTATATAACATAATTTTGAATGAACTTAAAGTAAAATGATGACTTAGTGCTTAAAGAACGTCTGTTAATATATCTCCTATAACCTCCTAACTGCATATTTTTATTAGATTGGAGAGACGGCCAATCTAACTCATTGATGATTTCGTGAAATTTGATAGTGGAGACGTTACAAAAGTAGTATTTTAAATTCAATGTTTTTACGGTTTAACAAAAAATCAAACACTTCACTTAAGTTTTAAAACTATATTTTACTAAATAAATGAAAATAAAATATTTAATGTTTTTTATGCTGATATTTGTTATATAATATGTATCATGAACACATCCATAATTTATGAGAAATCAATAGTTTTGTAAAAAATTATTTTTTAAATATATTTAAAGTATTACTCAAATATTTTGCTATTTTTTTTACTATTTAAATATTAAAAAAAAGTATTTTAATAATGCTTGAACTACTCAAATAAAAATTAAAAATTAAAATATTCACAACAATATTTTCTATGCTCAGAATTATTGGTGATTTGTGGAGTAAATTATATTTTATTTGCATAAATAATTTAGATAACTTAATATATTGTTAAAATTTTTGATGAGTCATTTACAACGTTAAGACAGATGACATTTTCAAAGTCTGTTTTTTTAATTTTTTATTGAATGATTTGAAAAAACTATTAAATTTGACAATTATACAAAAAAACTATTAAAAATTATACAAAATACAATTAAATTAAATTATAAAAAAGTCAGTTATATAAGTGAAAATATTACGTCTAAAACGAGTTAAAAAAAATTATTTTACACTTATTATACTCTATAGAAAGTAATTGTATGTAAAATAGGTTTTTTTCAAAATTTTTTTATAATTAAGTTATTTAAAAAAGTATTCAATTCTAAGAAAACAATCTAAATATTGGTACTTAAACATTATATCACATTGGAAATAAATTATCTTATTTGTATAAGATTACAATAATACAAATTTGATAAAAAAGGTTTCTGTTAATATTGGAATTAATAAATTATACAAAGTGGTACAAAACATTTTTATAAAAATAAACTTGGAAATGATATAGCAAAAAATCCGCAAAAGTATTGAAAACTATAATCAAATTAAAATATGACGAAATAGATCAGTGTCCTTTGTATAGTTTCTGTTTATAAAAATCGATTTTTTGAGTCGGAGAAATGTATATTCCATACCAGATTAAAAAAAAACATTAAATTAAATTTTTAAAATTTACATTTAATATGACAATTTTGAAATGTATTCAATAAAATACAAAATAAATGAAGAGAAATATTTAAATTATTATAATGAAAATGCGTATTCTACACAAATATTGTATAAGATTTTTGATACAACATTGGTCTTAAGTATTTTTTATTAAATTTACTACAAATACATAATTATATATAAGATTGCCATATATAGTAAAATTCATAAAAAACAATTTCTTTTGTTTTAAATTATTTTCTTTAGATAATTTTGTATACATAATTTCAAATATTTGAGCACATACTTTTTTATAGATAAAAAAAATGAACTTTACAAAAAGTTATTATAAAATGTTAATAATTGTATAAAAAGAATAATCATCATCACAATGATCACAGATTAATTTAAACGTGTCTTACATACCTCCTATTATTATTTTAATAACGAATGTACTTCATAAAAAAAATTATACGTTTCGTCGTATGTTTTTGATATGATGAATATATTTTGCAATACGAAAATAATAATAATTAATAGTATAATAAAAAATAAATAAATATATACATGGCTATAGGAAGAAAAATGTTTAGTACATCACATATACTGATAATTTGATTTTACTGTGTTTACAGTTTTGATGTAAGGGGTATGCCATTGGACCAAGCACACCATTATTCAGCTCCGGATGTATTCGGCAATCGAGCTACCTTCCGGACAGTCACAGATCCGGCGTGTTTATTTGTCGATGAAGTACACCGGAACGATGAAGGCGTGTACAGGTGTCGTGTGGATTTCCGAAATTCCGCCACTAAGAGCTTCCGGTACAACTTGTCTGTTATCGGTGAGTAATCATTTATTCAGGTTTTATGGTCAGATTTATAATCAAATTTTTAAAATTTTAAATTACTAGTGAAAATTCGATTAAACATTTTTTTAAGAACTCTATCACTATTAAATTATTAGGTTTGTATTGTACATAACTATACATGCATGATTATATTGTTTTGGTAGGTACTTAACTGAATAATTTAAACGAAAATTTGTTTATTTTTTAAAATTTAGTTTATACTAATTATCAATATGGACAGGTTAAATTAGTTATATATAGTTACATTTTAAACTGCACTTTCGACTGTTGGGCATATATTTTAATAAAATATGTTTGATTATTCGATTCCAAATAAAATGACCTAATGTGTCACAATGCATGTTAATACTGTTTATATTAATAATAATAACCATAAGACAATAATAATAATAATAATAACTAACATAGAAAAACATTTTTTTCTTTGGCAAGTTGTATAGTCTTTATAAGTTATTTAATATTTATTGAATGTAAAAAAAACCATACTAAAACAAAACTAATAACAATAACGTTTACGTAGAACAAATAATATATAATAATATTAGAAATTTTATTGACTTTTAAACAACAAATAAAAGAATATTTTAAAAGTTAATAACAAAACAAAATTTATTGAGTCAGTTACGAAATAGTATGTCAAAAGAATTACAATAATAATAATAATATATATTATAATACAATTTAGTTTGATTTATTTTGTCAATGTAATAATTTTAGTATGAATTAAAAGTTAATTCGTAAAAAAAGTAGATCAGATAAAAATTGTGATAATTAATACACATAATTGTTATTATTTTAAACAAAATAAGAACTATTAATAATTTATCGAATTATTTGAACTTTAACTAGCGTATAACCAAATATTTCGTCTTGCTTTACCGCAAATGTCATTTTATGAATAATAATTATTTCAACTCATATGATGAGAATGTTAATTAAAATATTGTTACGATGTACAAAATAAACGTATTGAAAACGAATTCAGCATATTTTTGGCAATTAACTCTTGAAAATTATCTTACGATCGCATATATATATATATATATTATATATATATACATACATTAATAATATGGTAAACAGAGACTGAGATAGAAGTAGGTTGACAACATATCACATTGATAGCGAGATACGTACACACGTGTTATTATAGAAATATGGTCGTAAGAAAGTATGTAAAACCTGCGTAACTTATACTATTCTTGAAACTCTCGGTTGACCTTTGTGCTGCAAACAAAATAAATAAACAACGTTGGCGGATCGGCATAGCATACACGGTACGGTTTTTGTATTGTATAAAACTAAGAATGGTCGCAGTCACTAAACTCCCGACGGCGAAATAAAATTTCTAATAAATACGGTCCTCGTCACATCTACATGACTACATCCATATGCTTTTACCGCCCTCACTGGGGTACAACAGATATCCTTAGAGCCGAAAACACGCATAAATTCAAAAGTTGTCAAATATAGAATGTAGCCAGAAAATATGTAAACTAGAGCATTTTTTCAAAACACGCGATATTATAATATGTACTCATAAAAATCAATGAATTGATATAATTTACATGAAAGCAGTAAGATGTAATTACATTGTGAAATCTCCTTAAGAATGATAATTTTTTCGCACTAATACTTTAATTGGTTAATTACTAATCGAATTTATTTTGATGTAGGTCTGATGACAAAACATGTAAATGTTCAAACATATATTATTTTAATGTATAAGACAATTTAATTTATAAACGTTACATAAATTACACAGGAAAACAAAAAATCATGGTTGCCTTTATGTTGTCGTGTCATATATGATTTATAATTCACTGAATTGAAATTAACATTGTTTAAGGTATTAAAATCATTATTATTTGTGTGGTTTAAGCTGTTGAATTAACACAATGATCATTCGCGTGTAATGACTGGCATAGACCCAATTTAACGGGGTTTTTGTTTGTTTTATAATAACATTGCTAGGATAAACTTAATGTATAAGAAATTTAGTAAAATATAAAAAAAATATTGCTGGAAAAAAATATACATTTAAAGTAATTGAACGAATTACATTTTCGAAAAATCTAATTATTTTTTAATGTTTCTATATACATTCGATTATTATTTTTAATTTTTTACTGTGTTTAACAATCATTAAATATTTCGGTTTTATCCAATAAATGAATGAGTATATCGTATGTGATGTCTGTTTCTTTTTATGCCACTGGAGTTCACAATAACTATCATAAATTTCGGAACGTTTTTCTAAATTTCTTGTTTACGTCTTAATAAATATTTTATGTTATGTAAGAAATATTCCTATGCAAGTTATGGTTGAACATTGAAATATTTATACACTATATTTCATTATTCGAATATTTTACTATCGTTCGGACTACAATTTGTTGATAATCTTAAAATGGTGAAAACAAGACTGGTAAAGTAGGTATTAGTTAGGTGGTACCTAATATTAAATATACATCATCAGTTGTGATATTTTATATTTTACATAATGAATAATATTACGTTATTGTGAAAATGTTTTCGACGTTTATTTATCAATTATCTCTATGAACGAATGGTTTGTATTTAAAAATGTCAACGTATGTTATTTATATTATTTAGTTATTAATTTCTAATTTCTAATTTTATATTTTATATTTTTGCTTATTATTATTTAACTCATCATAATACGAACTAATTATGTATTGTACATATAAATCGAATATCTCATAATAATTAATAATAATCATCATTGTATTATCCGAATTTCTATAATTTAAATTTATTGAACATTCATTTTTTTCTCTTCGATAAATAAAAGAAATATCTTGAATACAAAAGCAATTAATGTCTTTTAAATTACAAATATATAGACATTTATATAGTAAATGTAAAGGTAATCGTAAAAAATATATTTCAACTTATTCATTAAAAATAAATTTTAATCTGGTATTATTTAAAAAGAAATCTTTTTGAATTGTGAGTATAAAAAAACCATAAGCTTGGATATAAAAATTAAAATAACATTTATATATTATTTTATAGTTTTGAGATACAGTGTATAAATGTTTTATTGATATGTCGTGTTTACATTTCAAATTTGTTTATATTTATATATATTTTACCATCTTGCGCTTGTTTAAATACACTTTTTAATGATGTAACATAATTTATAACTTGTTTATTCATGCAAAAAGAAAAAAAATCTATGTCATGCTCGTAGTTTAAAATGTAATAAAATAATATTAACAAAACTAAAAGCATCAAAATACTTGGATTATCAATCATTTAACTACTCAACATTAATTTTGCTATATGAATAAAAATATCTTTCGCATATTAGAATGATTATCATCAAAATACTGTATGTATATGTATGAATTAAAACGTGAATATGAAATGATTATTTCACACTATTGAATTGCCCATAATTTGTATATAACTATAATTGATAAATCCAATTCATTGGATGTAGATGTTTATCAAAACCATTGGGTTTCATGTAAATAAATGACAATCAATCGATTTTAAATTTTGAAAAATAGAACAGATAAATTACGGATAAATAAAATAATAAAAATATATCAACGTAACAATAGGCATAGCTACAATTGTTAAATTTATCAAAATTGAATGTTGTATATACATTAAGATTTCAAAAAAGAAATATATTTATCAGAACATATTATATGAATTTAAAATATGTATATACGATATTTTTATATTTCGTTTTAATTTATGTTATAAATTAATTTTATATGCGTATATAAAATTAATTTATGTTATAAATTAATATTATATGCGTATATAAAACAAAAATTTATTTTTTTTGTTTAGTTTTCATGAAATCAATGAACGAAGAATATGTTTATGGTTTAATTTTTAATAAATACATTTAAAATTAAATATATATTATTCGAAATTATTATAAAATATTCCATAAATATAAATTATTATTATTACAATAGTAATAACTTTTATATTAGACACCATATTATAGGCATTTCAAACTTTTATATATTAATAAAATTATATTTTTTTATATTACATAATAGCGGATATCGTATTTACGCCTGGGTGTGCTTGTGACAATTTTTTTCATTTTGAATCCTGTTATAATACGTATTTTACATTAAAAAATATAATTTTTTTTTTTTTTGAGTTAGAATACGTTTAAAATTTTCACTTATATGCAGTATTGCAAATCTCATAGTACTTCAATTATGTTTATAAATAAGTGCACAAGATCTGTCACGAAAAAATTTTGAGACATTTATATTAGTTATATTAAATTTTTTTGAAACTATTTTAGGTGAGTTATAATGATTTATATTATATAAATATATTTACTAAGATAAAAATTATTTTTCATTCATTCAAAATTAGATTTAAATTATTAATGTAAAGTAGATATGTATAATTTTATGTACTATCAAAAAGTTTGTGTAGTTTTTTACTAAACTATATTTGTGTATTTTTTTTTTTAAATACAAATCAAGAAAACGTTTATTTGTTCATGTTTTAAAAATCTACACAAACAAAAAGTCGATTTTATTATTTTAATTATTAAACTATACATTTTGTCAAAAATAATAATTTTGTAAAGCAATAATATTATTATATGCTGAAATTAAAAATTTTAAGTTATTACTAAATTTAAATGAGAATTGTAAATTCTATAAAAAAAATGTGTTAATAATTTGTTTGTTTTATTTCACGTTACTTATTTTGAACATATTATTGTAGCTGGTAAATTTACTCAACTTTTTTAGTATTAAAATACATAAAATATATAATTATATACTCCTTAGAAAGAGTACAAATGATACGTGTTTACATTACATGCATTAAAATGTATATACATTTCATTGGATTCATGTGAAATATATTTTGAAATAAATCGAATTTTGATTATTTCATGTTGTGGTTGATTTGAAAATACAATATTGTAAATGTTATCGTAGTAGTTGTATTAAATTGCTTAGTTTGGGTTTGTTTTAACTTATGCATAAATACATTAACTTGTCCGTGTGGTTTAATTTGTTTAGACAATTAAAAAATGAATTATAAATAAAGCTACAAATACGAGTATTTCGCAAGGAAATTAATTTCATTTAGGTTTTGAACTAAAACGAGTACATTTTAACTTGATTATACTTATGATAAAGAAATCGGAAAATATTTTAACGCACAGTTTATGAAGTAAATGTAATAAAATATAATATTATTTAAATTTTGAGATTAAGATATAGATGTACGATATATAAAATAATATATTAATATTGTTTTTATTTATCACGTTTTATAAATATCTATGTCTCATTTAAAATATTATTCTTATATTTTTATGCTCGGTACGATGATGGTTTTTTGAAATCCAATATACTAAATAATTCTTTGTGTACGTATCTCAATAAATTGAGTACTTAAGTGTAAATATGAATAATTACGTTGTAGTATAATTATTAGGTGTGTAATTAGTATGACTTTTATTTGAGCCATTTTAGTGAGGAAAATTGTATTATAGAATATCATACCCATTTATTTATTTTCCAAATGACACAATGGTAAAAATGGGCATTTTTAAATTTGAAAAATATTAGTCATAGTTTGTAAAGAAGCACAGATATTAGCTTGTTTCAGACGTAACGAAATAATTTACGATTAATTTAAGTCACGATCAATAGTTTTTCATGCAATTCTTTTCTAATCGCCTTTGCTTCTACCGCACTTGACGTATTGCTGCGTATCTTATTTACTTGTAAGCTAATAGGCTCACAGCTTATTTTCAATCTAAATAAACTAGTATGTTCATTTTTCCGATTTTTTTTTAAATTTGAGATATTTTGGTTTCTTTTTTCATTACATATTAATTTTTATAGTTAAGTATAGATAATATAATCATTTTTGAATAATTTTATGCAATGTTGCTGACATTTTATTATAATGTTCTATCCATGTACGATGGACAAAAAAGTTGCGTGCTTTTACATATCTGCTGTCTTTATTGTAATATACAATGTAACCTTTTGTCTTAATAAACTGAACAATTTTGTATTCAAATCACAAATATAGCATATTTTTGTTTTAAATCTTAGATTATCAAAGACATATTATTTATAGTACGCTACATTACATTCAATCTTATTCACAAAAGATTGTATTTGCATATATCACAGATTCATCATGAGTTATCCAACTGAAACCTCTTCTACATAAAATAAATAAATATAATATAATAACATTCGCCGCTTCATAACTTATATTTTATTGACCATACACAATCTTACTAATATTATCATACTATTACAATAGAAAAATAAAAATCTATACATTTACATAGTTTTTATTCTTATAGATTACTACTTGTTTGTATATTAAATGTATAGTTGAGTGTAGTGTCTGTAGAGTGAGGCATTCCGTTTACTTACTAGATTCCAACAAGGAATTGATGCTATTTTTAATATCCATTTTATTTTAATAGACTGTAAAATAAATATTATACATTTATACATTAATATAGAGATACATACAATTGATTTTATGAATACCATAAATCAAGTGCAATTTATATTTACACCCTTTTCCAAAACTTACGATCGCAGCTGTACAACAATATAACTGTCAACCGTTGTGCATATTATTATGCACTCGTATTTATTATTTTATTTGTTAGCTGTTGAATGTCCGAAAATTCAAAATACACACAATATATTATATTAAAATAATATAATTGATCTATTATCTATTCATGCGTTCTTGTGCATTCAAACATAAATAAAAATTATGGATTTATCCTTTTAGCTATATTCGATATCAGTGGTAATAATTCATTACGCTAAATAAAACATGATTATAATGGACAGATGATCGATTTTATTAAAACACAAGTACACACAAATTTAACCAAATACTATGTGTGTTTAGAAATTCTATTCGATAATTTGCAATTAAATAAATGTTAAAATAAATGTTCAATGACATTTATTTTTTCTAGGACAATGCTATTTGAATTATAAGTAGATACGTAAATATTTAAACCGATTACATTAAAAGTATCGAAAACATGCTCAACACATTAGAATGTTATATATTATTCATGTAAAATAATGTTATACAAATAGATTATGAAAAAAATATCATTCATTATCTTAATTCCATTAAATTGATGGGACCATAATGTAATCGGGATGTTTGTCTAATTTTATATCGGATTTTATCTAATTATGTTATATGTCAAGAATTTAAATTTACTTTTCTGAAGTATTTCATTTTTCATAATAACGGAGTCTAAATTTATAATCTCCAAAATGCATTAGAAATAAGATATTAGAAGAATATGAATGTCCCCCCTTATTATGATCAAACTAGTTTGTCTTGAGAAAAAGGGGAGTTGGATTTTTTAATAATAATTTGAAGATTAGCAAATTAGTGAAAAAAATTGTCATCTCTTTTTTTATTTGCTTCTTTACTTTTTCGTGACGGGGCTTTTCGAAGCCAGTCTGACACTGTGGATATTCATTTTTAAACGTATTAAAAGGTAATTATTTGCTAATAATTAGTTAATATTTAAATCATTTTTGAATAGATTATCAATTTTAAGGATTGTATTTTATTGTAAGTTTAGTTTTCAATAATTCTTTTACATAAAATATTATTTTTACATTTTATGAACAGAAATAAATTTAAAACAGTATTTGATTTCGGTTGACAAAATATTATGCAATACGAATAAAAATAATAGTGATATTTTATTGAAAGTCTTTGAAGTATATTTGATCACAAATATCATTGTATATTATTAAGTTTTGAGTGCAAATCTATAATGTCATTATTATAATAAACGAAAATAATAAAATGTATTTTAACTAAATAGATTATGGAATTTTCCTTGAATGTTCGGCTTAATATATTTGTAAGAAAATTGAATACCATAAAATATAAACTGTGTGAGGTTTTGTAATTGTACTTTATGAGTTAATATTGCAATATATAATAGATGCGGAAACCTTTTTATTTATAAAATAAACATCACATGTTATACATACAGTTAATTTCGGCGCTTAAAAGTATTTATTTCTTGTGAGAACAGTTATTTAACACCGTGTTTATTAGTATAGAAGCTATTGGTTTAAAATATTTGATTCGATTCAAAATACCGCATGGCTGTTTAACAAAATAAGTTATAATACATTTATACAATTGTCCTAAATACAAGATGTACATATGCTTATTCAGTTTCATCAGTGTTTGTGTAAAATATATATTTCAAACAAAACTATTGAAAAATCAATTTTGTACACTGTTTTTGACGTTACTTAATATTTTAGTACTTTAATAAATATTCTACTTTTGTCATACTTTTTGCATAACTAATATTATTATTAGTATATAAATATAATTATGTTAGTAATATAACATATTATTTTATGTATATATTTGTATTTTTTAATAAGTGTGTATTTGAGCCAAAACTTGTCAAACAAATCTGTGTAGTTTAAATGATATAGATAAGAAGAATTAAACCTATTATTTTTTAGACGTAATATTTTATTTTTAATATTTTTGTTGTTATTATTTTATTTATGAAGTATAAAGCTTATTTTCAGTAACTGTATTCAAAATGAGTAATTTAAATGCCTTATTAATAATTATAACTACGAGGGTATAAAGTTATATATGTAATTAGTTATTAATTTCACATGTAAATATATCTACATGGATCTATTGTGTTCTGTGTAGGAAATATATTATTAATAGTTAATAGTAATCATTTTTTTATTGCATAACTAATACTTTGACAGAAATATAATTGTTTGAATATGACTAACAAATGAATAATCCAGTTTGTATTAAAAATAAAATCGAACATTTTATTTTTAATCTAGTGAAAGAAATGTAGACTTATACAAAGACTTTAACAAAAACTATACCAACGATATTTTGCGTTCTATACTTCATTAAATTTTATGATATTTTTAGAAAAAGAGAAATGTTTCAAATTTTATATTTGTCTACGATATTGAATGTATGTTTAGTATAATGAATTACTATATAGTGATAATTTATATGTTACGGGTGGTCTTATATTTTATCTTACAAATACCCTAAGTTAGTAGTATGAGAGAGTATTACTTACATTTCACTATGATGGTCTGCTATCGACTATCCTTAAAAAAAGAAATAATAACAGGTCTATAGAGAAAAGTGTTTTGCTGACAATAATGATAAGGTGAAAAAACAATTTCTCCGTAATCCTCTGGTTGGATCGCGTGACGTTGGATTTATAATACCTGTAAAATCCAGAAGCCCGTGTGAAAATGTCTTCGTCAAACTGTGGAGACTCTAAGAAGTCGAATCACGTATGAACCAGCAGCCTTTTATTATGATAAGCCGATTTTATCTCTTCGATTTTTATCCATACATATACTCGTATATTCCAAATTGGTTTTTCGGGATCATCGCATGCTTTTCTCTATAATATTATTTGAAATAATCTATACATACGAACGTTCTAGGTAATGTTTCCTGAAAATTTACTGATTGCAAAAAGATAGTATGGAATAGCTATGCAATATATTTTATTATATTCTTAGTAGTTCAATTTTCAGTTCAAAATCATTGAAATATAAAATTGTTCTCTTGTGATTGCATATGAAAAAATATAGTTTTGGATTTTTTCGTAAATAATATTTTATACATTGAGAGTTAAATTTCCAGTTTAATTGTATTACTATTAATATAGATGTAATTTAAAAACGCGACTTTCACAGTGAGAATTCTAATACAAAATATATTAATTTTCTTTCTTTTCCTTTCCGTTTATTTTATCACATTGTCATATTTAAACATTGATAATTTGTTATAACAAACTAAATTAAACACATTCAAAAGATAACCATATTTATTTGAATAGAAACTTGTTGCAAATCACTGGTTAATGTTCTAAATATATTGGCATTTGATTCTTATTAGTCGTCTTTTATTCTTTTCGTGTGCAGTTTGTTGACAAACATATGAATGATTTTTCTGTTTGATACAATGAACAGTTAGGATACATTAAAACAATTCAAAAACGTTAAAACAATTAAGAACAACAATTCAAAAATGATATTTTCGTAGAAATTACTATACATAAATAAAAATGTGTGCTTGGATAGTGTGTAGTTCATTACCTTAAATATTTAATATAAATGAATGAAAAATTACTTCAGGTGTTTGAAAGTTTTTACCTAATAAAAGTTTTTATACATAACAAAGTTTTTTTACTTTTTATATTTTCCATATAATGGTAAATGAAAACGATTAGTTCGTTGTGTTATATGTGTACATATATTTATATATAATAAAACTATTATGAACACCCGAATTCATAACTTATGAATACCAGTATAGAAACCAAATATTTTATATCGAATAGAACTCAAGACTTTGAGAAAAAACTTGTATTTTCCAAAAATATGAAATAATGATAATAATAATATAAAAAAAAATCAATACTTCTATCAACTTTGAAACTTCTAACGTTAGAGAGTCAGTATTTTTTCCACACCAGTGATGACGAAGGCAAAATATATACTGACCCTCAATTCAATTCAAATATTATTCAAATGTGCTAATATCTTCTATAGAACGTACCTATATCAATCACAACTCACTATTTTTTTTTCTGATCAATACAAACGACCTTCATCACAATGCGTTTCCACAGATTATAGAATCATTTATATTTTATCAATGTATATACAAAAAAAAAATTATTCAATATCATACAACGTTTATATTTTATTACGTTCTTTTGAAAAATATTTGACTCAATACTGTGTTTGTGTCTTTGGTTATGTATTGATAAAAATATGAATTAATTTCTAAATATTCATTTATTATGCTAAGTCATATTATGCTTATAAATATTTACATAACATATATTTAAATATTATCCATGATTGTTTTTAATTATTTCATGTTTTTAAAGTCTCATTTAAACTTTATATTATTAAAAATATTAAAAACATCAAGTTTAACTTTTAAATAAATACAATAATATTGAAAATACAATAAGTGAATTCCATGTAAAATGTAAAATAAACAAATTAATTGATGTCGGATATTCAAAAATTATATACATGCACTATACACGTGATGATATGTATGCAAATAATCAAAAGTGTACAAGAACAATTTTAGAATAACCGATGGGTTCGATTTGTTAATACAACTTTCTACCATGTTATGACAGTTGATTTCTTTGATCCGTCTGGTGTATAAAACGCGGTGTTCCGTACGTAATCTTATTGCGGATTCAAAAGATTTTTTTACTCTTAAGATGCTTTTGTGCAAACGGTGTGTCTAGCAAATAAGAATATTGGAAAAGGAATACAAAAGAAATATGACGATAGTCAAGTATACTTTTACGTTCGACAGATTGACAAATAAAAGAATATAGTTTATTTTTATTCTTCAATTTTCTCACAAAGTTCAAGGCAATAATGTAAATAAATACACAACTTCTACATTTATTTCTATGTAATGTATCACGCGTATTGAGCTTTGTGTATTTGCTGCGTATTGATATTAAACGTCTGTGGTATAGTAGATGAATATAATTATTCTCGAAAAGAAGTCATGAAAAATGTTTGGGTCAAAAATATTTTAAGTAATCCTAACTGTAAAAGAACGGTTAGCTTTTGGATTTTATAAGTGCACTTAAATTTATTTCTGGACTAAATAAACGATACCATAGCATACGAATTAACAATAAGCACTAAACTACACTATTTTAATTGTAATATATTTTAACATAAGTACTCAAAAATTTAATTTAAATTATAATTTTTAAGAATTTTTTTATTTTATTTTTTGACAATTTTATCATGTAAAATTTGGGTCATTTTGATGTACTCCAACTATTTGTGTATATAAGTTCAACATACAATTACTATCGAAAATATTTGTTAATTTTTTTTGAAATTCACTAATTAATAATTTCATTAATTAAATAATAATAGTATTTTAATGGGAATTCTAATCTAATAATACTTTTGTAATTTCAAACGTATCTTACATTTTTCGCGAGAGTTGATAAAACGACAAAGTTAAATGTTTTCGGTTTGTCTTGTATTTTTTTTTCGAACCCGTATCGCAAGTATTGTGTTGATTTTGAATTTCTAATGTACATAGGATTTCGTCACTCGACCGAGCGCGTTTGCTATTTTAAGTCCTTCACCACCGACCTATTTACTCACTAAAATTCGTTGATTGTTTGACTTTGGTGGGGTAAGAATAAGAAGTGTCACAGTAGCAGCACCAGAAGTAGTAATAGTAGTAGTAGTAGTAATAAAAGTAGTAGTAGTTGTAGTAGTAGTAGTAGTAGTAGTAGTAGTAGTAGTAGTAGTAGTAGTTAGAAGTCGGTGGGCAGAGGGAACGCATGGAAGCATTTAACAATGGGAGCGGCAGTCAAGGTTCGGAACAAACCATCAGTCAAACAGGACATTTTAATATCGCCCGGATATCCATTAAAATCGGTGGCATAAGCAGTAGGAAATCGGTGCGTGGATGGTAGTGATAGAACTCAGGCAAGTGAAAAAAAATGTAATGATATAAAAAAGAAAAAGAATAATACAATTATTTTTAAATAAATAAATAAAAATCTATATTTATAGTATATTTGATAAAGAAAAAAATTATTTTCTAAAGAATATGAATATGTTTTATTAATTAAAATCACTGGGGTGTTTGGACGACTGAATCGCGTGGTGATGATGTTCTGTTTTTATTATATATTGCTTTGCCACTGCGCCGAATGATTGACATTTGAGACCAACTACTAACTATAATAATAGTAACAATTTATAATAATAATCATTAAATAACACACCGGACAATGTATATGGACGTTTCACCATCGGTCACGATGCTTATGTCATATTCATTTCGTACTTTCGGACATGAAGTACAGATCGCGTTTGACAAACAAATGACGGGTATTTTGGCTTTGTCAAAATATAAATATAAATATATATATATAATGTAATATAATATGCATTGGACATGCGATATGATAATAAAATAATTTGAATAAGGTAATCGGTAATATTTCTGATTCAAGTAAATAATCTGTCATAAGTATAACACAAAACATAATTATAATAACATAATTTATACATTTTTATTGTTACATTAAATTGTGTATACACAACTGTGAAGAGACTACCGATAATAAATGTAGGTGTGTATATGTATAATATAATACAATATACTATACTCGTATACTATATTTCTGTATGCAAAATGCTAATATTATTATACCTGAAAATACTTATAAAAATTCTATCGAAAATTTATCCAAGACACCTAGAGAATAATTCTCGTCGTAAATGTATAAAGTTTTTCAAATATGACATTCAAACATTTCAAAAAACTGTTGTACCCGTATAAAGTTTTTAAAAAATACTATTGCTGCAGAAATATGTAGAAAAGCATATTATTTACTAAAATATTTACATATTTGTACGAAAAAATATAGTAAATATCCATATCAGGGTTTATATATTTTTCAATTGAACTTCAATTTTATCGGCAAATTTGTGTTATGTAAACATTATTTATCGTCGATAAAACATACATTTTACAAAATGTTTAAGTTCAAAGAAAAAAAGTTAATAAACACCGATGGTTAGGGTTAAGATGAATTCATTATTATTATTTTATTAAATCGTAATATCGCGATGTAGAGTATCTATGCTAAGGAGATAGGAACACTTTTCAAGTATATGGGACGGCACTAATTTAATAATTTTATACAAACTTATATGGATCGTTTGACTTAATTTTTAAAAAACCGTAGACAAATGGCAATCTATATCATAGTATCTCTGTGCTTAAAAGTAAAAAATTAACAGTAAAACTAACGTCAAGTATAAATTATTACACGTTATGATGGTGAAAAAATCGTAAAACCTTAGATAAATAATAAAATACGTTTCGTAACAACATGAAAGATTGAAAGGTTAATATCGTAGTTTGTTACCTTACTATTAATATATATTTGGTATACGTATACTATTTACGTATAAAAATAATGTAAATGAATGTACCTATGTTCATATTTCAATTGAATGTTACAATTTATCATTAATAATAAATGAAATTTATATTACTATTATCCACATAAATTTAATAACGAAAATAAAATATCTCTTTTTATGGACACCCTGGAGAATAAAAAACCTGAATTATTGGAAATACATAATTAATTTTCATATTTATGGTATCTATGAGATAAATGTTAACTAAATAGTTTTATACCTACCGTATAATATAATTATTATTCTTTTTAATCATAGTTCTTTTTTACCATAGTTGACGTAACACTATGGAATATAAAAATCTATTTTTTTTTAACCTGTATAATAATAAATAATAATATTATTAGTATTCGAACAAAGTTTAATTTCAATTTTACTCTTTGTTGTTTGAGTATTGAAGGTAGTGAATATTGGGAATTCGGTACACTTTAATTGTCCGTTTAGTTGTGAAATATACAGCTGACGTTGACAACGGTTCCAATTAAATTTGATGTGACATATATTTAATTATTTTTAATATTGCAAAAATATACGCGGGCACATCAATTCCCAAACTATATACTCGTATTGTATCATACAGAAGGATTTCAGATAGTTTAAAGTTCTCCAATTTTTCAGTATACCTTTTGACATTAAGCTTGGATTTTGACCAAATTTATGAACGTTTGGCGCGTTACTCAATGCAAATCTCATACTGTCGTCCTTAACGCCCGTTCCTGAGTATGAAATCAACTTATTTACTTACGAATACGCTATAGTGGGATTTTTTTACAAATAAATATAAATATATAACACACATATTGCTATTTAAATTAAGTTAACGTATCATCTTTAATATGTAATAATAGATAATACATATTTCTCTAGGAAAGAAGAAAACACCGATAACTATATACAATTAATATTGTCAAAAATTCTTAAGTTATAAAAAATATATCGATATTTGTGTCGATTAAATTATTTTCTTTGAAATAAATAAAATGAATGCTATTAAAAATTATTCATTTTCAATCGAAATTGCAAAAACAATATTTAAAAAAACAGTTACTTTTTTTCTCATCCCGAATTAATGAATACTTATTTCGTTTGTATATATCTGTATATCATATATATTTGTACATAAAATGTAATAACTTAAACATGCAGTGCATTTAAAACCCGTTTTCAATATTACGAACTATCAAAAATTAGTTAATTTCACTATAATAAATTTCAAAAATATATATTGTTGAAAATATAGAGAGAATAATTTCTGTAAATTATTATTATATAAACGCAATAATTTTACACTATTTCAATATATTTTCCATCACTTCACAAGACATTATTCATAAATTATACTAAGAAAATAATTAAGATTAAATTGATTTTTTCTTAATAATTTATTGTAGTGTCATAATAAAATTCCGGTACAAACACCCAAAATAGTAAAATTTAACCGTTCAAAATATGATTTAGTATATTCAGTTTATTTAACATGTAAACATAATAAGTATCGGTAATTAATATGCGTGTTGATAGAAAAAAATGAATATAATTTCGTGACAATATAATAAGTATAGATTGAGAAATTTAAAAACAATTACAGACAATACAAAAGTCATCTGTGGAAATGGGTGGGAGGGGGGGTCACCGTTGGTCCAATCATTACCTCCGTGGAGTGCCGGAGTCAGATTTATCGTACTGACCAATGTGGGTGGACGGAATTACGGGTCTGTCGCTTGGGTGTGGACCGAGCGTCTCAGACTAAGTCCCGAGCGCTATTCGACCGTGAGTATTATGGAGCCTAAGCGCACGGGCAGCAGATGGCTGACGCTGCTGGAAAGCCCATGAGATGGTAGAGCAATGGTGGCACAAGTTGCTCGAGATATGTCCTACTGATGACGCGTGCATGAACAGTAGCACGGGTGTCTCTAAAGCCTGTCTGTAGGAACCACCCTCGCAGCTATAGAAACATGAATCGAGCTTAATCTGAGTTGAATTCGTGTGGGCTGGGTTTCGTTACGATGGTTAAACTGTTGAGCCCATCACGTCAATCAGTGCGCATCGACATGAAGATGTGATACTAGCGATTGGAGTGCTCGATCTTGATCGGCGCTATGTCGATTGGCGTTTCAACCTGCGACTTGCTCTCGGTTGCCTTCTGCCGTACCTCTTGAGTAGCGCTCCGCACTAATAAAATGTGTACGGTCAGTAGGATTCGGCCATAAACCATAGGTTCTCGTTGTAGAAGTCGGGAAATAAAATATTATTTTTGTTATCATAATAAAATACTGTCGTTAATTAATTTAACATTACATATTTTAGTGAAAAGAAGCTTTAAATTGATGATGAATGATTGATTCAATAGGTCAAATTGTATCAGATTATTGCGTATGAACAATGTATTTAATAATGTATCAACACTAGTTTTTAATGATTTCACATACGATATGATTATTGTTGAAATATACAACACTTAGTTCAAAGAGAAATATGTTGTGAATTGGTACAAAACCTGATTAGTTTTGGACAGAAGATAAACGGGGAAACACAAATATTGCGTTATTTTCAAAACAAAAATAAATAACATTATTACATAATACAAGTCAAATTATAATATATTACAAAACGATTATTTTGTTTTTAAAAAATTTTTATATTTATAATTACTATTATTATTAGTTGCTCGACGCTTTCGAAACAAATTAATGTATTTCGATTGTTAATGAAATTACATTTAACGAAAAAAAATTAAGAAATACATTTGAATAGAACCATTAAAAAAGTATTTTAAATTATTTATTAATTAATAAAAAATAGCTTAAGACGCATGGGTAATATTATATCACTGATCTGTATAATATATATGATAAATAAAAAACTGCAGATAATAATAAGGTAATAGTCGGTTGATTATAATATTAATTTACTTAATACAAGTTAAACATATATGCAATTTTTGCACAATAATGTAATAATACCAATTACATTATTTACGACAACACTTATTAGCGTAACGAATCATAAAAATTGTACTTTTACTAAAAAATAAAAAAATAATTAAATCCAATAAATAAATATGAATATTGTTATTCTTAACAACATACAAATATATATGACGCGATACCTTAAAAAATTGTACTACTAGTAATTTAAGATATAAGGGTAAATTAAATATGCATTTTTAGTATAATTTTTTTAAATATAAATCGTTGAATATTAATTAAAAAACAAAAATTGAATAAATATCTATGTTTTAAATTACATATATTTTCATATTTTCAGCACTAAAAAAAAAAAAATGTTTAGACATATGCAAAATAAAAATTCTATTATTTGGTTCTATAGAACGTGAAAGAAATGAGTATCTATATATGAATTTGATTTGAATAATACAACAATTATTGTAGAAAATATTTATCGTTTGATTTATTTGACTTATTAATTAATTAATACGGGTATTATTTTACTTGAACAATCGTATCATTAATATTTATAGCGTATATTTTATGTGTACATAATATTATATGAGTCGCAATTTTTTTGACAAAAATGTGGTTAGATTACGATATTATATTATATTTTAACTCAACGTGGTGTACATATGTACTGTGTGTTATGTTGCCTGTAACCGACATAAGGCTAAATTTCTTTTGTAATCTGCGCCACGCTGGGATTAATTAAATTTCGTCAAACAATTTAAAAGGTACCCGAAAATGATCAAATATTTTATGGATTTGATATTTTCTCTCCTGAATTTAGGTCATCGTATTAATATTATAACACCACACTGTAGCTTATAAATAAGAAAAATGTAATATAGTCGAATATTTTAAATACTATTACTTAACCACATTACTTACATTACGCACGAGGAAGGAATTGTGAAAAATGTGATGAAAAGAATAAATAAGCTCAAAAAATATTTGACAAAATTTAAATTCTCCATTTGTATAGTTCAATTAAATCATGACTATGAATATAATATGTAACGCGCTATAAAACCTTATAATATAAAACGCGATTCAAATCCACAAGAAAACTATTCAAATTAAAATATCACTAATAATATTGCTTTCATGTCTATAGACTTGAAAAATAAAATTTTTTCATAAAATTAGTTATTTAGTAAAAGTACAGAAATATATGTTATGTTCTATATAGATGATCAAAAATACTTTTAGAAATAATTTTCTTTATAAAAAATGTTTTCTTTAATATTTTATCTAATTTGATTATAATGAATTATATGATACACTTTAATTACAAATAAATAAAAATGTCATGAATTCTAGTGAAAAATAGAAAAAATGATCTAAAAATGTTTATATTTTAAAAACAACAAAAATACATTTTTTTTCCGATCACATTTCTAGTTAAAATTTTCTTATTATTTATAATATTTGTAATGATATGACAACATTGTCGCATTTTGATGCTCATATACAGAGAAGTCGTTAATTTTTTTTTAACATATAATACGTTGTATGGCAGTGCCCAAAATGAATAAAAATCATCATGCCCATACATACGCTTTATGATATAAATATGATAGGTTTAGCATATTTGTGTTTTAATTTAGAAACATAATTCATACTTAGGATAAGAATTGATTATATATTATTAAATGTATAAAAATATTTTAATTACAAATATAAAGTCTCTGAGAGTCTTATTTGTTTTTTGAAAATAAATATTGGACTTTCATTAGTTGATCTACGAATAATAAAGGCAATTAACATATTTTCCTATAATAATATAGAAAATGTACGAATAATGGTATAATAACCATGGAAACAAGAACAAATGATTTATTAATTCAGCATATTAATTTTATGTGAGAGACTCGGTGAGAGCTACTTTAAATTTGTATTGAAATATATATTTTTATAATTTATCGAGTTAAATATGAACTATATACGTAGGTAATCAAAAACTTTTTTAGTTAAAGTACCTACTCTTAAATCGAATTCAAACGCTCATTTTTTTCACTTTCAGTTAAACAGTTTATGTGCCCAAAGCGCGAAAAACATCCACGTTACTATTTTGATATTTACTAAATAAATATTTTTAGTAATACATTAAAGGGTATAAATTCGTTCGTTGTTAAAATATATAAATTAATTTTATATTTTTTTATTTTTACCGATACAGTAGGTATCCACCTAATTCTATATATACATCATTCCCATGTATACGGAAATAAAAAAATAAAAAACCACCGACTGAAACGATGACGATGAAAGTATGTTTTTCTCTCTTCCTTTACGTTTTTCATGAGCGTATAAATTCGTTTTATTTCATATTTAGAAATAATAATCATAATAATATTTTTAAAGAATTATTAGAAGATTGTCGGTGAGAGTAGAAAAAGTATGTCAGAAAACAAAAAAAAACGTGGTGGTGGGATAAAAAAGTTCAGAGAATTATAGCAAATAAGAAAAAGCAATTTAAGGTATGGTAGAAGAGCAGAAGGAGAGAAGATTGAGTAGAATACAGAAGTTTGTGTATGGAAGCAATTAGTGCAATAAGTAAATGGAAATTTAAGAGGTATAATGAGTTGTATGACAAATTAGGAACAAAGGGTGGTGAAAAAGAAATATATAGATTGGTCAAGGTTAGAGAAAAACGATTCAAGGATTTTCAAAAGGTATAGATTATAAAAAGTGATAATAAGAGAATGTTAACGAATGATGAGAATGTGAAAAAGAGATAGAAAAAGTATTTTGAAAAATAACTGAATGAAGAGTATCCAAGAGGATATTTCGTGGAACGAAGGTCAAATTTAATTAGTGAAAAAGTGATATGGGAGGCCGTGAAAGCAAGGAAAAAGAAAAAAAGCGGTAAGATCAGATGAAGTGCCAATGCGAGTATGGAAGATATTAGTGATGTAAGCATAAGGTGGTTAAAGTAATTTTTTAATAAAGTACTAGTAGAGGGGAAAATGCCAAAAGAGTAGAGAAAGAATGTTGTTTTACCTATATTTAAAGGCGAAAGAGACATACAAGAATGTGGAAATTATAAAGGCATAAATCTTATGAGTCATAGTATGAAGATTTGGGAAAATATTATAGATAAGAGATGAAATAAGAAATGAGATATCGGTGATTAAAAACCAGTTTGGTTTTATGCTTGTAAAGTCGACGATGAAACCGTTATTTTGTTTGAAAAAGTTTGTAGAGAAATATATGGAGAAGAAAAAAAAAGCTTTGTATGGTGCTTATAGATTTAGAAAAAACGTATGACAGAGTGCTGAAAGAACTTTTTAGGTGAGCGTTAATGAGAAAAGGAGTCCTAAAAATATATAATAATGTGGTAGAGGATATGTATGAGGGAAGAAACAGAAGATTTTAGAGTAAGGTGAGGTGTGTACCAAGGATCTTTTTTAAGCCCTTACCTATTTTTTATAGTTATGGATGAAGTAACAAGGAGATACAAAAAGAGGTACAATGGTGCATGATGTTTGCTGATGATAAAGTTTTGGTAGGACAAAATAGGGAAGAAATTAACTAAAGGTTTGATGTGTAGATATTAGCTCTTGAAGGAAAAGGATTAAGGATTAGTAGAAGCAAGACAGAGTATATAAAGAGTGATGAAAAAGAAAAAGTCGATGAAACGAGGAATGTAATGACAATAAGTGGGGACGAGGTAAGTAAGGTTGAAAGTTTTAAGTATTTGAGTTCTTCTGTACATAAGAACGGCGGTTTTGACGAGGATGTGAAACGCAGGGTTAAATGCGGGTGGATCAAGTGGAGAGACATGTCTGATATTTTATGCGATAAGATAATCTTAATGAGGCTGAAAGTTAAGTTCTATAAGAATGCAGTAAGACCAGCTATGTTGTATGGTTCAGAATTTTAGGTGGTTAACAAAGGTGAGAATACCTAGATAGATGAAGAAATATTTCATATCCGGTGGTGGTAATATTTTTATTATTTTCTCTTACACAACTTAAACTATCAGAAATATACTTATTTACAAATGATTATAAATTACGTAGTATAGCCAATGAAATAGATGATATTCATTGAATAATACAATTAATTACTATAAATAATATAACATTTTTTATTCGTTCGGTTCCTGAAAATTTCGTTTATTCTATTTTTCAATTACAAATGATAATTATATATTTATGCTTTCTCTCTTATACAATCTTGGCTGATTATTTCTCCAACGGTATGTTTATTAGGTGATGATTTTGAGTATCCACACCAACACGGTAAAAAAACTAATTAAATTAAAAATACAATATTCTACTCGGATTCAGATTAGTGGCAACCCTTAGTATATACAACAATTTTATAATTATTTTTTATCCACCAAAGTAAGTAAATTATTTACTGTAGTATATTAATTTCATGTACACGCGGACCAAAACGAGACATGGCCATGTAAACGCATATAACATAATCTCAGTTTTTCGTCATTTGTGAAAACACTTTCGACATCGAAACCATTTAGAAGGATTAAATTTAAAAAATTAATAGCAATTAAATTACAATAATAGTACATTGTTCAGAGAAATTTATAGAAAGACGATTTGTTAAAAGGTCGTGAACTCTTATGAAATGTTTATGATCGTGAACCCTTCACATTTCGAAAAGTATACAGCAAACAAAAAAATCGAAATTTTAATATCAAATAAATTTTTTTTTTCTTTTAACCTCGTACGAAAAAAATGTATACAAACTACTGCATTGTTCTATTTGAGTTATAATATATGTACCATATTGTTTGATAACGATGTTTGTAATTAATCGTTATTTTTACCTAGTAATGCTTACATTAAGACTATGATGAAACCAAAAATATGCAATGTATCCATTTGAATGTTTGGACAAAGTATCATTATATACAATATGTGTATTCCATCTCATACTCACAGGGCAAACTCAGAATATTTACTGTACTATATTTTTTAACGCCATCATCCGTTTGAATTATTTTTGGTTTTTTATATTTTACATATATATATATATATATCGGTATATGCATGTATATATACAGATTTTCACAGATTTTCGTTTTATTTATTTATTTTTTTAATGTTTTTTTAATGTTTTTTTACTGTTATGCCAGAGATTTACGGTATATAACTGCGTCGAATGGGAATATTATGCGCGCGCGAATGTCGCCCGTTGTCGTTCATCGCCGAATTTACGTAAAAACGAGTAAGTACAATTCCCAGAGACAAGAGATATTTTTTTTACCACGCCGACCCTCGTCGGTGTTGGTCGTTTCACCCCATGCGCCTATCGCGCGGAGACTTTTCTGGCCTTAATCGTTTTGCGCGCACCGTCGTTGTTGCGTCCCATATCCTACTCAATGCTGTCGTATTCATGTACGCTCGCTCCCTAAGTGACAGACGTCATCGTCACCTATTAACAATTTCGTTGAACGTACACTCGACGATTATACCAGGTAATTGTGAACAAATACAACAATAACCGACTTCTGAATAAAATAAAATTAATACGATTGGGTAGGAATGAGGGAGGTAGCTAATTATAACTTGCTACCTTATATGTTTGTCATATTTTATTAATTATATTTTATATTGTTTTTTCTTGGATTTTAATTTTCATAGACAAATTATTCAAATATCAGATCAAATATCACTCTAGAATCGAGTACGTAATTTTCTTCCACGGTTATCTGTTTTATATATTTTATCGTATTATAAAAAATGTATCTTTTTATTGTCAACCTGTTCCCATGTACATTAAATATACAATACTATATTAATATTTTTTTGATACTTTCAGAGGTAGAATTCATGTTTTTTTTCAATATAATTATCCTTAAACAAATAAAAGCATTAAAAAAATTACTCTTGTCTCACATCAAATTTAGTTATATTGAAGTCTTACCAACACTCCTAAGTGTAAGCAAAGTATTAACCATGGCCTTTTAAATTATTTGAACGTATTCAAGTTTTCTTCGAAGTGGGTACGATTTTAGTGTAACTATTATTTTCTGACTAATTTGTTCGAGAACTACTTGTGGAAAATTTCGATAACCTATTTTTATACGATTTAATTGGCCTTACACTCTTCCATCGTAATTTTTTTTGATCGTATACTATTATTTATTACATAAATATGATTAAGAAAATAAAATAAAATTTAAATAATATATGTGACACAACAGTATAAATAACGGTATATCATGTATTAACTTAATTGTATGCCATAACGCATTGTTTTTGCACAAATGTTTGTGTTTAATGTTTGCTTAATGAATACATTAAGCCAAGAAAAAATACAGGACAAACAGTTAACGCTAATTACAATAATAACCTACATCGAATAATTCGTCTTCTCCATCCATATCGTATTTGTATACGAATGAATATGTACTAGTATTTATATGCGTGTTCATTCTAAATATTCATAAAAACACAAATTGTACGGCTTGCGTGAAATATGGGTTATTCAATTTTTATACCTACCCATATAATATAATAAAATTTATATTATGTATATTATTAAGGTAAAATATTGACCATTGTTTTTTCTGCGTTTTCATGGTAATCGTTGCCGGTCTATAATTTTATTTGAATATCGTTAGTAAACACCATGTAATAATATATTTTGAATTCTTTTGTAAACCAAAAGGAATGCAAAGTTGATTAAAAGTCGAATTTAATCACATAATGAGTAGTCACCGGTCAAAATAAATATATATTTTGCTCAGCATTATAGGTTATTTGCGTTTTTATTTAACATATCCATAAAATAATTGTGTGTGTGAGTGTATATATGAAGAGATAAATTGGCAAATCGAAAAACCAAGACATTTTATGATAGGCCGCTATTTACATATAATATTTATTTAAATTTTTCTCAGTAATAATATAAATCCCTTACTGAAAATAAATGTTATATACCAATGCTTTCAAATTTTAAATAAATTGCTGAACTTCGAAATAGGTAAATAAAGTGCAACGTATATTGAAACTCTAAATCTAGTTTATGTATATCATGTTCATATTTTTCATATTCTTACTGTCGTATCGAATTTTAATCTATAGGTTTCCATAGGATATATTATGTTTCATTTTTTAGGTATTTTGAGTTTTTCGTTTAGCATTAACACGATAGTATCGAAAATAGAAATGTCTCTGTATATTTTACAACATATACTAGAACTATTATGATATGGAATATTGTGTTTTGAAAATATAACGATACTCACATTAAGAAAATAAGTGTAAGATATTTTATTGTTTATTTTGTACAATTTACCAGTATATTTTTTCATTTTTCCACATTTTCTTCAAAAAATTATGAGAAATTTGACTTTTTAAACGTTTTGTAGCAACTGGTATTACATTACACCTAAAACACATAATATTATAATTCATGATTTAATGTATAATAATTATCATATACATTTTACTTTTTTATTGAAAAGATCTATAAAATTATAGTATAATGTCTTGTTTATACACGTTTTATCGTTCACAAAAAATAAATTTTTTTTAAAAATAATTAATACAATAATTAATATAATATTTAATATTTAATATTGTATTTATTTACTTGACTTGAAATTAATTAATCACAATATTTATTATATTGTAAGTTATAAATAAATATACTTATTGTATTTATTTATGTTTATTAAATTTAGTCTTATATCGGACATTGTGAATAAATTTGATTTGACGCATGAGCGTAACCATTTTAAAGCCATAATATCCAATACTGACAATGCGTTCACAAATCAATAACAATTTAGTATGTTATTATAATGTATTTTGTTAATTGTGAAAAACTTGAATAAACTTTTTGACGTTACTATTTAAAATAAATCTTTCAATTGCGTTTACGAATTGTTCTGACGAAAGATCATGTTCTGATTTTCTGGTCTGAAAAGTTTTAAAAACTATTTACGGTCAATACTCGAAAATTATATATTAAATGCATTAGATATGCTTAATATTGAAAACAAATTAAAAAATGAGATTAATTTGACTAATGTTATAAATTAATTTTTAGATAACAAAGCTAGAAAATATTTATTTTCATATGAATTGTATCACATTGATATTTGTAATAAAATCATTGTTTGAATTGGTTTTATACTCAATATATTTATTATTAAGAACTATACAATGTGATAGTTAAAGGTGTGGAGGCTGATCTGCCACGGTTATATAAAGAATATTTGATAAAAAAAAATCTGTTTCAAAGCATTGTTTTAAACATTTCCTTAATCATGTACTAGATATTGCTATAAAAATGTTTCTGACGTAGCAAATGTAAATCGGTCGATTCGTTGTGCAAAGCTGTACCTAAATTGTCTATTGAGAGCGCCGCGCTAAAGTATCTATCTGTGGATAATATTTAACAATTATTTTGATTTTTACGTTATAAAAAATAAAATGAAAAAACCACGAAAATATATAGTGTACATACATCATATAATATATAATAAATAATGTCTTCAACTAATTGTATGATATTATCTTTTTTCCTATGCCTAATTAGGAATCGAAAATTGTAAATATTTTGCAGACCTAATTTTTCTAAACCCTCCTCGTATATGTACGACGCATGTTTTTTATTAGATACAATAAATTTATTAATGATAAAATTAATCCAAAATATAGTATTTCAAATGTAAATTTATAGTTTACCGAAATTTAAGTTTAGTGATATACAAAAACGATTTAATCTAACGTATTTCCTATTTTTTATAGCGGAAGTGTTGATAGGCATTAGTTGTTTATCACATTCTTTAAATTATACTTAATAAAATCTCGTATTGAATATTCAATTTGGGAAAAATATACGTTTCAATGATAATTATTATTCGTATTGGCAATCGTCAGTTACACGTTTTTTTTTTTTTTTGTTGAGCTAAATTAAATCGAGTTACATATATTATTTTTAGTAGGGTCGTTTGCTTTTTAATTACGGAGTGTTCAATAGTCAAATTACATTTGCAGAACAGACCGTTTTATTATTATTATTTTAAATTACAATCCTAACTCTAATTTCTTTGTAAATGTTTATAGGACATTTTACCCTTACTTGCGTGATAATAAAATAATAATATTAAATATGGTTTTTCAAGTGATTATTTAATATTCGAAACTATAATAAATTATTAGTAATAATTTATTATACATTATTGCACATATTGTACATACATGTTTTAGCATTACAATATAAAAAAGTTCGTTCTCGATATGAAAATAAAAATTAATAACACAACCATTATACAACAATATTTGAATTGTTTATGTTTAATAAAACATTTCTTCACACATTGTACAAAAAAAAATTATCCATATTACAAAGCAAATTTGTATTTTTATTCTCTGGAAATAAATTATATGATCGTGATATATTGGAAATAATTACATGAACAGTTATAATTGTTATACCAGTTATCCAATTATTCATTGTTTGTTTATTGCTATTCGAATATTTTTTACCGTACACAATGCATATGAGATTCTTGCCATCTAATATAAAGTGACATTAAATTGGATTTTTATGGTTCGACAATTAACATTTAGAGTTATTTTTTGATTTTAAAAAGTATGCTAGTTTTACGAAATGGTATCGTATACTTTAAGTATAGTATATATATACTTGCAGATATATATGGAAATTTAATAAAGATGATATATTTCTTATTTTTATATTTAGATTAAAACTTTTAAAGAATAAACAGAAATATTTTTAAAGTACTATGAATATTATCAATTTTTAACATAATCTAAGTTAACTAATTATTCATTTAAGTTTTGTGTTGAAGTGACAAAAAAAAAAAAAATTGAAAATTTACTTTGATAAAAAGTACTTTAGTTAAATTGTGAAATTTGTATAAACTTTTATTTTGGTTATAATTGTAAATATTGCGTTTAAGTTTTAAAATATTAATAGGAGAAAAGACATTATGTCTCAAAATTGTATATTATGAATTTAAAAAATCGTTTATCACAATTTTTTATATGAGTTAAAATGTATATTTCAGAAAAATTATTTTTTTCATAAAGTTTACATTTTGATACTAATTTTAAAATGTGGAATTTTACTTAAAATTGTTTAATATTTAGTCCTTATGCATTTTTAAATTATATATAGATATCTCTTTAGATTTTTATATTTAAATTTGTAATAGTTTAGGTAATTATTCATGATTGCTTCTAAATTTTATGTTAGGAATAATAAAATAACAAAACTAATTTCCTCTGAAATTAATGAAATGGAACGAGTGCTCGATTCTGAATATCATTATCTTAGTTTGTTAAAGTTTATTGTAAACATAATGAATATCTCAGAATATTTTTTTAGAAATACTAGCTGTTTAATCTATAATTTTCATAAACATGAAATGTAGTCGCAAAATGTATATTTTTCAAAAGTTGATCTAAAAAACAATAGTTATACAACTATTAAAA
Source organism: Schlechtendalia chinensis (assembly GCA_019022885.1). Taxonomy (NCBI): domain Eukaryota; kingdom Metazoa; phylum Arthropoda; class Insecta; order Hemiptera; family Aphididae; genus Schlechtendalia; species Schlechtendalia chinensis. The sequence continues at coordinate 52,000,426 of CM032339.1, forward strand.
CACATACTATCGTTAGAATTAGCTTTATTGGTAAAAATGTAGTTTGAAAATCTTTAAAATAAGATTAAAATACGATATATTTTTTTAGACAATATTAGTGAAAATTTTTTTTTTGAACCTTGATATTACTAAATTAACGATACGATTATATTGTTCTTTCCTCGATTGTGTGACAATTATCTATACTAATAGATTGTGTTTACATTGTGTTTATTTTCATTTGTAGTCAATTGTTATCATACATTTTGAAATAATAATAATTTTAAATTTATAATATACAAAAACTTATCAATATATTAATTGTATTATAATGAGTATTCAATTAAATTGCCATGTATACTCGATATGCACATTTTATGACAGATAATTCGATTGCAGTATCAGGTATTTTGTTTTTGTATTTCTTCTTGCGACGAGATTTTAAATATATTAATTTTTCTTGTTTATTTTGAAACGTACATTTTCATCCAGCTCGACAATTAGTAGTATTTCTATTGCACATAAAAATAATGTATATTAAAAAATTAATTTTATTATGTAAATAACATAATACGCACATTTTATTTGATCATTTTTTTTAAAAATACAGATGTATAATAAGTATTATAATCACGTGTTCTAAATTAAATATTTACAATTATAATTTATTCATATGTTATATGTGTGGTAAAATAATTATAATTTATTTTGTAGTTAGTGGGTTACAAAAAATTAAAACATTATGATTCGATTTATGGTTGTTAAATACATATTTGCTATGTAGTCAGTTTATGTATGATTTCGATTATTGATTACAATTATTACGTGATCAGGACAGTAAAATAATAATATAATATGTAGTATGGTAGTGTGTACTTAATAATATATGTTTAAATAAATGAGAGATTAAATCAAAAACGCGGAGTTACTCGTACGTACGAGAAGATTTAACTGTGAAATTACTAAACAGATAGTTATTGATTAATTTTACCGTATATAAATTAACACAGAGAGCAATTTTTTATTTTATTTTTTTATATAACTAAATATATTGACAATATAAAAAACATAACAAAAGAAATAATCAAAGATAAAATCGTATTAATTTTAATACATACAGATATATTAAATTAAGTTTATAAATCTGTGCGATAAACGAATGAAAAATCAATAATTGCATATTGATTACAAAATGTAATATTAAATGCAATATTATCTATTCTAACTCATAGAATACACACTGTCGTGCAATGACATTTAAAACAATATCTGATTAACGATAAATCGAGATTGCGGTCTGCTAAACTAAAGTCTATTTAAAACAGACGTAACAAATAACGAATCGTAAAGTTACGTAATTTTGAATTTAGCTTGTAGGAACAAAAATAACTAAACATGAATGTAATCATTTTGTGATTTATACAAAAAAAGAGTAATACGAAACGCGTTAAATTTATAAATTGATAAGTCATATTAATAATGTAAGAAAAGGTATCTAGTTCATATTATACCTTTGCAAAAATTTAATTAAATATTTGATGAAATCGCTGAAGTTAAGTTTTCAAAAACAAAAGAGCATTTTATCAAAATATGCTCGTAATATTTTGAACAGAAAGTTTTTGTTTGTAGTTTGCTTTTGCTGATACTCCTAACGAAAATATTTTTAAAACGTTAATATAATATAGAATATTTTACTTATTAAAGTACAATACCACTACATTGTAAAATAAAAAACAATGTTACAAAAAGATTGTTCATGTGTTTAACTTTGAAGTTCAACATAATGTTAAAACAAATCGAAATACTTTGTTCTTCTTTTTTCTTCTTCTTCTTGGCTTTCTACTGGCCATCTATGTCCATCGCTACAACAACAAATTCACTTTATCTCTTTATCACATATTAGTTATTCTCCTTTTTCTACTCCCAAAAATGTTAAATTTTTGATGATTATAACACTCCATCGTTGTGTAAGATGTCCTCTTGGTAGTATTGTGTTCGGTTCTTAACTTGTAGCCAACCCAATAGGACATTCTGATCTCCATAGATGACTAGATTTGCTTAAAGTCATCATGCGTTAAATGAAAGGTTTTACAAAAACAAATATTGCGAATAATAAAATAATTCTTATTCTTTTTCTATATAAATAAAAATCAATTTCTCAATGTATGAGATATCATAACTTAATAACAGTTCGACCAACTTTGCTGATTTTTTTTTTAGTTTGTAATTGTCAGGACAAGGTTCGTATGGAAGAAAATTTCTGGAAAAACTACCAGAAAAGTTGGAAATTTGTTACAATTTTGTTACATGTGGTAGCACTTTTGTTAAGTAATGACTTAAAAGAAATAGTTTTAAATAATATTGAATTCAAGTGTATTTATTAATTTTTTTAATCATTAATTATGATCAATAACGGGACAATATCTAAAACCGTAAAATTCATTAGTTCGGTATGTTGCAAACATTTCAGTTCGTGGTTTATTTCTTTAGAAAAAATGCCACCAATGAGACATCGAAATATCGATCGGCATACAAGGAAAGCAAGCAACTACATGGTCATCAAGTCAATAAGACTATAACCGTAGACAGCGTTTGGAGGCAAATGAATTAAGCATATCTCAAGCGCGATCCATTATGACTCCACAATAACGGATACAGTCGAGATGCACAACATAATTTGGAATGTCGGCAAAACAGACGGCCAAACGTGAGAATTCAAAATGAACGTTTGGCGTTCAGATAACAAATGACTGTCAAAACATTGAATTCCGATTTATTCCATTATACATATAAGTGTAGATTCGTAAATTTCACGAAATGGTTCACCAAAAGAACAAACAATATTAATTCCTGAAATAAACAATACTACCCGAAATGTTGTCTTTCAAGACATTTTTAGTGATTAAAGAAAAAATTAACGCCAGGTATATCGATGTGGTTTATAATGATGTTTTAGAATAATAATTTTTAAATATTATTAGTCGGTTAAGAAAAAATATGCGTTTAAAAAATAAAAAATAAACTCTTATTAAATTTTATTCAAAACTATTTAGTCTTTTAAATCATTATTTTATAAAATATTATTTAATAAAACTGCTACCGTTCACACGAGTAATTCAATTTAAAATATTTTTCGTAATAAAACTGCACACGGTGAAGCCGGGATAATATTATTATTATAATACGGGTTATATATTAACTGTTTATTATCTATTTATTTATTTATGATATTTAAGCAATAATAAAGCATTGTTGGGTCACCTAGTATACATATGATAATGAAATAATGAATAAACTATATATATGCTAGTTGAGTTACCTATGCTCTGCATAGAGCTTCATTACCAAGTATTCTGCATATTGTATCGTACTGCTTATAAAACCTAATAATGTGGAAAGTAATGCCTTTTTACCGTTATACTTTGAGAGAGAAAACCTAATTACGTGGTTTTTTAGTTGAATTATATTTTTTATATTTTTAATTTATTTCTCGATTACATTTGTCATTAAAGGAATTAGCGTTTTTAATATTTTAAAAAAGTTTACACATGGAATTAAGAGTTTATAGTGTATCGTAAGTAAATAATACGATAATAAAATACTTTGATAAGATTTAAATTTGTATGAAAATGTTTAATTATGTGTTATATATAATATGAGTATGACACATATAAATATTTTATTTTTTATTTCTCTTTAATGTTATCACGACCTTCAAGCCATAACAAAGTTGTAGGCAAAATTTGAGATTGATTGGATAAATGGTATTGGATTGCATAGAGAACAAATATATAAGATTAAATAAAAGATTATGTATGTAAACTTGTAAGCAACGATTTTCACTAAACAAATGCTATTTTTTTTTAATCATGCATGAAATTAAGTACCTATATAAATATCTGAAAAAATCAAAACGAAAAAAGTTTTACAGCGACTTTTATTTTGGGAAATAGGAAATTTTATATAAATACATTATAGCTTCTTAAATCTAAATAACGTTGGTCGCTCAATTGCGTCAAGTCAACTGTAGGCACTATAATTAGATTTTTATAAAACCTAATTTATTCGTTGGTGTAAATAAGCGTCATAGAAACTGAAGCGAGATGCAAGTCACCACACAAGTCACCAAACGATATTTACCCTTTAATTTAATTAATTAAATTGTAAATTTTACCATCATTAATAAATTATTAAAAAGTTTAATGAAAAAAATGTATTTAAAAAAAGAAAAAGTGTTTGACTACTTAATACGGAAAAATAACAGTAAACAATTGAATATTCCTGTTTTCAACCAATTCCAATTTGTTTATTGTATTATATATTGGAATACCATAATTTACTAGAGACTTTAAACTGATTAGTTTAAAATATTTATGATTAATTATAATGTTAAAGATAATTTTAACGTGACAGTATTATTACATAAACGACGTGTGTTTATCAACACACGAACGCACATCCATAAACACAAACGCACGGCACTCACTGTCCGCGACCGTCAGTCAATCGATCACTAACCACGCCGACAATACATCCTAAAGATGGTGTAAACCTCTCATAGATCTCTACCAACGATGGATTTCACAGAGTAATAATAAAATTATTTACTATTGAATTTTATCCGATCATACTCATCATTCGCTTTTGCTATTCCAATTCGTAAAAAGAAAAAAAAATGCCAACCCTATATTAGATTATCACATATCTTATATATACCAATATATAAATATATTCATATCTAAAAATTTAAATATAATTAAACAGTTAGACTACTTACGACCTTATTATAAATCCGATTAAATTGAATTGAAAACAAATCTATAAATATATCGATATAAAATAAATTAGAAAACTTAATTATTGAAATTGATTGATTTTTAATTTGGCCGAAATCAGGTAATTAGGTTAATACAATATATACACATATATTATCTTGTTAATGTGTTCGAAGTGCCAGTGATGGTGGAGTTGGGGTTATAGTAATGTATTAGAGAAGAGTGAATTTCTTTTTCACGGCTGTTTTTGTGACCCGAGTATGACACTTGTGTGTGTGTGTGTGTGTGAGAACGATAGATAGAAAGAGAGAGGTAGATAAAAGGAGGGAGAAAGAGATAGAGAGAGAGAGAGAGAGAGAGAGAGAGAGAGAGAGAGAGAAAACGACCGAATAAAGAGGTGACAGAACCCTATATATTTTAACAAGAAACTAGACCCAAACTGTTGACAACCGCGTTGGCCGACAATGCCGCCAGTTGAATTTAAAATGCGATTCGTTCACAGAGAATATTTAAATTCTGACAAATACACACACATACATATAACATATATTTATATAAATATACATTGATGTATGTATGAATCCGTATATAATTCGTGAAATATATTACATACATGTATGCATGCACGCATACTTCAGACGGACAAAAGCCGTCACTAACCTCTTGCTCGGGGTGACTTTTACGACAATCATGCGTATTTAATTCAATATTATACGCTCGGGATAGAGCGCATAGAAGGTTTATTGTAGTTGACGGACGGACGTCGGTTACCCCATTGACGACAAACGTTGCACTGCCGTCCACGTATAATAATTTCGTTTTGTACACATAAATCTGTGGTGTAAATCTTGAACTTTTGGACACTTCAATTGCGAGACGCGTATTCTTAAAATGTGAATTGTTATCTATTTGTAAAATAGAACGTTATTTACAAACATTATTCTTCGATACACACTTACATTATGTCAGTATTATTATATACAAAATATTAGAAAATAACACTCCTTTTCTTAAACACTGGTTAAGTGCGTTTCGAACGGTTTTTAAGGCTTTGAAATTTTGTGAAATTTATATACTCGTATGTGAAATAACTCAAAAAGATGGTGACTAAAAAAAAAATCTATTATAACATGACTGAAAATTTTGTTTTCTTATTTTCATTAAAATATTATATGAGTCACACTAAATAAAATAAGATCTAAACATTATATTGTGTGTTGAAGGGATTACATGGTAAATACAATTTTGCGATTTTGATTAATAATCGATAATGATTCATAAATAATAGGTTAGCCTAATGCCCCAAGCATTGCTTAACAGGCTTTCAGGGCAGTGGGTGTATTGCCAATTTATTTTTTTAAAAAAATTTATAACTATCATGTATTGAATACATTGCATATTATTAATATAATATTTTGTGTACCCGATATTTTTTAAAACTAGTGTAACCAATTTAATATTTATTATGAATCGGTTTTAACGACTGAATGATTGTTTTACCCGATGCATCGTATTACAAGTTAAATAAAAACAATTTTTTTTTTAAATTATGACATTTTCCATAAAGAATGTTTATTAGATGTTTGTGTAAAATGATTTATATTGTAGAACATGAATTATTAAACGATTTTGCTGTATCAACACTTTATACACTTTTTTTAAATTTTAAGAGCTTTAAATTAGAGAATTTCACTTATTTTTATTAGTAAACTCTGACCGAACGTTTCGATAAAATCACATTGTTACCTAATACCATTATTATTATGTACTTAATAATCACAAACATACGACATACAGGCTTCATTCATTCAAAAATGTAAAATTGTCATTTTTTTTTCTTACTTTTATTATATTTAACAGGTTAATTCAAACCTAAATAATAGTATGCAGCAGTACATGTACCATAACGTATACATTAGTACAGACATAAAACAACGTCTATCGAGTCGAGCGAATTCTGAAGGGTTGTGAACTTCCACCCAATATAGAAAATTGAATGTAATTATTGATAAATTCGTTAAATATTGTACACAGTGTGCTAACTCGATGACAAGTAACACGGGTAGAACGTACTTATAACCAACCACATACGATGTGCATTCAAAAAACGATAATGTCTTTGTAACATCGATCAGATTTGACGTATATTCAACGAGATGCATTGGATAAATATTGATAAAAGCTATTTTTTTTTCGTTTTGGACTAATTTTGATGCCAAATTTAATATAATCATTTCGCAAAATATGTATTTTGCATTATACTACATAATGTCAGTATAATATTTAGTAATATTATTATATAAAATTATATAAAATATTATGCAAAATAATTATTAATTAGAGGTAAGCAGCTAAATTCATGCGTTTATATTTGTTAAGAGTGTTTTATTAAAAATTATATCTGATGATGATAACTTTCATAATATATGCAAGTAATTTTATTTTCATTAACCATTTATTTCAACACAAACATTATATAATTTGTTTTAATTTGTTTATTTAAAAAGAAAAAAAAATGTCAATTACTTATTAACTTTTGGATTAAAAGGAATTTTTCGTTTTTACTTAATAGACATAAAATCAAACGAGATATTTGTTTCCCCTCAAATTTGAATGTATCTTCTCCAAAATACAATTTATGAAAATATATCATCAAATATTGAATACACATTTACCAAGTAATCATAATTTTTTTTTTCAAAGAATATTATTTTTATAAATATATATATTTTTATCATAAGTATTTAAGAAAATATATCTAGGAATAATAATAAAAGTGATTGCGATTAAGCATGTGAGTGACTTAAATTGACAAATGAATATATCTATAGGCCGTATTGGATTATTTTGGATAACTATCAATAATCATTTTAGTATAAAATAATATATTCGTAATTATTTTTAAGCAATATTCTTGATATACGTTTAATACAACAAAAATTTAAATCCAAGAGACTTGTCCAAAATCGATTAGTACCTTATTTTAACGATGCATTTGTTGACAGATGCATTTCAATATAAAAATAATCAAAAAGGACAATGAGTATATTTATTGATAATAATTGAACTACTACCAGATGACCGAAGGACCATAAAACATATGATAGTAAAAGTGAATTACTATCCGAACGACAATAATCTTAAATATTAAAACGTGAGAAATTAAACTAAGATTCTAGTTTCACAGCGATTTTGACACCACATTCTCCACTGACGACCTTCACAAGGAGAATATCCGACTATTTGCGTTCCCTACGTGCGCAATGGACGTAGATAATGACAGGTATTTAAAGATGATTCTGCCTGATGGGAACGATCAAATCCTTGTGTGAAAAGACGTTATATCAACGATCACTAAGAAAAAAGTTTTTATGAAAAATAAAAAAGAGAAAGAAATAAACACTGTGTACGAGAAAATATGTGACATATATTAATATTGAAACGATTTTAAATATGGTTCCTGGTTATGTGAAAGCTGATCAAGTCTGTCCTGGGTGGGTCTTAAAACAGCGTCGAAGCACAACGAGAGAATGTTGAAGATTTTCAAAATGTTAGTGTTTCGACTCCCTTTATATATGGTCGGGATCCAGTTATTTATATACGTTAAATAAGTTTATGCTCATATATGGGCAACAAATATGTGTACAATACGAACAAATTTAATAAAATATACAATAACAATGATAAAATATACAATAAAATACAATGATACAGAGATTATTTACAGAACAACGATTACTTAATTATTTTCGGTTTCATAATTACTATTGATTACGAGCGTAAACAATAATAATAATAAACTTGTTTATAATATAATTTAATAATATTTATCATGATGCTGTTGCACATATACTATCGTATAGGGTATATATAAATAAATTTCGATGGATATCACCATGGCAATGTGTTGGTTTCATACAATAATTTTACTTTTAAAAACATTTGGTATGTCCATTTTTCATTATCATTATACCCTTGAAGTTACAACAATATCATAAATGTAATTCGATTGGGGGTTTGAAATGTCTTAGAATTTGAGATAGTCAAATATTATATTATAATGTACGTGTCTTTATGCATATGAATTAGATATAATTTCTATGAGGTCAAATTAAACAAAGACGATAACCAAACGACGATGTTTAGAACAAATTGACTTATTGGAATAGATATACATTTTTATTAGTACTATAACGTAATAGGAACTCAGAGTCCCTGAAGTCCACTTACTTCTATATAGTTTTTATGCACTATGTTAGTCACATAAAATATGATATATGTTTAATTTTTGATAAAAAAAATAAAAACTATTGATTGATATGAATTTTTGTTATAGCGTATTTAAATGTTACTAATTTTTATTTCACATTTATATAAATAAAATAAGACTGTCAAATTTTATGAATGTTAATGTATATAATGTGTTTTTTAATATCCATTAATGATAAGCGATTTTATTTTATCTAATAAATATGCATCAATTAAACATTTTAAATGTTATTAGTTTTTCTATAGATTTTTTTTTCGTCATATGTAATATATAATTTAAAATTATTTTGGTCCATATGCATTTTAAAATAAATATACATTTATTTTATAATTGTCTAACTATATTCTTTACATATTTGTTTAATACAAATTATTGATGATAGAGAAATTTTTTATGAAGAAATGCACGCTTTAGCAAATAGAAATAAAAAAAGATTTTAATAACTGCTTTTAAAAAAGTTACTGAGAAAAGTTTGCGATAACTATTAGTGTGATATTTATTTATTTTATTGACTAATCTCAGTGATATTTTCAGTTTTTTATTTTATTATATGCAGCAGTAGACAAAAGTTTATATTATAGTAATTAGAAATTGTCAAATAGTCGTTCGGATTGACTCGAATTTATCGCGTGAAATTATATAAAATACATAATTTTTTTTGAGAACATTAATCGAAATCTATGAGGTAACTATGAAGATCCTCTTTTATATCTTCATTTATCTCATTTTCTAGCTAGCAGAGATGTCGTTTAACGGTAGAATACGTTGAGGGTCGATGCCGGGCGAAGGAACACGCGCGTATTTTATTCACACGCTAGAATGATTTCTTTTGACGCCCCGGGAAAGTAATTGAATATTTTTCAGTTTCTCGACGGGGGTATATAACTGAGGAATTTCGTTGAGAATCAGAAACTACTTCACTGTTACTGAGGGTGGCAAAGAGGTGGAGTGAAACTCGACGCGCCTCAAATATCTCATCCGATGACAAAATATTTTTCAATTAGACAAATGAAAAAAAAGTGTATATATACAGAACATTCCGGTTTGTTTTGTACTTCGTTGATATTATGTTATGCATTTTACTATTGGTTTTTTGTATTACATTGTCGTACACAATTTAAAAACAAAATATATGAACTTTAATAAAGGCTTAGTGTATGGCTTTTTACATTTATTTGGGCACTCACGCGTTCTGAATGATCCCATATTTTACGAAAGATGTTAATTCAATCAAAATATAATGTAATATTTTACAAATGTATTTTAATTTTTAATTTTTGAAAGGAGGGTATTGCTAAATATTACTGATAATTAACATTAATAATTTTTTGTCGGTTCTTTCGGTCTTATGCACAATGAATTATAGGGCATTTGTGAAGTATAATAATTTTAGACACGAAATTAGAATTGCACCGTGTATTAAACACATTTTTGTTTTATTCATTATCGAAAAGGGAAATTCTTTTGATTCGATATTGACGCTCTAACTCAGCGGTCCCCACTACGCGGCCCTTTAACAAATATTGTACGGCCCGCATTAAAATTAAATTGTACATTCTAAAATCCAAAATTCTATAAACAGTGAATAAAATGAAATATTTATTTTGTAATTGTAATTATTATTGTTATTATATATGTACTATAAAATATTATTTCATTTTATTATTTTCCACTAAATTTAGTAAACAGTTGTAAATTTTTATATTTTTAATTATTATCATTAAAAATGTTTGCGGCCCATAAGTAATTTTCAAAAATTACATTTGAGCCATTCTAAAATCTTAGTGAGAACCGCTGCTCTAACTTAATCATTAGTTGTATAGAATGCGTATCGTCGTGTTATTTCGCGTCATATATACGCAAAATAAATAATTACTGTAAATATAACGCAATTATACTAATTGTTCTAAATAGACATTCGCACAATCGCAACGATTATTTATTGTTCTAGATAATATTAATAAACGAGATGATATTAGAGATTAAATTGTTCTAAATCCAATTAGGTGGAAAATTTTTAGTGTAAATGTTATTTCTTTTATTATCCCACTAAGAAAAACTATTGACATTCAATCGATCTCTTTTTTTTAAATTTTAAATTTTAAAATGTTTTCCTTTTTTAATATTAATATTATTTTTATTTTATAGTAATTATATAAAATGCACTATAATTGAAACAATGTAAATGTCATACAATATCTAAAAATACAATTATATTCCTTAAGTTAATTATAAGTTTTCCTGTATAGTAAAATTTATAATTGCCAATGAAACTATCATTATTTCAAGTACAGTCACAGACCATTTTATTTTTTTTTAGTAAATTGAATAGAAAATATTAAATGGATAAAACGTATTCACATATTTTCTACACACGATAAATTGATTCTTTTTTTATGAATATAGCATTCACGTCTACGTTGGCTTATAGTATTTAACCAACCTTAAACCTTTTTTTCCGATTTAATTATAAATAGTTTAAAGTCGCAACAATGTATGCATATTGCTGACGAATTCGGTAACTGTATAAGTATATTTATACATGTTTTGGGAGTTGTTTTTAGTCGGAGTCGTGTAGAGATTGTTTGAAAGCCAGCAGTTTGAAGACTGGTCATGGACAAATAACTATTGCCTGTTGTACTAATACAGTGATGTAGTCATATTGTCTGGCATCGGAGAAGTCGACCGAATCAATTTGTAATTTTTTTTTCTCAATCAAAAGAATTTCCGTCGAATAGCACTATAAATACAAATGGTCAGTACAAAATGTCTCGCTGAAAGGATAATATATATATATATACGTCGCACAGTGTACAACAAGGGCCTGTACCGCTTCCCGTCGTTTTTCCGCTCCATTCGTTCGCGTTTACGGCAATGCACCGTCAGTTGATTGGGTTCATTGGGCCGCGATCACGTGTCGATTTTAGTACCATTTGGATGGAAAATCGTCGTCGGTGCGTCGCGGAGAGTACGACGGGGACATTGTTCGAAATGCGGTATATACCACTAGCGAATAGTGGTCGGTAGGTGGTTTTAGTGGCGGTGGTGGCGATGGCGGTCGTAGTTTTGGTGTTAGCTACGGTTGGGAGAATGTAGAGTAGCGGGGAAGTTGGCTTTGTGGAAATATAATAGCTCCGGTCCAAGATATGACCGGAAAGGGAAACCGTGCGAACACACAATAGTCGAACAATTGTCGTGTCTAGAGCCGGACGGCTCCCCTCGCCGCCGCCGCTGGGACCACCGACACTTGGCCACCGCATCGATTTCCATCGGTTGTGTGTGTGTGATTTAATATTTACGACTAACCACAACATTTGCGTTTACACGTTGCTGTTATCGTCATCCTGAAATAATTATTATATGATACCGTAATAATTGATTAACGGATTTCTTGTTGTTTTGTTTCAGTTCCGCCTGAACATCCGGTTGTGTTTGACAGGTGGGGAAGACAGTTAAACCTCACGGTCGGCCCACTTGCCGAGGGCGACGACGTAGCGCTCATTTGTCGAGTCATCGGTGGTAAGTTATTATATTTTCCTCGTAAAAATAATATCAAGTTTGATCACGGTTATGCCGTTTATACTTTGACAAACATGGTATGAACGTGCTGACTTGTAAAATTTGTGAATTCATCAATCTTTCATGCATTTTTCGTTATTAGTTTTGTGGGTTGTGTTGTTGTTTTCTGTTAACACTTTTCAGGCCGATGACAATTATTCTAATTAGTTTCATTAGGTTTAAAAATATATTAGTAAAAGTGAGTATTTTTTAACAGTTTTTCTAAAAAATCAGATATATATATATATATTATATTGCTCTTGCCACAATATATATTTGTGGTAAGTTCAATGTAACAGAATTGTTTATTTGAAACACCGAATGATCGCCGATCTATTCACAGTCAATTTTTAATAGCCCACTCGATTTGTAAATTATCTAAAAAGCTGAACCACCTTGATAATTATTGTCAATTTAAAACGAAATGTACGTTTAATATACGAGTTTATAAATAAATATCCACCTTTAAATATAATATCGTTCTGTATACCAATAATAATCTATGATGTTGCAGAACGGTTTCTTACTTTTGCCAAGTATTGCGTTTGTTTCTATGATAATTTATTTAACATGAATATTAGTCGTATCGTATTTTAATGATTTATTGCAATCAAAATATATGATAATACGTAAAATTGTGAAAACACATATTTTTAATAATTTATTATTAAGTCGTCATATCGGCATCATTATACGGCAAAATTCAGTTAAGTATAACAAAATACTTGAAATAATGGCCAAAGACCAAAATAGTTTTTTATTTTATTTCATTTTGTATTTTGTATTTTTAGGTTTCAATGTATAAATATGAAGTAAATAATTATTATAAGCATTAGAGCTGTAATTTTATAAATTTGATATAATTTTATCAGTCTGTTGTTTTATTTATTTATTTTTAAAGAGACTGCCATAAGTTTTGTTACTTAATGGACCAAAAAAAGAAGTCAATTAGTTGATATAAATACAGTCAATTTGGGTGTTTTATATTGGTTAAATAACATACATATTTTTGTTCGTGTTCGTGCACGTTTAAATTAAAATACGGAATTTTCAACTAACTAAGTCGATTACTTATATCCTTCTAAGTTATTATACCTAAATAGTATTTAACTTATCATTTAATAAGGTTGTGGTGCATTATTAAAACTATCGAAATGAATATCATTGATTTAGATTATTTGACATTTTTATTTAATGCAAATTATATACATTTTGTTTGTAATCGAATAATACCTCATCATGATTTCTATCCTATATCGTAGAATTCCGTCTAATTATGTATGAGCACAGCCATGATGAATAATGCTATGCTCCGTTCAACTACAATACTAGACTTAAAGCTGTTTATGAACAATTATAAACGTACGGATATTTTTAACTTCACTACTATTTACCTATAATTAACTAGTTAATGTAGTTACTCAATATCTTTATACGTGTATTTCATATTTAATACCTTAATATATACTGCAATAATATATTAGTGAAATAATTTATTAACATCGAACACTTGATATCGTTTTTTTAACAATGATAATGTTATTATTAAATGATTGAAGTTAGACTATACATCCCCATATCGTCAATACATATTTTTAGTAAAATATGATTTTTCTTCTCGACATTATATTTGAATTGCTTGCAAATCGAATATTTCTAAATAATAAAAACTCTTGGTTTTTGTTCAAGATGAACTTTTTCTTTACCTAAGGTAAAAAAGTAACTTTTAAATTTAAAGGAAATATATTTAATGAAACACAGATATTGTGTAAATCGTTTGATAGTCACTGAATCTGCTCGTATTACACGTCATACCTAAAAAGTAGTATATAATCATATGTTCTACTATGTATTAGTATAAATATCTTATCTTATGTTGTTAACTAAATCAATATATCTATCTGACTTGACATAATTATATTGAATAATATGTTTTATTTAAATTCATCATTATTCTTATTATTTTACAGTCTTGAGTTCACTGAGCTCAATCATGTCTTTGTGAGATGGCCTAGTTATATTAAAAATACATTTCAATTCTTAAATATGATAATCACGTATACTATGTACAATGCCGTAATTGGGAAGGGAGTGGGTTTTCCCAAGAATCTTTTTAATAGTTATAATAAATTGAATTTATTATACTAAATTATTAAAATAATGCAATATCTTAACGCGCATTTAGACACAATTTTATCATACACAACATAATCTAGTATTTAAATCTAGTAGTTGAAAATATATGATTAGGTTTTAAACCCCTCTCCTCGAAAATGTGTTCCTGCTACGGCTTTGACTATATATATGTCCAAAATTCTTTATTTCTTAATAATCATCTTAAGCAAATTGTTCATAAAATATAATCATCATGTACAATCATAAATGTTTTTTCTCTAAAGTGATATTGTATAAAATTCAATATTATAATATACACATAATGAGAGATATAACTATTTAATTTTATAATATATTAGAAAATTATCAAACATAATAATTTAATAATATTGATCGTGTTCTATGTGGATAAATACGTAATAACATAGTCAAATTAAAAAAAAAAATGCTTGTATTTAATACTTCCACGTGTGTATCATAATTAAATAGTAAATAGTACTTGAGAACTCTTTTAAATTATCGTATTGTGTAATATTTATCAATTCAACGCTATTAATTTTCAGTTTTGGAATGAATGAAATTATAAAATATTATTATGTTTATTTTCCTCGAATATTTGCTATAAGATTTTGTTATTCGAAAAGTTTGGAACGGGCTAATTGATCGATTAGACGCATAGTACATGGAGGTTTATTTTATTTTTATTTCAGATATACAATAATTTACTGAGAGATTAATGTAATGGAAGAAAACCTGTTGTAAAGTTTTTTTCAATCGATTGTAATGAAAAATCGTGTACGTAGACATAATCTTTAAAAGTATATATTTAGGTTTCTTTATGAAAGCAACGAAAAAAATTTCAACTTGCATAGATTTTGAACACTATTCAATTTGACATTTAATAATAATTGTCCACATTGTTTATAAAATAAATAAATTATGTATGTTTGGGTCTAAAATTAAATATTAATACAGAAAAAAGATGAAAATAAATCACATTTACTCATTTCTAGTATTTCGATAGTTATATGTTATAACACCATGATTTAATTTAAAACATTATATATTGATTTGTGATACTTTTGGACGTTAACATTTCTATGCGTAATTTCTTTGAATATTCTAAAATTTGATATTATTTTTATTATAAATTAGACAAAAGTGCAATTCTTTATGGTCCCTTGAATATATTATTTGGGCCATTTCATTCAATGCATCTGCAATAATACCCTTTTCTCTTGATTCGTACCCATATAAAACCTTTTTTACGATACATTTATTTGTGATTGAATGGTTTAATCGATTTTATTGAAACTTATTGCGGGAAACTAGTCCTATAAGTCAATTTATAAAAGAAAATCTGGTTGGATACTCTTTTGTAGTAATTATTATTTCTCGTGTGATTATAAAAAAAGATATAAATGATAAACCGTCTACTTAATTCTTTTATATTTAATAATAATATTTTTAAATTGAAAAAATACAAGAAGTACGAGAATTTAAAACACAGCATATACTTATATATAATGTGAGTTATGTATTAAACTTTGTATTTGATATCCAAATATTTTCTACGTTGTGTAAAAATCACTATACTAACAATATCTAAATATAAAAACAAAATGTTTATCAATTTGTAAAAACTGAATATATCAATAAAATTCATAAATTTACCAACAAAATACAATTAAAAATGGTTGTTTAAAAAATACTGTCTAGAAATTACAGGATTTGAGAATTCTACAAAGGTATCATTTACAATGTTAATAACTTATTTATACTAATATTTTTAATCTTTATTATAATTATCAGTTAAATGAATCTTATAATTTATCACTATATTGACATAATAAAGTATGTCATGAAAAAAAAATTAAATTTTGATAAAACTTATTTTTTTGTTATTTGTTATTTAATTAAAAATATATAGTATGTATTATTAGTATTATTATTATTATATACTAGTATATTTTATTTAATAAAATTATATATGCGTTGTTTGGGAATCATATTATTTTAAATTGGTTATTTTATTCTATTAAATAATTTGTTTTGTTTTTTTTATTTCTAATTTATAGTTCAGATATATTTTTGTGTGACTATCTTAAAAGTCCAATAAAATAACCGCATTCAAGTTAAGTAGTTTATAAAAAACATATTTATCAATAATGTTTATCTCAAAAAATTAAATTTAATATTAAATTAATAAAGAAAATAATTAATGATAATATTAATTACCATATCGGATTTATGGTATGAAAAAATATATGTAGACTTTGATTATTTATTAACTTACATGTGTCGTTTTTTTTTCCATTAAAACTAATTTTGCTGGTAAATTATTAATATCATGAAAATTACAAATAACTGTAAATTATTAAATTAAATTAATTGTTCAAGACTTAAGGGACTCTCTGAGGTCTTAAATGCTAATTCCCTGGAAGAGGATATTAAACGTATCCAAAATAGTCTCAAGGAATCATGTGCTATAAAGGAATAAGATAACAATATCGCGTTAGATACGTTTATCGTTTACATCAATATAATATACCACAATAAATCATTTTTAACTGACTGTAATTATTATACGCACGCAATACTGAATGATAATTATTCAAAATTTTAATAATATAAAATGAAATTCTATGAAATCATATTTCGAAACTTATATGGATTTAATACATACATAATCACATATTGTTAAATTAAAAATTATATTTATCTACATAACCATATATTATTTATTGTACTTTGGTAAAATAAGTTGAAACGTTAGTGAAAATAATTAAGGGAGATAAGTTTTAAAAAATACAGCTATTAAAATAAATAAACTGCTTAAGTTCAAATATTTTATTGCTTTTTTTAAATACTTGTGAGAATAGAATACGCTCGTAAGTTGTAATGAGTTATTTATTGGAAATTATACTAGTCAAGCAAGAAGATAATATTTAAAAAGAAAATTCATTCCATTCATAAAATAGTTATTTTATTTGTTTTTTTTCGGTCATAATATATTATTAGATATTTAAAAATAATAATAATAATAATAATACTATAGGACACACCTATCTTATCAGTTTTGCATACCAAATTAAGTATAATATATGACTTTTATGATAATAATATGTTCTTTTTGAAAAAAAAACTAAAAAGATTGGTTTAGTTCCATGTAGTTGAAACTACGTTTTTATGAAACTGCGCCATTTTTACGTTGGTGTTTGATGTGATAATAAAAAAAGCAGTCATGGATAAATATAGTCGTATCGAAAAATTACATGAATAGAGATTGTGTTCTATATATTTAGATAAAACTATATGAGAAAAAACACACTATCTTAAGTATATTGTGTTTCTTATATTTCATGTCTATTACGCCCGTTAATAAATTTTAATAGCAAGTTACTACGAAACATAATGATTAATTTCTAAAGAAAAAAACAGTTTACTATGGGATTTAACTGTAACAATTTTCTTTAAGCGATAATAATACAATCGTATTATAATAATGGAGTCAAATATATTTTAGAGACGACGAATAATTCTTAAATAAATTATAAGATAAATAAATAACTTAGTTTGAATTACCAAAACACACACAGACATATATTTATGTTATGAGTGTATTCATTTTTTTTTCATTCATTTGATTAAATATAAATCACAGTTTTGAAATAACCGCATTAAATTCGAATTGAAAGCTCGGTGTTTTGGTGTAAGTTCATGTGATAATTATATAATATGTGCTTATATTAAATAATTTATGCGGGTTGAGTGTAGGTTATTTGAAATTAAATTACATTATACACGGCATTTTGGTGAAGGAAAAACGAAACTAAACTTTAGATTTCACGATGAGACATTGTTTCGCATTCGTGTTTAAAAACGTCCACTATAATAGGTATAGGAATATATCATATATGAACGTTAGTTATTAATTTCGTGATCGTGTTCCATAGGCATAACACTCAATACGCGATAATATTATTAGGACGAATAAAAAAATATAATTTCATTACACGATTCCGGGCGTAATAATACCTTTTACAAAAATAAGTAGCAGTCGGCACTACCGATATTATTTTTAGCCAATATCGGCGGTCGGCATATTATTACGACGTCACACATCTGTTGCCTCTTATCCGTCGTCATCGTCGTCGTCGTCCCCGATTATATCGCACGCACCGCTAAACTGATACAATACGAAACTTATTGGTTTTCGTAATATTCGAAACTTGTTCGGGGAAAGCGTTCGGCGAGAAAAGATAAAGACTACATTATATAGTATATACGTGTGCTCCGGGCTAGAAATGTTTGCTACAATGGCCGCGTACAGGGTTGTTGACGATGTTTCGGATACGAGGTGTAAGCGTAATATCAAAAGGCACTCCACCAGACACTACCGCCACTAACCCTTATATACACAAATACGTATACAACTGTTATTATATTATATTGTATCATATAAACGATTTGACGATATTAAATATGCGAGTGTTTTCTAGTCGCTCGTACGTGCACGCGTGTGTGCGTGTATGGTGTCGTTTGTTTGTCGTGGAAGTTTTTTAAAGTAAATTACCTTGTTTTCGTTAAGAGAGGTATGTAAAAAAAAAAAATACAAAGAATTTGTATAAAAACGTATTGAATTTTATCTACTATAAACAAAATACACATATAATACTAATTAAAGTATTAATGAATCGTCGTCAATAACATATATGCATAGAGATTTGAATTTGATGAAATTGGTCAATTAAAAAAAAAAACATTTTTAGGGCCAACTACTCGTATTTCTTCTATATAAATGAATATGAAGTCTTATCAAATATTTGGTACCATATTATTAATTTATCACTTCATTATAATATTTAATAATTCAATCACTCAACAGTTTTACATCATTTTATTTCCCAGACACTAATATGCTCAAAGATTGCACCGTTTACATATTAGGGGAGTTAAAGATGGTTCTTGGGCAAGCTAAAAATGGATGGAACAGATAATTATGGCCGGCTTGAATCAGAGACCTGACGCCACCAACGCGAAAAATCTCGTTGGCTACCCTCGGGATCTAACCGCAGACCTTGTGCGCCGATACGTGTGTTTCTACCCATTCGATCACAGCCGATCCCCATTATAATAATTAATAATTAATAATGTTTAATCCATAGACAATTAAATTGACCAGTAATTAATTATTTTCTTATTTTTAATTTAAAAATACTTTATTATAAAATACTATTCTGTCCAAAAATGAGTAAAGTTTCAAGTAGGTTATTATTATT
Organism: Schlechtendalia chinensis; assembly: GCA_019022885.1. NCBI lineage: Eukaryota > Metazoa > Arthropoda > Insecta > Hemiptera > Aphididae > Schlechtendalia > Schlechtendalia chinensis. Next base: position 52,020,405 of record CM032339.1, read on the forward strand.
ATTAACAGAATTATAACAAAAATCAATTTTGTTCAATTAAAATGCTTCGTTAAATGTATCATTTTTTTTTCATCGATTATTGAAATTGTATACTGTATTTATAAAAGTATTCTAACTATTTCATATATGTTTCTTATAAAGCCAAAAAATGTATTGTACTGTTTATAAAATTCCGGTACATTTGTAAAAGTCCACGCGTGAAAATCATTGAACTTTCTACTATCCCTAAATGTATGCACAAAGTTATTGAATGAAAACAATATTTGTTTCGATCAGAATAATCAGAGCACGAATCAATTAATAAATTGTATTTTACTTGATCTGAAATTGATGAGCTATCTTAAAAAACATCATAAAAATAACCAAATACTGCAAGTAAAAACAGTTTGCAGGTTTAGTTTTAATTTTTTGTTGAGACAGTATTAATGATTTTTTTCGGTGAAAAAAATTATTAGTAATTATAATGGCCGTCAAGTTATTGTAAATTTACCGAATTCGCATTTCTATACATAGGGTTTCTTGATACAAATGATTTTCAACTGTGGATCTCATAATCTATTCTCGTAAGTCTTTTCGCTCACGTCGTTTACGTATTCGTTTCTCGTGTGAGCGCGTAGAACGTAGGTAAAACGTCCCGAGGCGCACATAGAGGAGTTCTCACACGAGATAGCGTTCCTTCTATATTTGCTTTACACAACGGTTCGTACGGTTCGTTTATAACGTTATTATAACGCTCTGACTGTAACCGCACACAATCGTTGTTGGCAACGATCGCGTCTGCTTAATTGGTACGTCGATGTTTCGATGCTGTGTGGAAGGGACGGGTAAAACGAGAGAGTTACGGGTAGATAGTTTCAAGACGGTCAATTTTGAGAATCTACGCGATTCTTTCACACTTTCGACATCGTTTAATTTGAACGTGATACGTTTAATGATTTCGCATGAACATATATCTGTTTACGTGACTCTTGGTCAGAGAAATTGTACGATATTTGATCACAATTACGAACAAACAGTTACCGTTGTTGACCAATGACGAATTAACATTCATAGTGTTCAAAAATAATTAGAATCGGTAAAGATTCTGAACATGTTACAATATAATATAGAACCAGATACCTTGATGTATACTTTAACGTTTAAACATTAGCAACAGAGGTACATAATACATGAAATGTTTATATTTGTTTTTGTAAACTGCATGTTTGTTCCAAAGGGATCAATTTAAAATAATTATAAATAAATATATAAATCATGTTTATTTTAACAATTATTAATTATTTTTACAATAAGAACTACAACAAACAAATATTAAGTGACATTTTGATATTAACGATATTTGTGTACTGTTAATTTGACTTAATTGACGTCATATTAATTTGAAACTAAATAATGTGAAAACGTGAAAAAAAATTTAAATAAAAATACAACATTAATAAATTATAAACAAAAAATAATATTAATAACCATAATTTTAAGCATTTAAGAATCATAATAATGTACACATATTTCATGTGTAAAATGTGAATATGCTAGATTGATATAAGGTTTGTAATTTGATTTTATACGTTATTATATTTTCAAAGAAGAAAAATTCTAGAAATATCAATTTGAATAGATTAATATTCTCGTAATTATTTGTTATATATATATATATATGTAATCAATCTAGAAAAACAAATGTTATTATTTTTCGTTGGAAAATATTATTGGACCAATTTTGGATCACCATTACGGAATATTTATAAGGGTCGTTGTTCTAATTAAATGTCATAACTAGCAATTAGTTTGCAATTCCTTTGGATTAATATAAACATTGTGGTACGAATTTATTTTTTCGACCTAATATTTAAAAATGATCACTGTTGGGCTACTAATACTCCCATCCGATACCGACCACAGCAACGGCCTGCATAAGTTGTTTCCAATTTAATGTGTTTTGTGTTTGGATTATTTTGTTCTATATTTGTTAAATTCAATTAAAAAGTTAAACATGCACGAGGGATGTGATTAAAAAAAATACAAATGTTAAACCGAGAAAAACAATTTTGTTCGTATCTAAATGAAAATTATGTTTAAATCTATATGTATCGTAGTCTATTCCCATGCGGATTTAACGTATTAATGTATTTGTTTCCGCATACTTACCCATTAACCTACCGGTTGAGTTCCAGGAATATTTGTTTCAAAAAAATCATTGTTTTGGGGTACGCGTTGGTAAGATTTCCTGTCTACTATGAACATATATACATCTTAAGCGGTCCCAAAACAGGAATTTGTGAACAATTCAAACATAAAGAATATTACATATTTTATATAGTATTATTACGTACCTTTTTTATTTTATAATATTTTCTATTACAATAATTTCATTTAATCTTAAAATGTTTTACAGTTCATTTAGATTGAATTTTAAAATCTCACATGAAAACCAATGATTTATGTTAATAATATATTTAAAAGTCAAAAATGCATTTATTTTATAGTAATAATGAACATCAAGTGAAGAATTCATTAATGAAAGAAGACATATTTGTTTATAATTTATTTTTCTGGTACCTTACAAAAAATTATAAGCCTCATTGAGATGACATGTGTAAAGGCCTACGATTATTATGTTAAAAAAAACATTAAAAATTACAGACAAATAATTATATATCATAAAAAAATAATTAAAAATATTAAATAATAGAACACATAACACACAAAAATCATTAGAATCAAACGTATAAAGGAACTGTTGAGAAAATTGTTTTTTTAAATATATGTAAAGATAAATGTAATAATATTTTTGTCATTGTGTTAATTAATTTTGTTCCGAGAAACTCATGTCATATTATTATAAATTTCTTTTCTCTTGTTATTTAACAACTTCACATATTATAGTAAAATGACAGAGATATGTTTAGTATATATTTGATTTTTTTTTTTTAATGTCACATATCACAAAAATGTGACGAACGTTTTTAAGAAATATTCATCAAGTAAAGCATAAAATATTATTTCCCCTTTATAACGACTTTTTCATATAAAATCATGATATTTAACATATTTTAACCAATATTTAAAATTAATGATATTACATTAAATTATAAAAAAATTAATTTTAACTAATAATTAAATAATCGATGTATTGAAATTTAAAATGTATACAGAATTTTTACAAACTCTCAAATTATTAATTTTTTAATTTAATACCAATTATAATAAATGTTACAAAGGTAAAATTCAAAAATGAATTTTCCTAATAAGTTTATATATTTTTCCATATTAATTTGTGAAGTACCTATCTGTCTGAAATTAAATCATGGAATGTAACATTATCTTACAAAATGCTTATTTAAATGTAAGCTGTCGTTAATTGATATCAGTGTCTACAGATTTATGGAAAAATTTCTTTTAAATACCATAATCAATTCTTTCAAAATAAATTAAATTAATTTATAATTTAATCTAAACGGTGATTTTAATATAATGATTTTTTGTGTATGTTTTAATTTTATTAAATAATATTTATTTCTATTTCATAATTTATAAATTAATCGAATTGTTATTTATATTTAGTTTATCAGGAAGATTATAGCAATTGTATTTATAATGTTTATACTATCAAAAAAAAAAAATATTTATAATTGATAAGATCATTGAAATAATATAAGATTAAAATACATAGTTAGAATAATAACATTTTATTATTCAAAGTGTCGAAACTAGCAATTTTGTAAAGAAAAACTATAGGCAATTTCATAATAAAGTCATACTATTTCAATTGAAAAAAACAGCTTTACGCGAAATACTCCAATGCCACGTGCGATAGTCAGATTTCGATTTTGTTTTTTTTTTTCATTTGAAAGAACGATTCATTTTACGTCATTCTGGACTCCAATTATCCATTTAACTTATAAAAATAATTCCGGAAAAAAATTATATTTATTCAGACGTTTATAACTGTTTTTAAAATTTGAATTTAGAAAATCAGAGTTCACGAAGTGTAAAATAACAAAAGTCTGATAATTCTACGAGAAGTGAGAATTTTTTTCTTCGAGATAAGTTTATATACTAAAACGCATTGAACCTAATAAGCTTTAATGAATGGCTGTTATAAATTATTATTAAAAAGTAAATTTCATAAATTGCTGATAATTGTTTTGAACGATAAATAAATGTTAGTCTTATAATTTTGTAATAAGTAATATTCTTTATAACAATCGAAAATTAAATTTAATCTTATGGAATATTTTATTTAAATAAATATTACATTTCTTTGGCATACATTTTCTGAATTGATTCATTAGAAAAGTCCCTGTTGCATTATTCGATTGATAATAATTATAGTAAAGAAAATTAATTTGTAATTAATATTCTTTAACTATAATGTCGATACAGCTATAATTAACATATCACTTTGAAATAATGAAAATTCGAATTTGAAACTGATATTGCAATTATATAAATAAAAATGTGAAAATAAAAATAAATTTAATTTTGGTGCAACATAGGAATTTTTGTGTGCAAATAATTGAATAATTCGTTATTTAACTTCGCTACTGCTTTAAATCAACTTACCTCTTTATTATACCGTCATAATATGACAACTTAGATAATATTATGATTTGTATTGCATAATACAAAAATTCAATATGAAAATTATAATATTATTAGAGTTTATATATTTTATCTTACAAAATATATTCAAGAATATAAATATTGGTATTTTTATTCGTATTATAAAAAATAAATGAATAATTCACGAGAAACTGACAATTACAATTGTGTGCACAATTAATATTTCACAAGAATAATTTGTATTATATAAGATAAAAGATATCACAATTTCTTGTATATTGCATAATTTATATTATTTTTGTGTAAAAACAAAGCATTTTACTTTTTTTGTTTCAATAATATTAAGTACCTGAGTATAATAATCATCAAATAACATTGGTAATAACGAGATTTAAAATTAATTATTAATTAATAATAAAAAAATCATTCTCATTTATGTTACCAAGACGAAGGCGATGCAAATAATGTTTGGTGTTAAATTGTATGGCATTTTATCTTAAAACTAATGAAACCGTTTTGTAGTTTACTATAACTTTATGACAAATCAATTTTGAATTAATAGCTATTGTAACTAATAAATAATTAAGTACGAAAATAATTTATAATTTGATCATAATTTTAATTTTGTTATCTGAATTAAAATTGATAAAAATTGTTCATTATCCATTCGAAAAGAAATAAACTAAAACAAAATATCTGAATTACATTTATTGCACAATAAAAGTGAAGAAAAAAAATTATAAAACTAATAGTTTCCTTGCGTTTCACGAGAGAAAAAACCATATCTTATTTAATTCAAAAACTAATAACAAAACTTTTTAGATTTTAAGTGTTATAATTGAATATAATTTTGTTTTATTATGCGTGTAAATGAAACTATTTTACAAGGTAAGTTAAAAACTTTTCAGCGGAAATTTATTTTTATTATTTTGAACTCATAAATCAATTATAAACTTATTCAATACACAATAAAGAAATATTAAAAATATTAAAAATGTGACACATTTTTCACACAAAAAAATTTTCACACATTTTTCTACACAAATTTTCTACATAATTATACTATAATATCTTATTAGGTCACTTTTATAAAATTGTATCTAAATATGGAAAAAAAATTAAAATATTTAATGAAAATGTTTTTAAAATTCTGATAATTATGAAAGTATAAGGTATAAATATTAAAAAAATATATAACACTACATTATGGTATTTTCCTATCAATTAATTGGAAATTGCAACACGGGTACTGCTTCTTAAATGTATAAACAATTATCTAGAATTTTGTTGTTTATGTAAAAATCCATATTTGAAGAAAGTTTTTAGAATGATCGAAATCTTGTTACTAAACTAATTTAAAGAAGTAAACCAACCAAAAAAAAAAAAAAATACAAATATTTAAAATTTTTGGAATTACTACATTTAAACAAAAAAATTAAATGTTAAATGTTGATCGTATGTCTTTGAATATACGTTTTCATCATTTTTACGGTTTTATTATAATTTAGACTAAGAAAATAACTTGAAAATAATTTTAATTTAGTCTACATTTCAATTAAACAACATTTACCAATTTTAAATCATTTAAATTATTGTTCTTGTTAATTAATTAGTACATCTTTTAATGTAAAATATTACGTCCTATTTATTTTTACACGTTATTGAAAGCAGTCAAAATACAATTAATAAAACTATAAAATATGAAATAATATAAAACGTTATTTTAAAAGGTTATGATTCCATCTTGACATATATATATATTTATGTAGCTCGATCATTATTTAGCTGTCTAGTCAATGCCGTATTCACACCTCGCATAACAATTTTCTGATATAATTTTTCTACGTTTAGGTACTAGATTTATTTACCCGGTTTTTGATCAATGTTAAGATTATACTCGTTTTTAAAACATATCCAATATTATTTTATTGCAATTTTAGTAAAAGCTTTGATTCAATATAATCCTAATTTTTTTAAAAAAAATTATCAGATAAAAAATAATTATTTTAATAATATAATAGTTTTATTTCAATGCAATTTACAATTATCTTTCATTTTATACGCATTGAATTTTATACACACATACTTGTGTAATAGGTTTGATACATAAAACAAATTATTTATTTATAATGTGTTATCATATTAAATCTATAACTGTCAAAATATATTTCATTAAACAATATTTAATAATCATATTTCCAGGATACTTTTAAATACTTATAGAATAAATTCTTATGAGACTTCACTGCCAAACGTAGTACATACAAATGATAACAAAACTTCTAAATATATATATATATATGTATATACATGTTTATATTTATTATTTGTAGGTTTAATTAATATAGCTATATTTTCATTCATAATTGTATCGAATTGTTTTAAATTTCATAAAACAAATTTATCATGCTAAATGTTAAGAAAATTGTACGTTGTAGCTAAGTATTAGAATAACTATTAGAACCTTAATTACATGACAAAACGAGTTTTAGTTTTCTACCGTAATAACGTTCACTAATGAATTTACTTAGCTATTCATCATCCATGTGCCACGTAGTTTTCGAACTTTTACAAACTCTTAAATAACGTCATTTCCACTCATTCACACACGTAGGTACACCAAACTTTGTAATTATTAATTTTTGTCTATTTCAACAGACGTAAAATAATTCTTACAAATTCTCCTAATGCACGATTACCTCTCATTTTATAAACGCCTGACTGGTATTCTGTCAAATTACAATTAAAATTAATAATCTAATAATAACCTCATTTGTTATGATTTTCCGGTAATAGATTTTCAATCCAAAATAATAATGATAATAATAATAATTAATCATTTGAAAACTAAACGGTTCGAGAAACAACGATAAAATTATTCAATTTGTATCGATATGTTTGGGCCGTGTCACTGTCTTGGCGAGGATAAAATATCTATATAAAACCTTCGATAATATTTTCTTGACTTTTACAAAAATTGGCGGCGGTGGTTAACGATCATATTGTTCCGTCATCGACGTCGAAATATTTTCACCGTTTGAAAGAATGGACACAAAAAGTCTACCCCTCACGTACACTTTCTCTCTTTGTTTATCAATCTTTTGGCACATGTATAATATATATATATATATATATATATATATAAATACAAATATATTTCTATAGTTTTCTCGAGACCTTTATACACGCTCGTCACAATATTACACTACACCTTTCTCCGACCGGTATCACCACCTCAACAAACACCTCAACGGTATACACAATGTTATATTTTTCTACTAACGAAATGTAATACGTTTCATATCAAATAAGCACATGACGAGGTATAATAACTTCTTTTCATCGATGAAGATATCATAGAAACTTATATACATACATTCCTTGGCCAATTTATTACTTGACAATCATTCTATCATTGTTTTTCGCGTACGCACTATACTGTTTTACACGACACATTTCCATTAATTAATTATAGGTTAAATATGATACATGTATTATATATTATTTTATTAACGTATCAATGTATGTGTTAAATTGAATCGTCCAAAGTTTTAATAAAATAAAATAAAATAATTCTCTTTTGTAGTGCTACGCTATTGACAAGATAAAATAATAAATCCTCTGTAAATACACAGTAGAGTAAAAATCAAAATAATAATAATAATAATAATAATAATAATAATAATAATAATAATAATAATAATTGTTATCTATTGTATCCTTTGAATTTATACATCGGTTAAATTGTGGTGAAACATACAAATCATTGTTATAGCCAATCACATTATAGTTTGGAAAAAGTTGTTGCAACTGATAGTTGTTGTTCTATAAAAATATCATGCTCAAAATTTGTTGATAAAGTGTTAAACACATACGGACATTGTTAAGTTTAACTTCATCATTCCATGTGATACGTTGAATAACCTTTCTCCATATAAATAGCGACGACTAGTTTGAAAAAAATAAATAAAAAAGGTATCGATAGATTTTAGCCGATAGAATTCTCAAGTGGAGCGGAGTAGATTAATATAAAATGTTTATATCGCCTGTCCGAATGAATTGCGCTTAATTTATCAAGCACAAAAGGTTCAAGCTAAATATCCAATTTCTAGGGTCTTTTAAAGATTGAACTTCATCGGGTTCTCTTCTTCCTCTTGTTATACCCCCGACCGATTCAGTATTCGCTTCCTTTGCTGATTTTGATTCACTGATTTATTTACTACGTCGAAGCGTAGTCTAAGTGGTAACAGCTGAGACATGTGGTACCTATAGTAATCCTCTCTTTTCAAAAAAAAAAAAAGAAGGTTTTATTCTTTTACTTTTCCAGTATTTTACAGAAACCTGCATTTAATCACCGAATTTTATCATTTATCCATTCGATTTATCTCGTTCCATATATTTTTATAGTAATATATATTCTGAATAAACATACTGAAACCAATATGTATAATAATGAAATATATTAATACGTTTAATAAAAACTATAATATAAAATATTACAATATGTAATATTTATTAAAGTTGTATACTAACACATAGAAAAGAAACCTACTTATCTTATTTAATTATTTTAAATTATTACAACTTAATACTGATATTGATAATATCTGAATTACCAGTATATTATTTGCATTATGTGAGGTGCAATATCCTAAATTAATGGTTGTTTACGAACTAACCTAATATTAAGGCCACACGACAGAAAAAAATAGGCAATATAAAAATACAGTTTTTGAAATGTTTATTTTGGGTTCACACGCCCACGTTCATCGATATTGCGTACACTAAACGTTGTGTTATAATTACTGAACTGATAACAATATTCATTTACATGTAATATATTTAATGTGTAAAATTATAACGTTGAAATCATTATGTTAAATATTTTAAGATACATCAATATACTTTAACCTTATAGCGTTTTTACAATAATTAAAACTTTAAGGATGTATGAATATTATAAAATTCATAAAATTTAAAATTTTACATTATTTATAATTGTATTGACGATATAAAATATGAACATTCTTTAGAAGAGTTCGTAACGAAATATTGTTTATGTTACGAAGAATAATTAATAAAATTGCTTTTTAAGGATGGTATTTAACTTTGAAAACTATTCGCCACAGTTAATTATGAAAAAGATAAAGGCTCAAATATAATATTATATTATAATTTATCCGTAAAAATTAGTACGTATTATAGTAAACCATTATACCTATAGTTGGATTTTATTTTACATAGTTAACATAATAGTATACAACTCACTTACATGAAGTACATAATTAGTATTAAGTTATTTTAAAGGAAATTAAATTCGAAGAGGTCTAAATTACATTATTCTGTTTTTCATAATTTACTTTAAAAAAATAACGTACTATTAATGTAATTATTATTTTATTATTTGTCGACATATAAAATTTAAAACATATTTTTGAACAAACGAACTTTAAACCGAGTAAGTAGTTTTCAAACCATACCTGTCCAAATGAGAAATGAAAATAACTATTTTTTAACCGCGGGTTTATTAATATATCAATGTTAAACGTAACATATTCATATAAATATGTTAATTATCTATTTAAGTAAATGTAATTATTAGCTTTTTTCTATTTAAATTGTAATTTTAAATACATATTAATATACAATATTGAAATGTAGTAACTATTTATACATATATAGTTCAAGATAAAAAAAAGTATACTGATATACAAAACTTTATAATTATATAAATGAAAAATGATATAAAACAACATTCTAAACAACTGTAAAATAAATGTTAAATAATAATTTATTATTATAAGCTTATTTTAACGTAAGATCTAGTACAATGCATATGTTGTAATTTAAAATACTCGTAGTATCGGTTAATTGAAATTAGACAAATTTATATTTATTTTTCGTATTAAACTTTTACATTTGAACGATTTGTTGACTAGAGTATAGTACTTTAAATAATTTCAAACACTTTATTATTTATTTCTTCTTTTTCTTATGAATTTCGTATTTTTTTCGTCCAATAAATATGTATTACTTTTTTATATAATATTATTTCCATGTATTTTGAAAATTACGCACAGAAATTGTATTGCAGTAATTTTATAACAAATTGACTGCAATCATCAATACACAAATTTAAATTATTTCTTTAATATTTAAAATAAACCAATTAAATAGGTTTATTACTTTCATATTATATTAAACTATACAAATGTATTATCAAATCCAAAGATGTAAAAAAAAGTAACGATTTTTTCATGAATTCTCGCTCATTTGAAAAAAACAATTTTTTCTTAGGAAATCCTCCACCGTTGGTAGTATGGTTAAAGAACGGCAAAGTGGTGGATGATGATTGCGAACACAACGTGTTGGACGTAATCGAAAACCGGTTGCACTGGCCATCAGTTAGCCGTCATGATCTGAAATCGGAATTCACTTGTCAGGCGACCAACACCAAGTTAATGGAACCCCGGCAAGCCTCCGTCACGTTGGACCTCAGACGTAAGTACCTATAATTTTATATATTTTTATTCGTAAAACTCGTAAAAATAATAATAATACTAAAAACTCAAATAATTTTCATCGAAAGTTTCTTTGTACCCTTGTCAAGACATAATTAAAAAGCGACTGATATATATATTTATACATGCAGTGAAGTATATCGCCAACGGCAGCCTAAGGGTCGGTGAGACCGTCGATCTAACGGTCTTAATTGGACGCCAGAATTAAGTAGGAAAGGAAAGAAAGTATATAAAAAAACTAATGAACTTTATTACTCTTTCGTGAATCCATTATCTCTGTCTTTGTCTTTTTTTATCCTTTCTTTTCTTCTTTCTCTCTCTCCCTCTCTCTCCTCTCTCTCTTTCCCTCTCTCTCTTTTTCACTCTCTCTCACTCATTTTTGACAATCTCTATCTATTTTTTATTCCTCTTTTTTCTATACGATTGACGATTTATACTTCTCGTACCATTACATAATTACAATTCGTAATCGTGTGTAAAAAAAAGTTCTCGATTAAAAATGTAATGCGAAATAAAAGTTACGAGGGCTTTTTTTCTTCGTGCACCTAGCAACCGATGTGACAATCCGTTGACAATGATGCGTGTTTTAAAAATATTTTTTTCATGCTCCTTCTTTTCTGAGCGTGTTTAATTATTTTGTCAGTGACGTGTATCATAGACCAGGAATAGAAGCTAATGTACAAAAAAAAAAATTGTCTAGTTAAAATCCGAAAGAATACATATAATATTTATCATTTATTTTGTTAATTAAGCACCTTAACCTATCATATCGAGTAATTAAAGTGTTTTTTCATTTTAGATACGGTATATCCCGACTAGCATAATCACAACTTTAATCCTGTACTTGCCGACTATGATTAACGACAATGTAGGTGCTGTTTGCTCCTACATATTTATGCACTACAGCGTAATATTATAATATTACCCACTCTTATATTTGCATAATAAAAGGCTATCTGTACTGGAAAATTATTGAAGAATTCGCCAAGACAACTATATTTGGCCACCGTGAAAAAAAACACGGATAATTTTACAGGCAATTAGTTATTCTAGGTGTAAATTAATTCACTTAGTAATAATATGCTGCCACGCAGCGCTAATATAATAACGTGAGACAATAAGTATAAGACATTTTAGATGTTGGTATTATAAGGCGTAGAGTAATTAAAGTGCGTATTCATTGTTTATTACGTGTAGTTAGATTTACCGTATAATAATTTTTAATAATAATACACATATTAATGTGACATAATGAAATAGTTCCTTATATTGATATTTTTCTTTAAATTTTACCAATATAATATTATCAAATTGCGATAAATTATAAACATCGAAAACTTACAATAAATGTCTTATAAATTAATTTTCTCTCTTGGAAATGTATATTTTAAACACTATTATATATAGTTATCTAAATATATAACTAATCGTAATAAAGTAGTTAGTATTGTTTTATATTTTTTATTGTAGACTAACGAATATTCCAAATATGTTACAGAGGGTATCTAAATAGTTTGAATTTCAAGTTGGGTTTCTTATGTATTTATGTTAAATAATTTTTTTTAAGTACATGTTCAATCAAATTTAACACGTGTTATTTTTAATTTTAACTTTTTTTTTGTAGTAGTTTGTTTATTAGTCTCTGTTTAATGTTATTTTCATGTATTAAAATGTAACAAACCATTATATTTTTACTTAGTTCACATTTTCAAACGATTTTTTTGTATATATAATTCGTTTTTTATATTGTATAAACAATGTACATTTTTAATACTTTTTGATGCGGTTTAAAAAACAATCAATGCTATTCTAGCTGTCTTATATCACATAGCATACACCATCATACAGTCCTTCGTTTTTTTTGTCAAGTACAGAAGTCCGATCACGAGTTCCGTCAACTACACTAATTCCCCTCCCCCCCCCTCACCCCATATACACACTGCTAAAACAGTTCTTCTCAGAGCTATTTCCTTGTTGTTAAGTTGTAGCGGACTCTGGTTAGCCGCTTAGCCACAACCTCTGACTATACTCCTCAACCGTATAGCGTCGCTCTGCGGTGTTATCCTGTCGGTCGGTCGCTTATCGTCGATCGAAACCATGTCTTCCATAGTTATTGTCGTTTTACTATTTCCTCCCCGTGTAACTTCAGTTTCCGTTTGTTTTTCTTTCGCCATAATCTCTCCAGCTAGTCATTGCCGACCGTATGAAAAGGACCAGTCCCAATGTAAATCCTAATCCGTCTTCTAAAAATTTATATTTTCCCGATTTATCGTATATGGGCGCCGCTCGGGCTCAGCAAAAATAACTGGGTCAGAGTTGAGGAAGTCCAGACGATTGGACTGAGGGTAATTTCTGGCCTACCCTCGCTCTTGAATAATGATATATTTTTTACAATGACATATTTTTAAAACAATATAACTATAACAAAATCGAAAACTTGATACACAACAAATCAAATGCGATTTTCTTTTGCAACAGTCAATCAGGCCATAACCATCTTTCCCAACTCGGCCGGGCCATTACGCTACCCATCATAACATTTAAAAAATTCAAATCACAGGCCTTACTCTTGGACTTCTCTCGTTCATATATAATTTTCCCCATATCTATTTTTGCAACAACAATAAAATTAACTCAATAATTTAATATTTAATTTAAAATTAAATCTACGCTAATCCCGCAAATCACGTTCATATAAATTCCGATTCAACTCTCTTCACTAGCGTAGACACACGTCTAGTCTAGTTTAAGGCGTAAGCCGTTACCCTCTTGAAATACAATACTCTAGTTGTCTAGTTTTGACAGATTTTATGTTTTTTGAATTTTATCTTAAACCCCTAATAAAATAATTTCTACTAATATGGTGTACAATTAGGGATAAAATTATTTCTATGACCGTCATTTTTTCACAATATTGAAAAAATATAAATCTGTTAAATGAAAGTAATATATCATTTTTATAAACAAAAACCATCAAAAATATAATTATCAAAAATATATTGATGATATCAATCCATATTATAACACAATATGTAGAAATAAGTGTATAAAAATCGAGTTTACAAATAAAACACATTGTTTTTTTTTTTTTTTTTTTTTTTTTTTTTTTTTTTTTTGCTTTTGTTTACACATTGTTAAAGTTGTATTTAATGAAAACAGATGTATACATTTCCATGGCGATTAATTAATGAATATATTATAAACGTATGCTCAGTTAGTGGTTTTGTTAGTATACAAATACCTACATAAGCACGCATTAACAAGTTAATTTTCGTTAAAAGCAATATGAATTGGAGTATATTGTACGTAAATATATGTGCGGAATTATTATATATTCGTACATTACATTATCTCGTACGTGTATTCGTGTTAATACTATGAGAAGACGTTGAACCACTCGAATGATTATATTTTACCATAGTGACCCAAATGAAAACATGAAAATAAGAAAATAAACTCTATATATTCAAAAATAATAATAATAATTATTATTATTCAAATTATTATTATATGTAATATATACATATTTAAGTATAGGAAGTACAAAAAACCAACAAGGTTGTTCCAAAGTAGCCGATATATTACGATATTGTGTATTCACAGACATATCACTTAATAAATTTAATAAATAAACCGATTAATTAATGAAATATATCTGCGCTGTTTTACATAATATATATGTTGTCTATGGCATATATAAAAAGAAAAAAACGTAATTTTTCAACTGTATATCATTTTCATTATTGGATTTTTTTTTTATTTCAAGGTAGATTATATGTTATATATCATACTTAAAATTATATTTTAGTTTATGATTATTCGATTTTTGTACACTAATATAATATTAAATTGTATTGCTTTTTTTTCTAAATTTATCATTAAAAATGTATTACTACGAACCACTACATTGAACTTCACAAAGAAAACTTTGTTTTATAACAATGAACTAAGAAATTATTATCGTACTTGCTCAATATAAATTATATTATAAAATGTCAACATTTTACAATTAACTAGTTTTTACGAGAAAAAGTCATAAAAAAACAGAAATTTAATACCGTAAAATAAATAAATACAAAACGTATTCATATTTAATTTTACAGCGGTTACCGACATTTATTTAAATTGCCAACACCTGTAGTTATATACACATGATTTATTATCGAAAAGAACTTAATAACACCAATATGAAATGTAGAAAGTGCTCTTATGAAGTATCCGCACAAAATTGAAGAATATAAAATCAAAAAGGGCAGCTCACGTGTGCAGTATTAATAACTAAAATGTAGTTTATCATTTCATCACTAGCCAGTATTGTAGTATGTAAATATTTATGCATAAAACGAATTTAGTTCAAACTAAAATGGAAATAAATGATAAAAGTATCTCAGTGAAATTCATTTTATTTCATTAGTGCATATTAAAAACGTTACTATTAGAGTAGTTTATACTTAATTTTTTAAGCGATGGATGTATACGTGACTTCACTTGTGTTTGGTATTTTTATATAATATGTATAGTGTGCCTAAACGTTTTGATAGTTGTAAGAGATATTTAAATACTGTATGTTTTATTTATAAAATATAAGTAGTACACGAATTGTTTTTGATTGATAAACATTTTTATCCAATATTAAATTATTTAATTTTAAATAAATGAGAAATTTGCGTGAAAACACAAAATAATTTAGGGAACACAATTTTTTAACAAAATTATTTTCGTTATTTTGTTGTAATCCATTACATAATTTATATATTTTGTATTCAATAACGAATCCTAAAGGTTTCATTGAGTTTAGATAAAATTAGAACTGACTTTCACGGATACCAAAATATAATCCAAATATCCTCAAGATTCAATGATTTTGACTTTTCTGGTTAGTATTAGCATTTTGCAACAACAAATACGAGTCCGTAAAATGAAACCCATTTTCGTATTTTTTTAGAAAGTTTTTTTTGCACATCCCATTTTATATTTTATCATAACACTTCTTATTTTGTTTAAACTATATAAACATTTTATTTTTAAACGAAAATTTATAATTATTTATAAATTCTTAATGAATATATTTTTATACTCTTGTTGATTTTTAAAACCCAATGAATATTTCGCAAATAACAAGTAATTAGTAGATATTGGGAATTTACCCTTCTAGGGACGTTTTGTCTGCAATGTTAAAGTCTGATAGGTTAAATATGAACCTTTTAATCAAAGTAGTTTTAATCACTATTTAATATCTATCAAGTAATATTAAATGTATTAAGAACATGGTCATCACCATTTTTACTAAACTAAGCAAAAAGTGACTATTTCGACCAAATACTTAAATGTCTTATAAACAAAATATTTTAAAAAAAATAAATTAAAAAAAATTACATTGATTTAAAGTATAATAATGTATAAGGTGTAGAGATATAATTTGTTTAAAATTTTTTGCAAAATTATATATTATATGTGTGTGTGTTTTAATAATACAATAAACACACTTGCATAAAATATACACGTAATTGAAAATTCCATTTTCCACGTTCATAAAATAGTGAAATGTTCGGATGGAAATTTTAATTCCACAGTCAGTTCATATTAACTTAAGCACTCGATTTTCGCATATCCTTCATTTATTATTTATGGCAAGTTGAATAACCTGACAGCTATCGTGTAGGAAAAATGATTTTTCGTGAAAGTGTTCAATGTAATATTTTTCACGTAAGTTCCACGAATTTTCATAACGAAGAAATTCTAAACCCCAAGTAAACATATATAGCACGTATTATACTTCACCGGTGCATACGTCTCACGATAAATCCTGCGAGGAAATTATTCTTTTTTATCCGACACATACACTCCCTGTATCTATTTATATTAAATTACTTAATCAGTATTTTATCCCAGCGATGCTCAGAAAAATGTACAGCTTTATTTGTCAACTTAAATAGGGTAATATAGTTTTATATTTTGATTTGAACAATATTAATACATGATATAGTAGTATTTTGAATCGCGATGACACGCAGACTTTGATTATTTATTCTATTTTATAAAATTAAAAATATTCAATACAAAATAAGAAAAATGTATAGAAACCATAAAATAATATTTTTTTTAAGTGTAAGTGGGTACAATACAATTTATGTATTATTTATCACGTTTTTTTTTATACGAGATTTTTAAAATAACCGTAATAACAACAATTGTTTATATGAAATATATTTTCATTATTTATATTACATATATGTCTATATTATATTACTCCGACAGTCTTTTAGTTTAAAAAAATAATAATTCCTCTGGAATACAAAATAGGGCATAATACAAAATCGAGTGATCCTTAAAAATATACAGTTAAAATACGATTTGTTTACTGAATTTGTACAAATAAACGTCATATTTTCCGTTATACACACATAAATTTACATACTTGTAACTCCAACGTCATTTTGGAAAATTTGTAATACATGCACATTTTATTTATATAAATTTACATATTAATATACAAATGTACATTTAGAGTCAGTGCATTTATATTTTGTAATTTACATTTAAAAAAATCAAATACAAAAATATTCATAATTCCTATTATGTAATGAGTATAAATGTAGATAATTTACTAACTTTTACTTAAAATAATTGTTTTGGTTTGGTCGTATTTGTCAAAAAAATAGTTTTTATTTACACGTAGATAGTCTTTGGAATACTTTATTTAAATTTGTATCTGACGGCAAAAATTAAGTTTCGTGAACATCGAAGTGTAAATTATTTTTAAATACAATACAATTATCACTATTATTGTATCATAAATGTTAAATATATTGTATACCATTGTATAAATAAATTAATTTAATACACATTAATATTTTTTATAAAAAAAAAGGTTTTATGATTCAAATAATAAAATTAGTATTAAGGATTATTTCTTTATAGGCGACAATGGAGAAAGCACATGCCTATTTGCCCAACTTTTAGATCCATCGCTGATCAGGATATACGGACTTTTAATTCACGAGTACACGGGTACACGTACTTTTAATACACAAGTATACGGGTACAAGGACTCTAAATCACGTGTACACGTGTATTGTAATTACACGTACTTTTCATTGTAATTACACGCTTGGTTTCCATAAAAACACGTACGTTCTTAAATACATGTGAAATAGAAACCCTTAGTTGTTAAACAAGTACGAGTATATAATTTCTATATTGGTCTATGTCTGTAATAATTTTTACATTTTTCACCAATTGATAACAATTTTTTCCCATAAATTCATTGTAACTACAATATCGTAACGTTTTCTACTTTTTAATACTTGATTAATACATCTAATTAAATGCAATTATAGACGCATAAAATATGACTGAGATTAATAAAGAGTTGTTAACTGTTATAAAATACCTTTACGTGAATCAATCATTTAATTTGATTAATTAATGAATTTGTATGACCATTATGCAGTATCATTAATAAAAAAAAAATATATATATATATACAATATGAATGTATGGACTACGAATATTAGGTAGGCAGGTAATTAGAACAATGAAATAACCAATTATACTCAATATATATTAAATACCGAATCATATTGATACAAGAATTGGTTTTGTTTTCGAATTTTAGTTTCGCCGCTAACAGTGACTTTCTCCGTTGTGGATGAAGTTTTGGTGGCTGATCGAAGATATGACGTGTTATGTCATTCCGCTGGATCTAGACCACCAGCGTCAATCACATGGTATAGAAACGATAAGAAGCTCCCGAAAATAAAGGTTAGTTGCAATTCAAACTCAAATTATAATTTTATAAATCACGTAGTGAAATATTTATATACATTTCATATACTATCGGTATATTAGAATTTTCCGGTAAACAATTTTGGAGATATTTTGTTTAGGAAATGATAGTAAATTAATTTTTTAGAAAACTTGTTTTTTTCTTCTAATATATACGAGTATATAGTTATATTGGCATGTTTTAATATCATACCTAATTTAACATTCACGTTATATCTAACTTAAGTGCACTAAATGTATTATTATACTAAAAAAAAAAATTAACATAAACCTGTTTCTTTTAATTGTATTTATATTCATATGAAAACAATATAAATCGCGGAGGTTTTCATTGGGTGAATTGTATGACTATAAACATTTAATTTTCTGAATAAGTTATTACAATTAAAAAAATACGATAATGATAATATATCTAATATGCGTTATGTTAATACTCAATATTTGAATTTAATATTATAATTAAACATGTCAGAGATATTTTATATTATAGTTTGTTCAATTTTCTTAATTGAATTAAATTAAAATTCGTTTTCGAAATACGAAACTGTTATGAGTCCTTTATAATTGATAAAACACTATTAAAAACATGTTGTTAATAAATACATTGACATTCAATATGCGTATATTCGTATTGAACGCCCGGCATATGTAACGTTAACATATTTTGAATGTATGTTATACGCATTAGTAGAAAATATACCAATAATATACTAATAGCCGTTATTTATTCAAATCATTGAAAGTCAAAACTCTGATAATCAATGCTCCGATTTTCTACACAGTTAGTGTAACTCTAATTAGTTAATAATTGTTTATTACTCGTAAGTATTAAGTGATAATAGGAATTTGATATTCATGTAATTTGTATTAATAAACCTAGTTGGATCTTATTTAACGCCAAGACTAAGATCGTGAAAATCTCTCTTAAGTACATCTTCAATCTTCGCTAAGCTATCGTGTTTAAGTATTTATCAACTAAACATGATGAATTGCCATAATATTTAATTTGTAAATCTCTTGTACTATTTTAAAACTTTAATGGTTTTATTTATGATGAAAATACTTGTTTTCAAAATATTTCAATTTTTAAATATGGCATCGTGCAAAATGTGCGACCTGTGTAGAATACGTTTTATAGTTTATCTTTATTGAACATAAAATATACATTACTTTTAAATATTAGTATATTATAATAAATTAGTATATTTATATATATTGTAATAATATTACAATGCTTATAATTATTTTGTTACATTTGTTAGCTATAAGCATTATTATATTTGTATACAATAATACAATCATGTTATTTTCTAATACATAATAGCGGCTTGTTTGTTACCTTAGGACGGATAACTTTCTCAAGTCATATTCTGTGCATGATGGTTTTATTCATTTCGAACCCCGCCATTTATTCTATTATATATATATACGAGTTTTAATATATAATTTAAATTTATTTTTAAAATCAATAAACATTTTATAATACAACACCATTAAGTAATAATGGTCATTTTTTAACTTATGTTTATAACATTTAATCGAAAATGTAGTGTACACATTATTGTGAATACAAGAAATCAAATAGCTAGCTTAACTATTTCAAAATTTGTAATTCCATCTGGTCACAAAAGGAAACTTAAACAATTTTATATTATGCTTTGTTGGTATATGCCAAATTCCACACATATTGTTTCCTTTTGCTTATAAGCTAAAATGGTTTGAATTCGTTTCTGAAGATAATGTTTATTGTTTGAAGTGGTATTTCATTACAAAGTAGGCTATTTACAATTATGATATTGACTTTTTGTTTTAAAAGCGTCATATATATTATTTTACTCAGGATAACATATTAATTGAACATCTGATTAGAAACGATGGCCGTTTGTTTATTTATGTGTTTTCTTCCTCCGTCGTAAAACTTCATCATATAGTTAAAGTCTTTGATTTGGCAGTGATTTCCTTCTAAGTACAAGCGTTTAAATTATCTAATACCGTACGCACAATGGTTCGTAATACGAAAACTGTTTACATCAAAATAATTGATTATTTTTATTTATTTATTATTACTCGTATTATTTTAATTTTTTGTTTTGTTTCGTTGAATTACTTCGATGATCTCCCTCTGTTGGGACCATGTTCGATCGGGGCAATATCATTGAATAGTATTACAACAAATAGTCTGTTGGAATTGTAACGGTGAAAGGACATAATAAAATGTTACCACGAGTAGGTTGGTAGTAGATCGGAGGACTTACATAGAGTCTTATACGGAAAGTCCCGGGATTCCAGTGGCGGTGTCCGCGAAGGCGCACAAAACAAACCCCGGAAGATAATTCACTCAGAATTCCGATGGGAAACAACGAGACCCGGACGGGTTAATCGGATAAACATTAACCTAGTGAGAACGTGGTAGAGACAGGGAAGGAACGAGAGCTATTGATCCCTTGGAAAATGTTGGTTTCCCGGCTGTATTGGGATAAAGGTCCACGAAAAGGGTAGTCTAGTAACGAGCAACCTTAAATCATCAACAGAATTATTATTCTTTTGAGGCTAAAAGAATACTTTTTTCCCTATCGATATAGATACATAGTTCATTTTGTTAAGACACTATTGGTAATAAATGAAATAGCCGTCATCAGTTTGACGAAATTTTGGATATCTGTTGAACATTCACTTGTCTGAGTCTATGCATTGTTATATCACATGTTTTGTTATTGTTGTTGTTGTTATTTTTTTTTTTTTTTTTGAAACTCATCCTCTAAGTATATTACTTACAAATGAATAATAATTGGTTAAAAAACATTCAAGATTTTCATTAAAAACGTTCTACTAAATAAAATTTTAAAAACGTAAAGTTCATAACAATTGTCTAAGACACGACAAAGAAATAAATGGTTAAAATGAAATATGCAAATATTGATTTCAGACGTTTGACATTATATATGAGGTGACGTCATGACGACTAACATCAATTATATGAATATTTAAATAAATCATTCTTCCCGTTTCTTGTATTATATTTATTTATATATTTAATAATTTCCGTTTCCGTCAATTTCGTGTGCCCTTGAACTAGGAGTTTGAACATTATAGCTTGAAAAGAGTAACGACACTAAAATATAATCATGGAATGTAAATAATATAATATGATGCAAGTACTAATATATTTTATAGGCATGTCGTATGACTTCCAACAATATTATTATAATTTTATGTTTTCTGAGGAATCATAAATTAAAATATAAACAACAGTACCATACCAAAATAATCTGTTTTCTTTGTACTTGAGTATCGTTTAAGTGTAGTCTTATCACCAAGTGTGAAATAAAAAGCATTCATGGTTTTGATTTATATTTTTCAAAATATAGTTAATTAAAAATAAATAGGACTATTTTAATTAACAACAAGTTAAATTAAGTTTACAAATTCATACATTCAAAGAAAAACACACTTGATTATATCGTTTAGAAGAACATTAAGTCAAAAATAGTAATAGAATAATTTAATTAACATTGAGATTAATCATTAAATAACTTAAAAAAGTTTTGTAAAATATTTAATAGAATAATACTAGAGAAAATTTGTTTAATAATTTTTTCAGCTTAAAATGTTTTAACCGAGTCGTAGCTATAAATTGTATAGACCAACATTATTTTATCATGAACAAATTTTATAGTAGGTATCCATATTTAAATCATGCACTTTGAAAGTTCGTCGTTCAATAAATTCCTGAAATCGTATTTAGTTTTTTCCCTTGAGTTTATGTAGTTATATTTTTATACGCTTTAATTATTATTATTAAAATTATTATTATTATTTATATTATACACTCAAATATTTATGATCTCGTATACATATTATATGTTACATAGAAATGTATTTCAACGACAAGTCATTTCTAATTATAATACTATTAACAACATTCCAAGATACTTTACATAATGTATTTGATCGTAAATGTACTGAATTTCAAAGAGACATTTTTACTAACAATTATATTTATTATGAAATCATCTGTATAATTTTGACTAAAATAGCTTTTAATATTCATTTAAATAATATATTACAGTTGCAATAAGTTTAGGTTTGTTGAAAATGTATTTAAAATCAAGGCCATAGCAGGAACACATTTTTGATGGAAGGGGAGTTGGTTAACACCAAATCATATATTTTCAACTACTAGATTTAAATACTAGATTATGTTGTGTACGATAAAATTGTGTCTAAATGCAGGTTAACATGTAGCGTGTAAATAGTGTGTCTCCACCTTAATAATTTAGTGTAATAAATTCAATTTATAATAACTATTAAAATGATTTGGGGGGAGGGGGTTGAACCCCCAACCCCTTCCCCACAAATAAGGCCTTGTTTAAAACAGAACACGACAAATATAACTTTTGTACGAGTTTTAAAATGTAATCCAGAGAAGTAAACTGTATTTATTATATACTCTTATTTTTTTTAATCTCTAGTAGTACCGTGCATATATAATCATATCTAACATCTTGTCACCTATTTAAACATGTTGATAAAAAAATAATGAAATTATTAACACACGCTCACATAGGTGCACAATTTTATTGAACGGGAAATAAAAGACGTCAGAAATAATATTCAAAACAGTAACGTATTTGAAATCTTTACAAATTCAACGCTTATGTTCGTTTATAGCAATAACAACTATTATTAACTATCAGATGATATTAAAATTCAAAGAATTATATTTTCTACAGCTTATAATCAAATACGAGTATTTAAATTTGTCTTTTTCTTTTTATATGTTATACTCGTATTTCATGCAAAAAAATATATTTTCACGTAATAAATTTCAAAATGCAATAAAAGCGGATATTTTTTAAATATTACAAATGAGTAAAGTTTGTTTTTTAAAGTATATAAAAACCATAACAAATATATATTTTAACAGTGAATGCAAACAATAAACACTAAAATACAACAACTCAATTACGAAAAGTATTGGAAATTTAAGTTGAATGTCTACTTTAAATTCAACAAAAAAAAGGGTAAACGTATAAACACATTGAGCACCTAAATATACGATGTACTCAATGTATTGTGTACGTACATAATTTATAAGATACATTAATTAATTTTTTATTTATTTTAGCAAGACTAATAGATTTCACTTATGACGAACACAAATATTTGAATAATCACAATTTAATTAATACGCGTGTAAAAAAAGATACACTTTTATATAGATGTTCGGGAACACTCTATTTAATGCAAGTTATATATATATATATATACTCGTATATTTTTTTTTTGTATTAATATGTTTTGTTTTAAAGCATTGAGACGTTTTTAAATTTGAAAAAACAATTCTGAGTAATGGAAAAATCAGTTAATGGAAAAAAGTTAATTAAAAAAGAAACACAATACATTTCCGTTAACTTGTTTAAAAACACAATTAAATCAGTGGTTATTCGAAAAAAAAAATAGTTTCATATAATTTTACGAATAAATGTAGTAAACATTTAAATTTAAATTATTTTAAAATGTTTAGTAAATATATTTGAAAATGAAATATTTAAATGTTCATCTAGTAGCTTTTCATAATAATTAATAAAAATCTATAGTTAATCATAAGTTGTAATCTAAGTCGTGAAAATTGCTATATACTTATTTATGATTTACACAATATGAAATAAAATAAAACAGAAACTTCATAAAATTAATTTTAAGTTTTTGTTTAATGAAATACTCGTCTTGAAAAATTATTTAATAGTTTTCTAGTCTTTCATATATTACATTGGAAACCGAACGTTTCGGTGTGGAGCCAGTTCGGCGTAAAGTATATTTTGACGTAAGGATAATATATTATTTTTCACTGTATATTTAATTTAATAATCTTAAGTAGACGTTCGCTTAGAATTCAATTTTAATTATCATTAGTTTATCGTCATTTTCAGTTTATTTTATACAGTATTTAATAAAATGTTTATGTCAAATATTAGTTCCAATAGTTTAAAAATTTGTTTCATAATAAAACAATTTACAATAATATAAATAGTAATTAATGTATTATGTAAACCAATCTATTGCAATATAACGTCGTACACGCTTATTACTCTCATGTAATGAAATTTAAGCTGAAGTAGCTCAACGAGAATTCATTTAGAAATTAAATAGTGTTTTATAAAACTATTATCATTTATAGATAATACGCATGACAGATATCAAATAATATACCTAACCCCGAAATTAACTTTACGCCAAACTGTCTTAAATCGCATTACATTTTCTCATGTAAACATTTAAAATATATAATGTCACATAATTTAATAATACATATTTGAACACAAAATATTTACCTGGGGAATAGATATGTAAACGTATGATCCATATGGTATGTCAGCTTCTATAAATATTTTCTTGGATGCTTAGATGCTTGGATTCTTGCATGATTTTATCAATAGATTAAAATATATTTCCACGTAATTTTTTTATTTTGAGAAACCAAAATTAAAATATTTCCATGTAATACTTATATTTTTAAAAACTAAAATTAAAATTATTATCATCCCAATCGAATACACTCTTTGTACTTAATTATTTTAGAAAGAACTAATTTTTTTTATAAACGAAACTGTTAAAATTATAATATGATTTATAATTGCGAAGCGTATATGAAAGACAAGCGTACTATTTTTAAAAAGATTATTTCGTGTTATGTAGATTCTCATCAGATGATCGACTAAATTCCGTTTATTTTCACGGTTTGTTACAAAAACAAATTTCACAGATACACAAACCACGAATACTAAAGAAAGTTTGTAACTATAAAAATTAAAATAAACTGTACGAAATAAAAGTTTGTTTGAAATGATTTTTGCTCAAAATGTCTATGATGTTTGAATTTTATTTGGTATGTAAACAATAACATATTGTAACTATTGAAAAAACCTAGAAATAATTACAATTTTTCTTTTAAATGGCAATATTAAAATAATAGAAATTTTCTTTTATAGCAATGTGTACGTGAGCAATTATTTTATGCATAGATAACACAAATTTGAGAAGCTAATATGAAATATGAGTAGTTTCTAGGCACATAAAAACTCCCGAGAACTTAACAAATTGAGTATAATAATAAGTATATATAATAGTAGATATCAATTATACATTTCATGCAATTATGAATTGAAATCTAAATATATAGATTCTTCCAGATTCATATGTTATATGATGAACGGGTATCGTCTTCATCCGTATGGAGCTGCCTGCGCCCTCAAATCTAAATATTTTTAACGAAATATTTTACAATTTTTGGCTTTTTTCAAATTTGTTGCAATTATGTTGGTATTCCACATTTATAATTTAACTTTTGCTAGTTTCAAAGTTTTTTCGATTTTTTTTTTACAGTTATCCATAAAAATTTAAAATATTTATATTTAATAATTTAAAAATTAATATTAGTAATATAATAAATATTATACGATGCACCGAATTCATTCAAGTGCTTTTAGACTTTCAATAAATAACAGAATAAGACTGTTGTCGTTCACTAGTAAACATGTTGTGGTTATTTTTTTAACTTAATTTTTGTTTTTTTTTTATTTTTTTGGATTTGAATGAGTGTCTAATGTAATACTGAAATTGTTTTTTTTTACCATAACAATATTTGAACACTAATCATTAAATGGCATGGTTTATTAATAAACAACAAAAGAAATCATAATATAAATTTAGAAAATTTTGATGACTGATTCACGTTAAATCGAAATGAACATTAGTGTGGACGACTGAAAACGCGAAAAGTCGATTTTTCTTCCGTCAATTTGTCCGGCGCCAATAATATTTGGTTATCACGTTATTACTATGTAATGAGTACGTGCATTAGTAACGTATTATGATTTATTCCATGATATAATATAAAAAGTACGCATGCCTAGTGATTTTAAAAGAACATCTCTGCAACGTTATGTACACCTAAGCGTAAATAAAAATTGCAATGCGCCGCATAGCGAAATGTCTCTATAACGTTATTTGCAATTAGATTACTGTAACAAAATCAATATGGAAGAATATGGGTTTTCCAAGATATAAAATACATCGCTATTTCCACCGTCGCAAACGTTCGACTCGGTCCGGATCCTAACTTCCAGCGTCTTTGAATGAATAAATCGAAGACAATTAGTGACGGCCGTTATTGGTTTCGCGTACGATACCGATTATGAACACACGATGAAGGGCGGTAAAACAAAAAACTACGGAGACTCCGGTCGACTTTGCCAGAACCGTAAATAAACGCATAGCGGTCTTAAAGTAAATGTTTTTTTTTTTCGTTTGTTATTAAAAGCTCGAGTTGGTTTCGCTATTACGCACATGTCGGTTATTAAAATTAATATAATCATGCAAACGATTATCAAAATTCGATGCTCAAAAATGGCAACAACTCAATTTCTATCACTATCCAATAGAAGAAAATGAAAGTTTCAATTAATTTAATTTTATATTTTTAGTATTTTGAATATTTCAAGTACTGTTAATGTTTTATTTTTATTTTTTATTTTTGGATTTATCCATTCGTATTTATTTGTAATTTATTTTTTATACTCGCGTAAGTCAAATAATATATATCTTTCAATATTGTTTTGTTAATATGACTAATTATTTTTGAGTTGCTTCTTGAAAAAATTAGTTACTCAACTTACTATCATATATTTATTATCTATTAACATTTATTACAATAATTATTTACACATTATCATTTAAGACCAAAAGACAATTAAGAGGCAATTATACATAACTGTAATAAATGTATTATATATATATATATATATATATTTAAATAAATAAATGTACATGACATGTGTCTATATGGTTTATTAATTATATATATACACACATTTTATTTATATTACATAATGTAAATGAGTGTTACAAAATCAAGAATTATAGAATTGTTGTATAAAATCTATCTTATTATTACCGAATTTGATTAAAAGTCATCGTCAAATATAAAGTGAAAACGAAAATATAATAATTAATAAAAATACATTGTTGCATTTTATTTTTATTAACAGATTTTGTTGCAATAATTTTAGGATGTTCCATTATTCGATAAAATATTACGGGTTACATTATAATTATAGCTATTAAAACAATAAGATATCGTAAATATTAACTTATATTAAACGTAATAAAAAATAAAAAATAGTGAGAAAAGGACAAAAACAATAAAATGACAAATTGTTTTTATTTGTCGAACATGTAACCCTATAACAAAGACTGATAAAAATATTTCAAAAAAAATTTATATTTATTTTATAAGGTTTACCTACATGTTTTTGAGACTTATCTCCTTCAAAGTATTCTCCTGCTTGGTTTATACATTTTTTTCCAATGGCGTTTCCAATTCTAGAATCATTCTTGGAAAGTTGTTTCTGGAATATCATGTAAAATCATTTATGAATTTTATTTTTTATTATCCATCGTCGTAAATCTTTATCTTTTCAACGGAGATTTTAGTTTTAAAAATAAAGAAAATTCTGCTGTGACCAAGTCAGGAAAATACTGTGGTTGAGGAAACACAGCCATGTGATTTTTCACGCAAATTTCACGAATGAACTGTGATTATTGCGCTGGAGCATTGTCGTGATTAGATTGACACCATTTGATTTGATTAAACCATGAGATTTTCTTTAACGTTTCAGGCGTATTTCTTCTCGTATTTTCTTTGAAATGTTTTAGAATTTCTAGTTAGTACCATCGGTTAACTGTTTATTTTTCCAACAAAAATTCGTGATGGACAACTCTCAGAATGTTTACAAATCTCGTTAGCATAACTTTAACATTTGATCTAACCCAACGAGATTTTTTCGGTCTTGGTGAAAATTTGCCAACCTACCGTAATGATTGGACTTTTTTCTTAACATAATCATAATCATAGATGCATGTCTCATGGTCTGTAGTAATTCACATCATAAATATTTCATCATCATTTGCATGGTCTAATATTTTCTGACAGATGATGATGCCATTGTCTTACTGATCTGGCGACATCAGTCGAAGGCTACATTTTACTATAACCCGATGCATTCCAAGTTTTTCTATAAGGATCTAATAATACGAACCAACCAGAAAGTTCCAATCTTCTACAATTTCTTGAACAGATAAACGTCTATCAGTACGCACAATTTAATTTACTTTTGACACATTGTCTATTGATGACAAATGTCTTGAACGAAGATTAACATCCGACTGACATCCGACCATTTTGAAAACGTTTAAATCAGTCATAATATTAAATACCAATCACCATAAACTTATTGCATTATGCTATGATTCTCGGTTTAAGATTTACTGAGGTTAACACAACATTTTATGTTATGCTATTTGTGAATATTAGTCATTTTAAAAATCGCAAAACACGCATGACTCTTTTAAATTAAACGCACGTGAATAATAGCTAAATAGCGATAGACAAGTTCTGGTTTTAATTTTGAATAAAATAAAATTATTCCTATTTTTTTATCTAATGCATTGCCAATAATATAATTCTTCTATTTTTATGAACAATAATTTAGTAATATTTTACTTAGTATACCATAAATCGTGCTACCGACTATGAGTCGTGTTACGCTCCTGTCCATTATAATCGCACTGACAAAGCACAACGAACACGACAAATCTGATTTCATTAACTTTCAATTATCTATATATATATATATATATATAATTTATAGGTAAACAGAGTATTTATTATGTACTTTATTAAAGTATGTGCTTCGATTAATGAACGAAAACAGTTTTAGGAAAAAATCTCTACCTCTGGAGTAAAACGTATATATGTACGCGACAACAAAACTTTTTTTCAAGGATCATATATATATGTGTCATTGTCTTTTTGGGCAATCGGTTTAAATTATACTTGTAGTGCTTTATTGTTAATTATAACATTATTTCCCAACTGTTTTTATCTCGGTTCTTTTTTTTGTCTGTAGCATATTTTTTGCCTATACGGATCTATTATATAATATATTACTAAGTCGATTGGATTTATTAATATAATTTACTCTCACATATACACATGTAATATGTGAACACGAAAAAACCATTGGGAAAGTCATACATTAAAATGCATCCTGTAAATATTTTTTTTTTATTGACTACTATATACATGTGTATGTGTGTGTGTGTATATGTGACGCTTGCATGCGCGTCTGTGAGTAAAGTTGATAAAAAAAAAAAATTAATTTAAAAAAAATATACACCATTTCAATAGTACGACCCTTTTAATTATAAAATGAAATAATCATTGTATGCTAACATGACGTTATAACGGAAATTCATTGAACTGTAAAACTCAAATGTGTATTGCACGGACGTGGACAGATATTTTGCTATTAGCATATATATATTATAATATATTGTAAAATAAAGTTAAAAAAAGACAAATTATTTGCAATTTCATAAATATTCTCATTTGTGTATTGTTTATTATATTCGTATTCCAATGTATTGAAACAATTCTTCGTATACCTCGTATATATATATAATCGACAATCGTTAGTAATAAAAATTTATAATAATTCAAGAAAAATATACAATTACAATTTTGAAATGTCATAAACATAAATAAAATATATGTAATGAAAAAAAAATAATAAAAATAAAAAAAAATTATAATTGGCTCATGTACATTTATGACAAAAATTGTAAAAATTGTTTTTTTACATATTTACTTCAAACTTTAATATTCAACTATTTTGTTGTATTTCATTACACAGACTGCATTATTTCAATTATAATAAAATAATGGTTATGATTATCTAAATAAATATAACATTTATTATAGAATAATAATAATAATACAAATAACTAAGTAATAATAAAATAATAATAATTTTTATTTCAGAAATGTGGTCGTAGGTATAAGCGTTTTCAAATTTTAAATTAACTATTTACTTCCAATGACTGAAATATTAACAAATTATAATACTCTGTACGTCAAATAGATCATTTTGTGTGCGTGATTGTTATATATATATTTAAATGCACTTAAGTACTTGTTATCATATTATTTAATTATTTTTTAATTTTACACTAAACTGTGTAAGGCAATTATGAGTTTGCAAATGAAGTATTTTCAATAACTATATAAAACATATGTTCTTACAATTTTACAATTTTACAATTTTACAACCCAATGTACCTTCATAAACATAAAATAATATATTAAATTGAAATTCATTTCCTTTTAATTGTAAATTTCGTTGCAGTTAGCTATATTTTAACTCGGTGAAATATTCTAAAAACATACACTGGATAAAATGAGTTTGAATAACAGTTTCAAATTAAACAATTAAACTAATCTAGTTAGGTTAGAATTTGTGGCAAAATATCTTAAACTTTGAAATTTTTAAAATTATATTTCATTGTATCTACCTACCTATCAATACAATGTCGCGAAAATATATTTAAAATGCAAAAAATTCGTATATATTTTTTTTTAAATTTAATGATTGTACAACAAATTTAACGGGTTTTTTGTTTCTCAAAATAAATATATGGCAAACTGTGATTTACCTGGTTATTGTAAATAAACTAAAATGCCACTTGTGTTATATTTTCAATGTACAGCGATTATATTTTTTTATTATGCTGTCAGAACTCGTTTACTTTTTTATAAAAATAAAACAAAAATACTCTAAATAAATTGCTTTTCTATTACAAAACGAGTTATATATTTTTTTTATAAATAAGTATCAATTATATTGAATAAACGTATTTTTATCATATATGAATAAAAAAATAAAATATTAATACCAATAGCCTATGTTACTATGGGCTATAAATAAATATAAAAGAAAAATATATTAATATATAACCATTTTAGTTGAAAAATGAGTTCTGAGGTAGTACATACTTTACATTATGTACATTTTTCATTGTTTATAATTTGTTATAACTCATTGGGCGTTAAACTTAACGTGTAAAACAACATTTTTATTTATTTTTTAATTGATTAACGATCATATGTTTCCACTCGACATAGAACCGAGTACCTTGTGCGTATGAAACACACATGATAACAACTACACTACCAAAACGATATGGAGTTATCGGTAATTTTCTAAATAATTACACGAAAAACGAAAATAATATCCCCTCTCGCATGATATTATTTTATCGGTCTATTTATTCACATTTCAATAGCTTCAGTTCGCATTAAAATACGTATACATTTTAATAATTAATCGAGGTTTCAATTTAATTTTCATCATATTTTATAAAACATAAATTTAGATAACATATGGTTCAACGGTTCGTGATAATATAGATTACTATTAGTATAATATTATTTATTACATTCAAATAAAGTAAAGAAAATATATAGATAGAATATATAAAATAAATAGAAATTTCTTAAAAAATTATAATATGAATAATTAATGGTAATTGCCATTCGAAAGAAAGCTATAAGGGAAATTAAAATGCAAATCGTATTCATTCGTATTAGAGGTAAAAACTAAATAATTTTAATCGTTTATAAATATGTATAAACGTAGATAGGTATATTATTATATAAAATCAATATTTATTTATTAAAATCAAATCGGTGATTTTAATGGTTTCTAGGAAAATTTAATATCATGAGAATATTTGAAAGGTACTAAAAGAACGTAGGTATAGGCAGGTATTTAAAGGTATTTACTTATCGAGGCTGCCTATTACCTTGTTAAAAATAAAAATTTAAGTTACCTAATGCGTTAAATTGTTTTTAATTAACTTAATAAGTTACTTTTTTAAAATTAAAGTGATAACTTAATACAGCAGCTATGTTCAGTTTTATCTGAAAAGTGACGCAAATTTTCTGAATGCGTTATTTTACATTTTAGTAAAATTAAATATATAGACGTTATAATTTGTATGTTATAATTTGTATTGTTTGTTTCTGAGTTTAAAAAAGTCATAAAATACTCACATTTGTAAATATATATTAATGTAACTATGTCATAATATTTTCAATTTGTACGTTTTTAAATGATAATTTTTTTCAATATTTGTGTTAAAGGTTCCATACAAAATTATAATTTTTTTTGATATTTATAAATATTTATATAAGGTTTTTCATGGAAGGTATTTATTTTTATTGTTGATTAGAAAGTTTTAACATTTAACAGAATCTAGTTACTCTTTCTCTTAAAATTAATTGTTAATTTTTGAAGTAAACAAAATAAATAAAAGTAACTTTTCACTTAATTTCACGTATATTAAGTTAACATAACATGTTTTAAAAAAAATAGTTAACGCCCAGCATTGTTCGGCATTGAACAGGAGATCTTATGCGTATTGATAACTACTACACTATTGAAATCACGTGCTTATATAATAAGCACATATATGAGCAATAATAAAATCATAATTTTAATAATAGAATATAATACCCAAAATATTCCAAACTTGAAAAATACAGTTTTGTAAATGTTTTACTATCCATACCTTATAAGTTATTAATTATCAAATAAATATTTATGCGCAGTATCGATATAAAAAATAATATGGAATATTATTAGTAGTAAATAAACAATTGAACTATATAATTTACAAAAATTGGTAATTTTATTTCCCTATAAATATGTTTTATGTGTGGAGAATAAGTTTCAATTTTTTCTATACATTTTTTGATTTCAACATATAGTTTATACATTATTTGTTAGCACTCCACATATATAATTGTCATTACTACTAGCTTAGTGAAATTTGACATTAAATACTATTCTATTGTCTTATTTTTCAGTTAAAGCTCATTAATATTTTAATAATTTCTCAAAATTTAAGACTTCCTAAAAATTATTTAATACAAATAATAGATAAATGTGTTTTATTTCACATCATATTACCAGTTTATATACATAATAAATATTATAGTTTATAGGTATTATTTATATTTCAGGTCTGTTATTCATGAAATTACATTTTATGTAGTTTTTACGTTTGTTTTAGATTTAAATGACTATTCTAGTACTTTTTAATCTCAAAAATTAGACAGAATTTATATAGATTTAATTTAAATATTTTATATTAAAAAAAAAATAAATTATACAAATAAAAATCATTAAATTTCTAAAATATTTTATTTTCGATATTTCAATATTTAATTTACAATAAATGTATATATCTTTATTTTTTATCTATAAAAAGATATGTATAAACATATATTTTTTAGTCTTATTTGTTTTGTATAATATAGGTACTAATATAATTCATTAATTCTAATTGAATATTAATAATAATTGTATTAGAGAAAGTGCGCATGTTAGGTTATATTACTTTCAATTTGTACATTTATTAGCAATGACTTTGATCAAAAATTTCGATTAGCATAATCAAAACAAAAATTCGTAGCGTATAAATTTTGTTGGCTATCATATGATATCTGTTTAAACCATATATAAATATATTCATTGGGCAACTGAAATGACTCAAATTTTGTACGCATTGCTTAATCAAATATATCTTTAAAGTTTTCATTTTTACCAAACGATGATTAAAAAAAAAACGCTCAGTTCTTATATAAAACAGATACTTTATTTTACTACTGTCAAAGGCTAATCAAATTCAATAATATACTAAATCCGTGTCATTCTATACACAATTTTAAGCACGATTTGTTGTTCGATTTTAAATCTTAACGCTTAATCAGTGGGAGTACCAATAAAATACCATCGTTATAATAATAATTATGTATATATACATGTATATATAATAATAATTATATAAATATATATATATCATATAAAACTCAATAATATTTCAAACGCAATATGGACAAGTCTTTTTTTTTCGCACACCATACAAATTCATAATCATACGTAAATACTATAATGTATATTAGTACATCAGAAGACATCGGTAAACGAGTTTTCAGCGATTACGTACGCTCGTAATCATAATATATGGATCGAATCCAAAAACGATAAAATATAGTGAGTAATAATATTATTATCGTCATCGACCTAATGACGGAGTGGCAAAAGAGGGATGAATGGATATATTATTATATAATAATAAAGTTATATTATAATATCATTATTACGTACGGATATACACTATCGATACCGACATAATATAAACAGTAAAATTAGGATTTTTTTCTTGTTTTCGCTTAGACAATGTATTGGCTGCGTATACACGCATTACACGTATTACATTATTTATATTCGTATTATTTATTATATACACTGTAATAGGTCGTCGGTGATGGGATCATACGAAAAAACGCGCTCCTCACAGTTAGTAATATATACACAATATCGTATACCATGTATGATATGATATTATACAAATATTAAAAGCGATATACCCGTACGTTTTAATAAACGCGTTCGTTCAATTTATGTGTATACATAGTGTACAGTATACTTAAGGCAGAACAGAGGCAGAATATTTCACGTTTATATATATATATATATATATATTTATATATTATAAACTAGATATCTCTACTTATTGTGCATGTAATAATGTATATGGTAATGTTGTTGTTATTATAATATTATTAGCTATATGATACGGTCGGGCCGGGCATGTATGCATATGTATATGGCGGGAGAAATAATAAGTCTAAAGGGACGCGTGTGTGTTTGCAATGCACTTGGTGAATCGGTTGTAAATTATCGAAGGCAAAATATTACACAATCGTGCCCGAAATAATAAACGAATCAAACACCAAATTTCGGATACTGTGAGTATCGACTTTCCGTCGCAATGTTCTGTGTGTCCCATGCCTAACACAATACATTTACGTTATTAACCCATCCGATTGTCTAGCGTCCTAATTGATATATTACAAGGTTCTCCGGTAGTATACCGCGCACTATTATTACAATGGTCTTCGTATTATTGTCTCTCTGCAATTCGCTGGAGGAACTATGAATCTCAGCATATTATATTTCATTATTATTGCTTGATAGTAATAGCGAGTAGTCGCTCGTCGCGATAGGTGTGCATATAATTGTAGATTGTAACGTAACGTAAATATGTATACTTTTAATATCCGTATTGTATAGAGTTTAAAATCATTTGTTGCAATTCAATTTTTGACTAACGATAAATGTTCTAAGTCATAAAAAAAAATTGGAAACAAATATGTATTACGTCTAAATGATTGTGTTCAATTGACATCGATTTGAACATTTTAAAGAATTGATTATTCCTCTTTATGAGATTTTTGCGAAACATTACATAATATACGAGTATATTACATATATATATATAATCTAACAAACAATAATTATTTCGCTGAACTATTTTTTTCTTTGCCAATTAATAAATCTTAATAATAATAATAATAATAATACTAATAACATCCCAGAAATATATATTTATATAATGAAGGCTCGTTTTTATTCGTATCTTCAGTCACGTGAGAGTAAATTGTACGTATATAACATATATATATATATATATATGGGCATAAATGTAATTTTCTATTTGTTTTCACAAATATTTTCATTGCCGTATTTTATCAATTTTTTAAAATTGCACAGTGTCATATTTTAAAATATATAAATATATATTTAATAATTTTGTTATCTCACACGGAATATTGCTTATCTTGCAGTATCAAAATATGTAGTTCGATGCTTAAACGTTTTTAAAATTAAATTTTTATTATGAAATACAAATTATTTCTAATAAAATTAATTAAATTTCAAATTTTTATAGTATAAATTATTATAGTATATAACTGTACACAATTTTAGGTCCCGATAAAACATACATATGGGTTATGATGTACCAAATATAACTCAATCGTAGTTTTACGTGTATACTACTATAAATAATATGTAATAATAACGCGTTATTCTCGTGATTTTTTGATCGTATACATGACATTACACGTCTATTTGTAATACGTAATAATGACTATAACTTGAGTACTATCGCCTAATTAGGAAAGAAACACCCTGGGATTTCTCTATTGTAGGGTCACCGGGTGAGGTATCAAAAACAGGAGTTATTAATTGTATCCTATGGAGCTCCCAGTTAACATTAATTCATAAGTTAATCTAAATGTAAAAATATTCATAAAACCATTTTACCAAACACAATTATGATTCCAACATAATTTGGAGTTTCAGTCGTCCTCGAAAATGAATTATAGTGGCGTTTTTTTTTTAAATTATCCTATTGTGTAATATAATATATAATATAATATATATTATATAATATATATGTATGTTCAAACAACAGGCGTTCATCTGAAGATTTTTTGGAAGTATCACTTTAGAAGTTCCCAGAGTATCCTCTTTTCTCTTGAGGCGTTACTATAGTTAGAAATAATATTCATAGTGTTTCAAAAGTCTTCATCCGATTTCAAAAATTTATATTTACTTTAAAAATGAAAATAAAAGGATAAAATGAAGTAAAAAATGTTCTTAAAATAATTAAGTTTTAATAAGTTCAGTTACAAATTTTCAATATGACCCCTACAGGCCGTCGACATACATCTATACGTTATTCAAATTCCTCCCAAACGTTGCTGATTCATATCTTATGTCACGACATTTACAACATTTGTAATCCTGGTTTTGAGCTCTTCCAAGTCTGTAGGTAATGGTGGTACATAAACTTTATCTTTTACATAGCCCCATAAAAATAAATCACACACTGTGAGGTCTAGAGAACATGGTGGTCAGGGATAAATCACTAAATCATTGTCTCTTTTACGCCCAATCTACCGATGAGGAAGTTCAGATACCGGTGAACTTCTAACTTCCAGTGCAGTGATGCTCTGTGATCATCTTGTTGAAAAACAAAATTATCGCTATCTGCATGTAACTGTAGGAACTACCAAGCTCGTTGCATGTTTAGGTATATGTTACTTGTTAATGTGTTACCCACAAAAAAAAAAGTGACTGTAAACATTTGTTCTGGAAATTGAACGGAAAACATTAAATTTTGGCGAGTCCCTCTGATGCTCAATAGTTATGTCGGTCGCTCTAAAGCCCAAATCCTAACATTATGGCTGTTAATCTTTTCATTTGGATGGAATGTGGTTTCATCAGAAAAAACAATGCGTGAGACGAATGTTTCATCTTCTTCTTGTTTTTCGGAAATGAAATTGCAAAAAAACATACGTTTTTATTTGTAGTCCGGTAGGAAGGTTTGTACCAGTTGAATTCGATATGCTTTTAATGTCAAACTACGTCGTAAAACACGCCAAACGGTCAAATAAAGGAGGCCTAGCTTTAAACCTGCACGATGTATATAGTTCTGTGGACTCAATATAGTAGACTTAATATAGTGAAACATTGTTGAATACACTCGATGATTTCGTCAGAAGTACAAAATCTACCTGAGCGTCTCTGTGCACACAAACAACCACTTTCTTGGAACGTTTGATGCCAACATCGAATGTTTTGAGCAGTTATGGCTTCAGTTCCATACAATTTTCAAAAATCACGTTTAACGATTATTGCCGAGTAACACCGACTAAAATAAAGGACGCAAAACGCTTTCTGTTGCGAAGTCGACATTCCGAAACAAATTGACGGTAGTTTACTAATCACTACAAAGGAAAATTTATCAGAAACATAACTTAAAATAAACATGACTATCTTATCTTTCCATTAGTATATGAGTGGTCAACCTGCAATTAACGATTGTTGTACTATATCAGTTCGTAATCGGATGAAGACTTTTGAAACACGTTGTACTTTAAATTATTTAAAATGGTGCTCAGTAAAACTTCCATAATATAATGTGTATTGTATGAAATTAAATAAAAACGCGTATTTAGGTATTTTTTACTGATCGTAATATGACGTATTTGTCACAATTGAACAAATTAAAATTCTAATGGTCACTAAATAAAAAATCAAACTACCTATAATCTGTATAGTGTATATTACATTATTAATATTGTAGTGATTATTTAAATTTATTAAATATAATCACAACACGATTTATAATTTCTCTTATATATTTATTTAATTTGTCATATATTATATAGGACGCGTTTAACATTTTAAATAGTTATATTTTTTCGCCTACACTCGTGAAAAGGAGATTCTCGCTGCTCTCGACTAAGCGACAATCGTAGATGGCTTAAGGATTTAGGATTGGCTTGACAGTTTTTTGGGAGAATTGTGAACTTAAATTATTTCCTCACACAAATGTGTGTAGCTGGGTCCGTTATTTTTCAAATTAATTTATAGTTAGGTGAACGAGCGTTAATTTATTTTTTATTATATAATATAAAATTATATTTTATATTTATTTTATTTCCATTCGTCTGTTAGCTACATCGCCATTTTATTAGAATATTATTTTCCGCCATTTTTTTTTTTTTTTTTGGTTAACCGTATTACACGGAATGACTCTGATGGCGAATTAAACTATTTAAATCTTGTCTGCCACACATAGTGAATGGAATTGAATGAATTTATTAAAACCAATAGGGAACTGGTAGATATCTCTATTTATGCCGATCAGCAAACGACCGTCTTACGGTTTTTAAATGGCAGTCTTATATGGCTATAAAAAAATCATGACGACAGCAAGTTTGGTGGTTATTTCCCGATGGGTCTTGTCATGAACGATAATGGTAAACCGTCAAAACGTCGTTATATTGGTGACGACTGCGGTACGTTCGTTTGAGTATTTTCCGGTGGCATTTCCCGGTACCGTCTCTGCGTGTTTACAAATCGTGCACATGCTGTACCGACTAGTAAACACGCGTATTTGTCATATAATAGTTTGATGGTTTTAAAAAGGACCGTTTTATGTAGGACATTACATGTGTGTGTGTGTGTGTGTGTATATGTGCGCGCGCGCAAGAGGAAAACAAACAGTGAGTGTGAGTGAAAGTGTGTGTGAGAAGAGAGGGGGAGGAGAAAAAAGAC
Source organism: Schlechtendalia chinensis (assembly GCA_019022885.1). Lineage (NCBI taxonomy): Eukaryota > Metazoa > Arthropoda > Insecta > Hemiptera > Aphididae > Schlechtendalia > Schlechtendalia chinensis. Next base: position 52,060,162 of record CM032339.1, read on the forward strand.
AGAGAAATATTAAACACAAATTTATATTGATGAATGTTAAATGTTATCTCGCTTATAATACAGTAGAACTAGAGTAATATATGTAATTTTATTAATGACAAAATGACAAAATATTGTAGAAAATTTGAAGATTTTTAAAATTGTTTGGATTAAATACACCTATTTGGTATAAAAATAAAAAAAATAAAACTAATTTTGTATTTCTAGTATATTATGAATTGCAGTATAGTATATACAACGTCTAACATTATATAAGTTCTGTTTTAAAATGCAGTTTTTGGTTCTGATTATGATTAAATCGAATATTTATATACAATGTTTATTTAACGTGCTTTCTTCCAATTAATCAGCTTTAATACATTATTTAGTCTTAATAACTTTCATTTACCATTAGCATTTTTATCTGCGAGTAATTGCTTCCCCATAAATATGCAAACAAATCGAAATTCAAAGTTTATAGTTTTATTGCAATGACCGTCTGATTTAATGAGAAACACCAAAATATAAAATATATAGCTAAATTTTGTGTTAAACATTAAATTTACGAATAATATGATTTAAGACTATTATTATTTTCTTAAAATTAATTTCTATAACTGAAATATTATTGAACTGTTCATACTTAAAATGTGAAAAAAAATGTATTATTTTTTATTCAATAACTAAATATTTGATAAGTTTTTATCGACTTTTGTTTTTAATTATATGAATAATTTAAAAGCCCAGCATAGCTGATTTAGGTGTAGAATTTTTTTCATCTATTTCTTTCTCATTACTTTTTTGTTTTACCTACGTCAAATTAAATGTAGAGAATACAGTCTATAATTATTATACAGATAAAGTTAATATAGTATATTTAAAAAAAAAAAAAATTTAAAAAAACGACTTATGGCAGCAAAAAGATACTACTATAGTCTAATGCCACTATTCAAATCAAGATTACTATCAATAAAGTCTAAAATAACGTTATACAAAGTCATAAGTCAAACTGGTTGCTCTATATGCGTGTGGTACATGGGTCACGACAAAATCGGACGAAGGAAAGTTAGGAGTGTTTGAAAGAAAGATATTAAGGAAAATCTTCGGTCCAAAGAGAAATAACGATGGTGAGTATGAGGTGAGAGGCAACGGGGAATTGGATGGTCTCTATAAGGAACCTACCATTATTGGGTCCTTGAAGAGCACAAGGATAAGTTGGGCGGGACATGTGTGGAGGTCTGAGGGAATGATTGGATCAATAACTAAATGGTTACCCGACACTAAAAGGCCTCGAGGACGCCCCAGACAAAGATGGGTTGATAGAGTACGGGAAGATTTGGGACTTCTGAACGTAAGAAACGCGAAAAAACCTGCAAATGATAGAGAGGGATGGAAACAATATGTTGTTGCGTCGATGGGCCTTAAAGGCCTGTAAAAGCCTAGAAGAAGAAAAAAAAGAAGTATATTTTTATAGAATAAAGATATCGTAATTGTTTGTATCACGATACAATTATATTTAATAATATATAATTATATCTATTATATATATTATTAATTATTATTAATAATACAATTTAACAAAATTCACCTGAAAATATTCTATGTTAAATGTAAACATATTAAAAAAATTTTTTTTTGATATAATGTTTTAGCATTAATTGTAAACGTAAAACAATGTAATAGGTATGATTAAATGATTATGATAAATTAAAATTATTTTCTACTTTAATAATATACTTAAAAATTACTTTAACTGAACGCATTATTAATAACTGTTTTTACTTATCGTCAGTTTAATAAAAATGTAAAAATTATGTATTACGCTTACAAAGTGATAATAAAATTTTACAAAAAATTTTGTACTGAGTAGATAATAATAATGATATTAAATTATTTGATAAATTAAAAACCATAAAATATTTATAGTTATTGTTTTGTGAGTGAAGTCATTTATTTAATTTTTGTAATCCGACAAATTAGTAAATTAAGTATATGTAAGTATTTTTTTAAAAAAAGTCTTAATATTAAAGCTAATTAAAAATGATTGAGGTCGCGAGAATTGTGGATATCGGTTCGAATGGATTATTTGACCGGGTATTTTTAGAGTTATATTATTAATCCAAATTTGAAAGCAACTAAAAAACGATTCTGAGCGATATTGTATTCATTATTATTATTATTATTATTAAAATAACACATACACTTAAAATTTTAAAAATGATGACAGAAAATATTGATAACATATTGTTAAAACGTTATAATTCTATGTTTGTAACAAATTTTCAGAACTGAAATAAAAAAATTGCACAAATACAAAACGGATTGACAATTATACTAGTTGTTCCTAATTTTGTTTTCAATGAGTTATAATTTTTTCCTCACACTTAAGAAAACTACATAGACAATTTAAAAAAGTCAAAAAGGGAACAAACTAGAGAAAATGTTTCACTAGAGAATAACGTATGTTGTACGTTATTCGTGTACCTTCTACATGAAAAATTGTTCTCAGACAAAATAAAACACATGTTTGTAAAATATTTTGTGTTTAATGTACCTCGTCGATATTCAATATAAATTATTCAACCATACTAAATGGTTTACATTTGTGTAGGTCATGACGATAATACATATATTTTATGAAATGTATTTTATATTTTAAATATGTATTTTATAATCGGCCAAACAAGAATATAAATATATTTTTAATATTTATTAAATACGTACAGCATCCATATGATAGTAATAACTTATAATTATTAATATAAATTATTTTAATTTTTGGCATTAGCAAAGTGGCCTGATTACGTTATGTCTATTTTAATCATATATGGTTTTATTTAAATAAACAGTTCAATAGACAATATGTATTATCAAAATAATAGAAAATAGAATATTGTACATACTTTATGCTCATAAAACTTTGAACTGAAGTATATTATTTATGTATGAACTATACTCGTTTAATGGAATATTTTTATTTTTTTATTATTTAAGTAGTTTAATTAAAATAAATACCTTTTAAGTAACATTGAAATTGTAAATATACATAGTAAGTTTATATACATATAGTTTTAGGGTACTCAAAGACACTAAGTACCAATCATATCAGTTTTTATGTTAACCTTTGACTAATATTATTCGCTCATTAATATTTAAGTTGAATTGTTTTATAGTAAGTACTGCTAGTGTAAGAATATTTTTCTTAGAAAGTAAACACATTATCAATTATTATTATTTTTACACCTATGAAATTCAAATAGTAATTTTTAATTAAAGAATATATGATTTATAATTATTTACGGTAACTAAATAAATACGTCAGTATAATGCAATACCATCATTATGCGTAATACTATATTCGTATTATCGAAAATGATTTATTTTTATAAAGTATTTTGTTTACATTTCTAGTGTTGTTAATTTACCCAAAATATTTCAATCTGATAAAAGTCAACGGTAAATTATAACTTATAAAGAAGAAAAGAAATTGTTTTATTATTATTATTTGAAAAATAATATAATAATGAAATAATTTTAATATTTTATATTTCAATAGAAAATCACATGGTTCGACAAATAAATGTACAATAGAATAAACTTATCAGACTTTCTTTATTATGTTAAAATTTATTTCTGTACGAATTAAAAAAACACAATTGATATATATAATCACTCGGTAAATATCCATATTAAGTATTCAATGTTAAATTTTAATTTTAAGAAAAATACGGTTGTAAAATGAATTTAAAAAAAAATTATTTGTGGAATATACATTATACTTATTAGTAAACAACAATTCATTTATTTTTTAATCAAAGATTCAAATTCATTATGTTGTTTTTAATAAATCGAAAAATAGCCAGACATGCAATTCAAACAGTCGACATACTTACAATCGTTGTAATTTAGCTGATACGCTGGTAGATTTTGGCAAGTACATAATCATGTCCTTATGCTTTTAACTCAAGCACAACCCATGTTTGTACACCATAAACTGAGTATGTATATTATAGGATTGTTATCCAATCCAAATTATTTATGTATTTCGGTAAATCTTTTTGAGAATTAATATTATTACCTATCAGTCCAGCTGGCGTGATTTTGTTCTAGCGTACATTTATTTTATGATGAAATCCAAAAGTTGTTTTAAAATTACGTAGTGAAAATTCCTTCAGTCGTCTTATGTTTTCATCATTTGTAATTGTTAACTCGTTATTAATATACAGATATCTACACGTCTTTTATCATAATATATAATACGAAAATGAAATATAACTCGATTGAACTACGTGCGAGTGTGAAGTGTGATGTAAATTAAAAAAATCAGGATTAACAATGCTCAAGCTTTTCTTTTATTTAGTATTTAACGCGTACGCTACATTTTTGTTATTATTTTTCTATATCATTAGGCTTCCAGTTATGTGCATACACGTAGCTACTCAAATCATTTATTGTTGGTGAAACGGGAATAAAAATACAAATCCACGTCACACAGAAATAACGCGTACATTAACGGTTTGTCTATTAATAATTCAACGATATTGCCTAGAGAAAATGCCTTATCAACTTTCCGTTTCTTTTTTAAAACTCATTATAATTATTTACTATTATAACCAATATAATTATATATTGTAATAACTATACCCAGCCGGATTAAACGTCGGTCAGTGGGGCGGTAGTAGTCGGTTGATGAGGGAGAGGACTTTTTTTCGTACATCGAGTTTATTATTTATATTTTTTAATACGCGTCGAAACACGCTACTCTGCAAGGCAGCAATTGCATGGTTTATGTATATATATATATTGTAAAGGTTAGATCTTATCGGGCTGCGGTAGCCCACACCTAGCGAGGTCTCCGCTGTTAGTCGGTCAGCTAACATCGGAAATTATCGGTTTACGCACCGTAATGACGTTTTGATTACTGCAATCCCGTCACGAAATTTCCGCACACCAATACAGACAATTGTATGTATCGTTTTTTTATTTTTTTTTATTTACCGTGAAAGTAAATACAGGGTACGCTACATGTATAAGAAGATGGTTAAATAACCATGTTTAATTATATTAAGTATAACAGCGACGTTCGAAAATTACATTTTAGATTTGAAAATTTTATAATTTATACTCAGTACAACTGTACTGTATTGTAATGTAATTCTTTTAATGGTCTAAAAAATAAAAAAAAATTGGTTCAAAAATCAATTTGTTTTGAATGAATTACGTTGACTTCAGTTATTTGGATTATGCGATTGATTTTAGTTTAAATTAATAATTTTAAAAAAATGTAAAATATACATTTGGACGAACAAAAAAGTACAATTACTATAATAAAAATAATGTTTTGGCAAACTATTATTTGAAAATTTAAAATATATAGCAACTGCTATATTTTATGTAATACCAATAATCTGGTTACAACATATATAGCCGTGCGAATTAAGGCCCATTCCCCTCCCTCTATCCGCCAACGAAAGGTTCACACGCAGGTGTGGATTGAAAATTTCTTTCCGCCCTAAAAACGAAAAATTACATCGACCCACTCGATGAAATCCTCAGACTCGTAATTCCCTACGCAGAGAAAAGGGATAATGTTTTTTTTCCGTTATACTTTGCACAAGGTTATAACGTTTCAGCGCGTTTTATTTTTATTATTTAACATGAAAAAATGTATTTATTCATCAACAAATTTCAAAACAGCGTCCTTTACACGTGCCTTTCCGAATAGATTAAAAATAATGTTTATCTAATATAACAACTGTACAATATTATTGTTTTATATTATAAAACGACGTTAAGATTAATTTTTTTAAATTTATGTCTTATACGAAAATATAAGCGATTTATTTTTGAGCGCCCGTTATATTATGCAGTGTTGTCTCGATTATATATTTATACGTATTTAAATACGTGTACTCTAAAACATTTTTAGTATTTTAAATGATTGGTTTTAGTATATAAATTTAAACGGAGTAAAAAATTTAAATCTATACTCTCATAATTTTCATTATTTTTAAACTAAATGTTATTTAATTTAAACAAAATATATATATATATATATAGATACATATATATTTTTTTATGTAATTTTTTAACTGGTTATCACTAAAGATTTTTATTTTAATTAAAAAACAATATTTATGTAATATTCCAGATTAATATTATTAATTGTAATAATATTTCTTAATACTAATGTCTACTGAAATGTTTAAAATACAATTCCTAACTATTTCAAAATTTGTCTAAATTATAAAATTATTTTACAAAAACAAAAAATTTATTTATTTTTTTACGTTTGAAAATTTATAAGATTTATATTTGAAAAACCTTTTAGCTAATGATAAATTTTCCGGTTTATCTAATTATCTGCAGAACACCGGTGTTTCTGTGTAAACGGAGGCTTTACACAGCAATTCTGGGGATAATTTGTTGCTATTAAATAAAAACCGTACTTGTTGAAATATAAAATTATATGGGTTACCATTAATAATAAAAAAAAAAATAGATTACTTATGATAATAAATTGTATTGAACGTTTTATTTTTGTTCTCATTGTAAAAATGTAATATTAATATTGATGATGTCAAACATAATAATTGATGAAGAAAGCGATTTTTTCTTATAATGACAGTTTCCTTAAATAATGTCATCCTGTATGATTGCAATATCATACGGATGCACACGAATGTTTTTACATTGCCACTACACACGAAAATAATACTTTTGTTAAGCTTGTATTTGGAATTCGCGAAATTGAATTTATTCGTTTGCTCACCACCCGTCCACGCGGGGTCCCGTAAACGGAACGGTGTATATGTATATAATCATAGTATATTCGACGCGATACATTTGGTTTACGGCGAGAGTTTAAAATGCGTTTCGTAAGCAACACAGATATGCACTTTGCCGGTCACCGTGTCTTCGGTTGAAATACTGTATTACACGTCCCTCGTGCGAGCATAATTTTCACGCGGAAAAGCTCCGACGAATCTTAGTGCATAATTCTGTTATGTGTGTAAAATTATACATAAAATCTATAACTGCAAACTTATTCGTAGCCTTCGGCAAGACACATCTACGTGCGACGTACCTACCAATTACTTAGCCGGAAACCGACGAATAAAAGCTATTTTTCGGTCTCATCACGCTCTCGTTTCCTTAAACTTAAAATTTAAATAGCGTTTAACCGTAAAAATTAGAAAATCTTTGTTTATAATAAATCGCCATTGATATATATATATATATATATATGTGTGTGTGTGTGTCTGTGTGTGTGTTTGTAAAAATTGTGTCAGCACATCTATTTTTTTAATTTTAATATAATTCCGTTACGATATTTTTAGTAAATATAATAACAACAAATCTCATGACCGTAATATATTATAACAGTTTACGTAGGTAAATTTATTATTTTTATTTTTCTGCTATAAGCACGTGTAATTTATAGAAAGTTATAATTAATCGTAAAATGTTGTTCTCATAGATTAATTAGATAATTCATATTATGCGCACTAGCAAATTTGTCAACATCTTTGACATATAAAAATTATTATTAATTAAGAAATTCGTTTTCTGACTTAAAACAAATTTCGATTATATTATATTGTTTAGAGTTGTGTTAAATATCGGTGTGCGGAAACATGTTAAGGAATGTAAAAAGTATAAATATATTGTTTATAACGTGTACTTTTCGGCTATATTGTATAAAAACATTTGTTATAAAATATAAATTCCTTACGCATATTAATATTATAACGAATTTATTCGATGAATTTTATATATGAATTCTATACTGTACTAAGTTTTTTCATTCAATTCATCATAGATTGTTATTAATACAATAAAATAAATTTTTTATTTGGGTACCGTAACGATTAAAACTAAAAGTATCCAATAATGAATAATAATTTTTCCAAATTGTATTTTATAAATATTAACTTTCCTTTATATCTTATAAAAATCAATACAATTTTGTTTTTTTGTAAGATGCATTATTAAATTATGCATACATAATTAAAGTGATGTCTTACAATTTGAGCAATAAGACAAAATCGTTAAGTTGTAATCATATTTTATATATATATATATATATATATACATAATATATAATACGTTGTTTTGGACTTTTAATTATAGAGTTTAATATGACTAAATTACGAATTAAAACGTTAATTACGTTAGTTGTCTTAGTATTCTATCGTGGTCCATAGAATTTAGTTTAGTTTGTGAGCGTTAAGGTCACACTTTAAACAAACAATTAAAATACGCTTCGTATTTACATAGTTTAAATTAAATTTTTTTGAATATTTATGCATATTCAATGTCACTTTTTTCTTATACAGATAAAATGATCATTATACTGTTTTAAAAATATTCGAATAAAAATGCAGAATGCTGAATACAAAATATTGATTACTGCTTTAAAATATTGAAATAAATAAAAGTGTGATTATATTAACATAAACTTTTTCTACATTACTTATATTAAGTACTTACAAGCAATGACGCTTAAATAATGACGTCATATCTAATAAATCGCAATTTAAAAATCAAAAAAATTTTAACTATTAACTGGATTTTTTTCGTAATCTTTATAATTTATAATAATTTTATGTTTTCAAAACATAGTTGTTATGTTATAAAATTTGAGAATGTTAATATTTGATAATATTTGTACTAAGGAGCGATACTTAGTACAAAAAATAATTGGTCATGGGAGATAAGTGCGAAGATAGCAAAGGCAGAAAGAGCCTCTTTTGCACTATCAAAATTCTTTAAGTGTAAAGCGTTGTCTAAGAAGACAAAATTAAGGTTGTACACGGTAATAATAAGGCTTACTCTCATTTATGGTTGTGAAGTATGGACAACAACAAGCGTGACGAAAAGAATATTTAGAACCCTCGAAAACAAAATATGGAGAATGATATGTGGACCAGTTCGGGACGCAAGAACAAATGAGTGAAGAAGAAAGTTCAATAAGGAATTACAGGAAGAACTGGGCTTAGCACCAGTCACTAGCTACATAAAAGAACAAAGATTACAGTGATTTGGGCACATAATGAGAAAAAGCGAAGACGAAATTATTAGGGCAGTGATAGAATGGAAACCAGAAAAGAAGAGACCTCGAGGCAAACCAAGGAAGAGATGGCTTGACGTAGTAGAAGAGGATCTTAAAACTGTGGGACTAAATGAATGGAAGGAAATTATCCAAGATCGAGAGAAATGGAGAGACATAGTGTTGGCGGCAAAAACTCTAATAGAGTTATAAACGCCAGTGATGATGATAATGATGAATATTTGATTAACGTTTGAATTACTGAATAAATATTAATTGTAAATTATTTATACCCTTTTTGTAGTATTTAAAAGATTTTTTTTGTGATTAAATAAAAATATGATAACATTTTAAATGTACAATAATTGAGTTTATTATTAAAACTAAATAACTATGCTTTATTTCGTTCTTCTAAGATAAACATGTTCCGATACGAGTTATGTACTGTAACATTTGTAACAATTTTATATTAATATTCCACTTACACCAACATACTTTTAATAAACATTATATTATAAAACTTTAAACTCAACAAACTTAATTCGAATGATTATCATTAAATAAATAAGTATTTTCACAGATAATTGAAATCTGCAAGTTAAACAAATATTTATATTTAAAAACTTTTTTTTGATAAAGTTCAAATTTTAATTACGTATTATATAAATATTTATTTGATGTTCGTGTTCCGTGTAAAACGAGAATTCAATTTCAACGAATCAATGAGGTCAGATTATATAAAGTTGCCTAGATATAGCCATTCAGATTGAAATATTACATGCATTAATATTGTATAACGTGAAAACCGACAATAAGTCTATAACTGTGTTTTTAAACATTCTGATAAATCAATAATCTATATTTCGTTTCATCAAAGAATTAAGACGTAATCGCAGTTATCTGATTTATCGTTTAGACGTGTAAATTTTTTTTTAAAATAAAATAATAATTAACGGATTACATTACATAAAGCGTGTTACAAATGATAAAAAACAACCTTCAATAAGAAAATTAATGAATGTCCCGCCCATCACGGTACGTAATTGGTAATTATTTTCGATCGAACATACGAGGAACATTGCGCACGGAAATCAAGGCAATAATAATAAAAATAATAACGAATGTCATACATAACACTATAAGGGTCCCCAATGATCGGGGAAAAAGCTACACATTTTATGTTCTCCCGGAAAACACAAATATTCTAAGTATTTGAATTTTTAATGTTATGTATCCGTGTATGCGGCGTTTCTAGTCGACTGACTTCGAGACGTTTCCGAGTTAATATTTGCAATGTAGAATTTTCAAAGAAATTCAAGACACACAAACTATTCCGTTTAAATAGTTTAAATAAATGACTTAATGGAAAATTAAATATAATATATATTCATTATTTCAATCGGGTTAGGTATTCGTGAGACACTGCACTGTAGTATAATAATATTAATATGTTCGAAATTATTTATTGAGAAATTGTTGAAATACCTTCGAGTTCAACTTGTATGCATTCGATATCACACAACTATACTTGGTATAATATATTGAGAAATATGTATTAGACCAATAAATACAATTATTTAACATTCGTCTTTTATAATATACGTATACTGGAAGGCCAAACTCTTTTCGGTTTAACTTAACATAGACATTTTTATAATCTTTCTAAATTGAAGATTAAATGTTCAGTTTTATAGCTATTGCAACATTACAACTTATGCCTAATTGATTTTTTTAAATTTTTAGACTTAATTATAAGGTGAAAATCATCTGTCGGTGTCATAACGATATTAAAATTGAAACAAGTCCTCCATTTACAACATTATAAAAACTGGTATTTTATTTTACGTCTTAGAAAAATATTTGTCTTAGAATTACGAATTCAAATACCTATGTTTCCGTGATAATTAATTTAAAATCGTTTTTTTTATTCGAATCATGGGAATTTTAATCTGAAATGTGTAATTACGAAAACACAATTATTTCTCGTCCCTTATAGTATGCAAGATAGTCGATAGATGTACTGTATAATAATAATAACACACCTTCGATGAATTATTACAAGTGTGGACGTTGGCGATTTTTTTCTTCAAGTTTTTCTTTATCTTTTTTATCAGTTTTCAACACGCTAACTGTAATCTATTAAAGCCATTACGGCGTGTGTTCGATAAAAAAAAAAACGAAGAAAACACACACACACACACACACACACACACACACATACTTTTTTGAACCTTTTTCATTTTTACGTATTCGTCTTCTGATGCTGACCACTGATGTTGTCGACGGTAACGGACGTCGTAGTAGCGGGTTATAAGCTGCTGTGTATTATACATATACTATACATTATATAATAGAGTATATTATTATATTATACGAGATAAGATCGTCCAATGATTTACGACTATATAGCCAATGGCCAGTGGGTGATGGACACAGGTATACACACATGTATATATATATATATACATGGATCATTGGACGAGGTAGTCTCAGTAAAAAATAAAAATCACCCGATTTTAGGAATACGACGCGCGCGCGCCCTTAAATGATTTGTTCGTCGTTACGTACGCTGCGCGTTTCCTAGAGATGGCCATAAGTTCGATAGTTTAACATCTTATAGGCGGGTGATATATTCCGCGTCGGGGAACGGGGAAATTATGTTTTAAATGATGTTCATTTTACCGATTTTAGTTGTAAATTAGTACATGTACATGTTATATACCTGTATACATATACTTATGATATATATATACACATAAGTACGATGCGCATACACGCATTATTACCCCGAGTTCGCGGGAGAACGATAAAGAGAGAAAAGAAAGAGATGTACTCTCTGCGCATTTTGTATAAATATACTTTATATACATTTCGTGCGAATACGTGTGCATGTATATGTGTGTGTGTTGTATGTGTGTAATGACTAATGTCTAATGAAACTTTAAACAGAGCGTTCGTCATTTTTCGTATCGTGAAAAATACACGAGCCGCACGAGTTCCATAATACAAAGTATCCTCGAAGCCATTCTCCCCAACCGTTCAACGTACGTGTACGTGCATAATATATTACATTATATTATTATTATTATTATTATTATTATTATTAAATGTATACAAGCTGCTGTCCTCATCCGACTTCGACCAGAGTGAATATTATTATGAGTGAAAATATCATCTTGTCCGAATGTTTAAATCACAAAGTTTAAAGTATTATAATACTTGTGTACACATAACTAGCAAAATTTTTAGGCGACGAAACATATTTTTTTTATACTATGAACATAATTAATTATAATTATAAACGACTACCCACAACTTTGCTTTAATAATTTATATGTATAACTAGCATGACCGGAATTATTTATAAAAATTCTAGTATATAACAATGTAAATGCGTATAAAAACATATTTCACATGACTGGTGAATGTTATATGAGCCGAAGCGATCCCATCGAACCACCAACGTCAGAAATCGGTTTAGCAAGATTCTCACACTTTTGCCAAGGAGATTATGCGTTACAGAATTATAAATATGTTTATATTACACTAGTTGCTTTTGATTTTAAACTAGTTTAACTTAAGACAGTTTAAAAACAAAAAATAAACTTCAAAATAATAATAATAATAATAAGTCGCGCAAAAATGAAGTATTGATAAAACTATGGTATGTTTTAATCGTTAGTATCGAGTTGTAGCCTACACGAATAGAATGTTTTCATCACAACTGGAAAGAATACGTAAAAGTTCAAACAGTTTGATTACGTATGCAGATTTATGAGTAAAAAAAATAAAAAATGAAATAAACATTCAAGTTCTCTAAGCGATTTCGTGTGATTTTAAACGATTCTCGTGACTCGTCGACGCTCGGATAAAAAATAACTCGTTCGAGTTAATTGGTCGCTCGTCTATTTGAGTTACTCGTCGAATTAAAAATTATGAGAAGCAACGGGAGGAACTCCTAGGTTAGCTTTTGACATTTCGGCTCGTTAACGCGTACGCGCACGTGTGTGCGTGTGCTGGCCAAAGGACGTGCTTCAAAACCGTGTCTCCTCGTCCGCCTCACCCCCCCCCACCAACCCCATCAGGCGGCGGGACGCGCTCGGGGACGCGTCGTCGTCGGCGGCGGATAAACGACGCGGTCGCGGCCAGAGGGTGGCGGATTTCGGCGCGACGGGTATTTTTACACCGCCGACGGGGTCGTGCGGGAGGGGCGTCTATTATTACCGCGTCGTCGCCCGCGGGCCCGTTCCCCGCGTTTGTATACGTACGCGCGGAGCCCGAAGAATGTTCGCTGTCGGCGAACGTTTTCTCGGCGACCCTTTCGCGCCGCCCGCCGTCACGCCGTAGACGCTTTTCCCGGAGGACCTTCGACACGCCTCCCCCTCGCCTAAGCCGGGCGCGTTTTCCCGCGGGCACAACCGATTCTTCGACCTTTCCGGCGTCGGCCCCGCACCGTTAACGGGCCAAAGCCGCCGCGACCCTCGTCCGCCCGCCGCGCGGACACGCGGGGGCAATTTGCATTATTCGCGGCGCTCGTATTTTATTAACGCGCGTTTTAGACGCGGTTCTGTCCGCACGTGCACACGCATACACGTAATAGGTAAACTTCTGTTCACATTGATTCGCGAACAGTGTCCGTGATTTGTTCGCGCGCGACCAGCAAGTCGGTGTTACGAGACGAGGTGTTCCGATCGCTGATTTCCGATTTATGCTGACTGCCGTTTACGTATAGCCGACGTGTACGGACCGTACAAATATTTTGTTCGCGTAATAGTCCGTTTTATTCGTCATTGGTGGACGGGCGGGAGATTAATATATATATATATATATATTTCAAAATTATCACGCTTTTATCTTTTAGCTAGGAAAAATAAAAACAAAATTCCTACTTTCAACAAATATTGTTAGTATGTTTTTTAAACGTTAATATTGAAAACTCATCCATAAATGTGTAGTATATTATGCGTTCAAATATTATGCGCAGCAACATTTGAGATTAAATTAATATTTGCGTAACGTTATATATATTATATTTATAATTAAAAACGGTTAAATTGGACTTTTTATGAAAGATTCAGTGTTTGTTTAGCGATCGGCGAATCAAACGTTGGCCAAAAACCGAACCTAAAGCGAACGTTAACGATGTAGTCGTCAACACACTGGAAGAGGAAAATATTGCACACAAATAATAACACGCGAGCGTTGTTTTCAACACACTCGTGTCATGCAGTGTTTAGTCTGTTGATTGCTTTTAAACTAAACGTGGGTACTGATATCGTAAATACGTAGTGTTGTATATTTCACACAATAATGTGTACTCGAAATGGAATCTTTAAAATAATAAAACTTGGCCAGTCTACGGAATAAACTTTTGAATCGAGTATGAGTGCTGGTTGAATAGACCCGTCGCAGAGTTTAGTCTGGATATGATGTCCGCGGTAATAACTATTCTTGTTTTGGATCTGTTCAATTACAATAGTTTGTGAAAACTGGATTCATACCTATGATATAGTGCCGTCCGTTTTATATTTGTAGATAATATATGCATTAAACAGCCTTTTCACCACGCTGTTTATCGTAAATTGAACCGAGTAAATAATGCGGTATATTTTAAACGTGGTTTTAACAATTATTCTTTTTTTTTTTTTAACTAAAATATTTAATAATGTTTAATTTAAGCAAAATAAAATCTATCTACAAAAGTAAATCATAAGTACATAACAAAAACTATTGATTTAAATTATAATGTATTTCCGACAAATGCCATTTTATAAAATGAAAAAAAAAACAAAACAAACCACGACAGTGCTTGTTGAAATTGATTTATTGAGGTACAATAAATTTATGGACGTCATTTTTTAAAATGCGTATTGGAAATGATTTTTAATATTTACTTTTGTTATTGCGTATCACAAAACTTTCAAATTATGTACTTTGAAAAAAATAACAATCGTAATTATGAATCTGCTTATTAATTATAACTATTGTTTCACGAAATCCGTTATTTGTGTTTAGTATATATATATATATATAGCTATCAATTCACGATACAATATGTATAGTACAGTATGAAATAAATACGACGAATCATAATTATAATAATTTGATACGACTCGTTCTACACAAAAACACTGACTGAAAGTCGTTGTCGTCGTCTACGATTAAAACGATTGTAAATAAAAGTTTACCGGTTACTATGTCGGATACACTACGAATCGGTCCTTTAGATAGAACTGGAGCAATTTTTTTTTGATATAACAATAGCTACGGGAAAAGTTTCGTCTCACTAATGAAAACTCATTACACGGTCCTAATTCAGAGAAGTAAAACTCTTCTCTTGATTTATCAAGCCACCAGATGGTTGAATAAAAACGAAAAACGTTTTGGTGAGAAGGAGAAACGATGAAGGGTAATTGAAGGGGGGGGGGTAAAAATCACCAAGTTTCTTTTAATTAAAATTTAACTAGCGACACAAAAAGACGAGTGGAATTGGTATACAAGCTGGATAAGTTTAGGGTAAAAAAAAATCGAAATTCTACTAACAGTCACAATTGTTCGGTGAGATCGACCAGAGACCCATCGCGAGGCTTATATTATACTTATACTCGTACTTATATTTATATTATACATAATATACTGCAGATAAGTTTCTTTATCTCCGATGGAAATAAAAGAAAGGCGCGAGAAAACGGAATAGGAAAGATTATTTTTGTCCACCCAATGTAATCCCGTAGGATTTATTTTTAGTCCTTACATAAGCCTTTGCCCGATGTTGATAAACATGATGCATCCTGGCTTCAATACTTTTGTCGGTGTATTTAGAGTTTAGACCACACACACATGCATACATCATTACGGTCATATATTGTTTTTAAATACTTATAAAACAATACGAGTAGAATATTCTTGTTGTAATATTAAAAATTACTATTCATTTATTAGTCTGTAATATAATTTATTTATACTATCTTATGTTTAATCTATATAACAACCGTCAAGTCCAAATTTAAATGTACCTGTCAACTTTTTAGAGACATTTTAATTAATATTTATTTAAAGTTCACCATTTGATATGGCTATGGTTTTTAGTCTCATTGTTATCGTGTCAAGTGTTGTTCTTTGAAATCTGTGTGCATATGACAACCATATTTTTGAGATCAAATATATTTATATAAAATGCTTTACTAGTATTTATTAAAATAATAATACTTATGAATAACCAGTCTCAACATTGAACATCAAAATCAGGAAGTGATTCAATGTTTGGTGAAGATCTGCCTCTAACAAACTATAATATCAGTTGAACCTCCAACTTCTGACTGATTGACGAACTTTTCTCTCCCTTATTCTCTGAGATAAAATTGATTCTCCTCCATCCTTTAGCATATTAATTTTAGAGTTTCCGCGCGTAATATTTGTATATCTTTTCATCATTGCTTTATACCCAACCGATTATTTAAGTAATGGAACTATAACTGGTTGAATAAGACGAGCCGATTTGGACTTCTTCTGTTTTTATAAATAAATTGATAATTTTTAAAATTTATAGAATCTGTTATAATATATATAAGATCGGATTTCGGAGGAAAGACCAGATAAATCTCTGCATAGTAAGATTTTTTTTTTACATCCCAATTTAAAACACATTACAACAAAAATTATTATTTTCAATGATTAAAATCATAATATTCGAATCAAAACATCACTATTACTTATAACGTTAAAAAATGTATGATGACAAAATCTAGAAGAGGACCAATATAATTACAATAATTTACATTATTTAAGTCCAATATGTAAATTGTGTAAGTTAAGTAATGTAATTTTAAAATAAATTTAATAATATTTAATATAATTGGAGCATATTTAATTATATTTTTAGTTTATTATTCAACATAATTAAATTTTTTCAACCTTTCTTTTTAATAAAATATTATTTTGCAATAAATTATAATATAATAGATACATTATACATCAAGTGCACTTGTAATGTATTCATATTAGATATATGTAATTGAAAATTGGGCCACTATTAAAAATGCGCCCAGGACCTCCACATTTCTAAATCCGGTACTGAATATATACATTTATATATATATTCCTATGACTATCTTAAATATTAATATCATAGTTAAGCAACGTTTATATTTGTCGATACAACAATACAATATATTGATTTATTATAATAATTATTGTTAGGTTACATACACTTGTATATGTATATTAACAAATGTGTTCACTATGTTTTTGTGATTTATGGATTATGAGATGTCAAATAGGTAAAAGGTAAAACATTCTGAGATTTGTTCAAATATCTTTCATGTGAAATATGTTAGTTATACGCTTGTCGTACACAATATATTCGCATACTCAGAAAATTTTTTGAATTAGCGATCTGAGACAAAAATCGCACGATAAAATGTACACAATATATTAATTCCGTAACGTTAATTGAGTATCTAATAATAACATGATCCGTCACTGTTTGTATTCCAGCAAGACGATGTCAAAGAAAATGTGACAACCAGTGAGATGACGTTCGTGCCCACGACAGACGACAACGGAAAATCTATAACATGTAGAGCAGAAAACCCGCAAGTACCTACGTTGTTTGTTGAAGCAAACTGGATATTGAAAGTCGTCTGTAAGTCAAATCATATTGATAAATTATGAATATATTATAAGTATCTGTGTATGTAGTATCATTGTGTGATAAATAATTTAATTAAAACAAAATTTTAAGCGACAATAGAAAGTTATTATAATTGATGAATATAATATCTATTGTTAAAATATTATATGTCTATAAAGTTGTACTATATTTCAAGCTCTTAAGAAATACAAAAATTATCCATGTCCAAAACGAATATATTGACATTTTTACCGGATTTTTTACAATTATTCATTGGTTTAAATTACACTTCAGGACAAATCGAAAAACGCACAATAAAAAACGTCAAATAAAATACCAAATAGATATAATTCCCTACGTAACGCATATCGAGATCCACGGATGACTCCTGCACGAAAAAGAATTCACAGGCTGAATAAAATAATAATTTAATTAACACTTTTTGATTTTAAAATCAACACATTCTTCACTTCACTCAGAATCTAATAATTGTCATAATAATAAATTGATGTAGTTTTAACCTGTAGTTAACGCGTGGTTGTGCCAAAATTGGCGTATTTTTATTTTTTTAGAAATAACCTTAATACGAAAACAAAAAATAGTCGAAAAAAAACAAATAACGAAAAATAAAAACGCATACACATTGCTTGTTTATCAAGTAAACGTAATGGGCATTAGTTTGGTTGTGAAAATCTTTTTTTCGCTAATGTAAATGTATGTAATTTTTTTTAAATGTAATATTTTGAAGCGTTTAAAAGTAAATATTCGTTAATTCCCAGAATTAATAATTTCTGTTATATATATATTATAATATAATTTTTGAAAATTACAATAAACTTGTTAAAGCAACGTCTTCGATAAAATGATCAGAAAATTGATTACGAATTACTCGTTAATACTTATTTGCACAGCGAAATTAAAACGTGACTGAAATTCATCGATGGGTCTAAATTAATAAAACCGTCTACAGTAGATACAAAACAGCGTGCATGAGTATGCGTGTGCGAGTAAGGGGGAAATTACGATCTCTCGTAATTTTTTTTTTTTAATCGAGATTTTAATATAAAAAACGGATGCATGTTGGTTTAGGATTGAAGCGCGACAAGCGTTTGGTCGTAATACCACCACTGGTATATGCGTTACATAATTAACATAATTTTGAGAGAGTATACGATAGTAGTCGATTGTAACAAAGTGAAATGAAAAAAATAGAATAA
Source organism: Schlechtendalia chinensis (assembly GCA_019022885.1). NCBI lineage: Eukaryota > Metazoa > Arthropoda > Insecta > Hemiptera > Aphididae > Schlechtendalia > Schlechtendalia chinensis. The sequence continues at coordinate 52,079,042 of CM032339.1, forward strand.
AATAAAATTCAAATTCAATTGGTTCCGTCCGATTCAGATGTCTGTGTAATTATATTTCAGTGCGTTCTATAAACGTTCGTAGGCTTCACGCGCTACTACGTGCGCCTCGACGGAACTGCTTTCGAATGAGAACATCGCGATATATTTATCCGTTTCTGTACGCCTCACGTACAATTTCCAATAAAACTATTATTTTACTTGCCGACAATGATGTCACAGGCCAGTCCGATCAGTGTATGAAATAGACGATATAATAGTAGTAGTTGTGGTAGTAGTAGTTGGTCTCTACGTTGTCGATATTTTTCTTTTCTTTTCTTTTTCTTTTTTCGGTTATAAATTACATCAATTGTGACCAAAAAATCTTCTTCGTATGACTGCTCAATTATCACCAGATATACAAGCAAATATTTTTCACACCAATGCAATGATCAGCGTACATTTTTGGTATGAATAACTTCGGAAAGTTTTTCGATTTGATTTATTTTCAAATGTAAATAAATTCGACGCTGCTACATAACATAAATGTATAATAATAATAATATACATGTATCTTACTTAAATATAAACGTTATGTTCTTTATGAAAATATGGACTTGAATGATTTCTTTTTTTTTCTCAAATGAAAACATGGACTATAAATTATTGTGTATACTGTAATATTATACATTATACCAAATAAAATGCACCTGCAGTATTGTAAAATAACGTACAAATAATTTAAAACTTTATAAAGTATAAATATGTTACAAATAATTTGGAAATATCGTCAATTTTTTTTTGTCAGTCAATTTTTAATTTTTAATTTTCGATTTTCTTTCATTTAATACAAATTATTATTGCATAAAATAAATCAAATGATTTATTTTTATTTAGATTCTCTTAAAAATCGTATAACCAGCTATTACAATTGAACTTTTATCTACAATTTAATGTAATATAAACATTTAACACAATTAAAACACATAGCAAATGTATTGAAAGATGATAATACTAATTCTTTAACAAAAGTAGTGATTTTGAAGTCTATATTTATTAATTTTAAACGTTACTTTTTTCGTTTGTAAGAAAAAAGTAAATTGTAATTTTAAAACGATGTGCTATTATAATTACATGGTATGGGGATATTAGTTTTAACAAAATTAAACTTCGTTGAATAGTTGATATTCCAAATAAAATGATTTACCCTGGAGAATCGAAATGTTCATCAACTAATTATTATTTTCGTTTAATATGATTACAATTTGCAATGTTTTATTTTAGCTATTTAAACTAACGAATTTTTATTTATTTATGAGTACTCAAATACAAAATTCAAGAATAATCTAACCTAACTTAAAACCATTAAATATTAACTTTTGTTATGTAATTATTGCTTTTAAGTTAAAAATAATCATGTGTGCATATTAATTCTAGTAATCGATTTCAAGGAACAATAAGTAATGACTAACGAATAACCATTCAGACTACAGTAATTCACTAAATCTGATACCGTACGTCTCCATATTCAAATAAAAATAAACTAAAAATAACATAACAGAAAAAACATATTTTTTCCATAGTACGACTACCATTAAATTATATTAAATAATAATTTATGAATACAAAGAAGAAAAATACGTATAAATACATATAAAAATATACGTAAGGTACATCATTTCCATATATATATATATCCAACTTATTGTATATAGTTTTTGTGTAAGTTTGAGTTGTATAAACTCAGTATACTTTAAATTCAAAAGTTTGTATATTAAATGTGTTTGTATACATGAAAATATGTATAGGTATATTAACGGATACGCGTGAAACAAAGAACTGTAAAATATCTTGCTAAAAGATATGAAATCGAGCATTGCATCACTACATAGATTAAAAATAATTATTCTAATAAAAAACATTTAGTAGTGATAAGACATATAATATAAGTGGCAAAAAGGAAACAAATAACACATTACCGGAGATTTTTTGTGCCTCGTAAAGTTGCATGAACCAAACTCTGTGAACCGTATTTAGACTGGTTACATCCAAACTACTTTTATATCTAACTAAATCTATGCCTAATTTAAATGTGTAAACGTCTAAATTATTAATTTAAGTCGCATTTTAAAAATTTAAAAATGCTTTTTATTAAAGTTGATCTCCATTTTTTTTCTTACTTAAATTTGTTAATAACCATTATTTTGTATGTTAAATACAAAAGTCTAATCAATTGAACAAAGATATAATGTAAAAACTAAAAATGACTAAAAACAATGGAATGATATATAAGAAAGCGTTCTTTTATTTTTGGATAACTATTTTTATAAATTTAACTGTACCACAATTCTGATTATTATTGTTATTTTTATATTTTATATATTTAAAATTTTCCGAAATTGTTCTTACAAACATTTGAATGGTTTGTATAACTTCTTTTTCTTGATTATTTTACTCTTTTTTTACATAGAATTTCATTAGGTTTTGTATCTTTTTTGATGCTTTAAAAAAAAAACACAATTTGCTATAGGGATTAAAAGATTAAAATAATTAACATTATTTAGTCTAGTAGTGTCAAACATGCGGCCAACAATAAGAATGTACTTCGTACATCTACGAAAAAATTGTAAAAATGTTAATAAATTTTTTTTACGTTAATATCATAGAATAATTATTATTTTAAACTATTATTTAATAGCTGTTATCTGATTATTTAATAATAATTTAATAACTATTATTGTTCATTGTGTTTTTTGTTTAATCGTTTGGAAAACCCCGTCGTAATATTCTAAATGTGGTCAAACTAATCTATAAAGATAAATAATAATCTTATCTACACTTCGACTGTGACCAGTGATGTTTTATACTCACTACTCAGTGTAGTTTTTAGTTTGAGTGTATATGCATGCATTTTTCGTTAAAATATCGTGTATCAGTGATTTAAACTGAAGCGTAAAATTAGCCACGAAAGACCAGCTTTCAAGAAAAATTAGGCTATGCATACTTTTTTACTTATTCTAATTTTCTTCCTATATGTTTGATCTGTAAATAAAGTGTATCCGTTATCAAATATACAACATTAAAAGACATTATGACACAAACCATGGTATGATTTACTAAAAATCTGTAAGAAAATTACACGAAAAAAAATTTGAAAAATTAAAAAAAAAAATCTCTAACATCAAACAAAATTATTTGGTAATATAAGAAGAGAAAATATTTATTTGGTTAAATGTAGTCTCATATCAGAAAAGACCCATTTCTGATGGCGTGTTTATTAAGGAGTGCATTGTTAGTTCGGTAGAAGTAAAATGTCCTGAAAAGAAACAACCATTTATGTATATAAGTTTAAGTGGAAATACTATTTCTTAGAGAATAGAAAAAATGGCAAATAATATTTAAAAAAAAAAATGTCAAGGAAAAAGTAAACAATTTTGAAATTGTTCTATTGTTGTTGACGAAAGTATCGATATTACAAATACTGTTCAGTTGATTATTTTTATTCATGGAGTTTTCAATAATTTTGATGTAACTAAAGGGCTCTTGGACTTAATTCCTATGACTAACATAACAACAGTAGTGGTGTATTTAATTGTGTTAAGAAATGTCTCAATTAATTAGAAATAGATTGGAATTTTTTTTCAAATACAACAACTTCTGAGTTTTTACAATGTTAGGTGTAAAAACCAGATTGAAATTTCGACTAAAAAAAAATTTAATTGTATACCTAACTTTTGGTATACAATTAAAAAGTTTTCATTTATATAATCCACGAAGAATCTTTGTGTTCAAAAACATTAAAATAAAATGTCATAGATGTAGTTATTAAAACAGTGAATTGGATTAGATCCCGTGAATTGAATCATAGACAATTTAGTGCAACCTATCGTTGAAATGGATGCTCAATATGGTTGTTTGGTATACGAGGTTAGGTTTGGTATTATAGCGAGGTAATATGGTAAAGTCGTGAAGCAGTTCTTCAAAGATTTTTTAATTTATTAAAATAAATCAACTTATATGAAATCTAAAAATAAAATTGTTCCGGGATTAACTAATAGGGATTGGAATAATCATTTAGCTTTCCTTGTCGATGTTACTGCATATTTAAATATTCTCAACTTACAATTACAAGGAACAAATAAAGATATCACAAACATTGACGATTTAATTTAGTCATTTACGATGAAACTTCGATTGTGGGAAACTCAACTTGTATTGAATAAGTTGTTACACTTTCCTCAAGTTTGAGACCACAGGTTGAATCGATAGAAAATACGAGGATATACACCCCTGTTGTATATTTAATTAAATATTTTACAAAAATTACGTTTCTTGTACATATACTTTTTTTAAATATAATTGCTTTAAAAAATAATATAACCAATAATAAAATATACGATCCTTTTATCGTGAATACTAATCAATTAGTTTTAGTATAAAACTTATTGACAACTTAGGTAGTAGTTGTACTACTTAATTACTTGTCATTTACAATTTTTATAAATTAAAGTATGTTGAATAACACTATATTTTTCAATTTTTTTTATTTTTGTACATAAATATGATGTAATATAAATTGTAATGCATTCATCATGAAATTCAATAGGACGTTAAGTAAGAATTCTATTTGAATTCATTTTTATAAACTAATATAAAATAATAAATTTGTATCATTCTTTTGGAAATCATAATATTTATTATTTTACATTTAATTGAATTTGTTCTGATATTTTATTATTGTTATTTAAATAATACAAAATAATATATATAATTGTTTTGGTTATACAACAATTATATATATTATATTAATATCTATATAAGTATATATATGAATATATATATATATATATATATTTATATTAATCAGAATTATTTATTAATATATTAGTATAGAATAATTATTTTTTACATAGTACGTTATAATATAGAATTTATTTAAAAAATTAAATCGATTAATTCTGTCAATCTTCCAAGGAATTCTTTTTAAATATTTTTTTTTCACAATGAAAAATTAATACTTATTGTTCAATTGTAATCTGTAACTTATATTTGAAAACTGTAATGGTATTTTATCTGTTAGTAAAACTTAATTGATTTCGACTAAAACTTAATGTTATCAACTTGGACATATAATTTTTTACATTAATTACAGCTTAGTTAAATACCACAATTAAATAAAGTTAACATGTGTCTTTAAGTAAAATCAATTTTATAAGTAGGTGCACAGTTAAATAAATAAATAAAATTTAAAAAATTAATTTAGGGATACAGTAAAATCATAAATTTAAGTTATATTTCCGAAATTTATTTATTATGCTACTGTATTAATGAATAACTTTAAAAATTGTATCTGTTATTAGTACGATATGACAAAATGCTTAGTGTATTCTTGTAACTATGATAAACTGTCTACAAGTTTGTCATCAAAACAACTCATGTTGCTATTTATAACGTTATCTCGTAACGATATATTTGCGTACTTATATTGACCCAATGATACATATTTAGTGTTTACAAACATTTCTGAAATAGCACACACATCATATGTTTATGTATATTTGACTTAAGCAAGGGAATTCTGTTTTGAAACTTTTGTACTATTCGACTAGACCGTTTTCCAACTTTTGGCATTTGTAAATAGTTAACAAGTTCGTCATCGTAAACATTTCTATTTTCACTCGAACTCAACGATAATTTCATTTAAACGTAGTAACCATGTATAAACCTAAACATTGATCGAAAAATAAAACGCTATTGACTTTTCATTTAATACAAAATCATTATGGGTATGCAAATCATAATAGTTTTGAAATTTATGATACGACTGTACAATAAATTTCTCTGACATTTATACTTTTCATTGTTGTGTCCTTGAAAATATACAATAGACTAATTAATCTATCCTACCACCATTGTTATGTTTTAACTTATAAGCGACTTTTATTTCGATTTTGGGGTATTCAAATCTGAAATCAGTTTATTTTTTAATCTTTCCCAACCCGGGTATAATTTCTTATTTGATTTGCTTTATAAAATATGACTATTCATACCTGTACAATGTAAATAATTATCATCTTTTAATTTAAAAATATATAAAATGAATGTTAATTAATATTAATGTAAAAAATATATATACATACAACTAAAGTTACTTATTTTCATTTCATTTTTTAAAAATATATGTAAGTATAAAATAAGCGTTTTATTAATTAAATATAATAAAATGTTTGTCTTTTTGTCAAAATCTTATTATATCTTAAATATTATTGATATTTTAAGCAAAGAGTTTTTGAAAAATTTCATGAATTTGATCAATTACAGTGATAAACCACTTCTAAAAGAAAAAAACTCATGTACTTGATTATTATCATTAGATTATTTTATAATAGGCTCATTATTTTGAATTGATGGAGAAATTTCATCTTGAATATTATTATCAAAATGTGTTATCGAAATATCGGTTTTCTCTCGTTTTATAGATATGACGACCGAAAAACCGAAAGTCTTTTAACACGAGGACTAATATTGCCTACCTCTGCATTGCGGCATGATAAAAAATAATAATAATAATTACACCACGGACGGGTTAAAAACACGAGAGTCGATATAATAGGTCATGCCACACGCGCAAACGGCTTTTGTCGATTTTCTCAAGTGGTTTTTCTCGGGTCATTTGGTATGTTAATATTATAAATGTACATACGATTATATAATAGTAGTGGCTAGATGTCGTATTTTATATACTTAAATATTAGTGTAATTGATGTATTTTTGTTAAAGCGCTAAAGAAATTTTACTATAAGATTGCATTAGGAACATGCCAATAATGCTACGTAAATCGTGGAAAACTAAATGAAAACAATATGTACTTAATTTTTTTTTTTAAGGCCACAATAAATTTTATTAAAAATAAGTCTAATAACGTTCGACACAATATCATATTGGTACAAATATAATTTTAGATACAATATATTTGTTTACTGAATATTGTATTACTATTAGTAGTGGCAATATCATAATCATAAAATATTGAAGAAAATGAGGTTTAAAAAAAATTGAAATAGAATTCAACTTATTAAACCAAAAATGTAAAATAAAAATCGATATTTAAAATCCAAATCAAAATCTGTAATTTTTAAAAACCGATGTTTAGAATTGGAAATGGAATCGGAAAAAATAAAATCGGTATTGAAATTCAAAATCAATACCTTTATACTTTTCGAATTAATTTTTAAGCTGTAAATAAAACCGATAATCTAAATAGAATTTAAAACCTAAAACTTTTAATTAGGTTATAATGGTACGCGTTACGTACAATTGAATCTTGATAATTCGAAGTTGGAAGAACTTATGAACAACTTCGAATTGTCGAATGTTTCAATTTCGTGAATGTGAAAAGAAATTCGAATTATTAAAAATGTAATTTATGTTCTGAATATTGTATGTATATAATGTGTAATAATAATTACTAATAATAAATAATAATAATATAATGTAATATTAAATGTATGAGTATATGTAAATGATTGTATAAATATAAAACAGTTTAATACACAGTATTGATTATACAATTAATATTTATTTTAAAAATCTATATCCATATTTTTTTTTCTGTATTAAACTTAATTTAGTTTGTCAATAATTTTTTCGAAAATTAATGAAGCTTCAAAAACCTCGGCACCGACCACGGGTTAGTGCAAAATATTACGTTATTTGTCCTACGATGAATTTGCATTCTTAAAAGTTACAAGTAATTCTATTTCCTCTTCAATGTTTTTATCGTCCAATGTATTGTCTAGGATCTTAAAATCAGAGATGGCTCCCCTACAACAACATATTCGTCCATATTCACGTAATGTCAGTGAAAAACGAATTTTTTTGGTGGGAGGAAGAATTTCATAGTATTGGTTCAACATCTGACACGTCAATTTTTGTTTTTAGAACTATCATGATTTATCACGATTTATAACGAAAATTCGGTGAAACAATTTAAATTGCCAAGAGTCAAATGGAAAAACGTTCAATTGTCGCGTGTTGGCGTCTGGCTCGTCCAAAATTTTACTTCAAATAACTGAATGTACCCGAATATATTGTTTTTATTTGAATTATCGCGAGATTTTCAAGGTACCTGCTACTTGCAGGTAATGCTAGCATTTATTTTGAATCAACGAAAGTTTCGAATTATCCAAATTTTGAATTATCGATAGTCGACTAAATATGTACTTACTCGCACTACCTTTGACGCAAAACAAATATATATATATATTTGAATATCAGTGTCATGCATACACTAAATATGGGAACGTCGTAACATTTGTTCGATTCTCGGTGAAAAATTGATTGGTGATAAATGGTTAGAACCATTCATATTTTGGGCTGTTAACTACCTCGTCTGTTTGTCGGCCGTACCGACCACGACGACCATACGTCATCGAGCTCTCGTCGAACGGGCCATAAGTGCGTTGCAAAAACATTATGTCATCAACAGTTTTTTTCCTCGCACTATCCTCAATTTTTTGCACTTTTTCTACAAATGTTTGTTTACGTGTATGTACCTATAATAAAATACATTAGACGTTTTCACTTGAAACTGTCATTTCCGTCGCCGGCAGTAATATATTTTTATATTATCGTATCGCATGCAAAAAACGAGCATAGAAGTAACACAAGTATAACGCGATGCATTTTGACGAGATTGATGAGATAACAAACTCGATGGCGTCTGTGTAAATATTTATATCAATTAATTTCCCGTGTTATATTCATCTCTGCGATCCTCGAACTCGCACCGAACATTGCAGAAACGTGTTTATATGTGAGGGAATAGTTCTCAATCAATGGCAAAAAAAATTTTAGAGATAAGTGGTGTGACAGCATCTAGTATACGAGGCTTTTGCTGTAAAATCTTTTTAGAAAAATGGCCATAATTTGGCCGTCATACGCAGAATGTTACGGAATAACCAAAACTTAGGATGATACCTTTCCAATTGTTCAAGTAATGTCCTTCACTGCTTCCCTTATTACGGATTTCTAATAATAAAAAAAAACAGGTTCGGCTCTCAAAATGAATATGACAGTTGATATCAATGGTTCCGTACTTAGTGAAATGTTTTTATATTCATACATAAATTGCTTTTCATGCGAACATATTATTTTCGTTCCTATTATTACGCTTATAGTTATATTTTATTAGAAAATAACTGGTTTTTTTTTGCTGTGCCCTATATTTATCGAGGAAGCTCGCGAGCATCCGATTCAACTCTTGTTTTTTACCGGTTATATAGTACAGTAGTATATTTTTAACATTTATATCGATGTATTTACATTGATTTTTATATCGACGTTTTTCGCGAACAAAATCGAATACAATTAATGTAATTAATTGTTTTCGAGTAATGAAAAAAAAAAAACTATAAATAACGAATAATTGTAATATTTATTCAACATTTGTATTGCATTGAGGGTTTTTCTTAATTTTTTTAATATTTATTTCACCAAACCATTTTGCAACCTGTCGAGTAGTTTTAATTAAATTTTATCTCAATAATTTCGATAGTTTTACATGAATATCGGATATCGAAAGCACCTTATATAAATCGATATCGTCCACCAAACACTAGCAGGTACACACAGTCATTAAAAATGTACGCCTTTTATTTTTTCTCTTTAATCTGTGAGACGGTACATAAACGATAAAATGATAGAAAAAACGTGCACGAATGTATAACTCGTCTCACGGGTCTATCCGAAAGGAAAAAAAAAATAAAAAAAAATCTCTACGAGTATACACTAATAAATCGGTCTAAAAAAATCTCGTTAATCCTTTTTCCCGCTAGCGAAATCGTCGTACACGCATACGTGTTTGCGTTTGCGTATGCACATATCCTATAGATTCCGCCGCTGCCGATATACGTTTTTAATGATGAGATTTTCGTCTCGAGTCTGTATTGCATACGTATCTACACACACACACGCATACACACGCATGGCCGTAAATTTAAATTTGTTGGCAATCGTAAATTACGCTGTCGCACCGGATTTATACCCGTTTATTTACTACACGGAGCCGGTGTGAAATTCGAGTTCTTCGATATCGAACTCGCGGCATCTCTTCGCGTACAGCAGTCGGAAACGCTATAGGGATACCTGTATTTCGAATTTAGTTTTGAGAAAAAGAAAAAAGAAACGGGAAAAAAAATACTGCAATTTATTGTATCTTCGTCCTGTCCAAGTACGGTTTAATTTACTTATTCATTACGAGTGCAATATGGATATCGCCTCCGCGTCCCTGATCACTCGTCGAATAAACTTCTACGTGGATATCCAATGGGTTCGACGAGCGTTTTATTTATTTTTCATAGACGTTTTCATGTGGCCATTATGTAGCGTACACGGATAAACAAAATTAATTCGCTTTCCGCCGGCCGCTCCCCGTGACAAAACATGACGAATATTCACTAAAATTCCTCAGTCTTTCTCTTGACTACAATATAAATATCATTATGTAACCCCGCTAGTGCGGATAGGATTCGCATTCGCAACAGCTAAATTTTTTCGTTCTAGTTTCCATAATTATCCTATAAGCATTATTTTACAACACGCTGGTTATTTTTTGTGTTCAGCCGTCATAAGCATGCGCTGGTCTTCTTGTCCGAGAACGCAGCGAACTTAACCAACTTTTATCAGCACTAAAGTATTCGAGGCCCTATTACATATACATTTTAGATTTTTTTCCGAAACAAATTTAACCTAAGATTAAAATATAAAAATACCTCAACTATTCTCAACACGATATTTTCATTAAAAAAAATACAAAAATGAAGTCGATGTAATTATTGACGTGTATTTGGGAGACAGAATTGGATATACCTATATTCCACCATAAGCTTTTTTAACGTTCAATTAGATATTTGATACAATTTTACATAACTAGATATATGGGGTGTTTTGTTATCTTATATTATAATCAGTAATTTAAGTTATTTCAAATATTATAAGATACATTTTATGAACTCCCTACATCAGTTAATTATTGAGGATAACCAGAAAAAAAATGACTTAGTTTTTATATTTTTTATTTGTGGTTGCATTGTTTTATTTAAAAATGTAAATAAATATTAATTAGCAATATTAAATATCTAAATTATGTAAAACTGAAAATAGAACCAAATATATAATGATAATATTATGATAAAATACAAATTATAACTTTTTCTGAAAAAATAAAAATAAAATTGTTACACTTTTCATAGTAAAATAATATTTTCGAATAACAAAATAGAAAAATATTACTTTTTCATAACTGAAAAAAAAAATTATAACTTTTCTTTGGTATGGTAACATATAGGTAAGAATACAATATAAATGTAATTAAAGGGTATCACTAAACTCGTTATCTCATTTTTATCCTTCTAAAACCCGAATCATAAATCAATTCCATGTGATTTTGGCGCATAAAATGATCACACTTGTAGCATGAACATTTGGTTTTTTATCTATAATTCTATGGCATTATTGTACATCTTCTAAATAATCGGTGTGCTGATGAAGATTGTTTTGATTTTTCTACTAAGATACTAGCATACCTAGCTGCTTCTAAAAGTATATTTCTACAGATATTTTTAGTGCTAGCTCTTTTTGTAATTTATGGTTTCAGGAGTTCTAGCTTATATTAGCTAGCAAACGCTACTATCTTGTAGTAACACATAGTCAATGATTTTAATATTGAATATTTTGGGTATATGGGTAAGTGTTTGTTTCTTGCGGTACGTTTCACTTCAATGTTTAGTATAACTCCCATTATTAAAAATACTGCAAAACGCCACTGTGTAATATTATTAGTAAATTTTATCTGACTCCCAATATTATTGAGTAATATAATTTCTTTCGGATTAATTTTTTTATATCTGTTTAACGCTGTATATTTTACTTTTAATGTCTTCGTTTCGCCACGGAAATTTAAGTGTAATACAATATTTTGTTGTTCGTCTTAATATTTTGTCTGCTATGTTTATAGTCAAATCTGTGAACATATTTAAAATTTGTCCTACTGAATAGAGTTTTATTTCTTGAACAAGTAATTTTGAGAGAAGATACGTATTATGATTTTTTTTAATTTCACTTGTTGTTAATTGGGTTTATATTTTCATTAGTTTCATTTATGATTTCAATATAAAAAATAATATGATATTGCTACTTTATATGATTTGTAATAACATTTTTAAAAAAAGTTCCTTCTAACGTTAATACCTTCTAGTAGGTTCATTATTATTTAATAATATTAAGTTATCGTTTTTTTTTTAATTTTTAATATTTTTCCTCTGTTATCGCTATCCTGTGAATTCCATAATGTGTTGAACTGTTAGAATCACCCACTGAGTTAAACGCAGGCGGTATTTGGTCTTAAACTGTGACAGCCATCACTTCGGAATCGGAGCGCATTTTGTTGCTATGAATAGATGTTAATACATATAGAGCATAGCACCTCCACCAACACGATGTGCAATTGTTCTATTTTTTAAAGTTTGTTTCTTGAGGTGCTATTATTTTTAGTGTATGATGTTTTATTAATATTTTTAATTCTTCTAATCATCCGTACGAAATCATCTAGGTTCCATTGAAAAATTTAAAATGTTTTTGTTATTGTTGGAGTTCTTACAACTTTTAAAAATATTATTAAATACTTTTTTTTTAAATTATAAGCGTATACTGGACTATATTTAAGGTGTGTTCTATATATTTAAATTCTTATTAATGTTTGATTTGAAATAGTGCATTATTTAATAGTCTCGTTAGTCAATTTTTTACGGAACTCGTGTTTTTTTTTTTATGAAAGGTCTACAAAGGGATGTAATTTCAATTAAACTATATGTTCAATTCCGTATTGATTACGTTTTTTGTTTATCAGACCCTTCAGGGTTTCGACCTTTCACGATACATCGGATTTAAATGTTATACCCGTCCACCATTAGAAAAACACCATCACGCCACTGGTTGTAACATTATTGGTAAACATTTTATCATTCAATGAATAAAATATAACCTATTTCAGTATTTTAACTGAAATAATCATAGACATATTTTAACAGTTCTATCTGTTCGAAGTTAGGTTTTAGTATCTTAAAAATATCTACTAGTTAATCATAACCAACTAAAATATAATGTATTTAAATCAATAGTTCGTAATATAGACATTTAAAATTAATTTATGATAAATTTAAATACGGAAATATTACAGTGACTAAAAATTTTGCAAGGGAGGCAGCTTCCTTACCTGCCTCTGTGCACATCCCTATGACTTCTATTTCGTAACAATTGATCATACTCAGACAATGTTTATTAAATTATAAGTTATTGCAATATCATAATGACTCTTCGTCAGATTATTATTTTAGTGTTTTTCAACGCGTTTCTATTTTCACCAAGTTAATATTCTGTAGGTATATACCTACAGAATATTATGATCTTGCTACGTACTTCAACATATTTAATGTGCTAAAGTTTAATATTTAAAGTATACCAAGAATTTATAATGCTCCATTTTTTTCGAAAACTATACGCAATGAACTAGAGGCTTAACCATTATATAAAAATGGTTAATATCTTCTCTGTTTGTTTTTAGATGCACTTAAAATTTTTTTTTGTATTTATATTAATACATTATCATTTGAATAAATAGACGTTTATGTACTAATAAATGTTAAAATATATATTTTTCAATTATGGGCTTATTTTTAAATAGTGAATACACAGCTAGTTTTATCAAAATAATGGGTATTAAATAATCTATTAAAATCGTATAACAGAGTATCGACTTTTACAAAAAATCGTCATTACAATAGTTGGGAACTTTATACCTATAACACTGGCACTATTTAATTCACATAATTTCTATATGGATACTAGTGCATGTATTTATCTTATGTAAAATTAGTTGAAACAAACTCTTATTAGCTATTACTTGTGAACAGTGTAAGGTGTATAGTACTATAAAACGTACGATTTCAATTGTCAGACAAGTTTTTATTACACGATAGTTGTGTTGAAACCATTCTAATACCACCGTTATAATAAATTCATTTATTATTTCTTCGATTTTTTTTTTTTTTTTTTTGACGTTGCTTATCATTTTTCTGCCATAATATATTCGATACAGCTCTTACGTGTGTGTCGACAATAGGCCAATAAAAGAAATAAGGTATTTACGTATTATTTGATTAAACGGAGGACCTTATTTTCAAATAAAATCACCAATGGCCAACGGGACGATATTCCAATGGAACCAATGAATAATGAAAGTGAAGAGCACATATATACACATATATTACGGAGATAACAATATTTCGTTTTGTTTTTTGTTTTTTACAGAAAACACGCAAGTATGCCAAAAATATTTTGACGTACGTTGAAGGAATTCGAAATTAGGTAGAAATAAATAAAATGTATATTCTGCTGGGGCGTATATATGGAAAATTTCCTACTTTCGAATATCTCCCAAGTATGTCTTGTAAGAATATATTATTTTTTAAGTCTGAAAACAAAAAAAAAATGTCATGTCTCTTTTAAACGTTTTGAGCAATTGTTATACTTAATCACGCAAATATAAATAACGGACACTATTTTAACAATAGCGTATATTCTTGTAAATATTCTAATAATGTCCTATATACGATGACGTAAAAAACAAGAGATGTACCATCTAAAACATGGACCACCATCAAATGTCACGTTCAATTTATATTTTTAACCCAGTAATATTCTATTATTTTTATTATTTACTATAATATGTATACGTGTATTGTTTGTACATTTGTTAAAAATAACAAAAAACATCAACTCATGTAATAATTTGTAATATAAAAATATAATTAAATTATATTTAAGCACTTTAAATTTAACATTCCTATAATAAGAGGAACAACGTATGAGTTACGAATCGTATTACCTACTCATAAAATAAAAACGAAATCTTTGATAACATAAAATCTTAAATGAATTAGCAACTATAGGTGACACAAAGTAAATAACTCACTGAATGAGTGTTTCCTAATTTTACTTCAGGGTTCTTGAGGGTGGAACTGAGATAAAATTTCGATTTAACACTGGTAATTTAAAGCATAGACCATACTCAAAAATGATTTTATTATATAATAAGTAAGTTCATATTTTTGGCATCCGTAATTCAAATGCATTATTTTGCGTTACTAGAAACGTGAGATAATTGTTAGACGTAAAAAATATTCAGTTACTGGTTCAGAAACTATATTGTATGTTACTGAAACTATAAAAGCGTTTTTTTTTTTTTTTTTTTGAAAAATGGTCTATCACATTTTCATCTATACAATATATTATATTTTGTATTTACATTCGTGTGTACTTACGCGTGTGACATGATGTATGTGTGTGTGTTTCAGTTGCACCGATCGTTTCGCTCCGGCTCGGCAATTCGATCGACCCGAACGGTATCAAAGAGGGAGACGATGTGTACTTCGATTGTCATGTGAAAGCCAACCCGCCGTCAACAAAACTTACTTGGTATCACAATGTAAGTACTCCTCGACACTATCTACGTATAAAATATATAAACGTCGTGCAATATACTACACATTGTATGTATTCGAATCTCTTCTATCTACTTGTTATATGTGTTATGCATCACACATAAACGTATTATTTGGGGCATTTGGCGGCGGTGTGGTGGAAATACGTGAAGACTACCAAAAAAAAAAAAACGGACCAGTTAGTTCGTGTAGCGTTTGAAATAAATCTTCGAACAGTGCGCATTCGAAACAATACTATATAACTATAATATATATATATTATGTACCTACACGTCGCGTGACTTTCGATTTATCGAAAACAAAGATCGTCTGTAATTTTGCACGGGAACAGATATAGATGTGTTATTCATTCGAATTGCTTAAAAGCTTTCGTAAGTACTACGTACGCATTCTACAGCCCTCGGGGAAAACTAATATCCGAGGACAATTTGAAAAAGCAAGGAAACCTTTATTTTTTATTTTTTTTAGTTTTCATTTATTTATTTATTTATTTTGACGGTCTCAATCCTATCAATTTTTTCACATTCTAATTTATTATTACACTGAGAAAAAAGCGGTTTTTAAATTTAAAATAATTAAAATTTTTACGTTTTTTTTTTTTAAACGTTATAATTAACCACATAGATTTGCAAACATCTAAAACGTTATACGTTCTTCATACCGTATTAAATCGAAATAATATGTTGTTTTATAAAGTAACCCGAAATACGTTCAAGTGTTTTTACACAAAATATTATTGTTACAACCTAACCTTATTGAATAAAAACAGAATGTACGCCTTTCAGATGAGTTCATAATAATTAGCAATTGTATAAGTATGGGTGAATACATTAAACATAATCTGACGTACGTATTATACGCACTATGTTGACTAGAATACAATACTGCGTATGAATTATTAACAATCGATCTGTTTGCTTTACATCAATAACATATCATATGTAAACCTGAAAATATAATACTTTTAATTTCATTAATATCCATTAAATTATACTGACTATGCATTTTTAATGGTTATATAATGAAACCACATTTTAACAATATAATTCTTAAATTAGATAAAATCGGCAAATAGTGTAAATAATATCATGTTATGAAACTATTAATTTAGATGATACTAGTATATGTGTAATATATAATAATATAACATTAATATATATATATGTTATGTGAACCATCGTCGGTCTAAAGGAATGTGCCGAACAAACCCTTTAGACCGGACGGTAGGACTGCTCGTGACGTATGAACACCAGCGGGGCAGTGCTGGTTAAGACACAGAGCATAAACGTCATTCAGAACCTTCACAGAGCATTAAACATTCAATTCAATAATTGTAATAGTTTTCTTTTACATTAAGTACAGTTTAAATAATTTTTAGTTGTCTCTTGCAGTGTATTATTTTATTCGTATTCGGATACCCAAGCGTATTCATAACAATTATATATATATATATACAATAACACACATATATAATATAATATATAATACAATATAATACACAAAAATGTTTTCGTCTTACAACATAAAAATTATTATTTATACGCGACAGGACATTTATAAATGAAATATATTACATGAATAGTCATAATATTAATCGTAATAATAACACGGATAAGTTTGAAATGTTTGAGTTATTTTTTTCGATTTTTTATAACACGATCGATCATACATTCAGGTTAGTGTAAAGAAACAAAAATAATAACAATAATAATAATAATATATTACTGTATAAAAAACATTAAAATATTAAAATATGTTTGCTTTAAGTTCATTCAGACTGTTAGCTAGATATTTGTTTTGATATTGTTCAACCGTATGTTATAATGTGAGTTGATCAATGTCATGAATTATTGTCACATTACGTAATCGTTTTCGAACGAACGCAGCGCCAGAGTTTACGCGAACTTTTCCGCGTTATGTGCGTCTAAAGGAAAATATTATAAAATAATTACACGTCGAATAATAATAATTGTTGGTGGAATAAACTCGGCGAAGTTCATGAGCTAACAACTAAATTATTCAGAAAATTAATATCGTCCTAATTCTATACTGCAGCGAGAGTAAAAAATAGCAATTAGCCTGTGAAAATCTAAAGCAAAACTTTTTTCCAAATGGATGAGTAAAGGGTGAAACTTTAATTATTGTGCAAAAATAAAAAATAATAATGATAATAAAAATCCTTAGGCATTTTTAAATTGAAAAAAATTACTAAAAAAATACTTTTGAAATAAATATTAATTTGACAGCAAATATTTTTTTTTTAAAAAAAACTCAACATTATTTATAATAAATTAGGTTTAAAATATGGAAAATATTCATAAAGTTCTCGCTCTCTCCATATTTACATAGCCGTTAAATGTTCAGATGACTTTATCACTTAATGAAACGCTTTACACTGGCTCTGTCGTCTTCCGTCTTTTTGGTTTTAATACCAACAGACCATTGAAATTACGTACGAGAATCTATACGCATTTTTACACTGACGATATTTTATTTGCTACTTTGAAACAGGTACGTATGTAAACTCATTGTACTGATACGATTACTTGATACTGTTACTGAATTATTCGATACTTGAAAATAAAACCTTGAAATAGGTACCATATATTCAGGGCCGGCCCAAGGTATTTTGACGCCCCGGGCAATTTTTTGAAAGGCGCCCTTAAACAAATTCTCTATAATAATTATGATTATAAAATCGTATAATCTATAAAAAAACTTAAATAACAGAATATTTTGTCATGGATAATTTAGTCATTTAGATACATTATTGTCAATTTGAATAAATGTTACACTCAAATTTATAAAATATTCGTATATTAAAAGCACCCCGGGCAACCGCCCGGTTCGCCCGTATCTTGGGCCGGCACTGCATATATTCATACCGTTGTTTACATGTTTAGAATATTTTCTTCGCGTTCTAAAATTATGCGAATTAATATAACTGTCACATAAACATGATTTAATTTAAATCAACGTTAAATATTAATTGCATATTATACGTCTAAATGTCTTAAACATATTGAAATTGTCATATATAATTTATAACTAGATTAAACTATAATTTTATAAGAGTAACATATATTTTGTTATACATAATACGAATCGTACTGTTTGAGAAATATCATAATAATAATAATAATAATAATAACGTAATAATAATTACGTGTGCGATGTGGGAATTATGAATACAAGGTATGGCAGAAATAACTCTCTAGTTTGATAAGGATGTAGTTTGGATGGAGATAAATTAATGGGATTTGCATCGATAGAAAGCTTTATCTGTGTCATTATTAGTAACATAATGTAACCGCACACACAGATCGTCGTTCACTCGGCATTCTGCGAGAAATATTTCCTGGACACATCGTCACTTTGCGTGCTGACATTGGGTGGCTGCCGCGTTCACCAGATTAGAGTCCATGCAATTTTTTTCTTTGAGGCTATCTCGATAGCGTGTATAGCGTCTAAAATGTGTACCAACATCGTCCCCGAATATTGGAAGCTCTGAAGGAGGTAAAAATCCAAGAAGTAGCTGTCGTCCAACCCGAAATTACCTGTATGGTCATAGACAACTATCGAGAAAGGCCTCAGCCAGTGTGTTGAAAACGAGGGCCACCACTTAAACGATGTAACTTTTAAAAATAATTTAAGTAAAATGACACTATGTGTACAATTTATAAAGAAAACATACTTTTTGATATTTTACTTGGTTTGGTATTTATAAGTTTCACAAATCAGGCAGATTTTTAGCCGCACTCTGTATTAAGAAAAATTTAAGAAAGTGCGAAGAAATAAAAAGAGTTCACTGTTTCCGCCCGGGATCGAACCGGGGACCTTGTGCGTGTGAAGCACACGTGATAACCACTACACTACGAAAACGAGATACGTGACTTTGTAATTTCAATATTATTTAAAAAGAAATAGAAAATTGTACAAACAATACGATATATGTCAAAACAAATTTTATTACAAATATACTCTTATATTCACGACTAATATTTAAGACACTAAATCCAATCAATAACCGCGAATTCAGCTATATTATATTAAACTGCAATATGATATTATAGGTACCTATATAATAATTATATCCGTCATACAACTGAGCAAGTACTTGCTCATACTATGTATGAAATCATTAATCATATTTGTAATCATTGGTTAACGCCAGAAAGAAAATAAGTGGCCACGAGCTGACTCAATCTGGCGAGCCCTAATTTTACAAATACATTTTCTTATATGTATGTATATTTACAAAAAAAAAAAATAGGAAAAGAACTTTAAATCAACTAAAAACATATTGAAATTTGTACTTGATATTATTATTTTTTAAATAAATATTTTTACATAAAAATTAAGTATGTTACAACAAAAATGTATTAAACAATAACATTTATTTACAATATTAAAATATATAATAATAATAATAATAAAGCAAATATACAAATAATAGTTTATGTAAAACATTTTACTTTGGATTTGCTTGAATCAAGCATAAATGTCCAAATATCATCGAATGAGAGTTGTTTACATATGTTATTTTTCAATAAACATAATTGTTAACGCATTCGACCTATCTTCAATCTTCACTGACCTTAGACAATTTTAAATAGGAACCAACTTTAAAAATGAGTGTTCTGCTTCATAATTAGTTAAAGGTATTGTCAGATATAATCACAATGCAATACCTATATGCATTTGAAAAAACATCAATAAGATTTCGTTCGTAACAGGAAACTGTTTTGAAATAATAATACAAATGAGATATTTCTATTTTTGAGTTTTCATCGAGATCGTTATTGTCAAAATTAATACAATTATTTAATGAATCAATGTCTGCTTCAATGTCAATTTTAAAGTTAACCAAAAATTTAAATTGTGAAAAAACAAATTATAAGCTTTTATTCTTTTGCCAAGTTCATGATTCAATTTATCGTTAATAACAAGGAATGTATCAACTTCAATTTTTTTTTCTTCATTTAAAATAATTTCATTTACACTTCGTTTTTGTTTTTTTTTCCAAAGTCTTCATAATTGTCCATAATTTTTGCTAAATTTTCATAGTCATTATGTTTAGTTCTTTCATGAAATGTAAGTTGTTGTAAAGAACGAATAAGGTGCCAACCAGACAGTGAACCGAACCAAGGATTTTGCCATTTTTTACTAACCACATTCTAATATAGTTTTCAAGATATACATAAAAACCGACTCACATTTAAGACATTTTTCAATAATGATTTTGCTTCTATTCTGACATCAGCTTTTTATTCAATATCATTGTTAATATTTTCCAAATAACTTAAAATATTATTGTAATTGATAAACAATGCTCTTACAGATTCAAAATGATAACACCACCTAGTTTCACCACCTCAAATTTTTAAGACTAAGTAGTTTATTATTATTATTATTATTTGCACAAATATGTTTTATTAAAATGATCCAATTTCGTGAAGAAGATGAAAAAAATACACAGTTATTATTATGTGGAAATATAGTAGTTTAACTATAACAATAATTATAATAAACACTAAAATATAATTGTTAATTATTCAATAATTTATACTACTTATAATATTATATATATATATTTTTTTTTTGAAATGTTATTTAATAAAATTCTTATTTAAATGTTTCGTATTGTAGATATCAATATAGTAAATATATTGTTATAAATACACATTATAAAAATATACTAAATAATTGTTTATACTTGCATAGTTGCATGTGTTTTTTATGTAATTGTTGTAGGGTACTCAACTGCACTACTACATTATTATTAACACTGTCTATTGCATTTCTTCAGATTATATTCTAGTATTTATATAATATAAACAAGGAAGTGCATAAACTAAATACTAAACTAAAGTTAAATTTATACTAACTTTTTAAATTGATCAATAAGCTTGTTGTATTTTAACTTATTTGTAATTAAAATGTTTCTAAACGAATTATTATCTAGTTAATTTTTTTCATAAAATTTAAATTATTAACGACAATTATAAAAATGCTTCTCACAGAAAAAAATTTAAATTGAAAAATAATGTATTAATTCATGAATTCTCTGCCGAAATTCATTTAAAATATTATAAAAATTAACTAAATTAACACTTCATTTATGATTTTGAACGACAAGGTCATTTTTTATGCACAAAATTAAAAATGTATACATTATGAATATAAAATAAATCTACTTTTGGATTAACTGAATTGAGTTAACTTTTAACAACTTATGTCATAAGTAAACCAACTTTTAATTTTTATTTATTTAAAAATAGTTTTTTACCTTTAACATTTTACCACTAACTTTGCCCATCTTTGATTATAGTATACTTATTTAAATGATACTCTGACAAAAATTATACAAAAAATTATGCGAAAATTCAATATCCACGGAAATCATATTACATTTACATCCAAAATACATAGAAAACTGTTTTAATAAACTAGGTTATTATAATATAGAAGTCTCGTATTTGTATCAATTTACCTGTTTAAAACAATTATAATGCTTATCCTGAATTATGGTCATAAACACGTAAATTGTATATATCCAAATTTGTAATTATTTATTCGATAACACTTTGGAGTAAAGAGATAAGATATAGCTAATAACATGTATGTATACTTTTATTGTCATTTATTACTCGTATTTTCGACGTCACTTTCTTTTGAATCAAATATCCGCAGCGCCCATCTATTTAAAAATGTTTTAAAATAAAAACGTTAAGCGGTAAAAATTTTTCTGTAAATTGTACGTTTCATATTGACGTGTTACATCATTGTAACAGTATCATATATATCTATATAAACTATGTTGCGAAAATATTTAATGCATTTTTGATCATTTAGAAATTATCTTGCATGCTAAATGTAAAATGGAACTGGACAACTTAGTTATATACTATCTTTGTAGAGCTACAGTGAATCTTACGATATATTTTAATATTTTTTTTTAAATAAAAGTATTTAAATCCGTTTTTCGTTTACAAATATTATACTAAATATATTTTGAAATATATATTCAAATAAAAATATATATTTAAATAAATAAATATGTGTGTGTGTGTGTGTGTGTGTCTTAAATATACAAAAAAGTATACAATGATTATTACGTTGATTAAAGAAAAATAAACTTTAAATGTTGTTTTATATGTGTGTTTATTACTACTGTTTTCGACAATTTGTGTCATCATCAGATTAATAAAAATAAAATACAACAACTGAGGAATAAATTAAAAGTAAAATTAATTAGAAAACAATTGCATCGAGAAATAAGATAGAAACTACATAGAGAATATTATGAATATTACAATAAAAAGACATGGAGTTAGAAAAAAGAAGAGAAAATTATATAATAAAAATATATCAAAAAACAAAGAAATTGTGTATATAATGAAAGTCAACTATGGTGTGATACTAATATTGTCTAATATATATTGATATAGAATATTATCTTTAAAATCTGTTTGTATATTTAAGATATTTTTAAATTTATTCTGTTTAATTTCTTTATAATTATGTAATTCTTCCAAAACAGAATTGATATAAATATTATGTTGTATATTTATAATTTCTAAGTCATTATCTATATTAAAAGTAATAAGATAATTATTATCTAAAACATGTTTTGCATGATTTTAAATTGGATTAGATTTTCAATCTTATTTCAGAGATGTGTTCTTTATATCTTGTATTAAAATTTCTATTCGTTTTAGCAACATAAAACTTATTACAACTACATTTAAGTTTGTTAATACCAGGGAAATTAAATGTATTATACATAATCGTGTATAATCGTATATAATTGTATATATTCAAATACGGATTTTAAATATATTTTTGTATTTTTATTATTGCCACAAAATAACATTTATAAAACAAACAAAAAATAAAATAAAATATACAATATAAATAGACAGTAGAAAGTAGTTGAAAAACTAATAATACGTATATTGATGAACGATTGTCCGATAGTTGTCCTCGTTTGATATACATAAATCAGTTATAGCTTATGTACAAGGGACGGTTTTGGTTTTACAATACATTTCATTTTTCATTAATGTGTATAACATTAATGTTACGATCAATAGTGGGTAGCCGAACGTTGTGACAATAAAAACTCATTATTGAAAACAATATATTAACAAAATGTTTTTTATACGGTTGTGTTCAAAGAAATGTATACTTTAAAGTTAGTGCAAAAATCGCTACGGGTATAAATTAGATTATTTTGAAATATCATTTGAGTCTAAATACATTGACTAATTATGTACGAAATATATACCTAATTATTATATACATAAATATATATATATATTTTTAAAGAATATAAAAGTAATTTATGAATTTTTCAAAATTTGAATTAAATCAATTATTTTTTTTGTTCAAATTAAACAGGATAATATTCTATAAGTATATCAATATAAATAGTTACCTACATTATTATTTCCATATAATTGTATTTATTGGTTTTTGAAAAAAGTATAATATTAGTATTATAACACATATAGTTTTG
This sequence comes from Schlechtendalia chinensis, assembly GCA_019022885.1. Lineage (NCBI taxonomy): Eukaryota > Metazoa > Arthropoda > Insecta > Hemiptera > Aphididae > Schlechtendalia > Schlechtendalia chinensis. Next base: position 52,103,099 of record CM032339.1, read on the forward strand.
AAATTTTAACTGTATTAACAATGGAGAACAACGAAAAACAACGAAAAACAATATCTTCATTGGATTCTGTATCGTCTTATTCCAATGTAAATTATGATCATGAACCAATTTAAACACACAATTTTTCAAATTTATTCAATTGATCCGTAATTAAAAGTTCTGTTAGCATAAAATTATAAAATTGTTTCGAAATTAATAAAACCACAAAAAATTACATAGGTCATTTTCAATAATTAAATATTTGATTTCTGTTTGTTTTGAGTTTGGCTATTTTTTCATTTGCTAAGCCTAATAATAGCGTAATCTCATCTAAAAAAAAAATTCTTAAACGATCTTGAATATATTATCATATATTAATAATTATATTACCATTGAAATGTGAATTACTAATGAATGCAGTTTCAATTAATTAATACCTAATAATACATTAACATTTTAACAGTCACAGCATTACCGTGATAGTATATCAGTTTTCCAATTTCGAACCAAAATTGGGGACCCACATTCTTCACATGCTACTCTCGTTGAGAATGGCTTTAATAGCTTAAACTCTAGGCGGCCTTTGTAATGTGCCGCATGAATACCAGCACAGGAAAGTACATACCGAACACAATTCATGTTTATAACCGTTTCAAATACTCGTATATTTGCCGCATTGATGAAGTGCCGACTACAATGCCAATGTGTAGCGCTAGTAAATCCTAACATGAACGGTAAATCATAGACGTGCGCAATGTTTGGGAAAAATCGAACAATTGTAATATTTTCAAACGTATTATTTACAAGTCTGCATTCAAGCTACAAATAGAGGCGTTCGGTGTCTTAAAATAATATTACGATCAGCGAACGATGTTGTTTCACATGTAATTATACATTATCTGTGTTTCACGACCATAATAGGCTTGATTTCATTTATTAACAATACGTATGTATTGTATTTGTTATTTGTAATTTGGGTACAAACGAACGTTGTCAATGATATATTTATCGTATTTTCAGGGTCTCACGCTGAACCTAAACTCATCGGCGAGAACTATGAAAAGCGACAACAACTTGGTTTTGCAAAGAGTAACCAGAAACGTGGCAGGCAAATACGCATGCCGAGCGACCAACTCCGAAGGAGAATCATTCAGCAACGAACTTAGTCTGCAAATTAAATGTAAGTATTCAAATAATAAAAACGAGCACAAGGGTTTTTTAACACAGACCGGGCAAATCTATTTAGAGCAAATACAGCATAAAACGTCTGAACCATTTATAATTATCATTTAGCTAATCGTAGCAAAATAATTAAACAAAGACACATAAATAGGTTGTATAGAATGATGACATGATGAAAGTTGTTTTGAAACATGTTTTGTATTTACAAAGGTATAATATCTTATAATTTATAAGATGTGATGCCTTCTTGAGCACAACTAGTTAAAAATTGCAAATTTTGAACATTTGTTCAAAACACTATCGTTTTGTTGTTTTCTTATATTTCATTTTATGTATTAGATATTTAAATTGTAGTCGCTTGGAATCGTTTGGATTACATTCATAATAATAAGGCCGATGACAATCACATGATTAAATATTATACGGTATAAACATGATTAAGTTATTGGTTTTAAATAACATAATATACATTTTCACTCATGTGTAAACATTTAAAAATACGCTAAAATATGATTTTTAAAAAGTTAATTAAAAACAAATTTAGTGCTATAATAATAATAAGTGTTCTGACAGTAAAAGTTGTCTAAATGGTGTAATAATTAAATACAAAATATATACAGAGTAACATCCTAACTTTGAGTCAGGCTAAATATCTCGGGAAATAAGAACAATTTTTGTTATAATTGTTTTGAAAAGTTTTTAATCTTAATATTTTTATCCCCAACGCTTCTTGGTCAAAACGATATCAATTTTTTTTTAAAAAAGAACCAATGATTTGAATTAAAAATTCTTCAAAATTATATTTTTACGAGAATACATACATTTGATTTGTAAAATCCCAAAAATATTTCCTGATTAATTAGAATTTAAATTTTAGACACATTAAAGTGAAGTGGTATTATATAGTATATACTGAAAATTAACCCTCTTGGCTACGTTATATCAGAAACGATTAAGCTCGGTAGTTAAAAGTCCATAAAGGTAGTTCTACAAACCGTTATTTAATATCTATCAAATATAAATTCATTATTGCAATAAATATATGCTTATTACCGTTTTCACTGAATTACGCAAAAAGTGATTCCTATGACCAAGTTTTTTAAAAATATATATTTGTAAACTGAATATAGTAAAATATAAAATTAAAAAAAAAATCTTCATTTATTTATATTAACTCTCCAAGATAGCGTAGGCAATAATATACATTGGCATTTTAAAATCAAACATTTAAATTTGTATAAAGTGTGAGTAAGATAATACTCGTAATTTTAAAACCCGTTTTTACACATTCCTTAAATGATTTAATAACGTATAAAAAAACACCGAAATAAAAATTGTTTAAAATCATAGTAGATATGAATGGCTTGTGTTAAAAAGAATTGCCCTATGTACGTATATGTAATATTAATTTTCTAAGCTATTTTCTAAAGAATAACCTTGGATACCTACAATATATAATGTAAAAAAAAATTCGTTATGTTTTTCGTCGATATACTCGTAAATGCGTTATCGCCGTGTATGTTACGCAATTTGATTATATTTGGATATTATTCACGATGAGATTTAATAGTTAATATTATTAGATCATTCAAATGATGTAATAGTATGATGCAATGAAATACCGTTACAAATCGTATACACATACTGATGAACTTAATAAAACACTAGTTTAATTTAGGGATAATTTTAACTGTATTATTTTTTTTTTTTTTTTATCGCGGCATAATATCTAAACACGAAAATCTAACGAACCAAACGTATTTGTCGTCGTTTTATACGTGTGTGTGTTTATCGAGAAAGCAGATCGTCCAGGACAGGTCTATGTTATTATATATCCGCTTGGCCCCGAAAATCGACCACGTGCGTTGCCGGAAACTGCCCGCCCGAACGAATCTTTATTATCACATGGAAACACCACTGCCGGCCAAAAACAAATTATTTTTTAACTCGTTCCACTTGAATTATTGTTTCCCCGACAAAATATATGTACGCACGCACCAAGCGAAATTGAACGCGTGTCCATTGCCACCACCAACCACCGCTGTCGTAGTAAAACAAACGTGCGCGAGTGTAGTTTATATTTATAATATTAGTATACAGTTTTAGTAGGACGCGAGGGGGATTTCACGACTTAACCCTTACCCCGTCGATGTAATTCTGCCGGTTCCGGTCACACCGACGTTCGGCGCGGCGGTCCCCCAACGACCGGGGCCATCGTGTTTCCTTTATTGTTTCGATAAATAAAAACATTTCCAAATAAAAAAACTCTAAAAAACTAAAAAAAAAAAACAAAAAAACACGGTTTCCTTGACAGGTCGCGGCAACGGAGGCGGCGGTGGTGGTGGTGGTGTTTGTATATATATATATGTTACACCGCCGCCGGATATACCTAAAACCCATCCGTTTTGTTTTAAAAACTACAGTCGGGAGACGGGCCGTGCGCAATAAAATATTTCTGTTATTGTTATCATGCTTGCGGTCGAACGAAAATAGATTATTGTACCGGGGTCGTAGATAAATATTTGTGTTATTAGCGCGATGGAATCATCACGGATACACGGCGGGTGCGGTAAGAGTTCGGGAGATATCACAAATTTTTTCAAAAGCTACTGAAAACGTACAACGTTCATTGTGCATCCATCTTGACATTTTAATACTCTTGCGCTTTATGAAAACATACACCGTCGCTATTATGTACACGTAGAATATACTCCAAAGTATACGTATATTATACCGAGTCAAGTTTGCGAATAACTGAAGTACGCGGTTATGGTAAAACAAAAAAAAAAACAATGAGCGGATTTTTTTTTTTTTTTTTTTGCTTTTCGCTTGTGAACGAAACCACGTATTATTCTCAGACAGTGTCGAAAGCAAACAATCGCGATCGCGTTGGCTGTGGCGGAGAACTTATACAATATATATATATATATTATACGTATTCGTGACAGTTTGAAGTTTTCAGAAATTATTCAAATCGAAAGTAACACCGTTTTTCGAACGAAAGTTTAACATAACAATTATTGGCAATACGAAACCGAGGAATGTATTATGTAGTCGCAGTCGTGTTTGGATAATATGCTAATATGCGTGCGTAAGATTAGCTCGGTGGCGGCGACTGCAATAGTGCGCACGTGTTTTAAACGTCTCTCGTGGTGAGAATTTCGCGCGAGATTATACGAGCAAGTTATATATGTGGCTTATAACTTCTAAAACTAGCTGTACCACTAGTTGTTTCACCACGGAGAAACATCGCGCACAGTATAAACACACGGGACGCATTATATTGTCAGGATTTACAGCCGCCATTACGGTTGTTCGTTCAGAAAAATGTCTCGTCAAAGTTTTGCAGTTGTCTCTGGAGTACCGAATAACACGGATTTAGAAACACTCATATCGATATAATAAGTGAATGGCTTGGGGCCGGAGAGAAGCATCTTTCTAAAACCAAAACGTATTTTATACGAACGACAGAAATCAAAGTTTTTTTTTTTTGGAAAGGGAGAAGGGTAGTTTTTTTTACCCTCTGTATATTTTTACGAGGAAAACTCGTAAAACAGTTACGGCACTTAAAATGTATTTTTCGCAACAAAATAATATTATATATCTGTTAAATGCATTAAAATTTGGCACGAGAATATATAATGCTTATATAGTCGACTTAGAAAACATTATTTTCGATTTTATGCTAATAACGTTTTGACTTTTCAATATAGTTTATACGATCGGATTTCTAGGCGGTCGCGATCAACCCTAACTTTGCAAAGACGTTTTTCCGTTTAAGGTTTTCTCGGTCGTCGTTTTGCACGGGACCGAATCACACACACGGCACGTCGTTTCATTTCGTTTTGGTGCGACAAATTTTACCCGTGGGAAATCGAAAGAGTATGAACAGCGCAAACATAATATATATGTACACACAGACACACAGACACACAGACACACAGACACACATACACACACACACACACACACGCACACACACCACACACACACACAGACACACACAGACACACACACACACACACACACACACACACACACACACACACACACACACACACACACACACACACACACACACACACACACACACACACACACACACACACACACACACACACACAGATATATATGTATTATACATACACTAAACAAACGGGTTTTTAGTGACCGCGAGAACACAATATCCGCGGTCGTCGGAAAATACCACACTGATGCGTACACGTGCGCTCGGCGTTTTCCAATAACACATCATCACGTCGCGTTACACGTTTCGTGTGTAAACCTATTGCACTGTGTGTGCGAAACAACGAATCTAACCCCGTGCGATTCGATCGGACCGAGCGGTGTCCGTCCGGTCGTCCATCAATTAAGAACGGACGTTTCTATGGACGGCGTCCGCCACGTCGGTGCGCAAACTGAAAGGATTTACCTTCGGCGATGATGGCCGCGGCTTGTGCGTATATACGTATATATATATATATATATATACTTACACATCCATGTGTTATAACGAAAGACGCGCGTGAAATGCGCCGTCTTCGTCGCAACCATGTCGTTTTCTCCGCCGCCAACGCGCGGTAAAAGTTTTGTTATTCATGAATTTCGCGCGCGGAGCGAAGAATCGCGTTGTTACACACATGTATGACCGTATAACAGCATCTGATATGAAAAGAAAAGAAAATAATCATTTACGTACGAGATGGTGTGTGTGTCTATTTGTGTACGTGTGTGTGTGTGTGTGTGTGTGTGTATAACATGGAGAAAAGCATATTACTGGAGAAAAGGGTCGAATGTTTAAAATAAAAATAAAAAAACGCGTATTACAGTATATAACAGCGACGACCAACAACCCGTCCGAATGAAACAATCTTCCCTTTCGTATCGTCGTATGAATAACGTTGAAGTATAAACTATATATTATTACTGTAGGGCTGTACTGTGTGCGGTGTAATATTCTTCTGAAGTGATATTTATGCGGAGATAATCAAATTATTCTATTACGACGATAAAATCTTAAAAACCAAAGCGTAAGTAGCTTTATATAACATAGAGAAAAAAAATCTTCAAAAAACCAAAACAAATGAAATGTATGTATACATTTTTTTACTTAAATAAAAATATAGTCATTTTGTAATAAAAAAAAAAGTTGAAAACGAAAAACTAAATTATTGTCCTAAATCAGGTAAAATATAAAAATAAAATGCTTGTAGTACTTTCTGAAAACGAAGTCATGTAATGACGTTTCGAAAATTGTAACATTTAATAAATACAAATTATATACGAGCATGGTTATAATAAGTTTAACTGGGGGACGATAATATTTTAACAAATTTCAAAATACATAATTTAAAACTGTGGAAAAATTTCGCACATATATTCATATATGTTAAATATTTTTTTAATAACTAAGTTTTAATAATAATAAAAACAATATAATAATAAGTACCAAGAGAGTGAGTTTTGCTCATTTGCCGTAAAAATAATTTTAGCAAGCTTGTGAAATTGACGTTTAATGACATTATTTCTATGGTTGTAATAGTCACATAAAGTTTTTTAAAACTTAAATGAATTTATTTAAGTAAACGCCTACTTTCATCTAACTGATTTGTCTCAAATTCTAGACCTAGTTAAATTGCTCTTTCATCCTCAAGATAATTTTTAATGTATTCATTTTTATCAAAATCAATCGTGTTGTATACATTTATTGTTCTCTTATAATAGTAATTAATAATATTAATTGTGTGTATATTAGATTCTGAGTCAAGTAAAGAATTTTTTTGGTCGTACAATAATGTGTTTTTTTTATTTTCTTTGTGAACAGATTTTCGTGTAGAAAGTTAGTTGTTATTTATTATTTAACACGTGTTTTTATTTTTCCAGTAGTTTTTTTGAGCGTAACGAAAAAACTCGACAGTTGCAAAAAAAAAAAACAAGTAAAATGTTCGATATTTTGGTTTTGAATATTGACAGTTTTTTATTTTTAATAGCTCAAAAATTAATACAAGCTCATACATATTTAATATTTCGATAATATTTATCATATTCATTACTATAATAAACTACTTAGCGTCGCCCAGATCCGTTTTTTGAATACAATAACTTTTCGATATTTTTAAGTTTATAATGATAATAAAACTCTGAGATCTCTGTCTAAGCGTCCAACTTAAACCGATACACACAGCAAAAAAATTCTTTTATGTACAATTAGTGTTCATTGTATAGTTCATTAATATTTATTTATATTGTGGTATGATCAGGCTATACCATAAACTAAAAACATTTGAAACTGCGGCTTTCGGAGTAATACAGTTTTACAGTGTTGCATAATGACATTTATCATATCATTAGTGTTTATTGGTTTTAATTTTATTTTATTGCCACGTTTCACTTTAATGTACACACGCACCCGTCGCTTTATGACCGGAATAAAAGAAATATACTTAATTGTGTGTATTGTTCACGACTTTGGTGGTACTTATCCCATCCGTTTCACTATATAAAAATAATAATAATAATGTATATATATATCATTATTATTATCTGAAATCATTTGTTTTCATTATAGCAGGATTTTTTTTAAGATATTGTCAACAATTAGTAAACAAGGCGGTTGAAAGTTGTGTACTTTACGTAATATATTACACTGGACATCTCGTAATAACTGAATAATGAATATATTTATATGTGTATCATATATATATATATATATATATATTTTTTTTTAATGTGGATTTCAAATATTCACTAAAATATGATAATATCGTTATGAATTTGAAACATAATAATATTGTAATTAATATTTAACAAGCATAACTGTTCAACAACTACCCAATAGTCAAAAAAACAGAAGTATGACATGCTGTGCATTATCTGTAGATAACCGATCATTTAATAATTTATAATTATTATTATTGAAATAAGTCTCGAAAGTATATATAATTTCAGTCATGTATTAACATAAATATTCTATAGTTAAATACACGAAGATGGATTAATAATAAAATAAACAGAAAGAAAAAAAAATGAATATAAATCTAATGGTATTTTTAATTATGTTCTGTTGATTAGCGACGAGTATGAATTTGACATTAGTGACTAGTGAAAATTGAGTTTACGTAGTGGTGAAACATTTCAGATAGCACATTTGGAATTTTGGTACTTCATTTGATAGAACCGATTATTATAGAGCATCGTTTTCCATCATATGATCGATTACACGAAAAGTAATATGATATATGGGTTATAGGTATTTTTTTTCTGTCGAAGTGCAATGACAACTGTTTCTTTTTTATGATTATTATTATTATTATTTTTTTTTTATCAAAAAATAACTTTCTGTATGAAATTGCAGTATTTGACAAAAATCGTTATACTTCGAAATATAATGTTATGATCAAACAATGGTTCTATTGCTAGTTTTTAATATTCTGTGTAGGTATATTTACTTTACAGTGTACTCATAAGTGTGAAACGTAGCTAATATATTATTTTAATATTCTAAATTAAGTTTTTGGATATTTTATTACCTTCGATTTTCTTTTATTACCGAAAATGATTATAATTGTCTTATATTTAAAATGTATATTACTATTGTAAAATAATGAATATGCTACGATATTTTTTTTTAATTATCATGTAAAACATTTTAATTTATTGGATTATGTTTATAAATAATTGTATAATTTTGCTATTTTCTGCGAAATTGTTGTGCGAGTTAAAATTGCTCATCATATTATACTTTAACGAGTTTCTCAACCCTAAAAATAACGAATACCTATCTCGATATTTTCAAAGTATTTAAGATATTTGTTATTTCAAATATAATAATATATATATATATGTATATATTTGTCTTATATTTTCACTTATTTATTTATATATTATTGCGTCATAATTGAATTTTTGAAAAAATGTACGTAATATTCCAGTGAATTTATTTTCGACAAACCAAAATAAACGTTTATCCTCGATTATAACGTGGGTTGTTGTAAATTATTATTATTATTAATTTATTTTCTTATAATTTCATGTTTAATACATTAATCTTGTCTCTAAGTTAAAATCAGTTTTAAATGTAGTTTACATGATAAAGTGATTCAATATACTATTTTTGCATCAAAGCAATGATTTTTCAGAAATCGATTGACATAAATTCAAAGCATAATAATAATAACGAAAATTATATACGTCATATAAAAGTCCGAGTTTTAATTATATTGTTTTAGTTCATCCAATACAGTGCGTAGAAAAAAACCACTACAACCCAATAATTCAATTTAAATTCGTATATATATAGATATATATACGAGTATATTATTATTTTTTTTTTTTTTTGTACGAGTATACAACAGAGATGTAATAATTTTTTATCGATATAAGCAATTAATAAACGATACCAAGTACGTGGGTTAAACGTAATAATACATGTGATTTGCAAAATCTACAGTAAAATTATCAAATGTTCTCTAAAATTTACAAACGCAAATTACAGAATGCTTTTCGAGTCTCTATCGGTGCAAGTTCTATCCTTTAGAATGTTTAGCCGAGCATACGCAATCGTGTACAATCTGAGTTAGGTATACGATTGCTTATGTTTTTTAACTACGAATTTTGTGCAACCTTGACGTAATTATTAGTACTTAACTTTACATATTATTTTTAGATAGTATATTGTATTTCGAATAGTCAAATACTTTGCGTAATTTGTACTCGTATAAAATTGAAAATTGAAATAACTTTTTTTTAAGCCAGACGTATAAGTAGTTATTTTTAATCGCAAATAACGTAATACAAAATAAAATTGTTTGATTTATTTAGTAGTTCATTTTTATTTTAACAAACATCCAGTTTTTCCCCAATCCTCTAAAAGAAAAAAAGGGTTATTCCGAAAACAATTCACACGATTAATATATAATCCAGTTAATAATGTTAGAGATAGAGATTTCGTGCCATCCGTCTAAAACCGTGTGGTCTCGCGGGCGCAACGTGTTCGGCAGGAAAAACACGAATGTTCGTTTTGTTCTCAGCGGTGGAGCACATACGCGTCACGTACAAAACGAAATTCGATTGTATTTCGTTGATCGTTTGTTTGGTGATGTTGCAGACGCTCCGAGCTGCAAGACGGACCGTGTGCTGGTGATCGGCGCGTCTCGGGGCGAAAGCATGAACGTGCTGTGCGAAGTGGACGCCGACCCGCCGGCCAAAGGGTTCCGGTGGAAGTTCAACGATTCCGGAGAAACGATCGACATAGCACCGGAACGGTTCATATCGAATGGCACGGTCAGCGTACTCAGGTACACTCCCGTGACCGACTTGGACTACGGAACGCTGTTGTGCTGGGCAAGAAACGGGGTTGGCCACCAGTCCGTGCCGTGTTTGTTCCAAATGGTAGCAGCCGGTAAGCGATAAGCAACTGGTAGTGTTTAAGTTGTCTGACAATGTTTTCAGATATATCCATGTGTGTAGTTTTGGGCTGACGTTTCGGACTCATTTCAGAGTCCATCCTCAGAGCGTAGTTACTGGTCGAGTGTTGTAACTATACTATACACTACGCTCTGAGGATGGACTCTGAAATGAGTCCGAAACATCAGCCCAAAACTACACACATAGATATATCTGAAAACATTGTCAGACAATTAAAAATCCATGAAAGTTTCAACACATTCATAGTGTTTAAGTTTTTTATTTTACGTCGTATTTCGTTCAATTTTTCCCGTTTATGATTTGTATATAGTAGTCATTAGACCGTCAAATACGGTTAGAGTTTTCGCATTGAAAATCACGCGAAAAATTGTTTTCATTCATACTCAATGTCGCGGTTTCTTAATTAAAAGAAAATTGAAAAAAGTAAAATATTAATGATAAAAGTTTGCAGCCGGTACAAAACAAAACGAACCGATTAAGAACTCCGACAAATTATGAAATCAAACAAAGCGCTTTTATTTACTTACGTGTTATTATATTACTCGTATTTTCACTATTCAATAGAATCAAATTTTCCCGCAATTAATCGTTCACCGAATACGGTTTACGGGAACTCGTTCTCGACCGTAACAATAGAATGCAATTTCAATTTCGTAATCGCATTGTTCGTCAATTGGTTGCAGGTAAACCACAATCGGTGCACAACTGTATGGTCCGGAACGACACGGACGGCGCTGTGGACATAGAGTGCGAACCCGGTTACGACGGCGGACTGTCGCAGGTGTTTGTGCTGGAGGTGTTTTCTGAAAACCTGGATAGCCAAGAGGACGGAGAGACGTTGTACCGGAACATGACCAATGCGACGGTTCCGCGTTTTTCACTGGGCAAAGTCGCGTCCGGCGTATTGTACACGGCCCGAATGTACGCGGCCAACTCCATGGGCAAAGCTATCCCCGTCACCTTGCCCAGATTTTCATTTCCCAGCTCTGAAAACCAAATGGGTGAGTCCAATTATATGGATGTATGGATAATAACAGTGCGGATAACATTGTTTTGGGGGAGGGGTTGTTGAAAGAATAACGCAAATTATTATAGTTTGGGTTAATTTTTTTCTATGATATTTGAATTTCAAGCCGGAAATATAGCTCTTAATTGTACACCTCATACAATTCGAGTGAAGGAATATTTACTCTACAAGCGCACGACATTACTTTTAAGTTAATTAACGAATTTCATCTGGCGATTATTGCATGTTCTTGTGAACTTTTTATATCTGACGTTAAAAGTGACAAAGTTTTTCTATGAATCATATTTTTATTTGATCGAATCAATTTCGTATACAGAAAATAAGATTACACAAATAAGTTATATCTGATATACAGTTATTTTTATTTTTTGTAAAAGTAATTGAAGTAAATGCCAAAAAGTGATTTTGCAACTCTAGGTGCCTTTTGCCTATAGATAATGTTAATATTAATCAGTATCTGATTCCGTAAATACCAAAATAGTTACATGTTCGAGTATGTGATATTTTATTCCGAGTTCCTATTCAAATTATATAAACATATAAAAATTATTTTCATTCACATATCAAATCTGAACCGTAAAATGCATTAATATTTGTTACTACCCAATATAATTTTATACTTATTTGATATTTGTTTCATACGACTTATGTGATATATTATAATGAAATAATAATAACGAACCCTAATTACACGAAATTAATGTATCAGTCGATATCGCGCGTTCATTACGTCGTACATATGTTTTATATATATTTCCGCGATAAAAAAATAAAAGCGGTTTTAAACTATTTCTCGACGACCAAACCGTTATAATAATACGCACATGAAAAAATACACTATGTGAACGTTTTGAAATGCGCAAACTATAGATTGTATATTTTTATTTGTTTATATATATATATATATATATATGTATATTCCAGCATTCAGTCGGTCTTGTTATCGTTGACCGTGAAATATGCCTACGTATGAACGATGATAGAATAATTTAATCAAATTTTATACCGAGATCGACATTATATTATATTGTTTCAAAAATAACACATCAATAAAACGCACCATCGTTGTTCTTGGGTTTATTGTTTAATTATTGTTTTTTTAACGACTCAATTAACCTAATTTTTATGGTTCAAAACGTCGTCGTTGGTGCGTTGTATGCAAACGCACGTGAGATAGTTGCTGGCTAAAATATATTTCCTAACGCGTGGTGGTCGTTACGTTTTTATTTTCTTGCGATTTTTATTCACGCAGCACCCGCGTTTATGACCCGACCCGATTCTGTCGAAAATAATACATACCAGTGATAAATTATTGCCGAGCGTTGCAGCGTGCCGAAACATATTATGTATAAGTTTAATTTCGTCAAGTTTGGTAATACGTTAATAAGAGGCAGCAATTTATTACGTCAAGATCAATTACGCTAAATGAATTTTCTTTGTTTCAATTGTGTATATATATATCTATGTAAATCGTACGTTTTTAGGATCTCACTTTTCTAAATCATTCATAATTTACGCTGTTTTTCTACTACTTATGTTAATTCGTTGTCGCCGTTAAAAGCTTTGTCATTTATTTTCTCGTCGGATGCGCATGCCTTACATAGTCGGTTCGCTTCCATTTAATATTCTATAATATCATTATTTCAATTTAATATTTAATCATACGATCTTTTCTACGATACGTTATCCCGAGGAAAATGAAATATAATTATTAATACCAACTGTATATCTTAATCGACTTGTGTGTGTGTGTGTGTGTGTGTGTGTGTGTGTAAATAATAAATTATTATTTAAATACGCACAGTAACTATAAGGCGATTACTATGATATCAGTTATTATTCATCAGTGGTGATTGCTCCGGAATTAAATTAATATTAACATCTTCTTCTTCCATTTCATATTCACCGCTTATAATCTTAAGAATTTTTAAAAGTGTTTTGAATTTCTTATTCTCCTTTAGTACCAAATCCATTTTAGTTTTTCCCAATTCTGCTACTCTCCCGTTACATTTATACAGTTTATCTTTCACATTTAAAATAATTTTTAAGCCCTCATCAAGAGATAGTATACTTTTTTCTAGGTTAGTAATAGATTCTGTGTGAAAACAAAAATTACTTTTTAAATAAGCTAAATCATTTTGTAAATGTTTGTCTTCAAACAATTCTTTTGATTTTTTAATTGATTCTGCTTCATCGCCAAAATGTGATATTACAGATTTTATTGAATCAAAATTATCTGAATAGTATTCTACTGCATTTAACCATGTACCCAATCTAGTGATAATTGTTTTGGGTGGTAAGGGTAAATCAGGGAATAATTTAATTCACGTAGTTTGATATTTCAGCTGGGAGCTTTTAAAAATACTTTTTTAACCGTCACTATTAATTTATCAACAGCAGAATATTCAATTCGTAAACATTCGCAAATTCTATGAAACCAAAACATATCGACGTTTGTGAAATAAATACCATTTAAAATTAACAATATTATAAAATTTTTAAATTTAAGTTCAAAATTAACAAAATTAACAACATTCACAAAAATCTATGAATATGCAATTATATGCATTATGTTCAAAATATGCAAAAATATGCAAAAAAACATGGTTCTATTTAAACAAGAATAAGCCAAATCATGGACAAATCTGACAACCAATCAATTTGGACTTAAGGAAAAACATGCAAATGCATATAAATCCTAGCCCTACTCATCACTCATCAAAGTGAGTGAGATGTCGAATCACGTTTGATTTACACTTTAATTCCTATAGCTCAGGTGACGTTAGATATAATATAGTCTATATATAGTTTAATATAAAATACAAACCGATTATCAACACCATAATCTAATAAATAATGACATTATATATTGCATAAAACATATTTCATTTTTTTTAAATTAATTATTACCTATTACTATGATAAAATTTTAGTTTAAAATTTAAATTACTTATTTGGTTATATTAAAATATTTTACTACACAAGTATAATTTCTTTCATTTCACAGGGAATTTTCTCACAGTTATTATTCTATTTTCTACGTATATTTTGTGATCAATGTATAATGTTACAGTCACTCTATTATCAAAAAATATATTAATTTGCTTATCATTTACATTAATATTAAATTGCTGAATTCAAGAAAGCGATTTTTAATGAAAATAGGTATTTTGAGAAGAAACTAAAGATTATAAATCATTTTTCAAATATTTTATAAACATGGCTTAAAATTGGCCACGTACAAACATATATAATAAATTTAAATAATCAATCGTGTTCTGAATTGATTTATAAGGCTACACGAATATTTATTTAACATTTTTACAAAAAATTGTTAATCGAAAAAATACATCATTATAACACAAGTTTTGTTATATTGAAAAACGTTCTTTGCTTTACTCAGAATTTAAAACACAACCATAACTATATACTAAAAAATTATTTAAAATCACTAAAGTTTATCAATTATTTATTTAAAAGTAGTTAAACATCCCTTTTTGATATTTTGATATTATGAGCTCAATAATTAACACTTTTTCACATGAAAATTAAAATTATCAAATTTGAAAAAAATATATGCATGGTTTTGAGATTTTTATACTTTAAAGTCTTAGAAAAAACATTATATAATAAAATTATAAATAAAAATGTTAAAATATTTGCAATAAATAAATTGTATGTAACTACAAAACAACGAAAAAAAACTTAAAATTGTATACTTTTATACACAACAATCAACAATTTATATAAATAACTATGGTATCAATAAGAGCTACAAAAAGTAAACCGTCAAGTTTTATTTTCAATTATATTAAAAATAATTTCAGAGAGTTTTTTCAACAATGTAAAACAAATATAAATTCTAACCAATAAAAAAAATGTTGTATATTCCAAAAAAATAATCTGAGAATATAAAATTACGAATTCTAGGTTTTTTTTTTAAATTCATAAAAAAAACATGCTATTTAAAATATGAATTGTCTGAATTATTAACTAACAAACTTTAAACTTCGATGTGTTTAAAAATATATCTCTTCCAGCCAAAATATAAAAACAAATAAACGTCCAATTGGTAAACCAACACTATACCACACTGACGTGTCCTTCCGTATATATATATATATTTATATACGGTTTGATCGTAATAATAGTTTCTACTGACACGTTAAATAATTCAAGGTTTGCCAGAGTTCCGTAGAGGCTAGCGTAATTAAAACGTCAGCTTACATCGGGCAGTATAGTATATATATATATATATAACAGTGTCGGACGAAATGACATTGAAAGGTGTTACGCGAAACCCTTTTCTGGTAGAAATTGTGAGAATTTTCTGTGCGTCTCCGAGCAAAGTAACCAGAGGCATAATTGAAACTTTCAAGATGCTGTGCCGACACAAAGAAGTCCTGTTCTTATATTATTTCTACCACCACTACTACCGCAACTTCCATCGCCTCTAATATGAGACTTTCGTTGTGCCCTGAACACCATATTTACCTCGTTATGATTTTCTGTACACTGTGGTATGACGGTGCAGGTAACGAGAAGAAACTATATTATATAATATTATATATGTGAGCTCGGCGGGGGAGAAAAAAAAAGAGAAATAAAAAATAAAACGAATAACTGAAAAGAAAGCTACGGAAATGATGATGCAGGGTTATATATGATATAACGTACTAATCTTTCAACGCCAGAACTTTTCAAAACCAATATGTTCATTTAAGTTTAAAAAATACGCCGCGTTGGAGCATGACGTTATGATTTTTAATCTAAATCGAGAACTTTAGTAGTGTGTATTTTATTATTGTTTGACAGGTGTGTGGAGTGCCGTATATATATTTATATTTTTGTCAAATGCGTTCTATATTGATATTAAATTATGTTTATATTCGTTATACACTTAAACGTCATATCATTTTTGTAGGTTAACATATTTTCGAGTACATTTTAATTTGATTCAAGCTCGGTTTCTTTACGTTTTTAAATGTGAAAACGAAAGCATAACGCGAAAATCTTTTTTTCGATACGTAGTTACCAACCTTAACATATAAATCCAATTTAAGTAAAAAAATCAGTTTTAATATTTATAAAGACACTTTTTATAAAAATTTATTTCTAAATGGTTTGGGATTAACATGTATATCAAAAACACCCAAATAAGTAATATTAACATTTAAATATGTGCTTATAATTATTTTTCTTAGGCAGATATCGGCAACCTCGCGGGCTGAGATAAAACGATGTGAACGTTTAATTATTAACTTTCCCGTGTATAGTTTTTTTTTTAATATGAGTTGAACCGCTTCGAGTGCGTTTGCCAACGCTTCTCTTAAAGTGTTTGTAAAAATTAAGTTTCCGTCGAAATCATTGTGTGTTTGTATTTGTGTGTGTATTTGTGTTTGTGTCTGTGTTTGCTCCTCCGATGCGACTTGCGAGAACGTTTAATAAAATATTTATAACGCGCGCGCGGTGCATATTAAACGAAAAACTACACACAATTCTCTTATTCGGCGCCAACACGCGGGAACTTTTGCCAAGCTTATTATTCATAATTAAATTCAATCTTGTTGAGTTTCCCAGCGAATCGGTGGCGATGGGGTCGTAAAATTCGACTTCACCTGTGCTACAATGCGCGTACACGCATACCGCCCCCCGCACAACAGTCTAAGACTACGTCTTTAATTGCAAACTAATGTCACAAATAACGGTGATGGGACACGTACCTTGTCAAGTACGAGAACCCCACGAGTTCCTCGACGTGTTCAAAGTAAACTTTAATTAGCTATAAAATATGATTGGTTGAAACATTATACGACCGACGCGAAAACCCTCACCGAAACCTGCAGAAATATATCATTTAGGCATCGTCCTCACACACAAACAGCATTTACGTCATGTTTTACGTTGATGATTGAACAGTATAATATTATTATTATATCGGCGCGTTTCTTCACGCGGATATATTACTTATAATTAATAATGGTGAATTTTACATATTTTTTTTTAAATTTCAAATTGTATCATTTTTAACCAGAAAATTATCATAAATTTAAATACAAGTGTTTCAATAATTTTTCTCCTCGAAGAAAATATTACCAATGGACATTTTTCCCAATATAAGATTATAATTTTAACAATATATATATTTACGATACGGGCAAAAGCATAAATCAGGCAAGCCTCAGGAGTGCCCAAGGCACTTTCGCCAAATCGTATTATTTTAGTTTCGCCCGGAAAAACCTAAATGTGATAGACATCATTTAAGAAAATATGTAGTTCACAAAGATTTTAATTTCTATAGTAAAATATATTACCATAAAATAAAATATCAAGGCCAATGCTAATTTAGTAAAATATTGTTATGAACAACTCATAATTATTCTGGTTTACCCGGGCAAAAACTGATATTATACGATTTGCTTAAAAAGTACCTTTTAGCACCGAAAGACTTTCCAAAGCGTTTTGCCCGTGACATTATCGTTATTTATAGTGTAACCATCGGTTTAACAAAAAAAAATTCATTAAAAAAATATTATCGGTCATACTCGATTTAACAATATTGATAATAATCTCACATTATAACATTTTAAGATACATAGTTACAGTATTATCGACGATAATACACATTAAACATTTAAATATTTTGAAACTCGAACTGACCAAATTATTGTAGAGATTCGATTTAACCGTTTTCTGCAAGCATTGCAAAATATGATTTCATCAAAATGACGATTAAATGATTGATATTTTTGTTTAATAGATCTATTGCATCTATTGTAGTTTGTTAATCATTCCTTTAATATTTACATATTTTAATTTTCTAAAAAAAATAATATATATAAATAATTCGTATATTATTATTATATTGTAATAATTCGAATATTTGTAAGATAAAATATGTTTTAATAAATATAAAATATGTACTATGCAGTAGAATACATTCGTAAACACGGTCATCTGTTTTATACTATTATGTATATGGATCGAGTGCGTAAACAAAAACAATAGAAATTCATCAGGAGGTAGGGATTCTGATCGACCGACATTTAGCTCAATTTTAAGTGTGCAGATTAAAGATTATATTATTTCTGCAGCAAGCTAAAAATGTGTCATTGTTAGGTGATGTTCTGTTATCGATCAGACCGAGGTCTTTCTTTTTTTTTATTTTATCACATATAAGTATAGTGTAAAAAATTCTGTTACATATTGTATAATTTCTAAATAAACGTTAAAAAAAATGTTTATTCTATGTACATTTCTAAAAATGAATAGTAATCGTTTTCCCGAATATTATTGGTTCAACAAGTTTGTAACACATATACGATTATTTATTCATGTTATATAAAATTTCTTTTCTTTTTCTTTTCACAGGATTCGGCGTTGAAGTATTAAAAGTTTCACCAATGCTTATAACCACAGTGACCGTTATCCTACTATTGGTCGTAGTGATAATTATTATTGGTGTTCGATTTAAAAGTGCGAATAATAGAAAACGCAACAGCCGGCAACCAACTGGCGACAAACAAGACGTTATAGTCCACCAGAGAAATAACGGACAAGTAACCACGTCAATTGTAGAAACAGACACCGACCCCGACCTAATCCAAGTGAAATACGGTAAAATATTTTATTTCGTTTTCGTAGTATTTATTTTCGACGAGTATAGCAAAAATTGTTGTGCGGTATATACACAAAATATATATTTAATACAACTAATTTATACAGATTATTACACCATATCAAAGTGGAAGTAACGAAATAATTTACTTGAATTTATTTACAAAACTTAATGAAATTCTTTGTTGAACATTTGTATGTTATATGTCTTGCAAATTGTTTTTGGAACGACTCGATCTCTCGATAGAAGTATAAAATCATAGTGTCAGATTTCTTTATTATCAAATATTAAGTAGTATCGATTTATTTAAATTTTTAACAACAATCTTAATATACAGGATGTATCAGATTCGACTATCAAAAATCAAGGGATCGATTCTACAAGTAATTTGCGCCCGAAAATTCCCCGCAGAGTTTTTTGTAACCTCCCTGTTTTTTAGAGTTTTTTCCAATTTTATGATTTATTTCGTGTTTCTGAGCCGTTTATAGTCATTTAAATGGTCATAACTTCCATAACTAGTGATGTAAAGTCAACAATAATTATACTGGTGAAAAGGTTATTGAATTTTCTTTAAGGTGCTTTGGTTTACTTGTAGACATATGACCAAGAAAAATATTTTTTCAGCTCCTAAACACAAAAAAATTCGCTATTTGGAATTTTTTTTTTTTGTTGGGGTTAAACTTCTTTTCAAAATCATGATTAGAAGCTACCACTTTCGAAAAAATTTCTTCAAACTCTCAGTTTTCCAACGGTGGTTGAAATTATTTTAAAACAAGTTTTTTCGCATCGAAATATACTGAAATAACTAATGTAGTAATCATAAAAAAAAAGGTTATAGATAAATAACCAAAATAATACGATTCTAGTGTTTTATATTGTTATTTTGGAGAACTTTTACAAATTTAATCAATAAACTGAACAAGGTTTTCTTTTTCAATTTTGCTTTCATGTCGTTGTGCAATCTAATTCTTTTAAAAGTAAAAATTTTATCATTTATTTCTTATTGTTATATATGTTGATAAAATTTCATAATATTCTTTATTTTTTTTTAATAAACGTTTTTATGGAGATGTATTGGTTTTTAATCTAATCTATCAAAGAACGCCCACCATAAGATTTTGGTATGATTTATACGACATGCATTTGAAAGGCATATGTCGAAAACACTTTGTATCTCAAACGACAAAATAAGTTTTAAAATACGGCACGTGTGTCATTTAACACTCACCATTAAACACATTTTTGTGATATGATAAAAAACAATCATCTGAATAATAAAACAGTTTGTCATTACTCCACTACATAACACTTAATTTCCGCAAAATTTCCAGAAAACCTAATCTAGTCAATAAAAATATTATATGCGTGTCATTTTTATACGTATAATATATTGTAACGATGGCGGCCTTAAAAATAATTAAATAAAAAAGTGTCCGATAAAAGTAGGTTTTTTTTTTATCAAATTATTATATTAGTATGATAAAAAATTCGACAAATTTATCCTGTTCGTCTGAATAAATTGTAATCGTGAAAATCGAAACGTGCGACTATATAATGCATACATAACGCGTGATCATGTATTGTATACTACTACACTCGTTGCATATAAATATCTACAGTATGTAAACAGAACTTTCGTATAATGTGTATTATACATATATATTCTTTTTTTTATCATACCGAAAAATTGTCTTTTTCATTGTTTTATATATATATAACGTTTATATGCGGATGTTTTTGTATACATTCAAACATAACGTTTCTAATATCACGTGGAATAAATTTAAATATTAAAATTTGACAAAATATGAACTATATAATTAAAAACGCATCGTTTTAATTTAATAAAATCCGAGCAGAACGCTTTTTGTGTATAAAGCCCATGTGAATATTAGTGTATAAAATTATATTCTCGTTTCAAATGGATGTATTATAATATTCGCATTGTTTGTTCACAATTATTACAAAGTAACGCGTTGTTTTTCACTGTTCTGTCGTATCCATCTCACTAAGGAAACTAACCTTTTTAGTTTCGTATACGCTAATGATTTCACGTTCGGCGAGAAAAAAATTAAAATACATCACAACACATAGTAATTTTGTTTTCTTAGATTTTCATAAAAATACAATTTTTATTGTATTTCTACCGTATCGGCTTTTTATAAACCGAAATATTTGGATTTTTAATCTCTTATTCCGATGCTGAACGTTTTTCCAAGAACTATGATATATTTTGACATTATAAATTATATTTGAGGTTTAGATAACTGCTATTCGCTAAACTCTAAGTGACAATTTTTTTTAGTCTGAGAATGTTTGAGATGTATACAATTAAGGAATAAGAAGAAAAAGAAATGCTATGTTAAAATAGGATAATAAAATATTGATTTTTCTTTCAATGTCATATTGTTGCAGAAAATTGAATTTAAATTACATTAATTCAAAAAGAATATATCGAATATATCGAATATAACAATATAACAATATAATAATATAATAATCAAACAATGAAACAACGTTTATTTGTATGAAAAAGAAAAAACGTACAATTACGGATGAGCGGTGACTATGATAATAACCGGATATTTTACCGATTGATCAAATATCGAAGGATAAAACAATGATCTCACGCAGTCGCACGAAACGTTTCGCGAAGATGTTACCTGTGTGGGGTGGGTGGTAAGGGTGGGAAAAAAGTGCAATAGTTCTTAGCACGAAGGACCGCTATCTTATCATTAATTTGGGCCGGTGTCAATAAAATAATAAAATTGACTAAAATCTAAAATACAAAAAAATAAAATGGTATAATCCATAAACTTATGATAGAAATAACCGGCTAAATAATTAATTCAGCCATAGTTAAATATGGAGGTGGACGCTAAAATATTTGAGCACGATTGACTAAAATGTCCCAATCCGGCCATGCCCGGTGTCATAGTAATTGAGCTAAGTGGGCTAAGTCGTAATCGGTTGGTAAGGTCAATAAAATATACCGTTGACTCGGGTGTTATAGATCTGTGTCTTGGTTTTCGATCCAATGGATAGCCTCTGGTGGCAGGAGATCGAAAGGCGCGTGATGAGAGCAGTCTGATATAACGCGACTAACAAACCGACAAGGACGCCCACAGGAGGATTAGGAGAAAACTACCTCCCATAGCTTTTTAACAAGTTAAAAAAAATTATACCAATATGAATGAGAAGAACTCAATTTAGAAGAAAATGTTGTTGATGAATTTGGAAAAGATAAAAGAAAATTTGTGTTCAATTAGCTATAAGTTATGAATAGTTATAGAATAAAATAAGTGTAATACGTAAAATGTTAATATAACACCTTTTCGATTTGGTTATGACAACATTATTCTTGAAAATACACATTACACATTAGTAATGGTGTTTTTGATTTTTAATACGAATTAAGACTGTCCCCCACCCCTCGGCGCTCTTGCAGACTGACGAAGTCTCATGACGGTAAAAACGACGGTCAGAAACAAACGCGCGGACGTCGAGTTGTCGACGCGAACCGGCCGGACACCTGATGGTGGCCAAGTGTACGGAAACCCGTCACAATCTCACACGCGCCGTCCGCGTTTCGTCGTTTTGCAGATCCGTCGGACACGCCGATGCCGCGTAACGGCGTCGTACAGTTCGCGAACGACCCGCGAGCCCCGTCGTCGCCGTCGGCCGGCAACGTGCACAAAGGCGCGGCGAACGACCGCCGTCATCAGTTGCAACAGCAGCCCGTCGTCGAGGTCGACCGCTGGGACGACGTGACACCGTTCGGCTACGCCACGCGTCATCAGCAGCAAGCCCACGGACGGCCGGACGCGTCCTCCGAGTTCAACGGGGCCGCCATCAAAGAGAAGCTCATGATGTCCAGCGGTCACATACCGGAGAGTTGCGTGTAACTGTATATAGGACATTTTTTTTTTTTTTTTAATGAACTTTTTATTTATCGGTTATGTAAATTCGTTTTGAATTTTTTTTTTTGAATGTAGACTATATTATAACGAAGTAAACTGTTCAGACGATACTTCGATAGTCGTTCATATCACCTGACGCTGTATTATACAACGATAACACATTGTCCCGTATATATCATATAGAATAATTGTTTCGTTTCTCCAAACATTCGATAGTAACCTGGTATTGGTACGTAGTATAGTCGTCCCGAGCACTGTAATCGAGTATTCAATATTATAATAATATGTATTTAACAAGAATAATGACACTTTGGTCAACCTATCCGACCGATATTGTCTAGCTAAAATTTTATCAAAAGCTTCGTCTCCCCCGTAACAATAACTTGCGTTTAACTCGCAATTATATTCGTATGTTTCTGTTACTCTTCGTTGTTGTTTTCGCCAACACAATTATTACACTAGATCGAATTGTACATATACTTTTTATCGTTCGAGTGTAAAAACAAATAATATTAATAATAATAAATGGAAAAAAGTTGAACTAGTGCAATACGGTTTTGTAAAAGAAAATATTATATACATTTAATTGTTACCTTTTATCTTACTGTGTTATGGCAAGTTTATTATTTCATAATATGTACTCTAATATTAATTATGATCGTTGTTGTTTTGTTTTTAATAATAAAACATTTGTCTAATATTCATCTGCGAATAAAGTTTTTATTTCGACGAGACAAACTACGTTATTTCTCACAGCGTTTGAATAAAAAACGTCACTCGTTAGTGTTCTGTGTTACGTAAATACGGAACTTAAACGGTTTTCTCACAACATAAAGTATTATGAATAGCTGTTATGTCGTGAAATTAGATATTATTTGAAAACAATTGAAAGCACTTCTATGTTATGTTCATAAGTAATTTCAATAAAATAATTGTTTATAACAAGTGTTTTTAATTAGTACGGGTGACATATTAATGTTTTCATAAACGAGATATTCGATTTTGATTAGATAATTTTTTATTAATATAATTGTTATCAATATAATATATTCATATAAATAATAATGTATTATTATCGTCAATCACAAAACAAATTTAATTGTCATAATTAATTATCCTTAAAAATTCAAAAATATGAACACAATACGGCCGTTCATATTTGATATGTTATTTGAAAAGAGAAATAATTATTGAGCATGCATTTTAAAAACAAATTATAATTATTGTTCTATCAATCAGAAAAAGCACTATTGGTAATTTAAAAAAACACATATTTTCTTTTTTATTTCTTCAGATACAATTATAAACATAACAATGTTACAATTAAGATAGGTATAGAATGAACTGTTAGGTTGGGTTTTGACATATTGTACACGTGTCAATATACATATAACGTGTCATTCGGCTTTAAATTATCAGTCACTATGATCAAAACTCTACTATCAACTTTTTCACATTTTGTTATGGCTTGACGAATATAATGTAAGATTTCATTATTTATAATCTCCAAAAAAACATTATAACTATTTTTGTAAAATGAATGATATTGTAGCGGTGTCATTTCTACTTTTCAATATGGAGATAATTTTCAAATAAATTTTGTCCAAATTTGGATCATTTATTTTCATTGCATTGTTTGAAATATACAGTGTACATTAATTAGGAATGTCGGGGCAGGTGTAAAAGTAAAGAAAATAATACAATCTGTATAGTAACATAATGAATAGTTTGGATAACAATACCATGATGAGGAATTTATTCATCATTCCTGAACACGATTTTTTGTAATTTAATTTCCTAACTGAATTCATTTTTGCACTATAATTCATTAATTTATTGTACTGCAAGTCTATGGCTAGTGTTTTATTTAGGTTTACTGCATTTGTATAAAACTATTTATATATTAATTGTCAATAAACATTAACGATTGATATGAAAATTGGGTCATGCACAGTGCAATTTAAAATATCATTAAATACTTATATAATATTCTCATTTCCAATATCATAAATCGTACTGTATGTCACCAATTTATTTTGTTTGATTTTATGTTTATAAACAAAAAACTACATGTCAATTAATTCAAACAAGTGATTTTCAAAAAAAAAGTTTAAAAAAGGCTCATTTATTACTATATATATTATTAAAAACTTGTAACATGATTCGTAACATAATTGTAATATGATCAATTATGAGATCGATATTATTATTTATAACTTTTTTTTGTATCTTGGAATATTAATAATATGTTATATTTGTTCAGTGACAAATGTAAAAATGGAAGAAAAAAAATTATAGTCCAAGCCCCATAATAACAATGTACTCGTATTAAAGTATATATTTGATCAATCGATTATTTGTTGTGCGTGGCATTTTCCATTTAAATGTTATATGACTAAAATAAACATTACCCAACAGTTAGAAGTTAGATACAAAGTATAGACAGATTTTTACCTTTTATATATCTTATATACTTATCAAGACTGCCTGTGCCATAGTTCCCAATAAACACAATAAGCACGTGCTTACAGCGGCGATTATTCAATACGGACAACTAATTCATTTATGCACAAATTACAATATTTTGCCGGTGACAAAAATAGTAAGAATAATACGCGATCGTGTGCCGACGGCGTCATTTAATCTTCGGTCAACGGGAGAACGTGCTCTGTGTCGTGCATGTTAAATGGTGATGGTGATAGTCAAACACTGTAAGGTAATGGAAATAATATTGTAATATTTATCAATTTGAATTTTTTTTTTTTAACTACAGTTAAAATTCGATTCAAAACAAAATATAAGTCACTTTTCAATATTATTAAATAATAATATCAAGTTAGAAAAAATTATATATTTTAAAAGACTGCTATTTATTCAGATACGGTAGATAAATAGACACCGGAATCTGCTATAAGGACTGGTTTTTAATTTCGAGAATTTATAATCATTACAATTTATCAAGAATAACAAATTTATATTGAAAAAATATTTAAAACCTCTGTTGCTTATAGTATGTGAAGACAAATTCTGTTACTAAACCACATGTACAAAACGTGATTTTATTTTAGTTTATTATATTTCCAATATGTTTTTAGGAAAACCAAATAACTATTTATTTGTGTTAATCGAAAAACACTTCTTACTGTAATAATATATTATTATGTATTTGTTATATAGTAAAAAAATGTAACCTCTAATAATAATAGTGATTGTTTTTAAAACGACCATAAAAATTTCTAAATATTGTTGTATGTGAAACATTTTTTGGCATACATAACAAAGGATAAAAATATTCTATTTTTTGGTAGTTACAATAAATTGTAGGTTATATTACAAAAAAAAAAATGCATCACTCATTAATTAATTTTTCAAGTGGTAATTATGACAGAATTTAAAGAACCAATCTTAAACTGAAAAAATGTCGTGTCAATATTCTGATTTTTGAATATAACATTCGTACCACTTACAACATAAATCAAAAAAAGGTTCTTTCTGACCGTCGACATATCGAATGGTATATGATGAAAGTTACATACACGTTATATCGTCTTTCCCGCAAATCGTAAAGAAATTGATTAAAAAGAATACGATCCACCAAAACAATACGACGTGTTTCGGTTTTTATGTTTTTGTGATACGCGAAAAAAAAAATCATCAACTCGTTGTTGCTTTGTTTGAAAACACCGTGACTCGAGACAGGAAATCCGCACGACAAATAAATAATAACAGCACGCGTGTGTGCGCTGTGCAAGTCCCGACCCGACGAGCGTGCAGACCGACGTTACACTTCAAACACAATAATGCGACGAAGACGAGATTTCCGATACGAATAACGACGACTTTACGTACACGATAATATCGTTACGCGTGTCAAGGGGTATGAAATCATTTTAAAACTCATATAAAAAGGAACATCCGTCGACCGGAATGAAAACGGGATGGTGACGCTTCGTGAACCGCGTCTAAAGCTCGGGGTCGGCAGGGGACGGAAGTTCCGGGTAAATATCGTTTTTTCGTTTTTAATCTCGTCGTCGTGAATAAACACGGGACCGGTCGGACGGAACGCTATTAGTTTTTCGAAATTGACCTTTCGCCCGTACCTGCCCGTCCGGCCCGTGTCTGTATGCTACTATCCGGTCTCCTTCGCCGGCTGAAAAGACGAGGGGAAACAAAACGATCCCGTCCGGCCGAACGTTAAGAAAATCGTTTCCGCAGACGGCGGTGACGACGGGGATTAATGGTCAACGTGTCTCCTCCGGTCCTTTTTTCGCGCGTCGTGGACGATTCGTCTTTTTGCGCGTGCACGCCGTTCCCATGACGGTCGGCGGTCGGCTCGTACTCTGTCTACGACGGTCGAATCTACGCGCGAGTTTGCAAACGGTGTGCATAGGTAAGTAAACGTCGTCGTCGTCGTAGTCGTCCCGTGAAATGATTATCGTTCCGACGACGCGCGTTGTTAATATCGTAATATACGATACGACCGCAATACGATTTCGCTGTTAACAGAACGTGTACGACCATCGCCATTGTTGTTATTATGTTTTAGTATGTTCCCGGACGAGGACGGTCTTCATGGTTTCAGATTTCCTCGACGCCGTGTCTGCTAAATAACTGTACAACTAGTCCAAGCGCGTTATATCATACAATTATTGTTGTTTCTAATGTTCGTATTCGAGCACGCGATGGTAAAACACGACGAACTATAATCGTCTGAATGCCCGTCGAACATAACCATACGATCAAAACGAAACTCGACCGTAATAGGCGATCGCAGACTTTTATCTCGGTTACGACGTATCCTTGTATATCCTTATACGTATTCGTGTATGTGAGTTTAAATGTTTCGATTCTCCGCTCGAAATTGAAATTTCCTTAAATAATTGTACTCAAGATGTCATTAAAGTTTATATACTTCACTCTAGACCACACTCGAATCTTCAACGTATACACTAGGAAGACAATATTCCTCATTAGTAATCATAATGATTTACTGAATCTGAAATACATACAGTAAACATATTTTTTTCAAAGTTGAACTTTTATTTTTATCTATTGCAACCGATATAAGTTCAATGGATCATGTTAAATAGTCAATGTTTAATTACTTAGGTACTCTTGGTTTACTAATAAAAAAAAAATGAAATCATTCAAAATAAAACTAAGAATTATTGTTTTAGAATTTTATATTATTATACCTTAAAAATTTAACATTATAGAATACGTATTACAATTTGTCTAATAATTTGATTTGCTCATATATCATTTATGCCTTCTCGGAAACCTTTCCCTGTCATTCTTGTTCATTTACCACAGAGTTCTATGCTATTTTAATGGCACTTGATTGTGTCCAGCATTTAAATCTTAAAAATGTTTTAATTGTTTCAGACTCTCAATCAGTCCTTTTGTCGATTAAATCCATTTCTTTTAGTGCAGATACTTCTCCTCTAGTTTTTCGTGT
Organism: Schlechtendalia chinensis; assembly: GCA_019022885.1. NCBI lineage: Eukaryota > Metazoa > Arthropoda > Insecta > Hemiptera > Aphididae > Schlechtendalia > Schlechtendalia chinensis. The sequence continues at coordinate 52,131,709 of CM032339.1, forward strand.
AAAATCTAAACTCTTTCTTCAACATACACTCGGTTTTACTGTTTTGTATGGATCCCAGGTCATGCAGGCATCGTAGGCAATGAGATAGCCGATTTTCTCGCGGTATCAACAAATCTCAGTATAAGAACTCCTACGCTTAAAATTCCCTCTTCCGATTTTCTTATTTTACTTAAAAAAACTACAATAAAATGTGACAAAACAAATGGACATCGTTAGATGGAGATTTCGCTTCCTGGTTTTAGAAAATAGCGCCGGTAATTCCAGTTCGTCCTTGTTTTTATAATCTACCTCTTTCCAGGTCTTAAATTATATCGTTTTCAAGACTTAGGTCTGGTCATAATTTTCTCCCAGCACATGCATTCCGCCTCTCACTAAATAATTCTCCATTATGTACTCGTTATGAAGGTGAAATTATATGTGACTTCACCCATATTATCATGGACTGTTCTTCTCTCGCGACCTTACGCTGTCGATTTTTCTATTTTTGCCATAATAATAATTTCCCGATAATAAATCTGTTAAATATATTAAACAGCAAATCTCCACCGGTAATTAACGAAACACTTAAATTTATTAATACTGCTGAATTTTTAGTACAGTTGATCTCTCAGTAACTCGTATGTTTTTTGTTGTATTGCATTTTTTTGTTTTCTATCTTATGCATTTTTTCTTTATTTTATGTACCCATAATTTTTAATTTTTAATTGTTGAGCTATTATAATTTTAATATTTGTAGCTAATAAAAAAAAAATCATTTATACCGTCACTAAACTTAGGTATGTGTATTTGTATTATTGAAAAACCTCGCGTATCTCTTGAAAAAACTAACCATAATGAAATCAAAAGATTATCATAAAAACAATAAAGAAATTAAATTCCACTAGATATTATAAAATATAAATAATCGTTTTAATTCTTTATTCATTTCAATTATGTTCCATAAATGTATACGATAATTATTATTGTTATATTTTATATATATATATATATGTTGTTCTATAAAGTACAAAATTGTAAAATAATCATATTTCTACGATACTCAAGAACGCTGTAGAACGTAAAGTGAGTATAATTTAAATTTTGCACATTTCATCAAAATAATTATCGTACGCTGTCTTTAACAACAATTCTGTTTAATTGGTGGATTTGTTTATAATTGGTACAAATTATAATATGGAAATTCAACAATTAAGTAAAACCTTCTATAGTTGTTTATTGTTTAACAAGGAACAACTTAGTTTAGAGAAGGAAATTTTGAAATGCCGCCATATGATTGACTGTGAATTGTTTCTGATACATTTTTATCGATTTTGAAATAAAAATACGAGTTAAATAATCGACCCGTTTGTGACGGTGTACGAGTTATGACGACTCGCAGAAGATAACTCACAAATAGGTTATAGGTAGTAGACAGTAAAAACTATGACGGTATTAAGATGATTAATTCTGTATTAATGAACAGTAAACCACAATAACGAATTGACGGTGTAATATAAGAAAAACGACGGATACTGTGAAAAATACATAGTATATCTTGTGCAAGGAGCGTTTTGAACGGTTGTACAGCCACAAACGTGCTGCTGAATACATCGATTCGATATCTTCAGTTCAGTTGGTCGTTCGTAGGTAATCGTATTTTTACCACAATTCGAAATATTCATATTTACAATTGCAATCAAGTACTAGCGAGCGAGATTGAGCAGAAAAGCCCAATTAAGCAATCGTCATGACTGCATTATATTTGTGCATTCATATGAATATTTATATTCTATAAATATGAATATTTCGATGTCTCTGTCATCGGCGGCCGGTAGTAACTTTTATCGTACGTATGAGCATTTACTGGCCGTGTCATGTTGATTCCACGTTGTCAAAAACCACTATTGCATTGTTGGCAAATTCCAACACGGATTTCGATAGAATGGTTTTATCCTAAACACACAATTTAGTTTCAAACGGATAAAGGTCTGTTTAATAACCATTGATATTAGATTATAATTTAATGGTTATTTCTCCTTTGAATCATTTTCGTGTAATGTTAAGATAAATATTTGGCGGTCAGTGGTTTCCTTCTGAGAGCTCATGTTCTGTGCTCGCTGAATTTTCGCTTGGAATTAAAAGCCCTTACGTGCACCATTTCGGTACAAAAACTCCCAATTAATGTCTTTGGGTTTATACCAGTAACTTAAAAGTTCTGACGTCTCATGGAGATATATCATAAAATACACGAGACCGGAGTCGGTGGCATGTGAATGATACAATATACTTGTATAATAAAATTAGTTGATATTTCATAAACACGTTACGCTTCACTTAATCCAATGTAGTGCGGGGGTCTCGGGCAATTTTAACTGGTCGTCGATGAAATACACACATCGACATCAACGTGCATCGAGCGGTAAACGATAGTATTATAATGTTTCTGTTACAATATTATTATTTATAAATTAAATATTATAATGTTAATAATTAACTAATATAAATTATATATCTCCGTGCTGTCGTTCATTTTCGTGATATCGTCCTTATTCTTATGACGTGTCATTCCAATTTACCGACATCTCATCACTAGTCAACCAACACTAGGTATTGGTGTATTAATTGTAAACAGGTGATAAGTAATAACATTCATTAAAACGGTTTGATGTTTAATTAAAATGAGTTAACCATTTACCAATAACTAGCCAATCTCGATTCTATGGATTATATTATTTTTGACGTAGCCAAATGAGCTATATCGTCTCTTATATCATAATAATCATTATTCTGAATATACATATTATGCATTGATGTATATATATATATATTCCGAATACGGAAAAGAAGTTTAGAGGATTTTGAAAAAAATATCAAGATGAGTAAATAATATTTATCCAAATTTGAAAGTTTATTGATGATTATTATATTAAAACATTTATTCTTCGAAGTAATTTAGCCATTATATCAATAACTTTTTCTCATGTAACCTCAACGTTTCTATACAAGTTTAATAATACATAATTTCAAATCGTTGGAACGGTGATTGTATTTTTCGGTTTAAAGAACTTTAAAATCAAACCAGAACTCATTTTAACAAAACATTCCGAATTTGTATAATCCACAATAGTTGCAAATATAATTATTAAATAATATACAGTTCAATAATTCACATGTATATTATTTCGTAAATCGCAATGATTAAACAGCAATTAAATACGATATCCGTAGTGAAATTAACGTTTTGTACATAAAGTGAATGATATTCAATAACAGATAACAAATATATCCGAATATTCCAAATTTCCAACGTTAATAGTTAATACGTAAATAATAATAAATATTCATTGGTTGTATTAAATTCATGTAAAGTAATTCAAAATTTTGTACATATTTTATATATCATCCTAAATTTCGGGGGGAGGGGAGGGTTAACCTCCAAAATCCTCCACTGCGTTCGCCCTTGCCAAGAATATTACATTGTATGCATATTTATGTGTGTATTATTGATTTTAACAGATAAAATTCACAACCAAGTAAAAAAAGCAATAAATTATAAATAAAAAAAATATAAAATGTTATGGATATATAAAAATGCACCATACAAATGATATGTTACGTAAAATAGTAATTAAATATTATGTATTAATGCATATTAATAATGTATGTCACTAACTATTTTTAAATACAAAAAAATATTCATATTTTCACAGACTTAATTTTTTTATAAAATAAATAATCATACATCAGTCAACATTTGTAATACCTAATAATCATTCCTCAATAACCAGATTAACAAAACTCTATGAAAACATGACTACGGTTATTTATCATAGTATAATTTATTTATCTATATAAACTAAGATAATTTATGTTAGTAAATGAAGAAATCTTTTAATATCTAAAATAATTGGTTGTATTGTCAAAACAGCAAAAAAGGATTCAGCTTTTTAGAAATGAATCACCTACTATATTCAGCAGCAGCAGAGTAACAACAATTTCATTTTCCAATTATATTTTGTATGTATACGTAAAAATAAAATAAAAGAACAAGTGATATAGATTATGTACATTGGATGCACATAATTAAATATTTTTAATTTCAGTTCTCCCAAATCATATCCGTATTAAATACGTATAATGTACGAAGTAATAACAATAATAATAATAATCTATTATCAAGAAAATGTGTTCTGTCAATACATGTAGTGTTCTTATATGATATAATAAACAAATTACCTCTTTTTCATGCATGCGTTTACTTAATAATAAATTAACGTAATTTTATATAATATTCGAGCGTATAATATACATTATTAAGTTTAAATGTATCAGTTAAACACAATCTAATATACAATAATCTTGATATCTATTATAACGACTACTTAGGCAATCTCTACTAAAATTGAATGTTTACATCAAACGGTTTAAATGTCACGTGTTTGATAATATCTTAAGTAGCTTAACGGCGTGATCTGGAAAGGCTTCTTCTATTGCAGGAAATAGAAAGCATAGACATTTTCATTAATATTATAGGTTTATACGAATGTGAGATGTAGGATAATTATATTACTTTAAGTTTAATAATAACAATAGGGATTCACTAAAAAGATTGTTTACAATAGCATTTTCTTAATTTCAATTTAACTTTTAATAATATTGTATTAAATAAAACCATTATTTTATTTTATTTACATTTTAATACACTAAGCGCTGTACAGCTTTTTGATAAATAACAAACAAGTAAGATTACAAGATAATAAATAAGATAAATAATTAATAAAAACACATATAAATATTATGTTATTAAATAAAAAAACTCCTATTATTATTATATTTTTTTTAAATAAAAAAAAGGGGACTTAAATTGGTTTGTAGCATATTTCATTTATTATAAATAAATATCAATGATGTTAAATAGTCATTAGATAAATCGTTTCATTGTAAATCATAATGTTTAAAATGATTTGGTTTTATCTAAATGGGAAGATTGAACTTATGATAACTGTCTAGTTTAATGTTATTCAAATTTATCAACTCCGTATGACAATATTTTGATTTCAAATAGAACACACTTTTCAATAAATAAATTCATTTTTAAACATAATTATAATATGATAATATGAAAAAAGGCCGTTTACAATTAACTTTTGGCCATTTTACAACACGGATACAGAAATCGATACGACTGCACGCGTTGTACGTGTACTCGGAAACACGAAAATTTTCAATTTGAAAGTAGAAGTGTGTATAGTAAATAAAAACCAAAACTACAATAGCAATATTATAATAACAATAAATCTTTTTCGGTGGTGCAGAAGAAACGGTTTAACAAAAACGCTGAGATGAGAACGAACGAAGACGAAATTAAAATTCAATAAATTCGAAAAACATTGTTCGCTTATTTGGCGCGGGAAACCACCTAGCTTGCGGACGTTGTCTCGACGTCGTCGTATCATCGATCAAAATTATTAACAAAAGTTACACCCGAAAAATACGTACAACTACAACATCAGAAGCTATATCTGTTGCTCTAAATGCTGATGTGACGCCAAGAAAATTAATTATTTTTTGTAATAAATCTTTGCAATAATAATTGTGTCTCAATTCACGGTCGTCATATCAAACGATAATTTTTTTAGAAATCCATATATATATATAGTCGGCATAAAACATTACTTAATCGTTCGTAATGCATATCTTTCTTAAATCCAACTCATTGGATAAAACCTTTTCGATTCTTGTCGAATCGAATTCTTGGAAAACGTATATTTTACTTTCGTACAAATCGTTCTTTTATACTTATTCGTAAGTATAAAAAATATTAAATTTCTTCTGATTTTTTGTCGACACACAACTAAAAAAAGATGTAACACGTTTATTATTTCTACGGTCCTCCCCACTCCCACCCAGTTTAGTCAGAGTTTTTATACAGTTGTTTCGGGCGAGTCACTTAAACAGATGGTGTTATAATCGTATGGATAATATTAATGAATATAAGCAATTGTATATCACCACGTATTTGAAAATTGATTCTAAGTAATATACAATTTTCCAAAAAAAAAAATTCTTACTTTTGCTGTTTTAGCTTTTTCGTAAGCGTTTAAAAACTACTAAGAAAATCGAGATTAAATGATTTCATTTAAGTACCATCTGTGTTCTATTTTCAACCCATAGTTTCATTAAACTTAAAAGCATTGCATCTATCTATCTACCCAAAAAATTGTTTAGCTGGAAAAGATAAATTAATAAAACACAATGTTGTATGACCTAAATTTTTTCTTCGATAATAATCTAGAAATACGACCAGATACGAGTAGATTTAAAATTTCAAAAGAATAACAGATAGTTGCATAAAAAAATAATTTTAAACAAAACTCGGTATATAAAAAAGTATAGTTTTTATTTACAAAATATAAGCAAACGATGAATATGTACGGTTAATTTAAATAAGAACAGGTATAAATACTTTTTTTTCACGATTTCCAAAAAAACTACTATTGACATAGAATATGAAAACTTTATAAAATCTACAATCGCTTTACAACAAATTGTATATTTTTTAAAGCAACAGTTTCCATTAAAATTACTAACCAGTACAAAAATTCATATTTAAAAAATTTGGATGACCATAGCTTAAACATAAATAATATACATTTACAAAATTAAGAAATTTAAATTTAATAAATTATTGATTAATACTCCTAATACAATGACCTAAAACTAATAATAAACTCTTAATTGTAATGTACAATTAATACCTTTACGAGAATAATAGTTTTTACCTTTATCATTTTTATATTACACTGGTATCGCTAATATTGAATTTGAAAAAAGCCATGTTTCTTATCCATAATTAAATTCGTTTATGAACTAGTTAAATCTAAAGTCAATAAAATGTTTGTTGTTCAGAGAATTTCCTTACTTGTTTTGGAAGAAGGTCAATTTATTAGATGAGACTTGATATCAGTATCTTTACTATGTTAGATGTTAATTCAAAATCGTTCATGATAGATTTTGCGCTGGGTATAATAATTTACAATTTTACGAAAAATAATATCATATGGCCTATTGTGATCTAATATAACAATGAAATCAGTTATTAGTAAAATAATTTACAAGTTACTTTTATATAAAATATTTAATAAAATTCGTATTTATATATTTTAAATTATCATAATTCTTCTAACATCCTAGAAAAGTCGATGTACATTGCAAACGTTTTTAAGATAAAAAATTATTGTTTTTTTTCGTTGTTTAATTATTTCATGTAAAGCATTTTTAGTAAATTTGATTTTATATCTGTCAACCTCAAAATAATAAAATATATGGAATATTGTACTTTAACAAGTCCTATATATACTTTAACAAGTATAGTAATAACCGTATCTATATAATATATATGTACAGATTATATTATGTAAAACTTTAATAAGTTTACAGTCAAAAAAGCATTTACAGAAAAAATACTCTATCATAGGCTAAACTAATACTGAATTCCTCGCTTAACTCAAAATCTATAATTTTCCAATTTTCTGAATACAGGAATTCGTCACCACCACGTCATATGACTGTCATTACATAATGTCCGTGAGTATAAATTTAATTTAAAAATTTCACTTTTTTATTTTTTAAAATAATTACGAGATATAACAATACTATATTTTTTTAATACTTTCCTAGATGTATGTAGTATGTTAACATATTTTGTTATACCGGAAAGCGATTTTTTATAACCCAAAGGAACCGTTCAGAAACAAAATAATAATTGTAATCAATCATTTCGCTATACATATCACCTATGACTTAATACCATTAGTTTGTACATCATATTCATAGTTTTTTTTTAGCCAGCAATCAAAGAAAAAAATGCATCAACAACTAACATTATTTGAAAAGTTAATGGATACTAAACAATCTTTTAAATATAATAATCTTCAAAATTCTTATCGATCAGCCGTTAAATGTTTCCATTATTCATTAAACCTAGCACAAAAACTTTAATTATTTTTAATGTGTTAAATATTTTATCAATATGTATATACATATATGCTAAACAATTTGTAATTTTGTACTACACACTATACTTTTTATTAATCAAAAATTATGTCATAATATATAATATTTTTGAACGCTTTGCTTCCATAAATACTATAAAATATATTATTTTAATAACTTTTCGTTGAATATTAACCATTCTATTTCTTATTATAATAAAAATCAAAATATATTTTGAAACAAAAAAATATACCAAATATTCAAATAATTCGACCAATTAATTATTTTAAAATTGATTTTTACAACACATTATTTTATACGAAACATCGAGGTCATATGATAAGATTATCGAAATGGAGAAAAAAATAATACGCATTTTTCCATGAAATGTTTGTAAAAATCGAATAAATTATTTGAAATTATCCGCATAGAAAATTCTTGTATACGAGTACATCCATGCTTTGTGGCTATAGAAATAAAATATACATCAAACCAATCAAGTCTAACATATAATCTATAGTGTTTCGGATTTTTTATACCAATCAGTTGTGAAATTAGTTCAAATCGGTCGAGTCAAATTGTAGATTACCGCGAACAAAAAAAACATGACTATGTTTTATATATTAGATTATAAATAAATATTACGTTTTATTTATATGAAAAGTAAAACATTTGAACGGGGTTACCATTTTTGCGGTCATCGTGTAGACGTTTTCGACTATTTAAAGCCATATGTTAATTGATTGGGTTCTTCCCAATTTATATCATACAATATTATATCTGATTTGCCCGCTACTCATTGTACGCGCACGGTGAACGAACTGATTTTATGTAATTTTAGTGAACACATTCCGATGATAAAGGAATATTAATGTTCAAGAATGTGTCAATATATTTATCGTTGGATATTTATTTGTTTTATAAGCATAAAACCAAAAAGCATATCTACCAATAAGTGTTAAAAACAATAATTATTTCTAAAACTGTATATTTAAATAACACGTTTGAAATAAAAAATAATAATTAGACAATTAAAACTGAAAATAAAACTTAAATGCATGTTCTTAAAACCAATTGTTTTTATTGTTGTTGTTGTATAGAAAAATTTGGATACATGACAACACAGGTTCGTAAAAATCAACGTAGAGCAATTTAAAAAAAAAAAATAGGATTTTATTTTAATATCTCTATATTATTACCAATATAACATTCAAACGATAACATTATGAAGGCATAGAACCCTTGTATTGAATCTGATACTCATCGTTTCCGAAGGACATACTTGAATGGTTTTAGTGGAAAACAAATTCAAAGGCAACATGTCAATGTGGTGGTAATAGTGGTGGTGCGGACGTGATACGAAATTAAAGTGATAATAAATTATTCAAAAAACCCAGGCGACACATAAAATGACATATATATGTATATATATTTCATATGAGAGGACTTATTTTATATCATTCGTTCGTACACATATGATAATAATAGTAAAAATAATAATAATAATAATAAAACCTGTATAACATCAATAAACTAAAATATTTATAATATTTAACTGGAAAAAAGAACGAGATATTAAAAAAAAATGCAATATTGTTCTTATGCGACTTGAATATAATGATTCAATAATATTATTTAAAATAATTTAAGAAAATAAATCTACCAGTAGGATAGGTAACCATATTTGGTGATGTTAAATCGCACAGCAAAATGCTTTCATTTTATTTTCCTTTGATGTCTTGCATACGGCCGATGTTAAACCAATATCAAAAAACCAATCAGACAACCGATAACCATAGTAACCATTAGTATTTTAATTTTTAGCAAAGTACGTGACAACGGTCGATTGGTTAGGGCAGAGGAATTACTTTTGGAATAGGAAAAAGAGAAAGGTTTTATTCACTGTTTTTAAACACGTACGTATATAAGCAGATTTTCGAAATCATTTCCATAAATGCAAGCGTCTTTGTAGTATACAAAATAATTATTAGATTTCATGTGTTCCTTTGAAACATGTTTAATACACGCAAATTTTATTCTGCGATCGGAAATTACATTAAACGATGCGAACAAAACCAAAATCATCTATAATGAAATTTGATGCATTATTTGTACCTACAAATTTTCCGGAATTAAACATTGAGCCAGGCATACATATATGTTGATCTGGAATGCGGATCAGTTTCAGAAATACTTCAAACGCAAATTACACAAATACAGGAACTATAATGCATTCATTTCAATGATTTGAAAACTAAATTTACGGCCAGTAATCGACATAATATTATAGAGCAGACATTTTAGTTAAATCACGTTATTCCAAGTTAATACGTATTCAGAATTTAATATTTGAATTCCGGGATTATTTCAACAATATATCTGTATAATAAACTGTACAATTACATAATTTAACCACATTTCGTTCCAATAATACATTTAATATTTCAATTAATTGCATTGCGTCGTCAAGAACAGATAAAAAGCATTTATATTTATATGTATTAATAATTAAAAAAAAAAACAATTGAATATCGATGTCTCTATTTGAATTCAACTGGTTAATAGTGACATTTATGAATTATTTAGTCCAACAAAAAATATGCATTGTAAGAATAACATGCTATTATTTATATACAAATAAAAATAACAAGAAAACAATTTGCAGTATTAGTAGAAAGAGATTATAAATATATGATAGCACAGTATAAAGCACGTTATATAAGTTAACTTTTATATTATTTATTCGTGTATGGCTGAAAAAATAAGGAATATACCTAAAGGAAAAAAACGTACCGGCCAGGGTATCAAAACTAAACAAACGTCTATTTATAATACATGCATATACATATAACATCCGATGAGCCGCGAGGCGTCTTTGGTTATGTACGTTCAAACCGCTATACGCTTGTACAGCGGTGAATTTCACTGCGAGACAGGCGTTGGGTCCGCTATTATGTATGCACACCGTGGACACTTGTCATAACCGTGATAACGAGAAAGGAGAACAGCAAAAAAATAATCAAAACAAACAATCAACGTGTTGAGCGGTCGACGGCGGACAACGGACGGGATCAACGCAGCGACTATTTCGTATTGGAACTCAACGATATGATATCGTGGTGTGTTCGAATCAGTGGCACAGTTTCATTAAGAACACCTCGTCGAGCGTGTATCGATCCCGCCCTCTCTCCCGTCGCACATCAAACGGACAAAACCAAAACGTTTGACGGAAAACGCACAGTGTAATCGTGTAAGACCGCGTGTTTCCACGACCGCGGTCGACGGCGGAATCGAATGACGTCGCGAACGACGGAATATAAAACCCGACACGGTTCCGACTCCGGTTCGTCGTCCCCGTCGAATATTTATATTCCGGCCGGTGTTTTGCGCGCGTGCTTATCGATTCGACTCGGTTCGGCTCTCGTAGTCGCGTCGTCCGCGTCGGCGACGGCACGTCGCGTATTAAATCGGATGCTGCGCACATCGGTCGTAACGTCTGCTCCGCCGTCGTCGTGTGCGTATTCGGTAACAACGCCACTTCAAAGTTTCGCCGCGGAAGTTTCTTAATTAGTCGTAGGTATAACTAACCGCCTCCGCCGCCGCCGACCCGTCGGCCCGCGAGCGACATAAGTAAATATATTATATACACACACACACACACACACACACACACACACGTCGTGCACGCGAACTAAAGCGCGCGTTTTTCCGCAACCGCCGCGTACACGACAATAGTGCGATGGGCGGTCTCGCGATAATTGATTAATGCACGCGACACGGTTCCTCCGACGGATCTACCCTTTTGTCGGAAACACTATACGAGAATTGGATACGCCCGCGTCGACGTGTAGTAATATATGCGATCTCGCCGTCGTGTTCCCGGTAAAGAGGATTGTAAAATAACGCATTAGTCGTTATTATTATTTATTAATTTTCTTGTTTTTCTTATTTTTCTTATTTTTTTTTATCATCGTTACGACGTGCCAAATGGATTCGATTTCGTTATGCGAACAATTTCGTCGTGCCACTGACAAATTCGAAACGCCGGCGGACTATTACACGTGTCGATCCGTACGACTCGTGTTATGTAACTACTAATAATAATTCACGTACGCTCGTCTTTGTATTGTGTTCACGTGATACTCCGTCCCAAAAGTAATATTCGACTGAAACGTTTGGTTCAGACCATTCCCGTCGAGTACACGCGTCGCCCTTGATTGAATATATTATAAGACAAAACTTGTCTAATATCCCCCGTCGTATGATCTTTTTATGTTGTGCTTACTTCATGCTGCGGTAATCTCTCTGAGAACTTCACGTGTGTTCCGCACTTAGAAAATCGATTAAGACACGTTTAGACGTATGATACGTACTAATTACCACATTATAACGCATTATACGTGACGTAAATGCCGTTAGTTGGCCTCGATCCGTCAACACGTGTGGAGTATAATCTACCTCTTTACACTGTGAACAGTATTCAAACACACACAACAATAAAAACATTACATGATACGGGATCAAATTAAGACGAGGCGGATTGGGGCTCACAATTTTATTATTTCAATATTTACTAAAATGACATAGATAAAAAATATTAAAAACGAATAATTCAATAAAAATAATTATATATATATAAATCAATGAAATCGAATATTTCACTAAATACCATCTAATGTTTAAAGTATAAATCAACAAAGTAGTTTAAAGACTGTTTTCCGAATGTTGAAATAGTTTTTAAATAGTCCTTCGCATTTATCTAAAAGTTATACACCTAAGCAGTGTAAGAGTGTTCTCTAATTTATAACACATAAACAAATAAATTCTGTACTTTATTAGTTGAAAACGTTAACTTCCAAGAATGAGTTCAGTGCCTGATATATTGAGAATATTTGATTTTAACAATATAATTGATAAAAAGGATCCTGTCATAAAACTTTAATTATTTTATTTGTTTATTATTTGTTTTACTTTTATACTAATGTTTTAATAAATTACATTTTTATAATACAAGTTTTAAAGAAATTTACTTTGTTAAACTACGTAATACAAACAAATAATTTAGATTAATTAGCTGTCTATTATAAATGAATCATTAAATATTATTTTACAAGTAAAAAAAATATACTCATATATTATTTGGTACTCACAGACCACACATCTTTTCCATTTTAGGGTCACCACATGCTAAATCCAGCCTCGACTTCTTCAAAATCTGAAAACCAAAAAAAAATGAACGTAAATCGAAAATATGTTATTAATACATTATATTATCCTTTTATACTTTTTTTTTTTTTGTAGAAAACTTGGATTTTGGCACATTTTAGAATCAATTAACAAAATATTCGTCTGTAAAAATTCTCACTTGGTATTTAAATGTTTTTTTTAATATTATTTTTCAATGGATTCCAAGACATTTCATAATTAAGCAAGGGACCCATGTGTTTTTTAAGCGTTTGGCCCTGAATACTATTTCACCCTCTCTGATCCATTAAAGTAGCGCCTTTTTCGATGCTATTAATACGCCGAATTTTTAATCCGAATTATTGTTATTTATTAATGTGATGAACGAGCTGTTACCAACAAATCGATCGGTAACTAACGACGAAAGACGTAATTAATAAAACACTGATTCTTCCAGGAACAAGCTCGTTGAAAATGGCAATTTGGTGACGAGTCTCATCCATCTTATGGTACTTTGTCATCGTTGTCGTTGAATTTAACGCAAAATATTATCAATAGAATTTCAACCGTGCAAAACAAGACGAATGTATTTTGCACTTTCAACCTAAGACCGAATTTTTAATTATATATTTAAAAAATACATTAAATGTCTTCAAACGTTTAATTTTACGTGAATAATACTTGTTTTGAATGTAAATAGTCTTTTTCAAAAAGTCATTGCACTGTTGATTAGTTTTTTTTATGACAATATTTATATAGTCATATTATCATTCAGCTTCCTAATAAGTTCTTTCTATTCAACTTAAATCTGTATAAATTTAATATGGATTTGAAAAATTTATCCTCCGTGTTAATTATCTATCGTTTTTTGCCATAATATGGTAGTATACTCAAACTCTTGAAATGTCTTTGGTCGATGGGCTATGGTGAAATCGAGTCGGTGGAAATAGGTTAAGTTGATGACTGAGTAGTAAGTGAGTATGTCAAGTATTAGACAAGTATCTCATAGCATTATTTTTCATATTTTGGTATGCAACTGTAGTCACTTACGACACGTTCACATATTTCATGTTGTATTTACGAAACTATGTATTATATCCTGTACTAAATTTTTCCCGATGAATGTTATATTCTGGTAAAGATGTCCACTGAGAATACATAATATATATGCCTTTATGTGTCTTGTTGGTTTTCGTTATTTATATTTTGTTCTATCAGTAATTTTTTGTTACTTTTCAATACTCATATATTTCACATAAATCAATATTGTATAAATATTTTTTTTAGAATAGAATTTTTTTTTCACCAAACAAACAAATACATTTTTATATTATAACTTTTAGCGATTTCAACGACCCATAATTAAATGCATTTTTTGAAAATTTTGTCATTTTCACAACTGTAAAACCAGAGATGCAATTCAACGCGTTTTTTAAATTTCGTTTATTTAGAAACAAAAAAACTCAATTGCATAAATTGTATTCTATTTGTTTTCGTGTATATATTAAATAATTCAAGTTTTACTCATTATTACTAGACCACTTCAAACGACAAATCTTTGCACTGAAACTATGCATACGACGGATACGTTATAACTAATAAAAACGTTTTTATTTCGATAAAATATGTATGTCAAACGTGCAACATCGTCGGGGGTTTTTTATAAACATATAGAATTTTTTTTTGGTGAAATATATATATATATATTACTACACTATATGCATACAGTTCAATGAGCACGTCCACCGTGTCGCCAACGCGTATAGTTGGGAAAAACGTTAGATAACATATGCGAAAATAAAGCAAATAATATTTCAACATTACAACGTAATATATTATATCAACTATATATATATAAAATAATATTATATTATAGCGTATACGTCCGTTTCCGTAACTTTTAGTCGTCGACACGCCATAACCATTTCTCCTTTTAATAATTTTCCCACCGCAAGGTCGCCACCGCCGCGCCGTTGGCGTGTAATAATCCTTGCCTCCGGTGAAATGTGTTTTATCTCTTTGCTTTTTCGCCGCCACCATTGTTTGCACAATGCCATTTTATGATACTATATTATTATTATACATATATTTCGTTCCCATGTTATGATATATAACAATATAATAGACGCCATCCTTTATCGGAAACTCAATAATAATAATTATAATAATAACAACAATAACAACAATAATCCACGTGATATTTAGCGTTAGATTGACAATAACATTGACGTTAAAAATGTATATTTCGGACATAATTTCGTGAAAACATACGCAACACACACAAGTAAGATTATTCGACAACATCGACCGAATCGTATTTGTTTTAGCTTTCCTAATACGTCGAGAAAAAAATTAATGAAATTGAAACTGCTTTTACCCCTTACACTTTCATATTTTACAGTATTGATTTTTTTATTCATTTTTTATTTTATATTCATTTTTTCGGATGTAAAATTATCTTAAGCCGTTATTAAAATCAGTTAGAGAGAATATAAATGTACGTACCTCGAAAACATTCCAATGATCCATAAAAGTATTATTGTTTTTTCTTCTTCTTCGTGAAACTCATCAAATCTATAAGACTCAAAAATGCACAAATTATAATTTATTAATAGCGATGGATGTATACTTACTATAAGTTTTAATTAGTTAATTGTGTATACATATAATTATACATCAAATGAAAACAAAAATATACTGTGTAAAATATATAATATTTAACACCTACGCATTTATACTTCATATAGAATCTTATATAATGATTCTTTGTGGGATTAATACGATATATTTTATGTTTAAGGCGCGTGATATGCATTATAATTAAGACATTTTTTTAAATAATTTTTATGATCATTGTGTGTTAGTACTATAAGTATTAAGTGAAGATCAGTGTTAGTAAGTTTTATAAACACCCAAATATTATACAACCATTCAGGGTTTTCCGATTTCTAAAGTAATAGTAAATACGCTATTTATAAATCATTAACTAAGCGAAATATTATACTAGTCACTGAGTAAATACTCAAAATTATCTAAATTTAATTCTGTGCTAAATATCATATTTAATATACTTTAAATTTGTATTATATAATTGAGAGTGTTTTTATGCTTGAAACATACCTTGAAAAATTCAAAACCATTTCGTAAAAAATATAAAGGGCTTTAGACATGCTCAAATTAAAAGACCAAATTTCTATAAAAGGTATAAAAAAGAAACTGACATGTACGTATAGATAATTTAACAATCCAATTATTGAAAGTATTTATAATTTTTTTTATAATTAATTTTTTATCCTAAGTGACTAGCAATTTAGAGAATTTAGAGTTATCCATGCTTTTTTTAAAAATATATATTATTTTATTTTTATTTTTCAAATAACCATGTACAATTTTATACGGCGAGGTAATATTTAATTTTTTAATTCCTAAATTATCATGATATAAATCATTGCGTTATTATGTATTCTATCCATTATTCACAACCAGAAATAAATATGTATAATCTATATTTATATATTTTGTCTTTGATCAAAAATATCTCTGTAGTGTAATATAATATACAATATCGTATAACTGTAGCAAAAGCCAAATTATTGTAAGTGAACACGCGTGTATTACATTATATAGATATATGTATAAGTATTATTTGTAATTAATGGCGATTAATTAAGAATCGTAACGTTATTTGTTTTATTTACACATTTTTTATCTACTATAATTTAATAATACAATTTTGTATGTCTGTTGTGTATAAATTAAACAAAAAAATGCATGGATTACAGCAAAAATAAATTATTATGTGTATACGTGTTTGAATTCCATACACACATATGTATAATAGTGCATATATATATATGTCAAAAGGGTGTTGTAATAAAAAATGGATAATTGGATCTGTATACATGCATGTATAATTGTAAAAATACTATTAAAAAAAAAAGAATTAATTAATATATGGACTTTGTGAGCATAAAAAGTGTTTCTTTCGAACGTAATAAATATGGTTTTGCTCACCTCTTGTTATTCAATGATTTTTATTTTGTACTTAAATTAATTAACCTTAGACGACTGGATCATCATTCTGTTTTATCACGTTGTTTATAAATAAAAAAAACACCGTTGATCGAATTAATTGATACATTTTCATATAACAGACATTTTAAACATTTAATATGTATTTGTTTTTTAAGAAAAAAAAAATTCATTTGTCGAAATTGCATTTCTCGTGATGCAATCGTCGAAAAACATATCATAATCATAATATATCATACTAATATTGGAGAGTATAATAGTACACACAATATTATATCTAGTATCATTATAAAATACAAAAAAAAAATATCGATTTCAAACAATTATAAGTTATCAAATTATCTTCTATTTAATTTATCAAATCTAAATGAATGACCACCATCATCATCCGTATAAATAGTAGTTTTATATCTAGTACAGTCACTCATTGAAGTTCACTATAACACTATTGTGTTATATACTATATTATATATATATATTATATATATTGTATAGAAACAAATCTTAGTCAATTTGGTTACCACTTTGTTGATAACGAGCTTACATTACAAAACAACATGTTTCACATTGACGTATAATATTTGAATAGCATTGTAAAGGTTTCTTTCCAGATTCAGGCGTTGCATGTTGTACCTTTTTATATTAAACATTTTGTTAATGTATCCCAACTAATTTATGAAAATGAAACGCCAGAAACACCGTAGCTCCCCACAAGTCAATAAGATATTTAAATTCTTTAGGAACGCACATTTTTTTTACCCTTTTTCATCGCTTTTCTAATTTTTTTCTAATTCAAATATTGGTTATATTTGAAAAACAAAACTATCGTAATAATATTAGAATGTGCCTATTAGTTTTATAATTATGTATTCATGTTCATAATGATCACGAAAATCCTTTTAAATTCCCTGAAATCAACTACAATCAAAACGAGTAAGAACATACCGATAATAGAACTTCACGATTCGTTATGCCTGAAAATACACGCGTAGAAAAACCATTTTATCTAACCAAATGAATTAGCACGAATAATATTTTACATTGGTTAGAAATCAAAATATACCTCAGCAAGTAAACGTTTTATCAGAATATGTTTGTCAAACAAATGTGAAATTTAATATATATAATATATTATTATATTCAGACAAGAATAACAGCTGGTTTGTGAATTACCAAAAGAAAATAGTTATTCAATAATAACAATAATAAAAACTAAAATTATGTTTCATTCAGTATTATATTTTAAAGTTTATATTTAAACATGTAGATATCAGTAATATCATATATAGTATAAAGATTAAATTTTTATTATTCCAGTAAAAGTATTTTTTTTTTTTGTAAATTGTTATTATCATCATTGTTGTTGTTGTAATTAAGATCATGATAACGATATACTATAATCATATAATAGTTAAGCATAGTAATACCGTCTCGTGACCGCGTTGTAGTTGGATTATTATAATATATTATAAGAACTGTTCGTGACCTATTGATAAAAACTAATGAAATTGAAGGGTACGCGCTCGCGCCACTCGCTAACGCCATTTCTTTGGGATTTAGGGCACGTTAATTGTTTTTAATATTTTTAAGACCAACGCCATCATATTGCTGTAGAGAAAGAGGGTTGCACGAATAGGTGGAACTTAGGTGGTGTATATTTCGTGCCGCGTGAAGATTAGATCAAAAACATAGATTTATGTGTGTGTGTACCTTAATATATAAAGACTACCTTGGTAGTACTGTATGTATGTGTGTGTG
Source organism: Schlechtendalia chinensis (assembly GCA_019022885.1). Taxonomy (NCBI): domain Eukaryota; kingdom Metazoa; phylum Arthropoda; class Insecta; order Hemiptera; family Aphididae; genus Schlechtendalia; species Schlechtendalia chinensis. The sequence goes on from CM032339.1 coordinate 52,150,657, forward strand.
TTCGTATTCATTTTACTACTGTTTGACATAAACCTCCGATTAATTTAAGTTCGAAAAAATTGTTATTGCGTAGTTCTAATTTTGTGATTTAATTTCATTTTTGATTAGACTATATACTGAATATTCGAAATAGTATGTACGTGTATGTATTCTACTCGGACGATCGTTAACAAAACTAAAGTGCACACTGAATAATTCAACCACTTGACTTTTATTAGAATACAATATTATTTGGTAGTCAAAACAAGTGTAAAGTATACAATAAATGTACAACATATGTGGTATCGAATAACTACGGACTGTTTCTGATATCAAATTGGTTTTGTATTCGGAACTATACTTATTCGGCTATACGAATATTCGACCAATGCTATGAGAATTGTTAAAAAAATCGATACGTATATGGACGAAAACTAATATTTCGTAGAATAAGCAATATACCAAAAAACACACACACGCACACACACATACACCACACACACCACACACACCACACACACGCACACACACATATATATATATATATATATTTACATATATAAACCGTGTATTTTATAAAAATAATAGTTATTACATTTACTCAAAAGCGATTGTGGATGGTTTCGAAAGAGTTTTAATTACTTTTATAATGATCTAAAACGAAGTTTTAAATATTACCCTTTTTCAATAATAAAAATAATAATAATGAATAAACATAATGTTCTAACATTTTATTTTATCTATTGAGCTTTTTTTAATCAATATAAACTAATTACCAAACGTTTGATGGTCGAATGAATTCGATTTAAAAACAACAGTACCTGCATAAATTATAAGAGATGAATCATTAACATATACAGAAATATTGATAAAAAAATGAATGTTTCGTTGTTGAGTTTTTATAAAATAAAAGATATTTTAACACAGATTGATACGTAGATAAATATATTACATAAACGTAAAATATCATTGCCACGCACAATGTAGATAATATCATACAATAAAATACAATCTATTATTCAACCAATATCCATAAATTTTTACCGGGTACATACGTAAATAATGTATTTTGTCCGTTTTTGATCATGCACGATTTACGCAATTTATTATTGGATGCCATTAATAAAAAGTTACAATAATAGTAGTAATAATATTAATAATAATTTATAATTATTAACGGTATATTGTAATAAATAATGACATTAAACAGCGAATAAGGTATCATAAATAACACAATAAATACTAAAATAATATTTAAATAGCCGAACACATTTTACGCACGCGTGGAGGAGCCAAATTCCATACGAAAAAGTTGTATACGCAAAAGGTATGTTGTTGTATATTATTATTTTTAATTTGAAAACAATTTATCATCACATTCCAAAATAAAAAAGCGATTCACAATGAAGATCATTTACTGGCAAATAAATCACGTCCTAACTGTAAAAAGTTTTAAAAACTTGTAAATTTACGAAATACAGGTTTTTTCTCAATAATAATTTAAACGCGCATAATCATTAAAGGAACATGGAAATATAGAAAATCTTTAAACAATAATATATTTGAAATAAAGTTTTCGACGATTAGAAAATATTTTCAATAATATCTAAAGTATACCAATTAAATAGAATGTTCATGGTTCTTTTGATATTTCAAAAACTAATTGAAATTTTGGTTAGCTCAATGTACAATTTATTTTCAATTTCCAGCCGATTAAACAGTGAACAAGTCATACGAGAGAAATTCAAACAACCATAAATAATGTTTTTAAATATTAATAATAATACAAATAAAATAAAATACTTACCAATATTTTGCTTTGTCTAAACGCTCAAACATACAAATACTTATTTACATTTATTTACAGAAAATATTATCGAAGAGAACACGTAGTAATAATATTTTAATACTATCGACCAAAAACTATTGTATAACGTCAGAGTCATTTGTTTCCCAATCGTGTATTTATCTAACACTTTTTAGCATTTAAATCATTTTTATTGCAGTCGGTAATAGTACAGCACATTATATAAATGTATCTATAACAAATAACTATAAACTTTTTAATCTCCGAAAGTCTGTTAAATCAGAATCTAAATTATGTAAAGTAATTGGCGAATGAAGTATTCTTTAAGTCTTTAATAAAGTTGTAATATTATTGTCACCAGATATTGTTAGTTATCTTATGTCACAGTATAAAATTTATATATGAGAGCCTTTTGTTCAAATCATATTAACAGATATACAATCGTATTTTTAACGTTACAAATTTCACTTAAAAAACTTTAAAATTTTCTACCCTCGAATAAACGATTTTATATAAAGGTATTTAAAAAAAAAACACTATACAAAAGTCTCAATACACACACATATATATGTTTGAAACTTTAAAACAGTTTTTGTTCGAAGATAAAACATCGTAGGCAGTAAGTCGTCTGATATTCTGTTTTGTTTTAACTAGTTCTTCTTTTGTGGCAATAATGTTTGCACTGAAAATGTGCTCCGTTTACATTCGTAATAAACTTTATCGTATGGGCTATTTCACTTTACCTTGTAATTTACCGAGTTAGAATTAATATTTCCGCACTTTGATATTGACTGAATTTAGAGGATTACGTAAATAAACTTATTAGTTATAACATTTATAATTATATGTACAATAAAATTACCTTTGAATATACGTTTAAATTACAAGTAAACAATTGGTTTAATAATATGATGATTTTTTCAAAAATATAATCTTCTATTCACAAACATTATCTAACTAACACACATTTAATTTATGATTTTACCAAATATTTTGAGAAATTTTTATTTAAAAGTTTCATTTTCGAAATCGAATTCCCAAATACCAATTTTAAATTACTTACGTTGTTTTATAATTTAAAGTGGTTGAAAGTGAGTTTCAAAATATTCTAATTTACGTTCATTTATGCTTATAATTCATAAACTACTTCAATGGTTTACTTCAAATAAGTTCAGTAAATTGTACACAAACATTTAATATTGAAATATGTTTATGTTTGTATTTTACTCCGCAATTTATCAGTAAAAATTATAAATTTATAATCTCATTTGTGGGAAATAGGCAATCAATTGCATATCAATTTTAATAAATACAAATTATATAATTATGAGTTATTTAATTACATAATATCATTTTTTACCTAGCTCAATATTAAATTTACAATATCATCAAAAACAATAATTTTATTTTCTAGAATGTTCAAATAAAAAGATAATCCAAAACTGAAAAAGTTAGAAACCATTCAAATTTAACATTATAAATTAATATAGTGATATACTAATTAAATCTTTTAAAGTTTTTCCAGACTTACTGTAACTTTGTGCAATCGCAGTGGCGGTAAAACGAGAAGAAGGATAAAGGAGATATATCCCCCCATAACTTTTTTGTTATTATGTATTAGTTTTAACAGTGTGTTGTTTATTACCTATTTTTAAATAATAAAAAAAAAAATTATATTAATTAATGTAGATCATTTTTGTTTACAACAATCTGATAACCTAACTTTTTTTGTGATAATAAAAACAATTAACTGCCAACTTACAGCTGCAGCTGTTTCATAACCATAGTTTTCACTTAGTTATTGTATTTCTATATTATCTAGCAGAATGTGAAGTTTCACTCCATCAAAATTAATATTTTTTTTTATCGAAATCCTCCAATGATGGAAAAATATTTTCATATACATCATAAAATAAACTGAGACAACCCAAGAACTCTACCCAACGTGTTTCACAGAATTTAAAAAACTGTGTCTATTTTGCACTCATGCATGATGATATTATATAGTTTTTTAAGACCTAATCTGCTTTATTGGATATGCGGAAAAAATGTACAAATTATTTAATTGTTCTTATGCAGTTTTTTCTAGGTGCTTTTGAGAAAATCGAAAAATGACCTCTTTAAAGTACAAACTAGTTGCTATTTGCTATCGGAAACAAAATATGTCCATAACGTTTCAGCATAGCGCTGAAACACTTCTTCTGGTAGAATTTTGATATTATAAAATTAATGGAAAAAACTCACGTTATAATTTGCAGTTGATTATGTCTCATCAGGTTTTTGCTTTTTAATTGGTGAATTCAATTAAATCAGTAAACAAAATCGGTTGTTCAATAATAATTACATTAAACATTGAAAACAAAATATATACGCTTTATTTACATGGATTTATTAATATTATATACCGAATATGAATCCGGTCAATAATTTATGAATACTTAAAATCACAAGATAATCTTTACATTAATATCTTCGAGACGTATTGCAAATTAAAAAAAATATTAAATTTTAAATATAAAATAACACATTAAGTGTGATATGGAAAAATATAATTAATCATCGATATGTTACGGTCTGTGTAAGGAATTGGCCATTGTAGGAAGTGCTCCGGAAATGTACATAACAATACACAATTCAATTTGTCAAATCGATATTTGTTGAATATTTTTTTTAAACTTCCCATGTAGTGTACACAATTTATCTTTCAGCAAATTAGTAATACAATAAATCTAAGTATATTAATTGTAAATTTCTACGTAAAAATTCAATTATTTTTATATATTTAATTATCAAACCCTAGAAATTTAAAAAAAAACAAAGAACTGTATCTACATAACCATATTTTTACATCTATATTTTTCTTATCTGTATAGGTATAATTTATAATAATAGTTGAATAAATCATGTTATGTTATATTGCGTTAATCAATCTAATGGATTGATGTCGAATAAATGTCAAAAATATAATAACAGCAAATAATGACTATTTAGATACTGAATTTATGGCAAGCGATAATCAAATCTATAGGTAACTGCGTCTGAAATGGCATTTTATATTATCAAACCCGATCAATCGATCAGATTAGTATTAAACTTCTCGTCTGTCGTATTCTTTTTGAATGCAATACTGTAGATTTAAAAGGAAAAATAGCCAAACAATTAGGTGTTTTATATATATATATATAAATATAATATAATGTTACACAATAAAAATATGAACAATACTAGTTTATTTAAAGTGAAATATGATGAAATAATTAGAAATAACTCACAAAGTATTAATTATTAGGATAGTATATATTCTCATAAATAATGATAATAATTATGAAAATAATATACTATATGAAGTATAAGCACATTGTTATGCTGTAATTAATTGATTTAAATATGCGTATTTTTTATTTTACTCAAAACAATTTGTTCTTTTTGCACATTACTCGGAAATTTCTCACAATGACCGATTTCCTACTTAACTCGTAACAGATATACTCAAAATATTGCTAAGAAAAAAAATTAATAATAAAACTATCATATTTATTTGATACACAAGCAAATTTTTTCTATGAAAAAGAACAGTTTGTTCAGACACATTTTTGTAGTTACCATGGGGTATGATAGAACTCAATAATAGCGTCATCGTTATTGCGGCCAAGTAATTAATTCTTAGATATTATTAGGATATTATAAGATTTTAATATTCCACACAATTTGGTATTCAAACAATTTTTAAAGCTTTTCACCTGTAAATAGAGTTTTAAAATATACTTAATGACTTTATATACCTAAAAACTAATTATTAGACTTACTTGCTTAGAATCAACTTTATAACTCAAACTCAAACTTTTTCACGAATACAGTCCAATACTAATAGCATTAACTAATCGTCAAATTAAACGCTAAAAACATGGTTAATATCTCAAATGAAAAATAGTAGTTTACTGTGTACTGTGTAAATGGAAAAATAGCGCAAGTAGAGGGCGTTCTAATATACCAGAACCAAAACGACCTCCCTAATCGTAATATTGCTATATATGAACCCGATGAATATCATGATGAATGGGAATGCTGCATATAAAAATAGATGCTATTGTGGTATCGATTGGGTGAAAAAAATTAGAGCGGTGTATGCATTAAATCATTTATCATCCACCACTCAGCGGGACTTGTCGAGGAATCGCCAATGTACGGTTTCGTTATAGTACATTACCTAAATGATTCAATAGCGAAGTAGTGGCTTAATATTTACGTGCGATAACAGATGCAGGGACGTTATTCACAGTATTTATTGCAGAGCATACAAATGTAACATAAGTGCCTATAGAATTATTAAAAGAGAAGTTTACCCGGTACAGAGCTTTTCCTATTTTTTCTGCAGACGAGATTGAAAATCAATAATTTTTAAGTACGCCATAGGAATCTTTTACAATTTATTATTTATAAAGAGTAAGCAAAGGATTAAGAAGTTAATTTATAAAAAATTTAAAACACGAGTAATATACAATATTACAAACGTGCTGACGAAGTCAAAGTAAGTTTTTTTTTAAGAGTTTATCAATAAGTTCTATAATCTATACAATGTACACGGTTAAACATATAAGTCTGACTGCATTTTCGTTTGGCTCACTTTGAATTTGGTACGCCTATCAAAACCTGAAATGGCACGTCACTGATTACAGACGTATAAACATTTATTTTTCTTGCAGACAAAATGTATAACACGTGAATATAGACATCTTTATATCGTTTGTTGTTGCTGTATAACTTACAGCGACGGCAAAGAATAACACAAAACGATTATTATTATATATATATATATATATATATATTCATTCAAGCAATAAACACTGTGATAGAGACTCGTACAATGTACGATCATGTTTACGACATTTATCGTTGTTTTTTTTTTTTTTTGCAGGAACTGGTGGCGTTATTTTTCCATTAGATTTTCAGGAACGCCTCTTGTTTGCATCCACTTGAACGATAAACAAAACACACGGTTTATTTGCCAGTAGCACTCGTATTGCGTGTCATTTAACGCGATTTCTGTTTTGTTTGTTTTTTCTTTTTTTACCTAACCCAACCGGCAACGCAGGCATTAAATAAATTTTCACGCATAACCATCGTTATCGTCATCGAATCGCACATTATTGTACTACTACCGTAAAACACACTCGACAATCGATATGTTGCCGTTCGAAAGGAATGGAAAACAGTTCGAATTATCAACAATTTCATTTTAACGAAAAACATTAATTTTTTTTTTTATTAGTATTACGATATATGATTGCGATTATAACACTTCAGTCTAGAATCGGCCCTTGTCTAACAATTTGTTTTTTCCCGTCGACAACCATCTCAAACCACTCACTATTAACTATATATATATATATTTGAAAATAATTACGATTTTATAGCCACCCAAAGTTGCGTTAATTTTCGAAAGTCGTTTTTCATCCAATCATAATTTACGCCATTGGACGTATTAAACTCAGTACGTTTGTAATAATATGAATTTTACGAGTATTTTAACAGTACATTGTATAACATTGTATATATTGTATATTATAATACATTTCTCCCTACGGCCGTATAATCATATGATTTTGGCGCGTGCATATTGTAATCACATCAGGGTGATTTTTCCTCTACTCGTTTTGTGATTAAAATCCCATTTTGGCAGCTTCGTGTAATGTACACGAGTACGCGAGTTTACGGCTTGCAATTTTCAATAAAACTATATAATTTAAGACTTATTTTACTTACGGTTTTATGGTATTCCATGTGGATAATAATGCTGGCACAGACCATTAATGTTTTTATTGGCGCCATTCGAAAACGTTAAATAAATGATATCGTATTAGCGAATTATTTCTATACAGACATAGTTTTCCGGCTAGTATTATTACCGCCCACCGGGACATTAAAGTAATTCAGATGACTTGGTAATTATTATTTTATTTTTTTTTACATTTAGTAAATACGTCTAAATTGTATATCATATCGTTATACAAAAATACGTTTAACGGCCAATTTGAAATAGAAGCGTGCCATACTATTCAATATATTCTGTACAATGTGACTGTCACGGTCACACCAAATAAAATTACTCGTTCATCGATTAAGTTAGGTTATCAACAAAATAGTCACCCAAGGACTTAATGTCTGTATTGTAAAATTAAATTATAAACTCTATTTTTAAATAACTTATACCTAACTTATGTCAAGGGGGATATATCATAGTTATGATTTTATTTACCAATCAATCGATCGTATTTGTGCGATCCGTGTTATACAAATGCCCGCGTACGTGAATTTATACGAAAAAAAAATTCTTTCTTAATAATAATTCTATTTTTATTTTTATTTTATTTATTCATGGCTGGTAATGTATTTTTCCCCGTATAGTTTTTCCCATATAGTTTTGGAAGTGGAGTACGAACTTCATTCAGTTGAATGTAAGAAAGTTTTTAAATGTTAAAATGCATAATGCGAAAATAAACGTCGTTTGAATTACGAGATTTTGCGCTACTGCTATCGGAAAAGACACGTAAGAAGTACAGACAGACAAACAATGTTACTGTAAACGAAAGTTTGATGGACGAAAAAATATGTGAAGAACGTGATGACACACGTCAGATAAACTCAACATCCACATGTCTTAGAAACACAAATCTATCTAGTAGATGGCTTAGTATTTCTGATAATTATTATTGACAACGGCTAGAACATGTCATCATTTATTAACGTCTTTTCCGATAAAATGTGTATAATAGACGGATAAATTAAAAATTAGCGATTTTATTAACACTGAAACTTTTCAAAGCATCAAATTTTAAACCACTTACAAAAATACATTTGAAAACATTTTACAAAATTATACAGTATATTTATTGTATACAGTATCAAATTAGGAACAATTTATAAAAATACACTAAACGTTTAATAATACCAAGTTTATAAACAATTAATGACAATATGTACTATAAATTTGCTAACAATAAGTTATTTAAAAATGTCTACGTTAAGACGTTAAGACATTTTCTGAATAAAACCAATACAAAGTATTATAATACGAATTCTATCACTAATAATTATAATTTATCTTTTAAACACAACAACGTTTATCATAACGCACGTACGAGCGATTAATTTTTGTTTCTTTTTTGTCAGCCAACGCAAATTAATTGCTCAAATTGAAAAAACTACCGAACCGTTGTTTGCCACACATGGACATTTCGGATTCACTGTTAGATTCGATGGATGAGTGTACGTAGCCTGCGTCTGTGCATTCAGTCATTATGTCCGCTTGACTCGTATATAGGTTGGCTTTCGTACATGCCACGTCCACAGGACTCTATCCCTGAAACACGTCGTTTTGCACGCTCCAGGGCCACGAACGCTGTTGGCCGGTGAATGAAACTAGATCCACGTCTCATACGTCTAAATCGACTTGTTGCCCATACAACACCAGGAAGTCCATCGGACTCTTTTTCTGAAACGCATCGTTTTGCGTACCCCACAGCCACGAACAGTGTTGGCCCGCAGACGGCGTCTGACCCACGCCCTAAGCGTCTACATCGACTGGCACCACGAGCGTCTCGGATTTGTTCAAGGGGTGAAACGCACGAGCAAATATTTTATTGACCTGCAGTGGCGTCGCTCTCTCACCTCTACCACCGCTACCTCACCAGCTTACCTTTTTGACATGAAAATATATTTTGGCTGAGGAACTGTCAGAAATTTTTGTGATGCTTTTTTTGTAACACTTCGATGACGTGATCAGTCGATGATCTATTCAACATATTTCCCCTCGTAAATACGCCAATACTTCAACGTATTATAATAATTCTTTAATAACTATATAAGGATTTAGAACAAAATACATGAATGCGATGTAGGATGTTTCAGTAGAATTCACAGTAGAACGCAAAATCGGATCCACATTATATTCGTGTTACAATTGTGGTTGTATGGAAGATTATGAGATTTGTTGTATTTACACTCAATGCCGTAGTCAACACAGGGAGTCCAATCAGCCTTATTCTAAGTGAGTTTATATCAAATAATTTAAATATAATTAAACACGTAGTTAATAATAGTTTCTGTAGTATTAATGGTGTGAATTTGAATAAACTTGGTATTTTTGAAATGAAACTAACAATGAATAGTCACGTGAAATATTTTAAAATACATGTTATATCAAACAACACTATGAATACGAACATAATCTCGGGAACAGGATTTTTGAATAAAGAGGGGTTTAAAATCGAATTTAAAAATAATACAGTTAATAATGTTAAATTAGATAATGATGGTTCAAGTAAAAAATAATAATGATTTTAATGAAATATTATGTATTAAATATGATGAAAGAACAAATAAATGTACCGATAAAACACTTTTTAATGTAAATACTAAATTAGATTTAGAACTAAGAAAATAATTTTTTACGTTGTATAATACGGAATATATGTCGAAAATAAACACAAATCCGCGTGAAGGAATAGTTTAAATTTTGGTATAAAAATAATCCTAAAACATGAACAACCTAGGTCTTTTACTTATAGTTTACTAATCTTAGATGTCTGTTGTATAGTGAACAACGAAATTTACGGGTAATTATTGAAGAGTTATTATCTGAAGATATTATAAGATAAAGTAAAATTTCGAGTATGTTATTATTCGTGGTAAACCAGATGGGTGAATGTAATGACGAAGTGCGTAAAATGTTGGAAGATGAAGTGGATAATTTATTAGATAAACATTGATGAAGAGAGGGTGGAACATAAAATTAATTTACAGGAAATGAATGCGACATAGTACAACGCAAAGTGTAAAGATCGACTGTTTTTAAAGAAAAAGATTACGTAATGATTATATTATACAATTGTAAGTCAGAATAAAAAATTAATTCTAGGATGTTGAAGACCATATGTTGTGAGAAAAGTGTTATATTGTAATAGATTTGTCATAGGTGAAATAGATTGATTCCAAATATCACAGCGTCCGTACGAAGGCATCATCTGATCTGACCGTATGAGAATTTGTGCAGTAATATAGATACGTATTGTTTTCTAGATATTTTATCATATTATTAGTTATCGTTATTAATGTTTTTATGATTATATTTAAGCAGTTGTTAATACTACTATTTCCATGATTATAATATATAAAATTACATCAGCTTTGTCGGAATTATGTTGTTTTTTTTCCTATATAAATTGTTCGAGATGACAGATGTCAGAATGGCTTAATACATGTAAGATTCAATTAGAATCTATATTTTTAAATAATGTATATGTTTATCCTGGTCGATAAAATGGACAATAGCATGACAAGCGGGATATGTCATAGATAAGATTAAATTTACCAATTAATCGTGTTTTTTTTGTATAATAATGGCAGTCGTATTTTCAAGGTCGATGTTTTGTGAATGTTTGCACACGTGAATATAAAATAAAATAAATATGAAATAAAACAGTTCTGTCATATTAATAATTTTTTTTTATTTGTGTTTTATTTATTCATGTTTGAAAATAAATATTTTCCCGTATAGTGGAACTTTTTTCTCTTACAGTATTAAATGATAAAATGAAGACGCTAATATTATTTAAATTTCATTCTGTTTGAAAATATCATAATCGATTAAATATGGTGTACAGACCATAATGTTTTGACGATCGCTATAAAAAGCCATAAAAATAGAGTAGAATACTTTTTAGAGGGGTGTTTAAACTTAAATATTTTGATATTAAATCTGATAAGCAAAACTTACTTTATATTTAAATACAGATTTTAAAATATTGTTTTTGGTTTTTGTTTAAAAAATTTAATTTAATTTTTATGACTATTGGTTTGCAATTTAAATTATATAAATGTTTTTAAAACTAAGCTATCCCTGATGAATTATCGTGTCTTTCACCATAAACATATACACGTTGAACGAGCCTATCAAAAGATTTTTTTTTAATATCTCCAACCCTTTTTAAAAAAGCTAAGACTTTTTGCAAAAATATGAGTTAGCACGTATAATCAAACTATATTAAATAGTTCCACACTTATATTTTGACGTTTTCAAACGATTTAATCGCATGGTGAACGCACGGATGCACAATTCTCTTGAAACGATTTCATAAAAACATATTAGGTTTGCACAATAATGTTAAGTAGGTATAAATTAAATAAAAAATAAAAAAACAAGAAATATATTCATAAAAAATGTGTTTACGTTCATTTTGGAAACAAACAAATCGGATCAACGAATGTCAGATTTTGATTGCCTTAGTAATAGAATATGAAATATGCGTCATTGCAATTAAATGGTACAGACATATTTTATTAATTTTGCCTACGAAACAATAACAATCCATAGACGTTTGTCGCCGAGATATACGCTGTATAAGATTTATGCACAATGATATTTATAAACGAAATTACACGCATTACGAAATCGTTTTCGATGTACTCGGTGTACTTTCGAGCTTCCTCTAACAACTGTGACGCATATCAGCGGCATACCGAGCGTGGTTCGCCTGCTCGCAGTGTGTATGTATAATAGTGGTGGTGGCGGTACGTGGTGGTGTACGACTGCGAGATCGTCGCGATAGGAAAACGAATTATTGTTACACTATAATGCGTACACGCAAAGCGCACGCGTTTGGTGTGCCACGTGATTGTTTACACGTCTCTTGTCGTGCGGTTATCTCTTGTTTTGATTTCACAAATTGTAGTGCAGCCGGATTAACTGTGGCGGGACGTCGACGTCGAGCTTAAAGGATTTCTATATTTTTTACGCGAAAACAAGCGTGAAAAAGTTTTGTGTGTTTATGTGTGTGTGTGTGTGTATGTGTGTGTGTGTGTGTGTGTGTACACGTATGTTATGTTTGTACGACATTCGATACGATGCCCCTGCGATCGAATATGCGACAAGAGATTCTAATGATTCTATAACCTTATATGAAGAAGCTATAGAATGTTTTTTTTTATTTTAATATTTTAATTTTGAGAATACTATGAATTTGTTGACGTGTTATGTTCTCGTTCCTCCGTTACGTACATTTCTTACCACATTCCGAGTACGAACATCGATATACTATTTAAATAGTATCGTATTCAGTTCTACTATATGTCTACCCGTTATAATAGGCATATGTTACATGGTGCGTAACCACAAAAAATAATCAAAATGACCAGAGAGTGAATATTATGTCACGGACAATGTATACATTTTCCGCGCAATTCGAATCTGCTCGAGACCGATTATTATAATCAAAACAAACATTATTGAACTTGTTACGTTATTTTTATAATTTTATATCGTCGACGAAAACGCATTAAAAAGACTGAAAATTGCAAAATTTCAATGTCGACACTAAACAAATACAATCTTTTATGATAATATATTACAAAAAATATCAACGTTAATTTTGTTCTATCGACTCATGAATAATTATGCCGATTAATTATAAGCGTAAAAGTCATGCTTTATACCTTGAAATATTGGTATTTGCACGATATTATTATGTACACCCAAAACTTTTAACCACAAAATACTTACTGATTGTTTTTTTTAGTGAAAATAATTAGTATTTGTTTAACCTATTGAAATTAATTCTGCGAAATTATCTGATATAATATTTTTTCATTGCATTTTTCTACTTAAATATTTGCCATAGAGATTCGGTTAAACAAGTATTATATTTAAATCTTAGGAATTCGTTAAAAATAACTTTGCGTATTTTATATCATACTCGAAAATAAAATGTAAAATAAATAAAAAGATTTAGTCAAGTTATACTCGTACCACAAAATTATTTTTGAATTTCTAATATATAAAAAAATATAAAAAATTGTTATTTTTGAAACATTTGCATTAATCTAAACTCGTTTAATATTAATAATAATTTACATAATATAGTAAAATATTCAGATACTCATGTGTTCTTAAGTTCAAATTCAGCATGCTATTTTTCCAATAATTATAATCGCACTATACTTTATATGATTAAAATATATTTATACATCCGTTTTTCTACTTTTCCATTTATCTCCAATTTTCATCAAAAACAACGACAACGTCGATTCGGCAGTATACCATAAGATACGATTACTGATTTAAGTTCCTTACGGTTGTTAAATGTTGTTAAAACGTAGGTATTTCGTGTCACCAATACACACTCAATGAGTTATAAAAGAGTACACCGCTGTCTTTCGAAACTCTTTTATCGAGACGACTTCTGACGTAGTGAATGTGTTTAAAACGTTTTGTAAATAAATGTAGAGCGGCACGACGAATAACCGCCACCGTACATAAATTTTGAATCCGGGTAAACACACTGAAGTAATTGAACGGCGTGCTGCTTTGACCACTGCGCGGTGTCAGTGAAAGATCGATTTAATGTTACGAGTGGCTTATTTAGAGCTTATCTCTAATACAATATATTTTCTAAGGCTGACATTAACCGAAGATCGGTCATCCCCCACAGGGGCTTAGAAACCCAACACTTGGACCAGACTCGGCAAATTAAAAAAAAAATTAAAACCTACACAATGTGGGTTATATATTTTTGTTAGTGACAAACTATCCTCCCGACTACGCAGAGCAAATATTACGCGAGCACGGTGTAAATGTATACAGTTACACTGGAGAATTTTTTTCCTATCATTATTTGTTTTATCGTTCGACTCATGTTGAACTATTCATGCATATCATCAGTACATGTAATAATTATACTTATATTTTATGTACAGCAAAAAAAATATAAAATAAACTATTCAAACGATTGCTCGTTTAAAAACTCGATTTATATAATTAAACAAAACATTTGAAATATCACACATACGTCGAGTACTATTCTAACCATATTATTGACAATTTAACATAACTATATATAAAATAATAAAAATACCAACACACACGAGAGATGTAGATTATTGAGTGTCGATAGGTTAAAAAACACATCCAATAAACATCAATAATCTCTATATACCAATGAAATTCTATATATTTTCCATAAGTAAAAAACAATGAAAATGTATCCCCAGCCTCAAAAAAAAATTATATTTATGTCGAAGAAAATAAACTAAAAAATAATTCCCCAAAATTAATTATATTGTTAAAATTAACCAGAAATGGTGTATTTTTCATTCCATTTTAGACCTAAAAGCTAGACAAGGACTCGACCAATTATGGTAAACTGATTTTATTTTCGAAAAAAAATTGAAATTCATTATCTTCTTTTTCAAGTTATTATGGATTTTTTTTTAATTAGAACTATATTTAAAAAAAATAATAATTCTTACATTTTTGAAAATTTGTTCCAGTATATTAAAATATTAAAGATACAATCAAAAATGTTTGTGTTTTTTTCCACTATCATCATTACTCTACAAAAAAATTATAAATATTATTTATTTAATAATTATTATTGTAATTTTTTTTATTTATAAGACTTTTATCAAAAATAATAGAAATATTATACATGCTAAAAGTGATAATTAAATAAAATGTCAATTTTCATATTAATGTCTTTAATAAACACTTACGCTATAAATCCAAACACCACCACGCTGAGAGGGAACGAATAAATGTTAAATAAAATATTTAAATTTAAATATACATTTTTTATTATTAATAATTAATAATTATTTAAAACTATAAACGTGTAAATAAAATTTTGAACTTTATTTTATTTTTTTAAATGGACTATTCTTTTTATGTACGAAAGTATAATCAATATTATGCACGTCTTTAGTAAAGAATAGGAGTACACTTTATTTGTAGTTTTTGCTGTTTCCTTACAATAACTCTTTTATTTATTTAACTACGAGGTATAATGATGTACAATCCACCATACTTTACAATATTAAACTATTTGATAAAAATACTTCTTGAAATCGGTGGCCAACGCCGGTAAAGTAACTTTAAGTCTAAAATGTTAACCTGGTAAATTCCCTAATTGTTTTTAAGACAATTCAACAATATCACCAACTGCATATGTACAATGATGATATAGCGCATAAATGTACTTGAATTGCCTATCCGGAACGCCGTACAAAGGTTGAACGAGCCATAGACAATTTCCGATAAATTATTCGATTATTACGTTATAAAAGAAAAAAATGATACGCTAAACCATCATGACAAAATATAGTAAATGAATAAAAATGTATAATATATTATATTTATATTATATAAAAATTGTATAATATAATAACCTTCTGTATGTAACCTGTAGTCGGACGGGAAATTTTATTGACTAATTGATGAAAATAGTTTTTTTATTTTCAAGACAAAAATTTTCACAATTCAACATTGACTTTATGTACAAAATAATGTGTTGTTACTGTAACCCATGATTACATATTTGTTTACCTATGGTAATAATAAAATTAAAAAAAAAGTAAATTTAAATAATTATTCGAGGGAATATTTTAATTATGTGAATAACTAAATTTAGTTGTTGTTGTTGATTAAGCAAAATATTTTAATAACATTTATCTTTCTTTAAACAAATGCATACAATTTTAACTTATTTAATGGATTATATATTCGTACTCTAATAATAGTTAACTTCTGGCATGTACTTTAAACATTTACAAATTATATTCAATAAATCATTACTTATACATAATCACTAATGAGTACCATAGACAAATTTATGTCAACTATATTATTTTATTTATCATAGTATCGACGATACTGTTAAAAAAATAGTTATATTGAAAATGTTTAAATACTTCAAAAACGTCGAGTGACCTTTTTGAAATTTAAAAGCGTAAAGATAATGTGATAACGCTAACACACTTTATAGTAAACAAAACGAATATATATCGATTTCAGAAATAACCATGAGCATATTATAATTATATAAAATGTTATGTTAAAATTATTGTTCATAAAGTGATTTTTTTTTATCGCACTCTACCACAATCTCCAAAAAACTATTATTAAGTTTCCAAATCATGTCTGAAATGAAACTGAACGTCATCATCAAAATGTTTGTATATTTACGTCACACATGATACTAAATGAAGAAAGAGAGAGTTACGCGTTTCTACCTACATTGTTACCACTGTACTTAAGTAGTTAAGTGTTATTTCGAATATTTCATTTGGACTGTTATGACGTGTCACCTGCTATCCTTCAGCGACAATATTTCAAACCTACCGTAGTAATAGTGGTATTGTTAATTGTGCCACCTTCGCGGCCACCATAACGCAATCGTGTGCGCGCAGGTATAATATATAATATTATATAGCACAACGCTACATAATATATAATATTCTAACAGAGATGAGCTAACCGTTTACCGGGTCAGGCCTCGCCGACGTTTCGTTCCTGCGGGACAGTTAGTTTTTATGTGTTCGCCCGTGATATTAGGTAAATTCTAATTTCACACCAAAAACGCGTGACGGCGGACAGTTAGTTTTTACGATCTGGCGCGTACCTCAGCCACAAGCGTTATATTAAAAACTAAAAATAATAATAATAACCGTCCTCGCCAGATAATTTTTATAATTAACTCATATAACGTACTTTAAGGCCCAAGTAAAAGCGGATTTACTTAGGGAACGGTCTGACCTCGATCCGGCATTACCCGTTGTAAAGGTTACATCCCGTTGCACGTGTGCCGTTTGTACACGCGCTTCACTCGAACAAGCAGTTATAATTCTTAATGTTCTAAGCTCCAGTGACGGCGATGAAGTTGGCCCCGATATAATGTATTCGATGTGCAGCGGTAGACGTTTATAAAAAATTTGTCTCGGGACCAGGTACGGTTTGACAAAAACTAAATACTGTTCAGGGACGTCTACCAACACCGTCACCAAAATCCGAATTCTTTCTAGTATTTTCCGTTGATCATCCACTAACGCTTCATCCTGTCCCTTTCAAAAACGACGCGGTAAAACGTGAATTTTTCTGAATGAAAAAATTACCAAGCGTACGTACTTTTTTATCGTATTGGTTAATGCAGGGCACACTATTACAAAAAACTTCGATTGGTGTATTATAATGTGTTATGCACTTGATAGTATTTAATACGACGTATTCTGTGAATACATAAATACGAGTACATAATTAATAATCCGAAGGTAACAAGTTGACAAACATTAGT
Organism: Schlechtendalia chinensis; assembly: GCA_019022885.1. Classification (NCBI taxonomy): domain Eukaryota; kingdom Metazoa; phylum Arthropoda; class Insecta; order Hemiptera; family Aphididae; genus Schlechtendalia; species Schlechtendalia chinensis. Next base: position 52,168,561 of record CM032339.1, read on the forward strand.
ACAAAAGTATTATAATTATATAAAATCGCGTTGATAAATAATTTTATAAATCAATTGATATTTTTTTTTATATCATGAAATTGGATATAATAATTTCTGGAGATTTTGGAGGATTAATATTTTATTATTTAAACAATTTAACTAAGTATAAGTTACAATTATTATATTAACAGTGTAGAAGCGAATTATTACAAACCAAATGGCTTAAATATACAAAATGAACTAAAATAAAGACTATATATATATATAAATATATGTGTTATTTTATACAAGACTCGAAAACAACAAAACAACCAGAGCGCAAAATCAAATTTTCATAGATACGGTTCCTGCGTGAAAATGACCACTTACATTGGCAACCACCACCAGCGAGGTATCACCTACGGGAAATACCGCCATTTTCAATTTAAAATACCAAATAACCGAATCATACATGGTAGTACGTTATTCTTACCGGATAACTAAATTAAACCAATGCAATGTTTGTATATTTATGACACGATTCTCACGTCTTGTTTTTGTCTTTTTTTTGTGTCACAAATATTTATATCAGATGCAAAAAAAAATTGATATTAAAACCGGTAAATGTTAATTGATACTACAATTTCGTAAAGGAGTAGGATGTGTATAAGTTCACGAACAGATAATTTTAATTATATACGATTATGGTACAAAGGTATTTCTAATTGTTTTCGATCACAATGTTCAAAATTTAAATATATATGAAATATCAATTATTTCAAAATATAAAAAAAGAAAAATCACACAAGTATGTATGTAGTTTATAGTTTATGGTGTCTAGTTATAAGATTAAATATGGTTAATAATTTACCATAGATCATCTAATAGAATTAAATTTATTCATATTAAAACTACAAACATGGTACGCACAAATTAATCTTATAGTAACATATAAGGAATACATTTTATTTATTTTTTCAAAAATAGCCTGTAAACTTAATTATAAAATAAATCCAGGTCATTTGTTTATCAAAATTTAAAAAAAAAAACCATTTTATGTTTTATAAACTTTTTTCATTTTAAGATTTGTTTTTAATTGCAGTATTTCAATAATTTGTATATTTACCCTTTAAAGGAATATATAAACTTTATTTAGGAACCAAGTAATATACAATAGAAAATACAATTTTCAACGCATATTTTTATATTTTACGTTATTTTTTTTTATCATCATAAATCTCAATATTACTAGACAATATCTCTAAACAAAATCTATAAATTTACATACGATGATCAATTTGGCCTTTATATTGCTGTTTTTATTCTGCAGGCGCCTGTGAAATGACGATTTAGAATAAAGCCTAAAATAATGATTTTTTTTTTTTATTTATTTTAGCCTAGTTGAACATTTTATTCTCTCAACTTTGGCTCATAATCTTAAACAAAAATCAGCTTTTTGTCTCATCTGTTTTTGTATGTCACGTTAACTTCTAATGATATTATATATTTTGAAAAACATAGTTTGGCGTTTATGCAAGTTACTTATATCGAATATGCAAAATTGAATTGTTTAATCTCCACCAATTAACAATATTACGAAACCCTTTGAAAAAAAATACAAATTATATTACATTTTATTATATTTAATAAATAATAATAAAACATTTAAAACATTAATAAATTTTTTAATAATAAATCAACTTATAGTGCTTAAAATTTATAAAATCTAGAACGATTTAATCGTTTTACCTGAATTTATCATTACAACATATTTAACACAAAATTAATTATTTCACATTAATTACAATTTATAAAAAAACTAGTAGCGTAATGAGTATATTTATATTACATTATAATGTATTATTTGTTTAATTATACTTATATAATACTTATTAATGTAACACTAATACAGTAACCACAATATTTTAATAAATATAGCATTTCAATTTAATTTCTCCGAAATCACTTAACGATTGTTTCATAACAACATAATCGCCGGTAAAAAAAAAATATCGTAAATAAAATTTTTTGGTTATGCATTTCTAAAAAAAACTTTTAATTTATAAAATTAAAAACTTTATAACTATTAGTCTGTTCATGATTATTTTTTATCATTTAGTTTATAAGTAAATATCTTACTCTATCAGTACTAACGGACACATTATAATAAAATAATACAGATTTTAAATTGTTAATAACTATATTAGCAACTTAAATTAAAAGTGATCAAGCGTTATTCATTGGTTTTAACCCCCGCGATGGATTTTTGAAGAAAAAAAGTATAGGATTATTTGTACTGATTTTTATCAAAAGTTTTACGATTTTCACCAATACTGCTAACAATTTACAAATATTTTAAGTTGAAAATACCTGAGAAATGGTAGAGTTAACGCCAAAACAAGAGAAACAAATCAGTTAGTTTTCAGAAGACCGTCTTGAAATTATTGGGATTACTCGTAATACAATAATTTAAAAGTATTTTGTAGCTTTTAGTACTTACATTCTTAGCCATTTAAATGTTTAAATAATCCAAAATTATTTCGCAGACAAAGTAATTTTTTACATTTAAATTTAGGTATACTTAACAAAAGCAAAAATGAACAAACCTCTCAAAAAAAAAGGAATAGTGAAAATTGCTTGATAAATATTTATTACGTCATTATATGAGTTTTAATACATATATTCGATTAATTTTTACCATTATTCTAGTAATACTGATTACCAATAACTTATTTTCTTAGGATCCGGATTTTCATTGAAACCTTTTTTTGGAGTATTCTAACGTAAAAAAATTTTCAAATTACACGAATGAACTCTACTTGATGCCGTAAAAATTCAAAAGGTTTTGTATTCGATTAAATAGTATTTACTTGCTTTTAAACGGAATAAATGGTTTATATATATTATATCATTATATCATCCAACACTTATTGTGAAATTCATGAAAAATATAATTTTCCTTCTAAATATTTATTCTGTATGGGTATAAATTTAGTTTAGACATTAATTATTTAAAACGAATATTTAGTTTTATCGGATAGAACATATCGTACAGTTAATTATATATTATGAATACTATACATATCATGTTATCGTGTATGTTTTAAACATGTATAGGGGTAATTATAACAAACTGCTGTACCTATGTATTGTGTTTGTAATTTGCTTTATAATAAAGCTACGTGTTTGTAATGTATTCTTATCTATTGTTTTGTATAGTATCAGTTTTATTGCCAATAGAATAATTCTGTGGTGAAGTCTGAGGTAAAATAAGAGATAAGCAGTTAAAATTAGTTAAATATCTCTGTTAAGTATATGACATATACTAACAACATTATTATGTCTTATCTCAATCATAACATACATAATAGATGTTGACGAGTCTTTAATATGTATACAAATGGTTTTTTTATTTTTTTATTGCAAACAACTAGTGGAGACAAAAATTATAATTAAGTGTTTATCACTTTTCATTGGACTAAAAGTGTACGCAGTATACCATTTCAATGAAATTTACAGACAAATGTAACTTAAACATATACAAGTTAAATATATCCATTTTTCTTAAAAAAAATTAAATTTTAAATTTTAAATATATTCCGTTCTGTAATCGAAAATATTGTTTCCCCCAAAAAAATAAATACAAGTTTAAAAACTATTTTTGTTAATTTTACTGTTAATTTCCAATCCATACACAATAATATCTTTTCATGTCTTTTCCGTCTCAATAATCAATTTACATTTCAGTTTTAGTACCTTAAGCAATAATTTGTCCAAATAATAATACCATTTTCAAACATTAATCCATATAATTCTGTAATGCATTTTGAGTAATTACAAAATTAATGAACATTTAATTTTTCATAACAAATTTAACTCTACGCTTACTAACGCCTCGCTTTCTGCTAGGTCACCAACCTAAATCTGTAAAGCACCATACTAGTGAAGGAGATCTAGGATTTCTTAGCCAAAATTAACACCATGTTTTGTATTCCTTCCCTTAGGGCTTTACCATATCAAGTTTATTATTGTGGTATAAAACTTACACTACATAATAATAAATTCCGGTAAATAAACCACCAAAAACAAAATCAATTAAGAAAAAATACAATTTAAATAAATAAATTAAATTATTGAATAACCGGTCAAGGTAAAATAAAAAAATAAACATATACATATTCAATTATATACGTGGTTAGAAAGTGAAATAATCATCTACCCATTTCGCCAATTGTATTGAATCGTATTGAATCCTTTACGGATCTACTCCATCAGTGTGATTTTGACAACAAAAAAGAAAAAGTACAAATATTTATAATTCACGTGGTCACGTATAACGTGTTTGGATGGGCGTCCAGAACAAAAAGAACGACATTTTACAAAAGTTGGCCTGGCTGACATTCCATAATAATTAATTAGCGAAGTCGCGTATAGTGGGGGTTATCGGTTGAAGTTCCGACACCGGTTTTCGAGGGAACATCATAAATTCCATACGTGTAACATTATCTATATATTATCCTATGCTCGTTACGTTACAAGATTTATCATAAAATTTATTGTATATTTTTGGTACATTTTAATAATTATATTTATTAATATTATTATAATTATATTTTTTTTATCTTAGAAATGTTTTTTAGTGACATCAGTGTTGAATTTCCAATCAATCAGTAATGATTTATACTATTAGATACACTTATTTTTCTCATAAAACATCGAATACTGGCCAAAACAATACAATAAATTAAAAAAATAGTTGCAGCACAATAATGTAAATATAATCAATTACTCGTGTTTTGTATTAAAATAAATAATGAATAACGATACTTAAATATTTTTATTTATAAAACAAGCACATTTTTAGTGCTTTTAAAAGAAATATTCTAAAATAATACTTATCTGTTATTTCCACAATTTTCATTGACTGGATGAATCATTATAAAAATATATAAATAAGTCTTACAATTTGTAAAAGTAGAAATATTCATGGTTTAAACTAATATATATGTACCCCATAAATATCTACCTGGGTCATTTATTATCATAACAATATGATAAATAATTACACGTTTGTTACTGTAACATTATACACACATATGGAATCAAAATAAACTCAAATATTTATTTACATAGACAAGTGTGTTATATGTACTCAGTGATCCAGTATTTTTTCACGTGCATGATTTTATCAACGACTAATATACTGGTTAACATTCGTTAAAAGACAACAATAATAAAATACGTAATTGCCATCTTTTTCATATCCAATCTTTATTACTGTTCAGTAATAATGAGTGATCGAAATGATAATTATTTCGAGTTATTATTCAACTAACTGACATTTAACATTATTTCTATTTAATGATAATATCATATTATAATATTAAATAATAAATATAAATGATAATATTTCTATTTAATATGATACCGAACAAGCTTTCTACTAACTAAAAAATAATTTGTTTTGATCTCAATATTCTCTCGGATGTCACGTGCTGGTCACATAAAAAAGTCTACAAAATAAAACGAAATTGTTCTATTTCAATTGAAACACAAACGGTTTAAATAAACTTTGAACAAAGTGTCGTCACAGAAGGTGTTAAGTTTCTACCCCTGTTTAACACAGTCAGAAGGTTTTTTTATTCGAATTGGTAATACATAAAATAAATGTATGACCAAGTTATAAAAACTATATGTGGACAAACACGTATTGTTTTATTTGGTTCAGTTTAACGAAAACTAGTGTCATATTTTAAATTAAAAATTATAATAAATTATGGAACTCTTGTTCACTAACTGGTTTATTGTATAGTACACTTATAGTGTACAAATATACGAGTACTATATTTTATAGACATCTAAACAGGTTGATAAGTTAACATTTTTAATTTAGGATTTAGTTTTTTTTTTAACTATTTTAATCGTATGTTGGTACTTAGTGATTACTAATAATTAACTAATAATTACTAGATATTATGACTACTCAATAGCATAGCGACAATTTAAAAATTATATGATATTCAAATTTCGACTATTTTGATATTATTAAGTATTGCAAATTATTATTTATTAACCGCTAAAACATTTAATTTTCTATATTTATTCTGCCTTAATATCAAGACTCCGTTTATTCTTGGATAAACATTGTGCCCGCGCCAGCCTGAATATCATAGGTTTCGTTTAGTAATTTAAAATGTATACTTCGAATAACATAATTTGATTAATTTTGTGTTAAATATTCGACCCTAAATAAATGTTAATAGGAATATATATCAACAAGAATAAAATTCAAATTTCAAAATTTTAAATATTTTATAAAAAGCTAATATAAGATAACATTTTTTTTAAAAAAGAATAATACATTTAAAAAATGTATAGATGACACTGATGTGTTACAACTAGGATTTAAAAGAGGGAGGGGGTTCGACAAAATAAACCACCTTCATCATATTGCTAAAATGATAATGGTTATTTATATCACACTAAAGGTAACGAAGCATAAAATTGACGGCATTTGTTTTTAATCATATCATTACCATGTATTTACAAATAATACATACTAAATCTCGTGCATACTTTTGTTACGTATCTTGTAGTACTGATGATCACATTAACATCTATAAACATATTTTTTTAAACCAAAATACAACCAAAAAAACAAACACAATAAAACTTAAATCTTTTTTGTTCTTATATTCTTAAAACTATCGCACTCGATTTTCCACTCAAATCCGTTTTTCCTACAATTTTCGAGGTATTAGAAACAAATTTCATATTTTTATTAATATCACATTCTTGCTCAATTTTTTCACCATTAATTTATGTTTTAGATTTGAAATCATTTTTTCTCTTACAAGATTGTGTCGTATATATTTGGTGGTTTTCCATGTATCTAAGTACTTCACTAATCTCATTTTCTATTTATAAATCCTTTTTATGTGGTACATAATTCGGATCCTCATTACTATCATCTATTACTTCTACCTCCTCCATATCACTTTCTTCACCACTCTCATCTTCAGATAATTCATTCAAAATACAAATAGTTATTGAATTATCAGCTATTATTAATACTCATTGACTATGACAATTTAAAGAATTTTTTTTTTAATTCGTTGACAGTATATGTGTATTGTAAATAACATTTCATTAGTTTTACCGCGCAGGCAATTGATTCTAACGTTTTTAATTTAATTTCAACTAGAAAACCATAAAACTTGGTTACTTTTTAATAAAAAATCACACAATTACCAATTTAATTATGTTAAAATTTTAATTTCAAATTTTTTAACATTTCTGATAGTTAAAAATATTTATATTTTTATTACATAGGAATTCAAATTGATGTAAATTAAAAAATTTAAATCACAAATACATTAAAATTGTTAATTATGGTTTTAAATTAAAAGAAAGTTACTTCAATTTTAATTTTACTAAACATATGTTAAATTTTTATTTATGTTGTAGTTTTTTGATATTTTATTCAGCAAATTTTGGGAAAAATTAAAAAATTAAACTAAATTGCAACCAGTGTCTAATTTCCAACAATTTAAAGTACTGCATGGATTTATACGGTAAAATAGTTGTATACAAATCTGTATGACACAAACAAAAATTTAAATACTGAATATTAACCACTCTACTCATGTCTTATACTCATTTGCATTTAAAACTACAAATAAAATTAAGTAAAATAATATTTTATAAAATGTTTCCTAATTATATAAATTTTAGTACTAGTACTAAGAGACTGTGAGAAAAAACAAAAATGACACAATTGTAATGAATAATCATAATTTATTATTGTTTAAATTTTAACTACGGACTAAGATATAATGGACTGACATTGATACGACGGTAGGTGTAAAACAAGGTGGCTTGCAAATGTGTCTACTTTATCAGTGTACATAGGGATTTTGTAGTTTCAAAGCTACTGGTGGTTTAATTTAATATCTTATTCTTTGATAATGCATCGACATATTATTTTAATTCTCTCCGATTTACAAATTTAAAATCAAAAAATCATAACCACGGAATCAAATATTTATGCAAATTGTATAAGAATGTTATAATATTAATTTATTGCTATACGTACCAATGGGGGAGAGGGTTCAGACCTGAATTCCACCCTCTTTGGTACGCCACTAATATGTATGGTTTCTATATTTGAGGAATAAGACAACCTCTTATTTAGATTTTTTTTTTAAGTTCTTTAAGGCACAAAGCCAAAACGAACGGTAACTTACCCGTAGGAAAATTCTGACCACTTATCATATTAAAATGGAATTATTATTATGATATTTATAATTTTATAGACCTACAATAACGGATATCCCTGTGTAATTACTTCCACGGCCTCATCAGCCAGTCGTAAGAGGCCACTAACAAGGTTGCTTCAAGTCGACAGCCAGTGTAAAATTTGGTCAAATAGTATGAGAGGTCTTAAGCGAAAAGTAGGCAGATTGTCCAATCTCGGATGTACACGGGGACAACAGGTCAGAGGAAATAACGTAGTTAGAGGTGGGGGAGGCCAAAAGAATAAAACGTGTGATACCAGCCTAACAGCTTGTGCAGTAGCTTTTTCACCTGTCATGTATACAGGTCTATCAACGCGTAGAGTGTCAACGATGTAGCGACATAACCACTGAACTCTAGAACCAACTTGCGTCTAGGTACGAAAGATAGATATAAAATAAGAATAGGTACGTGGAATTTTGGAACATTCACTGGTAGAAGTAGAAAAGTAGTAGAAGTATTGAAGAGAAAGACAAGTTGTTGTGTGTAGGAATCTAAATGGAAAGGTGAAAGAGCAAAAGAAATAAGAGATGGTTATAAAATAATAAATTCAGGTAATATTAGTACACGAAATAATGTAGAAGTAATAATGGATGAGGAGATTAAAAGTAAAGTAGTAGAGCAATAGAGTAATAGTAATGATATTAATTTTTGATCAAAAAGTCTTTAATGTAGAAAGTGCTTATGCTTCACAAGGGAAGAAAAAAACAAGGAAGGGTTTTGGCGAGAAATGGATGAGGTGATGCAAGGAATACTAAGTAATGAGAATACGGTGTTGTGAGGACATGAATGAACATGTAGGTAGTGAGAGGAAAGTATATGATAGGGTAAATGAAACGTATGGTTCTTTAGGGAAGGGGAATGAGGTTAGAGATAGAGTTCTAAATTTTGTATTATCCAATGATCTTACAGTAATCAATACCTATTTTAGGAAAATAAAAGAGCATTATATAACTTATAAGGGTGGAGGTAACAGATTAATTACCTTATGTGGAAGAGAGAGAGTGTAAAGCAAGTAAAGGATTGTAAAGTAATTCCTGATGAGAGAGTAATAACACAACATAGATTGATAGTAATAGAGTTTTATTATAGGAAGAGATTGTACAAAAATAAAATAAAAACACAGAAAGGTAGTCGCGGATTCGATGGTGGTAATTATTAGTAAACAAAGAAAAGTAGCTTTTAAAGAAGGTGAAAGAAAGTGAAAAGAAGGTATGGAATGTTGAAGGGAATATAAATGATGTGTGAAGTAGAATTGTTACTTGTTTGAAGAATACTGCAAAGGAGATTGACGGTGAGAGTAGGAGTAGTATGCAAGAAAACAAAGAAACATGGTAATGGGATGAGGAAATTAAAAGAATTATAGCGAATAGGATAAAGCAATTTAAGGTATGACAAAAAAGGGGAAGGAGAGAAGATTGGGTAAAATACAAAATTTTGTGGAAGGAAGCAAAGAGGGCAGTAAGCAAAACAAAGTTTAAGAGATATGATGAGTTTTATGATAAGTTTGAATCCAAAGAAAGTGAAGTGTAAGAAATGTATAGATTGGCTATGGTTAAAGAAAAATGATCTAAGGATTTTCAAAACGTATGATGTATAAAAAGATATGATAAGAGAGTGCTAACGAATGATGAGGATGTGAAAAAGAGATGAAAAGAGTATTTTGAGAAATTACTGAATGAAAAGTATCTAAGAGAGGCTGTAGAGGATATTTCGTGGAATGAAGGTCAAATAAATGTAATTGTTGAAAAGGTGGTAGGGGAGGCTGTGAGAGCAAGAAAAAAAAAGCGGTAAGATCAGATGAAATTCCAGTGGAAATGTGGAAGATTTTAGAAATGTGGTGGTTAAAGAAATGTGGTGAAATAAGGTGGTTAAAGTATTTTTTTAATAAAGTGTTAGTATAGGAAAAAATGCCAAACGAGTGGATAAAGATTATTGTGATACCTATATTTAAAGGCAAAGGATACATACAAGAATGTAGAAATTATAGAGACTTTAAGGTTATGAGTCATAATATGAATATTTGAGAAAAACATATAGATAAGAGAATAAGAAGTGAGACCTCAGTAATTAAAAATCAGTTTGATTTTATGCCTGAATAGTCGAAGATGGAACCGTATACATGGAAAAGTATAGAGAGAAGAAGAAAAAGCTTTGTATGGTGTTTATAGATTTAAAGAAAATTTATGACAAAGGGCCGAGAGAAGTTTTGAAGTGGGTGTTAATGAGAAAAGAAGTCCTAAAAACATATATTAATGTAGTAGAGGATATGTATGAGGGAAGAAACCGAGAATTTTAGAGTAAGGTTATGTGTGTATAATGGTGTTATTGCAATGATATTTGCTGATGATATTGTTTGGCAGGAGAAAATAGGGAAGACGTTAACCAAAGGCTTGATGTGTAGATATTAGCTCATGAGGGAAAGGGATTATGGATTAGTAGAAGTAAGACAGAATATATAGAGGTTGACGAAATAGAAAAAGTCGATGAAACAAGGAGTGTAATGACAATAATCAGGGACGAGGTAAGTGGATTTAAATGTTTTAAGTATTTAGGATCCTTTGTACAAAAGGACGGCAGATTGGATGAAGATGTGAAATATAGGATTAAGTGCGGGTGGATCAATTAAAGAGAAACGTCTGGTATTTTGTGCGATAACAGAATTCCAATGAGACTGAAAAGTAAGTTCTATAAGAGTGTAGTGAGACCAACTATGTTGTATGGTTCAAAACGTTGGGCGGTTGACAAGAAAATAGAGCAGAGAATGTATGTAGCAGAGATTAAAATATTTTGATGAATGAGTTGAGTGACAAGAGACGTTAAGATAAGGAATGAATATGTAAGAAGGAGTATAGAAGTAACGTCGATTGTGGATAAGTTGAGAGAGAATAAATTTAAATGGTTTGGCCATGTTATGAGGAGAGAAAACTCAGAATCGGTAAGAATGGTTATTTAAATGAACGTTGAAAGAAGAAGAGGAAGAGGAATACCGAAGAAGAAGTGGTTAAAAGCGATTGAATGTGATCTGAGGACTGCTGGTGTGTGCGTGGATAATGTGGGAGATCATGTTAAGTAGAAGTTTAGGACAAATGTGGCCGCCCCAAATAGCTAAGATAAAGGCGAAGAAGAAAAAGAAGACTTACAATAACTCATCAACATGAATGAAAAGAATGTGGTATGCAAATTCGTTAAATTATTGTATGCGCACAAGTGTAATATACAAATAAGTAATAACCATCCATTTCAATTACACGAACGTAGTCGGTAATATCGTCTTTGAATTCGAAATTATTACATTTGAAGCGACAGAATCGATGATACATTACTTTTTTGGGTTCATTATGACAAAAGGTATATTTTACGAAAAGAGTATGTAAAAAATATGTAATATGAATAGGAAGACTTGTAATTCAAACGTCGAAACAAATGTACTGTAACGGTTGAATTACTGTTTTCTATTATAAATTGATAATGTACTGATATATGATAACATATTGATTCGGTAATAACGGTATGATAAATTACTGATTCGTTAGGTTTATAATGGAGTCACTATCAGTTTGAATGGCCCAACATTGTAACATAATAACTCGTGCATACGCAACCGGGTTCAAAATGTGTAATTTGAAAAATATGAATTATAAAGCACTAAGAAATAAAATATTAATTGCCTACACTTTTTTTCCGTAATGTCATTCACACGTTAACTAAATTACAATTTTAAAATAAAATTGTTGATTGAAACAAAGTAATGTTGAATTGAAAATTAAATTAATATCTTTTTCTATATATTTAAAAATATTAAGCTGTACATTTTAATATATTTTATTATAAAACAAATAAAACGTATTGAAAAAATTAATTTTGCTTAATTATTTCACAATTAAAAAGTAAATTCATTTGTAGAGTTGAGCAATGTTTATTTTTTTTTAGATTCAATTGTTACCCGATTTCAAACTCGGGAAAAGAAAATAATCTTTTTAATGTCGTCCGTCGACGTCTCATAGGAGATTTACCAAAATATATAGTTACATAGATAAATCAAATATTTTCGGATATATCTCAAATTGTATGGGTGGGTCATCAAACTCTCAAATACAGGTAATAAAACAATTATTATTTTTAATACTCATATAATTAGTTTAAGTATAATATATTAGAAAATAATATTAAACAAAGAAAAATACAAATTTTATCAAATTAACTACTATGACTACTATTTACGACTAATATTTAGAAAAAATGTACGATGAAATAAGCATGAACAAAATAAAATAAAATTTTATACAAAATATATAAAGTATTTGAGCACTACGCCATTAATATTTTTTTATAATATGTGATTGAGACAGTGATGTTAACAATACAATATGAGATGTCCGAATGTTATATGATTTTATGATATTGTTATGTGTATATAAATATATACATAAACCAGAACATTATATTTTTATGTTTTTTTTTTAAATTTATTAAATTTAATTAAATTTATCAGTTGTACAGCAGCCAGTTACCACTAAATCATACGAACATAACATAAATAACAGAATACCGTTTTTGACAAATATAAATAAGATAAAATTATTTAACCAGTAAAAAATTATACTCATAAAATATTATCTTTAATCAACAACAAAATTTTTAATAAAAGGGTGACGGCAGTTTATTTATACATTCGGTATCATTTATTTAAACATATTTTAATGAAAATGTAGACAATTTTTCAACACGATAAGGCCTATCGGAATTTTCAAACAAAACATAAATATTAATTACAATAGAATGCTAATGGATAATCCAATCGATTCGACCGTATCGACTAGATGTGTGAAAAAAGTATTCAAACAATTACATAGATATTAATCGTACAAAACGTAAAATATCGATTTAAAAACCCCGTAATAATTTAAAGCAGTTTCAAGATAATGGTACGATAAAACGAGGAAAATATATCAACTATACGTACAAATTTTAATAAATGCTCAATGATAATTTAGTCTCTACCAATAGCGCATTGAAAGGGCGTCATATCAATAAATAATTAATTACCACCTGTTAGAGGTGATGGGATTGCGAGACAAATATTTTACAGGACTCGGGACGCAATATTAATAATAAATAACTGTGATAATTGAATAACTGTGACGGCAGAAAAAATATGCAACGTTGAAATTATAACGGTCCGGGTAATAGAATAAAATATACCACATGTTTCTTTGCATACTTATACAATCAATCGTCGTTATAATTCAAGGGCGTATATGTGATTTGAAGAACATAATATATTTTAATCGAAATGTTATACTTAAGAAGTGGCGGGGAGTCTAAGGGAAAATATCGAATTTCTACAAATGATGTATTCTCACATGAATTTCGTCACGCATGCATACCACGTGACGGGTTAGGTTCCACTGTTAAAGTTATAATAGAACTGTATCGGTAGACATGGTTAGTTAGCTCATACAGTACTATAATAATCATGCACAGCTGCTTCCCCTACGAGATTTTCCAATACTGTAATATTTTAATATTTAAATTATTAATTAATTTAAAATGTCTACTTTGATAATTATTAATTAGTCACTCTATCGAATAATATGTAAAAAGACACATCAAAAGTGGAACTGTAAAAATATTCGTTTTAAAAGTGTAACTATATTCATTTATTAATATTTTAGTTAAAATTAAAATTATGTTTTGTTTTTATTTTATCTAATAATTAATGAAGTCCACTAATACTATTACAACCAGTTTTATCCGTAAGTATTGCCACGGAAGTGAGGGAGGACACAACATATTAAAGTAGAATAAATCATGAGACCCAAGGAGCCTTCAAAAATCCCAAACAAATTTCATATTAAAATCGTTGAACAGAGGTTTTCTAAATATAAATGTAGAATATTAATATTTATTATATACAAGTAAAACATGATTTAGTATATAAAGTTATGTTTAAAAAAATTTATGGTGAGATATATCCAGGGCCGGCCCAAAATATTTTGACGCCCCGGGCAATTTTTTGAAAGGTGCCCTTAAACAAATTCTCAATAATTATTATGATTATAAATCGTATAATCTATAAAAAAAATTAAATAACAAAATATTCTGTCATGGATAATTTAGTCATTTAGATATAGTATTGTCAATTTTAATAAATGTTACACTAAAATTTATAAAATATTCGTACATTAAAAGCGCCCCTATAGAAGTAGCGCCCCGGGCAACCGCCCGGTTCGCCCGTATCTTGGGCCGGCACTGGATATATCCTTAATCTTCTCCCTATACGCACGTCACTGAACACGACGTATTAGTTTGTATATTTCAGTTGAGAGCTCATGATGAGAATTTCGCGATGTTTTCATGTTCCTATTTTAGACAAATTATTATTTTTTTCTTAAGGAAATTTAAAACATACAATAAGATCTCAAATCATTTATTGTATAATTCGGTGTTAATGAGAAGTTTTAACGTTCGCTGCTCCCCCTAACAATAATATTTACACATGCTTATGATTATAATATAAATAACGCCGATAATTATAGTTACAATAACGATAATTGTATACATATCCGAATCGGATTTGTCGCGTAATAATGTTATCACTTCCGAATCGATAAGGGCCACGGTTATTTTCTTCGGTAAAATCCCCGAATGATCGCCACGACTATACATGTAGGTGTGGTCAATTTTATAACCAAAGTACCAACGGTAAGTGGGTACATGTGTTAAGGGCAGTCCAATGCATTTAAACGATCAGATTTTCGGGTGGCGTTATAGCTATAACGATTTTTGAACTTTTAGGATTATCGTTCGATAGAGTACGGCACGAACAGTAATCACGTATTTTTCATTATGAATAATCGCCGATAAACGACAGCGTTTATTATATATAGAATAAAATTCACAAGTTTTTGACATCTTCACCCTTTCTGTCCCTTTCGATATCACCGTCCCGTTTGTCAGTTCACGCTCTTATGGGCAATAATTTCAACATTTTTGTGCGTTGCTCAAACTTGGAAACACACGCAGCAAAAGCGATCGAAAAAGAGTGACAACAAATTCGCTCACGTTTGTTGTTTTAATTTTATGTATGCGTACACATAACATAAATAGTATACAACAATTATATTATAGTCGTCATGAAACGTTAACGAAAAATAGAATAATTTCTGAAAAAAACATTATAATGAGAGCGAATGCGTGTGTCGTAGTTATACACTTCATGGCGTCTCTCGCGAAAACGTAATATTCCCTCCCCTTGTGCATGGAAGACTGCGAACGCACAACGCCCGTGCTTGTTTATTTTAGATCTGTAAAAGTGAACAAAAAAATGTGGCGGTAACATAAAAGAACAACAAAAAAATAAAAAATAAAATAGAAAAAGAGAAAAAAGATTCAAACGATGGCAATTGCACAATGGTTCTAACGAACCAAGACTATAATGACTCGGAAACAGGATTGCGTGCCGTTGAAATTACAAGATTTCATTGTTTTTTTCGCGGCAATTCCATTTAACGTAGATGAATTAAATATGCCATGCACCACCATCGGGTACTCAGATACAATTTCTGTAGCTGTTCATGTATCGCGCTCTTGTAAACGATTTTAATTAAATTTCGTTGTACACTTGTATGCTAGTGTACAATAGCTAATTACGAGTGGGAAGATATAGGTATAGATCCTGTTAGGGCCTTTTTTTTCTAGCAGATAGCAATATTACAATAATTAATTTCTTATAAATCCCTAAAGTGATATCAAAATCAAATTAATGCATGGAGTTTATACTAAATTCTATCAATCTAAATTAATGTCAAATGGTTATCAATTATCAATTAAGTCCGAATTTTTTGGATTTCACACATCAGTATTGAGCAAATTCAGATTTATCGGAGTAAAAAAGGGGGACGATTCGTTTAATACAGTGTTCATAAAAAAAAATGTTTTGCATATTTTAAAAAATCTAAGAGAATTGAGAATATTCAAATTCCTGGTAATTTCTTAGAATATTTTACAAATTGTAAGTAAAAATAATCATATTTTATTATTTAAATTTATAATTTATTTATATTATTAAATTTAATTTAATTACTTAAAAAAATTAATTAATTAGTTTCCACTGATCATTTTTCACGAATTTGTGATTTTGTATGAACATTTTGTTAAGTTGGTCACATTTTCTGTGCATCTATAATTTTTGCCTTGAAAAACACGTACGAAATCAAAAATTTAGAACTATGATGTGTGTCCGTGTATAGTTTATTAAATTTATTTAAAAACAACGTCGATAAATATCAAATTACAATATTAATTTAAACGTTGAACATATGTTTAGTATCTATAAAAACATTTAAAGCTATAAAATAAGTAACATAAGTATGGAGTATATAGAAAAATACATTATTGTTAATTCATTTAATAAATTACGAGTACATATAAATTAAATATTAAAGTTTTTAAACGTTTTATTTTAACTAACTTCACTATTTTTATGTTATTAAAATTAATTTAGTGCAATACAAATACATATATAATTGCAATATCTATTTACCAAATAAAAATTTTATGTTTATTTGATTATTTTACCATCAGTACCAATACGACGAAGTTAATTTAATATAGGCGTATAAAAGAGTTTTTAAATTATTTATTAGAGGGATAGTGTTATATTTTTTAATTTGTATTTTTTTTGTGATTTTGTGTTTAATCCTTTTTATAAAAAAAATGTTGCATTTTTATTTTATTTTGAGAATTATTATATATTTGTCTTATTTTTAAGAGAGTATAAATAAAATATTTTTATGTTTTTGAGATCATATTTATATCATATTTCAACATTTTTTACCTTAAAATTCAGGCCGTAATCATCACTAAAAAGATCAATAAGAACTCGAAACTTCTATCATTATAATGCTTATAACTATTTGATTAAACACAGACCGTTTTTTTTATCGTTCGTTATTAGTTTAAAATTTTAGTTTTAAGATTATCTTATGTCTATATAACCATAAATAATAGTCTGTAATGTCCCTAATAGGATAAATTAATTTTCAAATTTTAAAAATTTGTAACATTGTGAATGTATATAACCAAGATCAAAATGGAAAAAACACTTAATAACCATTCTTTCTTATTCATTTTAAACACATGAAAAATTTCACAAATACCAACCTAGTCAAGAACATATAGTAAAAATAATAAATAATATTCTGAGTTTATTGAAACTTTTCTTGGATTTATATATAACTATTTCTTTTTCGCATGTACAAGCATCCTTTTCTTTTCACAAGCTACATAGAATCTAGTATATTTAAAATTTGTTCATGAAATATTTATCATTAACAATTATCAACATTAATAAATCAATAATCTTTTTATTAATATAATAGAAAAACTTTAATTGGTCAAGTATTAATTTAAACGTAGAATATACTATCAACATTTTTCTCAAAAAAGACATGGAAATTTGATTTTGAATTGTGATTTGATAACTATAAAATATTTAAAATTATAATTTTACTTATTTTTAAAAATATTAAAAATCATTTAATTTAATTTAAAATAAAAGGTTAATAAAAATTGTAAGAACTCATAGAGGTGTGTAAAGAGTAAAGCCTCCCACCCCAAAGCGAAATGAATATACAAAAGATTATACAATAATAGAACAAATATTTTATTAGGTACCTCTTAGTGTATATTTCGAAGTGCCTATAAAGAATCATGAATATTAGTTATAATGATAAAATCACATTAGTTGTATTATAATGTGGATTAATGATTTCGACTCAATAGTATGCATGTTTGTATATGTTTGTTTTGTTGTGTTTCAATGGTCACGCAAAAAAAAAGAAGAAAGACAACATACTTGCACTCGTACATAAATTTCATGTGAAAACATTATATTAAGCAAAATGTATATATTTTAGAAGTAATATATCCAATATTCTACTCGCATATAATTATTTGTCAATTTGAAAACAATGATAAATTATTCTCGATGACAAACGATTTTGAGCAATGATAGTAAATTAGAATAATCAGTGAATAATCAGTGAATATGATAAGATATAATAATATGACATTTATGTGTCTGATGAGTGTCATATTAAAGTGGTGGTTGACAACCGGCGGCTCCATTATCTATTTTATATAAGCCGCTTTAAATTTCAAAATGACAAAATTTAATTGAATATAAGTAGATATTTAAATTTAGATAGATATAACTATCTACTTAAAATGCAATCACATTCCACACGAATAATATAACCGTATTTATTTTTATAGTCATGATTAAATAAATTTTAATTTTAGATGTACGTTGACAGTTACCAATAAGAAAAGTGTGTATCTACGTTGAAATCTTAATTTTCTATTCTAATGCCAATCCGTTTGTTCCATAACGTTTAACAGATGACCTCCACGTTGTGTTTAAAGCAAACACAAGTAATTTTGATGAGGAAATTGATTAGATAAAATTAAAAGAAATCCAACAACAATCACATTACGCATTTAAGTATTTTACAAAACAGTTGTAACTTCAAAACTTTTATATGATATAATTTTGTTTATTTTATTAAAAACTGTATTTATTATTATTATTAATTTATCCGGTATTTTATATGCCACGTTTTTCAATTTTCCAAGTAGTTTTCTCATGCAAAATGAAAAACTTTTGAAAGACTGCAAAAACTTGGTAAACCCGTCAATAGATCGGACACGGACAATTTTCGTATTTGATATTTCAAAATGGTATACAAGTTTTTGACATATATAAATAATTTCACAATTCCTATCATATTCGTTAATTTAAAAAAACCGGTAGCATCGTTCAGAATTATTTTTCAAACATAATGAATTATCGCCGCTTTCAAATTCATAGTAATAATACAACTCTAAACCCTTTAACTAAATATATCATTATATCCGTTTTCTTAAAAAAATTTAAATAAATAGAAATATGGGTTACTTATTGACTTATGTCTTTTTATTATACTAACTTTGTTTAATAATTTTAAAAAAAATAATGTTAACTTGCTCAGAATTGCATATTATATACTATTAAATTAATTAAAATATGTGAAAAATCTGATTTCGGGAAGATATTAAGCCATTACATCAAATAATCATTTGAATAATAAGGTATTTAAAGTAAATTCCGGTGAACAACAGTATTGCATTTGTAAAAGTTTAAATTAATATAAAATTGATTAAAAAATCTACGCAAGGACTATAAGAAAATATGAAATGTTTACATAATTATCATTTTTATTACTATGCAATGTGTTACAAAGTGAAATTTGCGTAATATATAAAACAGGTTGTCAACATTAATCGCTGAGTATTTTTAAACAATTTTATTAAAAAAAAAACTGTATTCGAAAAAATAATGCTTTGAAACCTAAATAAAATGTTTCGGTTTTCCAATACAATTTTGAATAACGGTTTTGAATTATTTCTGTTTTATTTAAAGCACACATATTGGTTTTTAACATATTACGGTTGCGAATTTGAATTTTAATACCGGCTTGAATTTTTCCGATTTGAATATCAGATTTTTTTTATTTTATGATTTTGATTTTAAATATTGTTACTGTCGTTTGGTTATCATTTATAAATTTTGGATTTCATTTCTATAATTTAGAATTAAATTATTTAGAGTCTAAAATCAAATAACCTTAATAAAAAAAAATTAGTTGACATATATTATCGTATTTCATGGGTTACACGAAAAAGAGGAAGAAAAACAACATACACTAAGCTTAAGTAAAAACAGTATATTAAACAAAATGTATATATTTTAACAGTAACAAATTCCAACTCTAGGAATCGCTGTACAATGACAGTTAGAAATATAAAGCAAGTAAGATTTCGTATTAAGACAGCGGGTTCCGATCGTTTAGAATAATAGGGAATGTGATGTGTTAAGAATAAAAATTATAATTATCTTGTTGATATTGTAGTAATATATAATATGACTATATATAATATAATATAAATTAATGTTTAAATTAAAATACATGTTTATATTTCTAAAAAATACAATAATCTATATTTGAATATATCATATAATTTAACTATTATTACTTTCATTATCTATAAAAAATGGGCCCGACAGTTCTTTATTCAGATGACTTCACAGTAATATTGACCTATTTATGTTTATTCTTGAGATCTTAGGCAATGTAAACAAACACACTGTATATTAGTGTATAGAGCCTATATAGACTTTATATCACAAGTCATAAACATGACAATATAATTTGTGCTTTTAATATAATTACCATTATACTAATGTTATAATTAATAGACATAACATATACTACAATAAAACATATATTGTAGTATATTGTAGTACAGTAATAGTCAGACACAACCATACTGTTTAGAACATTTTATAGCATACTATACGGTTAACTATTATTTGTATCGTAAAGCCAAAAAAGTATATAATTTATTGTGTTGGCAAAATTTGCATTTCATATAATTCATCATTATCATTGCTACGACGATAGCCATTATAATATGATTATCCAAAACTGCCGCCTCTGAACTCTTCAAGTGTACATTTTGAGTGTATTATATTACACATTTTATAAAAAAAATGATATCTATGATAATTTCGGTGTCCAAATCCGAATGACCCACCCAATATTTCATTACTGTTATATGTCTTTAAAAAGTGAAACCGATAATGACATGATTAATTATAATTTGTTAGAAGATGGTAGCATTAATTTTCTTTTGGATTAAGAGTAGATATTTTTCACAAACAGATTGTATTTAATCAAATGTGCTATTTATACATCGGTACAAAATATATAGTTAGAGACATAGCGTATCGAATATCATATAACACAACAACATCAGATTCACAAAGGATATTCTAAAAATGTTGCAAGAAAAAAGAACTCATATTGCAATTAGATTTTCATTTTATCTTGCTCAAGTTATGTGGCTATGTACGGTGCGGTGGTCGGCTGCTGACTTGTGATTTTGAACTTTCATTTTTACGACGTTTCAGCAATGTCACAAAGACTGTAGTTCCATTTCACGCGAATCGACTGTGGTGGCGGCGGTGGCGTTGGTTGAGGCATAAACATAAAATGATGATATTTTTTTTGTCCGGGAATTTTTTTTCCGACGGGGTCGTTTTATACCATTCGATTTGATGTCGCGAGACCCGCTGTCTCCCCCGTCCATCGACGAAATCGCTATTTGCGGCCCGTCGTTTATTGTTCTTACTCTGGTGTTTATTCTGCCGATTCTGGAGACCTATGCTTGCGTTCCCGAAGGACTTATTGTTCCCCTTAGTTTGCATTTTATATCATTTCCCGTCATCCGCCCCAAGCAAAAGTACAAAAATGCATGTATACGTATAAAATCTACGACCAAAAAAAAAAAAATCCCCCCTTTAAAATAATCTCCTTTGGCTTTTTCGGAAAGAGTGGAAGGTCGTAAAACCAACACGAGAAGTCTTGACGGTGTTTACACTATTCTGTGTAATCGATTTCACAGTCATACACCATGTGCCATTATTTCCATATTCACGAGTATAAAAAGTTATATATATTATAACAACGACGACTGGTGGTTACACATATGATGTTTCCCCGTTGGTCAGATTATTTATATATATATATATATATTGATACAGTACATATATTAATATGTATAAAATGACTCACATGAATAAATATAAAATATACATATTATATTTTTTCAATCGCTTTTACGTCGTCTGATTCAAAATTCAAATAAACCATCGATTATCGACAAATATAAATTATATGTATATATACATATTAATATATAATATGGTATATGAATCCCCTTTTTTCCATTAATATTTCCGTATATATTTTATGTATATTGATATCATCACTTTTTTTACACGCAAAAACTTCGCTTATATAAAATTTAAATCACCATTACACGATATTATTTAAAAGTGAAAACTCATAATCAATCGAGTGGAACCAAAACTTACCTTTTTCCGTAAACAACTTGATTTAATGTTGAATATGTATCTAATAGCATTACCAGCATGTGTGAATTTGCGTACATGCAGCTATTACAAGTAGGTATAAAATTAGCCATATATTTCGATGAATATGTTGATAATTTAAGACATGCTATTGTACACATACTGTATGTTTTAATTTAAATACAAAATGTTATAATACGTACGTTTTATGAAAACCATTAAAATAGTCTATTTTTATAATTATTACAAACTGTTACACACACATCAAATTATAAATAGTGAATATAATATTTATTATTTTTATTTAACAAATCAATCACAACAAAACGTAGTGAGTCGTGGAAGATGTGGATATAACTGTGACCTAGACAAAGATCTCTAATTTTTATTATTATTATTTTAAACTTTTAAGTAATGATAAATCATTGCGTATTCGAAAAATAGTTCTAAGTGACGCCAAAAATTTATTATAATAAATGGATATAATAATTGTTGTTAAAATATTATACATATATTGTATATATATATATCATAACTTGTATATCATTTTGAGCTCTTAATAAATACAAAATTCTCCATGATCAAAGTAAATATGTTGACATTTCCACCAATTTTTTTTTTTACAATTTAGGTTTTTTCAATTACGCTTAAGGAAACAACTGTGAAAATAAAAAAACGTGTCAACTAAAGTATTAACAACACACGATTTGCTATTCAAAACTAATGCATATCAAGATCATTCGAATACTCCTTCTTTCAAAAAAAAGCACAGCATTATAAAACCAATACATTCTTAGCATCACTCAGGGTCTAAAATAGATAAAACATATATACAAGTTATTTAAATAATATTCGTTACTATAAAATTATAATCAGTACAGGCGTTAGTAATTTTACCGTCTTGAAATAAATTATTAATTCCGCCCTATTAAAACAGTACATTTTAAACTTACCTGCCCTACAAGTTTAATCATTTTTTAGTCAAAAAAAGTTGTATAATAATAATTAAATTACATCAATTACTTCCTGAAATGCAGCAATCTTGAATTCTATAAATAATACAGGTTACCTATAAAATAATCATAATAGTCTCGAAAATTATGTTATTATTACAAGAATATGTACAAAATATGTTATTGGGAATCTATGTTATCTTATATGTTATTTATATAAATTAAATGTACATAAACACAGAAAAGATAACGCAAATAAGTAACCTACCTAGCCGTATATTAAGTGTTTTTATTACTTATGTTACAAGATTGTATTTATCACCATTTAACTTATTATCATGAATAGTTGTAAAAGAAATTTGATTGAAATTTAAAATACGTAAAATGTTTTAAAATTCGATTACTAAAAGGTTTGAAATACCGCCCATGGACTTTTGGACAAAAATTGCCGCCCTGGGCTGTCGCCTAGTTTGACCCTGCCTAACACAGACACTGATTAAATTCATATTGTTTCATTACATAATCTGTTTTGTTCCTGTGCAATTATGTAAAATATATTTTTTAACTCTGCTGAAAATAAAAATGTTGGAATAATGAGAAATGAATAGTTCTGCAGAATTTATTTTTATACATCATTTATTACCATGAATATAATAACGTATTTTTACGTAAAAATATTATTATCTAT
The DNA here is from genome assembly GCA_019022885.1 of Schlechtendalia chinensis. Classification (NCBI taxonomy): domain Eukaryota; kingdom Metazoa; phylum Arthropoda; class Insecta; order Hemiptera; family Aphididae; genus Schlechtendalia; species Schlechtendalia chinensis. The sequence goes on from CM032339.1 coordinate 52,192,439, forward strand.
AACTGTTGATAACATAATTAAGAAATCATACATTTTATTTGTTACTTCAACCTAGATAATTATTTGTTAGTAAATATATTTATTCAATACAAAAACAATAACAGAACTTAAAGCATATTAATTTGTATACCACAAATAGTCGTCTTACTAAGTTAAGTAACTAAATCACAGTGGTAAATAGTTTAATGAAACCTCATATTATAATTGTCTGTATACAAAAAGATAAAATATATTTTATTATTTTGTTTGAAAACTTTTACTTTCTATTTACCATATTAGTTTAAGTTATTATTACATTAAAAACAATGTCAATAAACGACTGCAATTTGATCGGTATACGTTGACACGGCGTTCCGGATAGGCAAGTTAGCCACACCCAACAGACAAACTGGTTCTTCAGATTACAGATATACACGCATCGGTAGGAGGAAGTAGTAGCCAACAGCCGTGACTGGTATAAAACTATACAAGTGTAAGTAGTAAATGTATTATATACGATATTAATAATGAATAAAAAACACACAGTAATAAAATTGGGTTAAAAACTTTTCAGATAATCGCTGATTTATGATAAGAAAATCGCCCAATATGGACAGTTGAAAAAAAACATTTACGTGTGTATATGAATAATTTATTAAACTATTTATTTTTCTTTTAATCGTAATAAATACAGAGTATATATAACACTCCAATTTCATTTTGACGCGACAAAAAAATTATATTGACGCTAATAATGATCTAATGTATTTATTTATCGTCTGTTCTGTTATTTCTTCAAAAACATTAATTAAATAACTGGTCACACATACACGAACAAATACCAAATAATATGATTTATTATTATAAAAATTAGACATTGTTCTCTTTTACTTCAGGAATATTTGGCAGACTAGTTTGATATATTTCACCTGTGTTTTAAATATTTTCTAGTTTGATATATCTCCTCCATTAGAATAAGTCGATAAAGTCATAAAGTAAAAAATAATATACGCGTTGAAATATATAAACACATTTTTTAATAAAAAAACATCAAACTAATGTAAAATATGTTACAACCGATCATTAAATATAATTGAAACAATTAAACACTTTGGACATGGGAAGAGCAATATTAAAAACATTGTATTCGTCGAATAATATGAATAAAATTATTTGAATTAATAGACAATAATAGGTGGTATCCTGTCTAATGTGCTGCAGAAATATAACTTTAAATCGTGTACTGTATACTAAAATATGGTGTTGAGGTATATCATTGAAATCATTGAAATCATTGCGTTGAAATAGTGTTCAACGTAATATAAAAAAAAGAATATTAAATTCTTTTTGAATTAATTAAAATCCGAAGTATAAGGTTCATCAAAGTATAAGCATATTGTAAGGAATTCCTCAATTGAAACACGGTGTTCAATTTATTATCGCAATATAATAAGACAAAATATATCAAAGTGTATTATTCAATATGCCATTCAGTCAAGAGTCAACGGTTTGTTTTCAAATAATAAGCATATACTATGGTTTTCAATAACGTTACAAGAAGTGTACATAATAAATCGATAAAGTCACAATGTTCAATCAAATCCTTGCACTCATCTCTCATTTTCATAAAACTCTTTAAATTGATTCCAGAATAAGTTTGCAATTTGATTATTACTGTTTATGGCAATGGCACTCGACTTTTTTTATTTATTGTCACCCTTATCCACAAGAATATGACAGTGCGTCACCACACTATCAAAATATACAATAATCATAATGCATTCAGTTTATACTCATATGTTTTACAATATAAACCCTATATAACTTAGAATTAGATTTAAGAAGAAAAACAAGAAGGACTTTCGTTTTATTAAAAAAAAAATTCAGTTGGCAGAAAAATAAAAAACAAAAATTCTATTTGAATTTTCGGTTTAGATTAAATAATATATACAAACATTTTTACACATAAAAAGAAATACAAAATATTAAAAAATAATTATGTAGTGAAAATTTAATACAAAATTTGAACTTGATAGATTTACTATATTGGAGAATTCGAGGATATTTGGTGAAAAGAACGAGTTTCTTACAATCTTCTTCTACTGTTTTCTAAATATTTGAAGTTTTATTTTTCTTGATATTTGTAAGTTTCTTGAATCCATGTTTACATAGTCGAATGTTAAAAGCTAAAATAACACTCTAACAACATACGTTGATTGGCGGGCTTATTCATTTTAGAGATGTATAATTACATTACATATATAAATAATTAATATATTACTTAAATTTTAAACTGTTTTACTTCTAAAAATCATACATCGATTATCGTAAAAGTATAATTAAATTCAACTGGTATACATTTAAAATTATTAACCAAATATAGACATATGAATAAATTATTATTAATTTTGAAGAAACATTAGAGCATAAACTCGGAAACGAAGGAATTTAATTTTCTAAATAGATTTTCAGATAAATCCACGTCTACTTTCATAATTTATGCCTCATTATTCCAATGATCTACGTTTGAATAGCGTTAGAAATAGATTACAATTATTTTACTATATTACATGTGTGATAAACAGATAGTGCAAAAATCATCGCCTTCAATTCTCTTAATCGCAGTGGCGGCTTTGGTTCTTTGCCTAAGGGGGGCCAATATTTTTTGATATACATATATATATGTACTTATATAAGTTTTCACGTTCCGATGCCATTTTCTAGGGAATGTCATATCCTTTTTATAAAATATTGTTTAACAAAGAAATTATAACGTTTTGCATTTTTCATTCTTTTTGAAGCTGGTAATTTTTTTAAACAATATTTTACAAAAAGTATATGACATTCCCAAAAAAAATATTGTCCTTTTCAAAATTGGTAATAGGTGTTTCAACTCTAATTCTGACGTAGACCCCACATTTACTGTTTTACGTACTGTAATTTTTTCTATATTTCCTATAAAATAGACAGAGACAACAAATACGGGTGAGACGTCTCTTTAATATATATGAATACGTACATAAAAAATGAACATTTACTATTTATTACTTTAAATAATATATAACCAAATAATTATAGTAAAAATTATTTTGGTTATCTACCGATTTTTATTTTTGCAAAAAAAAAACATTAATTTCTATTACAATTAAATTTATTATTTAACTTCAAACTAACCGAAAAACGACAACGCGTACTATCAAAAATTAAAATGTAAAATGTTTAGGAGGGGGCCATGGCCCCTATGCCCCCCCCCCCTAAACGGCGCCCCTGCTTAATCGTTATACTATTTTTATGCCGATTATTTTAATATATAAAACATTTTAACGAATTGCATGATAACATCACATGCTAGCAATAATTTCATTGTATATTATTTAATAACGTATATGGTGTTGATTTTAATGGAGTAAAACGTATTAATTTGTTTAACAGGACATCTGCAAAGTAATTATATAAAATTATTTGGTTGTTTCAAATGATAAGCTGGTAGGAATGTCAACTCAAATAACATTTATTGCTATTTATCAAATGTGTTTAAATTCTAAAATGTAAACAGAAATTTCCTATTAAAGTATAAAACATATATTCCATTATACGGTTTCACCAAGCTGATCAACAATTATATTGAACCCCACTTTTTATTATAATTTTTAATAATTATGTACTTATGTTGCCGTTAAATATTTGTTTAATAATTTTTGGAATTTCTAAGAAAATATTTTAAGGTTAGCCATGTAATCGTTCAGTTTCATGCAGCAGATGTAACAAGAACAGTTTTAATATTTATGAACATCTAGAAAACTCAATGAATTATAAAAATAAATCGTATATTATTACATAATTGTATATAATATTTTTTGTTTTCATTTTTATTATTGATTTATATGATATTATCCGTAGTGGGAAGTGCATAGACAATACATTTTGTTTTTAAAATATTCTTAATTGGCTATAAAGTTTTTTATCACTTTCTTGTGCTAAAAGCAATTCAATTAATTGTATTATTATTACTATTATTGTCTTCGTTATAAATGAAAAAAAACTTTTGATTATAACTTATTAGTCATCACTAATAACTTAAATAATTGTAAGTCCTAAGGTAAAATTTTAATTACCTATATTGTTAGTGCTATAACATAACTTTTTTGTACTGTAGTTCTCAAAATAATATCGTTTCAAAGTTCAGACCAAACTATGCGTCAACACTTAGACGCACATCGAAAGCTTACATTTTTATTAGCGAATATAATATAGTGTTTATTATATTATACATCATATTGATGACCCAGTGTAAATTATTGGTCACTATTGCGACGTAGCACGATCGCGTACATACTACACAGCGTTTTTCAGAGTTATAAAATATTATCGCCCACTTATAATAAATCATTAGTGAAGTGGAATATAGCGTATTTCGTGTACCCATCTGTATACATATATGTATATATGTATATGTGTGTGTGTGTGTGTGAGAGTGTGTGTGTATAATAACAATAATATGACGTAACTCATTTTTCATAAAATGGCGGCCAACAACATACTACACCGGTATGTCCGGTATAAAAGGTCGATTAGTATGTATTATATATAGTATATAATATATAATAAATATATATATATATATACATAGGTATGTACATATAGCACGTGTGAGCTTATTCCGAATTGTGCATAATACGAGCTATAGCAATAATTTTTAGTAAATAAAAAAAAAATGAATTTCGAAACGATATTACGTTACGCGAATGAACATAATATTGTCGATAGCAGGTTGTACGTGAAAAATGCTATGAATTTAATATTTCGGAGCCCCTATCACCGAAAATCAAATCGAGGATACACGATTGATAAAGTATGTGTGTTCGAAGGTTTACGGAGGAGAAAAAAGAGATTTTATTTTGTCATTTTATTAAAAACTCTCCGAATTCCGAACGTTGTAGATCTGCAAGACTATTTATTTCTAGTAACTATTTATTTGGGACTGAATGTTAACAAACTATTAAATATATTTACCATATTCTCGTATAAACATTTTCATGGTGAAACGATTACGACGTATGTTTACCTAAATACATGGTTAATTTAAAATAACATGCAAGACCGCCCTGTTGAAATGGAATTATAATAATTGCCCGTTATACGGTAAATAAATCATAAACCTTATTGATCAAACAAATCATAAAACTTATCGATTTTTAGCAAAAATCACAGACATGATATAATTGTTTGTGTTATAATGACAAGGTCATGAGTATGAATTCGTTTTACGTGCATGCATATTTACAGGATATTTAAAGAGATACTTTCGACTAATATATACTATCGTCTACGCCATAGGAATATCACCAAAAGTGAAGCGATCAGCATTGGATTCAGATATTATTCGTGATAAAAACTATTATTATTGTGTTGTAGTTTTAATAAACTAATGCAATTTCAATGTGAAAAAAATGTAAAGGAAACTTTAAGAGGTTATTAATAGTTTATCTCGATATTGATCAAGCATACCAAATATCAATTATATAATAGTATCATAATATTATTCATTAAAATACAATTTCGTGTAACATAATAGACTTCAACGTTTTTCTATGTAATTGCGCATGTGAATATGGAAAAATCTTATAATGTACCGACATTAGTATTATTATGACTGCACATATGTATTTATAACTTTAAATATCGTATGGGTACGTATAGACCTACTTAAATCAAAAATGTATATAAATTATGATTTGTTTTTCAATTGTCGAAAAATATGATATTCTTAAAGGAGCGCCATAAAAATTCACTTAGCCTGTAAATTCAATAAAACAGTAGTAATAATAATTTTACGGATCTTTTAAGGAGCAATGCCCTATATATCTGAATAAAACATTTCGAAGTGCCTAATATATATTTATAAATGTTCATAATTTATACACTTAAATAATTGTGACGACTTTAAAAAGCACCAAGTATACGATTAAATTTTAATGAAGATAAATGCAAACAAGTATACAATATACCTTCGGAATCATGAATAAATGAAATATTATGGTCCATGTACAAAATCATTATTTTTTCGTACTACAGTCATCAAACTTCTCTCTGCTTCCGGCCCCTTTGTTCGCACTTATATAGGAGATCAAACAACAGTCGTACATATTATATAACATAGTTATTAATGATATTATCGCGCTCGGAAAGAATTTTCAAAACGTATAAAATGTGTAAAATTTAACAACAAAAGTAAAAATGCGCTCACACAGGCTACACATCCATAAATACATAAAATAATTTATGAAAAACGCGATGAACGAAAATAGGCATTTGCTGTTTCCGCGCATAAACAATATTTTTAACATATAACTATACAGTTCTATAATATAATAAATTAATCGTGCATGTATTGCATTTAATTAATTGAAATGAGAAGGGAATAAAGAATAAAAACTAATATAGCACAATTTATCATCACAAGTAACAGTAACATGACGTCTTCTCTAGTAAAAAATTCCAGAGGTAAAATAGGCCCCCGTTCGGATCTTCAGGTGGGGACTACGAGACTTCTCTCAAAGACTTCATTCAAAAAAATCTTAAAGAGTATAAGCGCATAGCAACTTGGAACGTAAGAACGTTACTACAATGTGGAAAGTTTGAGAACTTGAAAATCGAAATGAACAGGATGAAAATCGATATCCATGGAATATCAGAAATTAGATGGCCGAAATCGGGAAGCTTTTGGAATAGAGGATATATAATAATACATACAGGTGCACCAGAGAAAAAACCTGGCTCAGATGGAGTAGGAATTATAATGAATAAAGTCCTAGGAAACAAAGTTAAAGGTTATATACAATACGATGATAAAATCATAGTCAAATTTCAGACGAAACCAATAGACACAATAATAGTTCAAATGAATATACCAACAACAAATAGTAGTGATGAAAAGGTAGAAGAAGTGTGTGAAAATATAGATAAAATAATCAAAAATGTTAAAGGGGAGAAAAATATAATATTAATGGGTGACTGGAATGCTGTGGTGGAAGAAACAAAAGTAAATAACTTGTGCCTATGAGTTGTGAATGCGGAACGATAGAGGAGATCTCTTAATAGAAAGTGTACAAAATATAACCTAATAGTAACAAACACAGTGTTTCAATCACCACCGAAGACAAAGATACACATGGAAAATGCCAATGGAGGAGAAAAAATGCGCAATGGCAAATAAAAAATTTAAGAGAAAGAAGAAAATTTAAAAACAAACGAAAAATATAATGGAAGATACAAGATGTGATTGTAGAATAATATCAAGATATTAAGAAAATATGGCATAACATAAAAGAAATAATTATAGACATTGCAACAAGAACTCTAGGGTATAAAAAGATCACAGCAAGGAAAGAATGGATTTACAATTGAAATAGTTGACATGATAGAAAAAAGAAGGAAATATAAAAGCTCGAGCAGTACAAAAGGACAAAACAAATACAAAAAGTTGAGAAATTTTATAATTAGGAAATCAAGAAATATTAACAGAGTTTATATTCCAACGTATTGAAGCCAAGATAGAACAGTCGTTGTAAGAAGACCAAATCGGGTTCAGAAAGAACATGGGAACGAGAAAAACAATATTGATATTAAGAATAATCATTCAGAAAAGAATATGAAAGATAAGTAAACATTTGTAGCCTTTGTGGACATTGGAAAAGCATTTGATAATATGGACTGGATAATAATGTTTAACGTGATGGATATATTGAGGATAAAGCTTGCATACAGGGGACTTTTGTACAACCTATATAGAGATCAACTAGCTGTTAAAAGAATCCAAAATAATATAGAGGAGACAAAAATAAACAAAGAAGTTAGACAAGGATGCACGCTATCCCCAATCATATTCAATGCATATATTCAAGAAGCAATAGATAAGATAAAGGAAGATAAGAATTTAGGCATAACGATTAATTGTCAGAAAATAAGTATGTTACGCTTCGCCGATAACATAGCAAAAATTGCTGAAAATGAGGAGCATTGGCAAAATTAATAAAAACCATGGATAAAACATTTAACAACAATTTGAAAATGAAAATAAATGTGCAAAAAACAAAAGTACTCGTATGTGGAAGAGAAAATAGAACAAGAGTACACATAAAGCTACGATAAAATCAAAGAATAAAGCAAGTAGATAAATTTATGTACCTATGAAGTACAATTAACAACGAAATACAAAATAAAGGGAAATAATAAAACGTATTTGTCAATCAAAAATATCTTTTAACAGTAAGAAAACCCTACTTACTTCAAAGAAAATCAGCCTTCAAATTAGAAAAAATATATTAAAGACATATATAGTATACTCATATAGTACATAGTATATAGTACTATAGCCATATACTGGTGCGAGACCTGGACAATATCAATGAAAAAAAGAAAATACTAGAAGCATTTGAAATGTGGAGTTGTATAAGAGTTATATAGTTATAACTATATGGAGTTGTATAGTTATAGGAGGATGTTAAAAATAAGCTGGCTGGATAGAATAACCAATACAGAAGTACTCGAAAGAATATCAGAAGGAAAGCTACTATGGAAATATATAGTAAGAAGACGGAATGAATGGATGGGACATATAATACGACATGAAGGATTACTAAAACTAATTATTGACGGAAGAGTGGAAGGAAAGGATCATAGAGGAAGGCCAAGACTAGAATATATCCAACAATTAATAAGAGACCAAGGATGCGATTCATATGTAGAAATGAAAAAAAGCAGATAATAGAGAAAAGTGGAAGGTGACTGCAAACCAATTTTCGGATTGAAACCATGAAAGAGAGCACAATTATAACCTACTATGGTACTGTTGAGCATTTATGAAAAATTCAAATATTATCATTTTGTTTTATTGTTTTTAAAAAACGTATTTTTTAAGCTCATGTCAATGACATACGATGGGGTAAATATTCAATTATGATCATAAAAATATCATATATTGATCACAATTATAATTAAAATTTTAATAACCAAAACATGATTCAAAAAAGATTATTATACGACAACGATAGCGATTTAAATTATTGATTGAAACTAACTCCATTCGAGTGCAATTTAGAACGTTGCATATTCGGTTCTAAAATCATTCGATACAATATTATCGATCACTGAGCATGCAATTAAGGTTATACCTACGCGTTGTAAATTTGATTTCAAGTGCGTGTTTCCCAAAAGCGGTACTCACCTATACTGTTGAATCTAATAATTCAAATTTTGACAATTACGACCAGACATCAACCGTACAGAATAGATACTAATAGAGACTAAAAATAGATTATATAAACGATTTACGGATACATTATATTATAAAGGGTAAGTTATCAGTCATTGTACGTAAAGTCTTTTTAATGATTACGGATGATTACGGAATGACAAAATGAAATGTCAACAACAACAAAAACATGTGTTTCTTTATTTTCTATGACGATTTTTAATTGTGTTGACAAAAAATTAATTCTTTCTAAAAAAAAATAACTACTTTTATTATGAATTCTTGACAAAATAATTTTTTAAAATTTTGGTGATCAAATTATAAATTTTGGTTCGCTTTACTAACTACGACTCTCTGAAATTGAATTAATTAAATAATTGTTTTATTTATTAATAATTGGAATATTTTTTTTTTTTATTTTCTTCTAATAATATGTTTTTTGGATACTTCAATAGATTTAGCAAAATCTATGATAATCTGACATAATTTACAATCTGTACAGTGGACAGTGAAGCGGGATATTTTAAGGCACTGTAATTTATGTGATGAAACTATAATAACAGAATTATGTTTTGCACACTTAAGCGTTTAGTAACTATTGTTATACACTGTTGGATCGCATAAAAATATTCGTTTACGATAAACCCACTTTATCAAAACAGTAGTTAAGCAATTATTTGACGTTTCTTTTGCGATCATTTCGAATTTTTTTTTCTGTGGGGGTATATTAAGAATATAATGTACCAGGAAACATCGAGGATACTCGGAGATTTCAAACAAATAATTCGAGAAAATGTGTTACAAATTACTTAGTATATTCTGAGAAATGAATTCATTTTTCAGAAGCAACTTGACGAATGCTTGCTTTGAGATGGACACTATCTTGCAGATATAATTTATAAAAAAATAATGATGAAAAATTGTTTTTCTTTCATTTTTTTTTCATGTACTATTAATAGTAGTTATGCACAAAAAACATTTATATCGTTTATATATTGTAAATTGTAATTTCGTACTTATAATATATAACTAAGTCATTCAAATATTATATAAATCATATTTATTTATTATTGAATTTATTTTCTGTATCTCCTTGCTCAAAAAATAAATTATAAAATCATTATTGTTAAAAAAAAGAAAATTAAAAATTGTTGAGTCTGAATACATTTTTAATGAATATTATAGTTATTTAAAACTAATTTTTAAATATTTAGAAAATAAGTATTGGTATTTTTTATTTACTGTATTATTGTTACTAAAATAAAATAGAATTAGTATTCCTACAAAAATTATAGTTGTAATTATCATTTCAGAGTTTTAAATATTTTCAGTGCTAAATGATGTTAAAGTAAGAAAGTACTGTTTGTCAAATTACGCTATCTATATAACTTTGATTTCTCATCTAATTTAAAACCTTAAACGAATAAGGATGCGGTTCATATATTATTGTCTTATGTTCTTTAATTTGAAGACATCAGTTGAAATTTTTATTCATTTTGTTTCAGTTGTTATTTTTTTTTTAAGAATATAATATTAATTTTATCGAATGTACGTAAAACTAAAAATAAATAATTTACCACAACAATTTACTACAATATGTAGGCATTAATATTGACGACTTTACATACATTCGCATCAGAAGTATTATATTCCTAAAACAAATTTGCTTTAATAATATACATACATAATAATACAATACACTCGTGTAAATGCTGTACCTTTGAAAACATTAAACAAATTAAACATAAAAGAGATACTTTTGTTGTGCAGCAAATTTAATTACATTAATTTCATTATGAAAAAATTATACTTCGGATTGAAAAATTATATCTTCCATACAATCATAAAGTAGCACAGATTTATTTTCTTTGTCATTAATCACATAAGACAACTCTAAAGTTTAATTGAAATGTTTGTAATATTTGTAATCCTAATTCGATGTATGCACCCTTAAAATCAATGTCCGTGTTACCAGCTGAAAGATTATTTTTATACTTAGGAACAAGTTTAAGTTAACGTTATTTATCAATATCGTTTGACATAATCTGATATTTAAAAAAATGTGTAAACATTTTTAAAAATACCAAAGATATATATTAAAAATTTTGTTTTAGATTCTGAATGAAGAAAATAGTATTATACTATATTATTAGTATTATAAGTATTATATAGTATTGTGTTAGCTTCACCAAATGTTTTTCTTTGTTTAATTTTTTTTTTTTTTTTTAGTTTTTTTTACGGACACTTTTTTATGTAGAAAGTGTACTCGGATGATCTTAACATGTGTTACCTTCCGGTAGCAAATTGTATCTATTTAGTACTTTATTTGACACGTTTTTTAATTTACGGAGTGGTTTCCTTAATCATAGTAAAAAACTAAAAGTAGCAAAAAAAAATATGATAAAATGTTTAAGAACATGGACAAGTTTTGTATTTTTTTAGAACATACAATGTAATACAAGCTAAGAGACGTATACTATTTTAACAAAATTTATCATATTTATGAATTATAATACATAACTAGTGTTGCTCACAATACGCAATGATTTATCATTGCTTTCAAATTCAAAATAATAATAAAAGTTTTAAATCTCTGTCTAAGTAACTCTCTCGAGCTGATATTCTTTCCCCTTAGAAAAAAATAATTATTAACATTTAGCAATGTTTACCCATATAATAAAATATGTTTAATTAAAATACATTAACTGAAATATATAAACTATTATATCTAAATAAGCCGTGATAATAAGCTTTGTCTTCTTATATATAAATATATATTTTACCTGATTATAATACGATTTTATTGAAAACTCGTTGGAGTAAGATGGCGCGTGAAGACGAGCTTATCACGTCGACATTGTACGTCGCGCGTGGTTAGGAAATTCAATTAGCAACGGTCGACCCGACTGATATAGGTATTAAACCCGTTACGTGGTACAGGCATTGACTGCAATTAAAGGAGAAAAGCGGTAAAATAAAAAAGAAGAAAAGACACTTTGGACGTGTTTAAGTAGTCGTAAAAACTATCGGCGTACCTCTTTAAAACGGCCTCGACATTAAATTATATTATATATATATATGTATGTATGCGTACGTGGTAACGTAGGCGTATTTATATACGTTTGGGGAGTTAAGGTAATGGTCGATGGCAAAGAGGCCGTCGCGGCGTATTCTTATTTTTACGCGAATATCATGACCAAACTCCGTTCACGACCACCTGACGACGTTCGAGAGAAGCTTTGCCCGTCCGTTAAACCGACGCCCCGCGTTTTACGATTTCCCGTCATCGTCGACGTTCCCCGCTCTCCTCGTCCCGGACATAACCCTTTTCCTCTGACGCCTCCCATCAGAACACGGTATATACGACGACACGGGGTTGGAAATTTTCGGCCAGCCCCTCACACGACACTGTGGCGGCGGCGGCAATGACATAACAACGCTCGTCCTCGTTACTACCGCGGCAACGGCGGTACACGCTTGACGAGCACATCGACCACACGCAAAAGATATCGCACGATTAATTCGGTTTGTATTTAATTCGTCCTTCGGCCCATAACACAATACCCGGTGCGTACAACAACACGCGCCATGCCCCGGATATACGTGTGCGTTTTAATTCGTCGATCAATCGTCCGAGGTGGGCCAAAACGTGGCGGTCAATTACGCGGGTCCGAAACGCGTTTAATTACCGCTTACGTATGGGCTGTTCGTTCCCGCGCGCCCGAGCCGCAAACACACATTGTCAAAACCGTCAGCGGCGGTCACATTATTATTATTGCCGTCGTGAAAACCTAGGTGTGGATACCGTAGACGCGTGCGCGTGCCGGTGCGGGGTAGCGTTTTTCAGACGGGGAAAATGACGGCAGACTAGGAGGTGCCTACCGCACACGCACACACGCTCACGCACAAAAGACCTTCGGCCGGGGAAGAAGGAGAAAAAACGGGATAATATTTTTCGTCCCGAAGACGACAAAGACACCGGTGAATGATGTGGACCGTTCCCGGGACCAGCTAATCTCGCCCCATAGCCCTGGTGATATATTACGTCATTAATTCACCGCCGGCATTATAATACGCGCGTGGAATGACCAGTGATGAGGTGGTGTCGGCCGGAGGGTCGGGACAACCGCCACCGCGGCGAGAGACGACGGCCGGGAAGGACAAGTTGATAGGGGGGGGGCTAGAAGGAGCGGTGTGTCCGAAAGGATGCACACACTCAATCTAATCTAACGGCCTGGACATTTCATAAACACTCTAACACATGCGTGCGCGCGCGACGGCGTTCAGAATTCCGCGTGGAACTGTTTCCTTTTGCCGCGCCGGTAAAAGTCCACGTTTAATGTGTGCGTTCACCAAAAGAATTATGAACGGATTTATTATTAGCGGTAAAGCGATTTTTCCTCCTTCGTCGTCAACCCCTCGCCCCCCCCCCCCAAACACACACACCATTGATCCGTTCCTTCGACCCACGATCTCGCCGTCTTATTCCGTTTATCTGTCCTATACTAGCGCTATTCTACCCGCCCGACTCCATTCAATTGGGCGATAACAACATTATACGAGCGTCTAGGCAAAATATCATAACCATCTCCGTCCGTCATCGGCACCCCCCCATTGCTTGTACATTAGCTCCAGATATCATTTCGTGTATGTATATACCATCGCACGAGAATACGACATTGAAATGTTGCTCTATACACTGCGTGACTGCACTTGAAATATTAAATTGGCGTGGCGTATTATATATTATCGTCACGACACGGTAGTAGGACATTGTCGTTATGAAAAATTCAAATCGAACAAATTATTAAAACTTTAATATCATAACATAAAAGGCGTTATTGATTTTTCGTTGCTTTTGACGTTTGAATAAATACACATATCCGCAAACTGTTCTACGACGATCATTATACAATATGAATAATACAACTACAACGTATGTCGATACATTAACTAGTGCGCTACGTTCACCTCGTTAATACAACAATCGTTCTCAGCACACGTACGGGAATATCGTTTGTCGCTATCCTCTGGTACAATTTTTAGTTTCAAAATGTTTTGTTTTTATCAACCGATAACCATTAATCCACGATAAGAACTAATCTATCCAGACTATATTTGTGCAACCTACAACACATAAATAGTATACAATTTTGAAATGTACGTTACAAATACGGAAATTATAAATATACGAGTACATAATTACATACTACATTTTTCGTTATAGATATATTTTCAAATTAATATTGTAAAAAATGATCCTGGCATAACCAAAACGATGTGGTAGGATAATAATATAAATACAAAATTATTTTATACAACAGCGATGTATTTTATAGACAACTGATAAATTTAAAAGTTTATTCATATGAAATAATTTTAAATGAGCTATTTTTTATGTTAACAGAAATTCATATTTTTTATTTTATATTTTGAAATACAAATTCACAAGAACACGTAATATGAAGTATTTTAATATGTATTTAAATACTTAGAAAATTACGATACCAAAATATTTTTCTCCATAAGAAAACGTAATTAGTTTTATTCCGATCACACTCGTTGTGACATATTGAATATACAAATGAACATGATGTTACGTTTTAGATATAAAATATTCTATAAATAAAAAAATCTATTTTTTTTATTTTGTCAATACAGGCAATCGTAAATATTCATTATGCAATTCAATCATTTTTCTGTAAAATTATTTCTTTAATTTCTAATAACTGTACCATACAAATTGCTGATTATTTATAAACTACATAATATTTACAAAGAGAAAGTTACTTATTACTAAAATTCATCAGTTTTAAATCAATATATTACTGATTTCCCTCCAAATCTAAAACTCTATGAAAGTAGCAGTACATTATCTAAATTTAGATTTAAAATTGATATTAATAACTATTGTTCCAATATATGAGTAAAATATAGTCGAATATATATCTATCTATATAACTAGTTCAATTTAAATAATCTGTATAATCAAAAACCTATTATTACAGTATGATAATTATTACGTGAAACAATAGATTATGTTAGATGAAGTGGGGTTAGAATCGTATACATAAAATCACGTTTTCAATAGTTAGCATGTACAGTTAATATTCGAAATTTAATAAAACCTTACTCAATTACAATTGTTACAATTGTTAATATCATTATTTATATTATATTACTTCTGTTTTCTTTAAAAATAATAAACATCATTTTTTTTATTTTAAAGAATAAATTATTAAAATTTCTTTTCACGTTAGTAAACAATCATAGCAATAGTACTATAGTAAACACACATACAGTATTGCACAATTAGTTTGAACACATACTAATATGTTAAGGTAGATAGTATTTGCACACTACTCGTACTAAATTTTATGACGAAAAGTAAACTGAAAAAATAATCTAACAAAATGTAAAGAAATTAATTTATTTTGTTAACAAAAGCTTGTAGTAAACAATATTTATCATATAAACATTTTTCACATAATTGTTCCGTGGAATTTTTGATTTTTGTTTTTTTATTTCTTTTAATCTTCTTTTAAATTGTGATTTTTAAAAATATTTTATAAATTTCACCACTTTGCGTTATGTTTAGCGACATTTAAAGAATATTTAAGATTAATTATAAATACTTACAATACTCAAATTTATCAATTTCTGTATCTTGTGAATTGATCCTGTACCATTTTATGATACAGACATTATTATAGATATAAAAATATAGACAATAATATATTATTAACCACAAGCAAAAGCAATTTTCGATCTCACCGTAATAATAGTTGTGTACTTGGAATCATAATGTTTTATCTGTCTTATTAGTGTACACTAATATATAGAATATACAGAAACAATATATTAATAAAAGTAGAATGAAAAATATAATTATTTACTAAATAATTTATGAACATAATTCACTTGTCCAAAATATGTATTGTACTTAAATACAATTTTTATTTTTATATTAAACTAAACCTTCTTTTAAATAAAAAAAACATATACGAATATTTTTAAATCCAAATCATCAAATATTATTTTCTCGAATTCCCTTTATATCATCTCTTTTATTTATACATTCGAATGAACAAAATCAAATTCAATAAAGTGTAATTCAAAATTTAATTAAAAATTCGATTCAAAGGCAATAGTTATATAAAAAGGGAAAATATTCTATATTGAAAATTCAAATTCTAGAAACTGGTTAGTATTTATGTTTAACAAAATTAAATAATATTGCTTCGAAATATGACAACTTACAGGTGACTGTTTTATTAATCACATAATAATATTAAACGCAAAATAGTTGACGAATTCGTTTTACAATGTAATGTATTCAATATTAATGCTAAAAAGATTAGTAAGCCAACGAAACGTATTATTTCAAACGTGATTAGTTGATAATACAAATATATACATGTACGAGTACATTGTATAGTCTATATATGTATAGAAATCTAAACCAATAAATCATTTATGAAAATATATGAAAAACAAGGCTATATCTAGTTTTTGTTAAGGGGAGAGGGTGTCCATAATATATTTTATAACTTTTCAGTCTTTATTATTCTTAATTTATTTTTTAACATTTGTTTATTAAATAAGTATTCATTATATGGTTCATTTGTTGATAGTTATGATAGAACATTTTAATATTTATGCCAAAAGTGATGATTTTTTTTATATATAAAAATGATTAAATGTCTCGTATAATACAGAAAAAATTTGGGAGAGGGATGTACAGACCCCATGGACCCCCTTCAGATACGGTCTTAATAAAAAATATATGAGTGTCTAAATGTATTTAATTGTAATACGTGTTTTACTTTTTATCAGGTAATAGGATCAATAAGTTATTTTGTATAATTTTTAACTTTATTTAAATACAAGTACAATTAAACTCGACAAAATTATAACAAAACATATAAATTTGAATTTATAGCATCTAGCAGTGGCATAAAAGTGGCTAAAAGGGTTTATAGAATATAGTTATACCCGGGCATAAACACTCTAGTGGTCCAAAAGGTTCGTACTTGTTTTTTTGGAAAAACAAATATTTTTTGTATTATATTTTAATATCATTAAATTGATAAGTATACTTTGTATGACATGCGTCATACTACCTGAACGGCAAAATAGTGTTTTCTTGTAACACAATGTGTCAACTTTAGAATATTCAAGTATTATTTTATAAATAATTGATCATTTGATGACTGATAAATAAATAGCGTAAAATGTTAAAAATTACAAACTATTGTTCCACTATTGTGTCTCCTGGGCGGTACCAATATATACTAGCAGTAAACTTTGTTCACCAAATGGTTCAACTTAAATATTCTTTTGACGATCGAATTTCAAAATTCAATTTAGTTATGACTTGATAAAATTCATTATTGTTGACAGAGGTGACGTTTAGGAGGGAACATACGGCCATGCCCCCCTAGACATTTTAAACTGTACGCGTAAATACTTTTCTTCCAATTTTTTCTAAAAGTATATTAAAACACGACACGATACAAAACGGACATGATGAATGCACCTTTACAAAATATCGTGAATTTGATATCTTCGCAAAAAATATTATCAATAGATTTGCAAGTATGAAAAATAGAAATTTAAATTTTATATTATAATTATAATCTATTTAAATAACAATTATGTCGACTTGAGATGAAAAATTAACTATATAATGTTCCTTTTTTATGCATATTATATTATACATTTTTTTTTTTTTTATTAAAATTTTATATTTTGCTTAGAAATAATCAACTGAAGGGTTGATATCATATACATATGAGTATCAATATTTACATTTTAATGGCCATGTATGTAAATATGTAATAACAAATATTACCCCTACCCCTAGGACAAATAACTAAATCCGTCACTGATTGTTGACAACTACTTAATAGTGGCTAATTTCCGTGATTTTTATGTACAGCTTGCATTCTTTTTTTGTCAATACCCGTTACAATAGCAACTGCAATGCGAAGCTTTTCACAATTAAAAATAATACAAAATTATCTACGTAGCACGATGTAACAAACTCATTTGTCTAGTTTAAATTTATGGTACATAGAAAAGAACGTAACAAAGCAAATTAATATGTAACATAACATATCAAATTTAGCAAATAAAAAATCAAAGAGAATGTTTTGATATTACAGTACAATATAAATAAATATTTACTATTAGTATCATATTATATTTAATATATTACCATTTTAATTGTTATGCACTTAACATGAATTATTATATTAATTATGTACTGTTTAGACAATTGTGTGAAAAATAAAAATAAACGTCATAACAGTTATGAAAGTGTTGTATAAAATATTTTAACTACCTAATCTATTTTTTTTCTGTTACATCCACTTACACCAATTCAATAGATATTAGTTTTTTTGGTTTGATGAGAAGAGACAACAGATATTTTCATACCCGGGTCTAAATTTTGAAGATATGCCACTGGTACCTAGTACATACTTACATACAAAAAATATATTAAATAAAACTAAAATATTAGAAAATAACATATTCAAGAATAAAACAATTTCTTTTATCAACCGTACCATCTTTGTCTTGGTTTTTTTTTTACACATATTGAAACCGAATTCCTTTTTATATATTATAAATGTATAAGTTTATAATAAATATAATGATGTCACATGTCATGCGAGATTGTGTTTCAAATAACTTAAGTCGTTAAGTAATTTTATAACGAATACAAATCATAACTCAATCAATACTTTTTTTATTCGGACATATTCCCGATTTACTATATTTTTTGTTTAATCCAAAATATATATAATATTATTTTATGATTTACATCGTAATTCAATATTCATTTAAATTTGTTTTTCTTATATTAATATATATTATTTTGTCCAATTAAATATAAGTTTAGATTTTTTTTTTTTTTATAATAGGTAATTTTAAACATTGAATTATACAGAATACAAAGTATAACTGACTATAATTCATTAATAAGTTTAAAAAATACGAAACTACTAAAATATATATTTTACCTCGTATATACTTTGTCGTTTATTCACCTATGAACACTAATATACAAAGTCACTATTAACCTACATATATATTAATTTTAATAAACATGATTCGAACTTATATATATTAACTATTTTTCACAAATAGTTTGTACTTATTTGTAAGAATACCCATGTATATTATAATACTCATTCTTGTAGATAATTTATGTTCATTAAAATATCTTCTAACACAAATACTGATCTATAACAAATGACAATAAGTTTCTCCATTTTCGAATAAATATTTATAACTAAATTACCATAAGTTCCCGGCAAATGTAAAGTTATCTTTAATAGGAATAATATGTGTCATTATATTCGCAATATTAATAACAAAACTTATACTTTAAATCATCATCTGATCACACATTAACCATAAATTTTCATATTCTACGTCCTGCTATTATTCCACGATTCTTGCAATAACTATAAAAACTTATTTTGAACAAAACAAATGTTAGATATTTTTTGTTAACGGTCACAATATTTTATGCATAAATACATTATTTGTTATATTACTCAAATGTATAAAAGAAACTACTAAAATATAATATATTAAGATTTATTTTTACATGTGTTCATTATACACATTGAGTTGCTAAACGTTAAAAATCATGATTAAAAACTATATAAATGTATACACATTTTATTATTTTTAATTATATATTGAAACACACTGAAAATAGTTAATTTACAATTTGAAATAAGATGTTAGATAACATATACATTATATAACGAATACATTATTGACGTAGATATTTGTAATAAAAAAATACAAATAATAATGTTGGCTTAAATAAGTTTTAAAAAACATTAATAATAATTACAATAATAAAGTCTAATTTCATATATAATATTATTAATTAGTAATATAACAAACTATAAATATTATTAAACACTAATGCTAATAGGATTTTCAAAAATCATTAGAATTACTTTTTTATTAACTTAACAATCTTTTTGAAGTTTTTTTAATAATATGAATATCTCAGTTTCTGTAATAAAAAAATAGAAACGCGAAAGAATATTTATGATACTATATTATTTGTCGTGGATTTGTCCATATTTAATTTACTGCCTGATAGAAAGATTTGAATGGTAAACTTGCCTTCTAGATGTGTAAATTTTACATCTGTTGTTTCCCGAGGGTGTGCCTTTCTTTTTCTTTTTTTTCCATCTTATTTTATTTACTCAACAATGTGATTTATATCGTTGTTTTTTTTTTCTTTTTTTCTTATTATTATTTGAGTCTTTCTGTGTTTATTTTCAATTGGAAAAATATGCGGTTTGTCATTGCGTTCGGTTTTTCAATACATAATATATATATATATATATATATATATCCATGCACAATGATGTACATCCCATTTAATATTATTAAAACATCACCGCCACACCAATCTGACTACTGTTCATTTCTGTTTATATCGAAAATTCTTTACAGACCATTTTAATTGACAAGAACCGAGCAATCGTTTCAAGATAAACGCCGTTATGTGTATAATACGTGTTTTGTAAACTCAAAGCACTTATTGCTGCGGTTTTTAACGAATGATCCAAATACATTGATAGAATTTAATTTCTATATATTGCGTATAATACGAGTTACATATATACATATATAAACAATCAGTGCCGCAACTAGCACCAGAGCACGCAGGGTAAAACCCTATCCAAAGGCTTTATTTTTATTTTTTGATAGAAAAGTCCATTTTTTATTTTCTATTCTATAAACATAAATTGTAGTTTTGTAAATTTTAAAACGTTAATGTCGACGACATCAATCATATTCATATACAACATTAATATGTTATCTTTCACCCTAATTTAATTAATCACAAACCGTAGATAAATGTAAACGAAAATGAATGCTAAATGGTTGAATTAGTATTTATACTAAATACTTAAGATTTGTCGTTAAAACATACCTTAGTACTATTTACTATGAAATTATGATTTACAACTAATGTATATTATTTGTTTACGAACTATAAATAACAACTATAACGCATTATTGTGTACTATTTTCCACAATGTCATTCGTTGGATGTTTTTAATATGTTTTATTTGTTATTTCATATTACTAAGTTCTTTTAGCTGCGAATTATTTTCGGTTTGTTTTTATAATAACAATATTATTATGATATCAAAATATTTATTTATTATATACTATACATATAGCTGTTATTATAGTATAGTTAAATACATATATCGTATGCTGCAGATTTACATCATACAATCTGTTTCGAAAAATTTAAAAGTCTTGGTTTGGTCAGAAATTATGAAAATAATTTAATAAGAATTATTCAGAAATCGGTTGTGATTATTGATTAAAATTGGACTATATTTTTAAGCCTATAAGAAATTTTAACATTCTATATTGAAGGCTTCATGTTCATTATATCCAATAATATCAGAGTAATTCAGTTTAGTGACTGTTTGTTAGATACTTTTATATATATATATCAGACGATGCTAAATTCTCACCAATAATCTGAGCAGATTTATTATCTTCAATATTGTGAACTACAGACCCATCCGAATCTTTTCACTCACACTTTAAAGAAAATTCCTATAAAATAAAACCAAATAAATTTATCTGGCTAAATATTGTGAAACAACTTCGAAACGACATATATTGTAAAATTAAAAGTATTCACATTCCTAAAACATCGAAAGACTATCGAGCGAATGAACGACGTAAAACAATCGATAAGTAATATTCTGTGTATAAATAAATTAACGTTAGAGCCGATAATTTCGTTTTGCCCTATGGACCAAAAATTATTATTGTGGCATTGCAAATAATATGGACGTGTACTTTTTTTCCCGTAAATAAACATTTGTATATTTTATCACCGTGATTATTCGGGTCATTATTTCTTCCGTGAAACGTCCATTTCGTCTTTATATTTTTCCTTTTTGCAAATCCGCCGATGATAAACACCCTTGAATAATAAATGAATGCCCGCGCCCAGACGCACGGCTGTCCATTTATCAACCTCCACCCTCTTTTCCCCGACAATCCCTTCCACACCTTTCCCTAAGCCACATTGATCGTCGTAGTCGTCATCCACCTCAGGAGCTCGTATCTTATATTCTTTTGGACCTTTCTTTCTTCGACGCCCCCTTCCCTACCCCGACCGCACCACCACATTTCCCTCCGTCGACTCTTGCAAGACCACAGATACCACCCATGCACTGCGCGACAAAATGAGAACTACCTCATAAAACCAGCTGACAGAGGGCCGCAATGTCGAAACACGAGAGTCTTCGCCACCTACGCCACTTATACTACCACAATCTCGTCTTAGACAGTGGTTCCCAAGAAAAAATAAGGATTCAGATTTCCTGTTAAATCCTGTTAAAAATAATTTCCAAGTGTTACAATAAAATACATTTTCACCACTGAAAAAAAAGAAAACGGTAATTCAAACATTGTTTAATTTTACATAGTACAATAGAAAATAGTAAATCGAGAAATACGATAATATATTATGGACAAATATATATTTTTTTAACGACTAAATCCGTATAGTATAATATCTGTTTATATTTCATTGTATAAACCATCAGTATTTTCGAATAAACATTAATTTGTTTATGGTTCTTTTAAATATTAAATAAAAAATTCTATAAATATATTTTGACATTATAAAACAAATACCTTGAAGTTAAATTACCCTCATATACACTGTATACAATCAAAATTTTAAATTATTATATTATTATACGTAATTGATACTTATTTTATCAAATATTTTTGATATATTGTTATGTAATAACATATATAAAGATAAAACCAATTTCAAATTATAAATTTTGATTTGAATAAAATATATCTTAATTATTGTTAGAAGTCAGTTTATTTAAAAGTAATTCACGATTTAATATTATATTTTATTACTTGTGTGATTTTCGGAAAATTATATCCAAAATAGAAGAAGATATTTCCAAAAATCACACAAGTAATAGAATTTCAATCCATGAAAGCTTCAATAAACTAATATCATATTATTTTATGTTATATAATATCACAATTTATGATATTTTTTTCAACATTTTCTAACTTATATTTTATGTACCGTAATCCTTATAACAATATTTTACATAGAAACTCATTGTACAGTGTCAATGTAATGAAAACTAAAGATAAGTTTTTAAAAAAATGGTAGCTTTAACTTTCCTAAGTACCTAAAGAGAAACACAAAGCTTATAATCTTAACAAACAATTCTCTTTGATTAAATTAGATTAGTGATTAAATTTATAAAATATAGTCGATTATTTTAATATGTTACATACAATAAATTATCTTATGTTTTTCTTTTTATTAATTTTGTTAGTTAATTATAGAATAATTAGCTTAAAATAACTGTTTTAAATGTACGATAAGTTTATCACAAATCTAAGTGACCACAACAATAATATATGAATCGTCTATACTAAAATTATATTGTCAATCGATTACCGAAATATTCGCAGTTAATGGAACATTGTAAATAAGTATAAACTATCCATTACGCAGATCCCATGACAATACATTTTTCTCGGCTACATTAGGTGGCCAGCTTTATATTTTTTTCCATAAAAAAATACAATTAATTGAACACGATAAAATAAATAACCATTACGAGTACACAAAACAGGTGTATTTGAGGTCCTATAAAAAACTAATAACTATTTGTTACAACGTAAAATAGGTATGACGTAGAGGTTAATAGTTAACGGTTGTAACACTAAACAGCTACACAAATATCACATACATCGTCTATACCTACAGAAATGTTAATTAAAATAAACAAGTGAAGAAAATTCCACTCTTCGAACGTTACGAAGTTTCTAATTTTCTAATTAGAATACTAATACGAAGTCTTCTAATTTTACCTGTTCCTATAAGTTTTTAAAAGTTATTACTTCATTTAATTATGTATTTGTGTTAGTATATTGATATATACTGAAATGATTTCGTACATACGCAACGAAAATATATAACAAAAGCTTAGAGTGTTATGTCGCTGTGGAGCTGATATTGTTGTATTCAATTATATAAGATTATTTAATTATTTTCATAGTGAAATTATCGATATAAATAATTGAACAATCGTACATATTAGATATAAATTATATTTATGTTAAACTTTACATGTATTCCCAAATAATATTCTCATGTATGATAAGTACAAATCTTATTTTTTCTAAATTTTTTGGAACTTTTGTTATTTTTAATTTACCATCTCTTTCTGCTCATCTTCTCGTCCCTCCCTCTGATTCTATGCAGCTAAATGGTCCAACATAACGTTGCAAGTATTAACTAATCTTTCCAATTTTGATATATTATTTTTTGCGTAAGTTAAATGTTATCTATGAAAGATCATAATGTAAATCAGCACATCAAACAACAAATGTTAAAAGCAAAACTACAAACCATCATAACAATTAATTACAATATAACCAAATTTTCAAGTCTAAACCCGATAATTATTATTTTATCAGCGTAAAACTATCATGAACAAATATAATAGACAAAATATATTAATTTATTATATTGTAGTTTTTAAAATATAATTATTAACACGTAATAATATTTCATACGTATTTCAAACACATAAACGGTAAATTACTTTACTGTTAATTAATAACAGCTGATCAGAACCTAAAATTTTCGTTTTTTTTTTTTTTTAAATTTTTGTACTTACTAACACACTATTTGATCTTTCAGTACGTTTCAAGATTAAGTTTGTTTAAAGTGCCATTTTTTTGTTTTAATCATTTAAAAACTGAGTAAAATAATAGAAATAAATGAATACGAATAAGGTGCACGATAAGTACCAATACTCGTTTTCAGAAATCATTTTTCTGCTCCAACCATTTCGGTTTAGAACAGTTCCAAATTAAAAATTTAAGCAATAAAATTGCGCCCTTTAAATAATTTATATAATGGTATACATCACTCGGTGCACTTTCCAATTAAATACTACACATTATAATGTTTGTACTACACAAAGTGTGTTTTGTGCAAATAATTTTAGGCACTATAGCTGATAATAAATAATGTTTTAAAATATAAATTATTTTAAACACTTTTTGAGTTAACAATTTATTCATATTGTTTTAAACAGTAAGTGTATTATAGACTTTCCTTTTAAAATTTTACTAATAAGAAATATATGGCTAACCGTATCAAAAATTCCAAATGGGAAGAAGAGGGTATTAATAGTAGGAATCAGTTGCGTTTAATGATTTAAGTTTTAATAGTAACGTCAGAATACAGAGTCAAAATATAAAACGTCCAACACTGATTTTAAATTAATATTGAATTAAGGCATTTTCAAACGTTAATGGATAGATTTTGAAAATCATTACAATGTTTATTTCAAAAAACAACCAATCGCCACGAGTAAGTTTTTAGTTTTTTAGTTAAACGTTTCTAATAATTTACGGTTAATCCGATATTCAAAACTAACTCGCGACAAAACAAAACAATCAAACAACGCCCTGTCGTCGATACGAAGACGATAGTATTAGCTCGTCCCTTTCAACCGAAAGTTGCCACGCCATGGGAAATATGTTCTAACTGCGGCGACGACGGCATCGTCACACCGTGCACGAGAACAAGGCGGAGAATGGTGCGTTGAAGTGAAGAAGTTTAGCAACAGTTAATTACCTCTAGTTTCGTGGAAACCATTGACAACGGATCGGCCGATTCGGATTTTCTGAATTAGCCAAGTTTAACACCCGTGAGTTCGTCTCCTTCATCCCCCTCCTCCCCCCACATATTCTCTCCATCTACCGACACCACTACAGGCGATTCGCTCACAAACTTATGCAATTGTCGGTTGTCGTCATTATCACCGTCGTGGGCCCAAATGTAAAACAAAAACGCTTACTTCGAAACATCACTCGAGGTATTTTAATCGTTACTATTATAATTATTGTATTGTAAATATAGCAAAATCATTATTTTCAAAATCAAACGATTATTGCTTAGATCTTGGATTATAATATTAAAACGATTAAAAAATTGACAAAATGTCCCGTAAACAAGCTAAACTCAAAATATTTTAAAAAAACTGAAAACGATTTAATTGTATTTATATTATTTATATTTTCCTTATTTCTTACAAACTGATTACGGAGCATAAATCACTTACTCTAAAATAATATTATTTAACATTTTATAGTTTAATAATTACCAATGATTCAAATCATATACAAACTTCAACACGTCAAGCAAATAATACATTTTTCACTATTTGTCATTTGCTTGACTTAAATTTAACCATAATAATCTACCGAAAATAAATTTCATAATACATAACAAATTTTAAAATATTTTTTTGATGACCACCTTATTGTTGATAAAAGATATCTATTTCATAGTGAAATCTCAATCTATCATTTTTTTTTCTTAACACTTTTTATGACTGTATAAATTAGTGGGATTGTGCTAATAGAATTGTTTTTTCGAAAAATCTACATGTTTTAATTAAATATTTAAATTCAATTTACCAATATTTATTTACATATTGTGTTCTACTCGGTAGTAAGCTTTTATATATTATAGATTATAGTTGAAAATTTTACTAAAATACAATAAAAAAATAATAAGTGATATTTATTAAACTTTAATATAAATTAACTAATGATTATGTAATGACTAATTAGTAGTTACTAAACATATAATAACAAAACATACAATGTATAAAAAGTAACCTATTTTTTCAATTAAAACAGCCATATGAATAAAGAAATTCATTAAAACAGCCAAACAATTTATGTTCTAGTCATCTAATGAATTTATGTCATTTATTAGTATGATCAATGAATCGTTTAAAAACAAAATTACTTAAGTGAGTATGATAAATATATCTTAAGAACTGATGGCAACTCTACAGTGTTGTTTGGAGAGTATAGTTACAACACTCGACTAAGTAACTACGCTCTGAAGATGGACTCTGAAAGGAGTCCAAAACGTCAGCCCAAAACTACACACATGGATATATCTGAAAACAATGTCAGGAAATAAACAAAGTGAGTTTTATAATAAAATATATTATAACCTAAGCTATATCGAAAAAGCTTGTAATAAGGCTTTTGTGAAATTCTATAAAGCTGCTCAAAGCCAAATTCAAACAAATTGATTACATGAAATATTTTTGGTATCAACACTGAATAACTGAATATGACGGGAAATAGAGGCCTAAAATATGGTATATTTAAAGAAGAATACAGTCTCGTAGTATGCCACGTGAAACCACCTGTTTTTAAATTAATAGTTCAATCAATTTACCAATGCAAGTTGGACCAAATACAATTATGTAGTTAGAAACTATTGCATCATAACCTAATTAGAGAACCTAGCGATAATACGATTAAACTTATACGTGTATATATTGTGAAAAAATATATCACGTAATAAACTGTTAAACAGTTAACGTAAATATATAACACATCAAAACGACAACGACTACGAGATTCGGAAAGAATGTCCAAAGAGCATTGGACTATACATTCATAGACAGAATTTTTTTAAATAAATATTAGAAATGTAAATTAATAAAAAAGATAGAAAAATTATAATTATAATTATTATTGAAAAATAATTGCTGAAAATATACGGTTAACATACATAAGTATATCAGTAGTTATGAATTAATTACTATATAATTTAATTATATTAAATGTATATTTAATTTAATTAATATAGATAATATTTGATAATTTCAATAGTATAAGCAAAATATTTTAAAAATATGTGTATAAATATCCAATAAATACCATATAATATAATTAAAACTATACAAAAAAAAGACCCATTTATATAATTTATTATTTTTAAAATAACAACAATCGTTTTTAACTTTGAAATTCGGTCAAATAAAAAAAAAAATACGAAAAAATGTATGTTTATTATATTGTTGTATAGAAACAAATTTCTAAAATTTCTTTTAAGTCATAAAATGTACGTATATTTGTAAAATGCTAATAACGTCTGACAATTTTTGAAATGCAAGACGACTACTTGAGAATCAAGTAAAATATGTAAACGTTTAAATAGTTTAATAATAATTGTTAAAGACAATTAAATACAATCTACAGCGTCGATTTTAAATTTACGAGAATTTGTTTAAGTTATTAATTTCATTATTAATTTTAACCATTTTATACCTAGTTATATATGTTTTAAAATGTTAAATAAACATAACTTATGTTATTTATAATGATATTAATTTTTTTAAAGAAAATAATTTGATAAATTGTAATGAAATAAGGTACGAGTAATATAAAGTTTTGACTTGATGGATGTAATGTTTGTCACCACCACTATTTTATTTTGCGAAAACTATATAAACGTTTTAACATATAATAACCGATTATACGCGGGACAGTGTTAATAATTACGACACGTCGACATTGTAGGAAACGAAAATAACCCTCAAAATGTTAGACCAGATAAGGTACAATAAAACAATGATAATATATAAAATACTCTTACGACGACGCTCAATAGGTACACATCAATATACGCACAATTAAATAATAGTCTATATACGTGTATGTGTATCCAGGTGTGCCGTTGATGTGGACAAACGTTCTGTCGGAGGTGGTGGCATTGATAGCAGTGGACCGCGAGGTAGTTACGGAATTTACACAATTCTAGCGCGTATACAACGAAATGTGTGTAGCATGTATTCAGTAGTAGTTAAATTAATAGTGGTAGTAGTGTGTTTTAATGGGAAAAGGTGAACATAGGAAATAATGAGAACACAGTGAAGTGGAGTATCGATGGTGAAATCTTATTCTTTATACCAGTACCAATTAGTATAAAGGGGTAAATGGGTCTTTTGCAAAACACGCTAAAGGCAATTAAATGCTTAACTAGGGGGAGGAAAAGGGACAGTATACACGCGGCAAATACTAAATGACCGATGAGCGCGTCTACGTGTGGGTATGTGTTCACCGCCACCGTCACTGCTGTTGTCGTTAGATACGAATTCTACGTACGGATTAAAGGCGACTCGTCAATATTATACACATCAGCTGAACAGGGCGAGAAGACCTTTCATATCCTTTCTGGTACCCAACCCAACCATACATATGCTTAACGGCATAATCTCGTGTCGGATCGTTGGTGAGACGCGCGAGATTTGTGCCGTCTTCGACGCGATTCCTATCGTTATATACACACAATATGTATTATACATACACTGATGTCTATAGATTAAGCAATCATAGACGATAATCATCATGTGTAATAATACATGAAGATCACATCGTGCATACTCCTTCAATACTAATAGATATATGTATATTTTAAACCATTATAACAATGACAGTAAAATGCCAGAAATGCTAGTATCAACTATTCCAAACTATCTTAAGCGCAAATCCACGGGAGATGGGAGATTTGCCAACGGGAAACAGCCACGCGATATTTTATATTCACTAACACTGGAAGGTTATCGATTCCGCTGGTTTTATGTTATTCGTACTCCATAGCGTCTGTATACTGTTATTGATTTTTTCTCTCGAGATCGGAATGCGTAAATTTCCACTCTCAACAATCCCCCAAGACGTTTAGATTCGCTATCGAATAACGCTGTGATAATATGGTTTCTGAAGATATTTGGTTGGGATCGTGATATCGTGTTCATATTATAAATTTTTCCGGCAAAAATCAAGTAGGAACGATAAATTAAGTAACATTTGACAAATTACGTCGATCGAAGGATATAAGAAGAAATCTAATCCCATCAAAATTTTAACGTAAAAGTATACGTATGATCGATGATTTTCTTAAAAATATAAAAAACAAAAACTTGAAAATAAAGTGTACTTTATGACTAAAATAGTTACAATTAAAATAAAAAGTATATTCACTTATATCGTGAATTATTTAAGTTTTTAATTTAAAATATTGATGTATAAAATATGTAAATGTATAAAATATAATAAAATTGAATTCAAATGATAATCAAAAAGTGATATTATAATATATATTACTATATTACTATATACACTATAGTACAAAGAAAATAATAAAAACGTATTTAAATATTCTCTAAGAACGTCACTTGGTTAGTCTTTCTGTAATTAAGTCCAAACCTAATTAAATTCTTGGGTGAATATATTTTCATATGACAAATTAAACTTCAATTTGGTGAAATATGTTTTCCTAGATGAGAGGGTGTGACAGAAAAAGCCAATTTCAAGTGTTTGTTTATCTTTTAAAAAATCATTGTATATTCAGAAATAAATATAAAAATATATCAAATAAATAATGTTTGTATTATAATTTATATTCTTTATAGCTAATCAAAGCATAAACCATAGAATATGTTTTTTTTGCATAAAAGAAATTGTATCTTCATATTTAAAATGTTTAGGTATTTGTTTTGTCGCTTTCCAAATAAATAGTCTTCTCAGAAAAGTCGATTAAATACTTATCAAAAAAATTAGTTGATATTCAATATCCTCTATTTGAATTGAAATGATAATTTTAAGTCGTTATTTGTCAAATGAAAATTTAATGAATGAAATTTCTTATAACGAGGAAGATCCCAATTATTTTTTATGATAATACAAAAAATAAAACAAATAAGTGAAACGAAATATTAAATAACGCCTGAATTCAATTTATTTGCTCGAGAGAAAACATTGACATGAATTCGAAATGAATAAAAATATATTAAATATTATAATAATTATTGGCTTTTTTAATATTGATTAAAAATTACTGTAAGACATTTTAATTAAACGAAAGTAAATTGGTGTGGTTTGGTTCAAATTATTTACATATAAATAACATGAAAAATAAATATTAAAACTCCGATTTATCACAAAAAAAAAAATAAACATCATCATCCTACACCCATTTTATTAAAACATTCAAACCAACGAATTGCTCGATTTGATTAAATACTGTATACATTTTCTAGCAAAATAAAATGTAACATATTAAAACGAGTACGTATATTATTATGTGTTAAAGTAGTGTTTTGTGTACATGACTACGTGCACAGTTTAATGAGATTTAACACAAAAACGGCCAGTAAGAAAATGTTTAAGCGTCCGAAAAATAACTGTCATCTGTCAGACAACAGTCAATATAATTTTCACAGATACTGCTAGGTAGATACCACGATCTATTCATCATATCGTATTCAACTGAAACTTTTACGTCTATGACATAAATATCACAGCAGATAACGTGACAATAAGCTGTTTTAAGTGAACAGTTATAATATTGTTCAAAGAATATTCGCTTTGAAAGGTAAAATTACTCAAAAGTACAGACAGAATAATAACTATAACGCATAAAAATATACGTAAATAATATTATGTACAATTATTCGAGTAAGTTATAATCGACGGGTCGTTTAAACATCAGGTTTTCAAAAAGATCGTTAGCGATGTATTACCATCCGAATGAAAAACCACAATTGTTGCTCTAAGTGCATCTCATCTACGTATTCTCAACGGCGACTAATAAATAACCTAAGTCCACGTGTACCAGTTACGTTATATCCATCATAAAACGATTTGATCAAAATAAACACCATCATCAATGACTGTCACAGTTTTTTCACGCGCGCCATATATTTTTAACTACTTTTCACACCTATCTGTATATTTTTGTCCATAAAATAATACAATTAGTATTGTTTTTTTCTTAGCATTAAATTGACATTGTTTACTCTAAAATCAATAAATTTTATTTTCAATAATAAAATACGATTTATTCGTCACAATTTAAATGTTCAACATTAAAGGGGTAGCAAAACGCAGGTATTGTAACATAATGGAAAAAGTAGGATACTCAAACAGAGATTTTAGAATATTATTATTATTTTGAATTTAAAGCAATGAAAAATCATTGTATTCGAATAACGATTCTAAGCGACGCTAAGTAGTTTATTATGATTAATGAATATGAAAAATATTTCAAATATTTGACATATCTACCTTTGTATTACATTTTAAGCTTTTTAAAAGTACACAAATTGTTCATGATCAAATCAAATATGTCGTCAATTTAACCGGTTTAAATTTTATTAACTTTTTTTTTGAAATTTTAGAATTTATTGTCACGATTAAAAAAATAACTAGGAAAATCAAAAAACGTGTCAATTAAAGGTTTCAACTACATATAACTTGTTACTAGAACGTAACGCATGTCGAAATCATTTGAACACTCTTTCGACAAAAAAAAATGTTCACAGACAAAATAAAAATGAGACACATCATTTTTAATCCAATATATTCAAAATTTAAAATTAATTGTGTGCACAAAAAATTCCAATCATTTAATAATCGTGTTAATATCAGAGTGAATGATATTTCTTAATAAAAATTAAGCAAGTAACATATTCTTTAAACTTTAATGTTTTCAATGTTTTAAAGAAACCCAATACACGACTTAAGTTCTCCGTCTATTGCATGTACTATTTAATATGGTATCCATTATTTCCATGATTATGATTTAAGTTAAATTGAGAATAAACATACTCATTACAAATTTGATAAAGAAAATGGTCATTTTCTATGTATTTATTGAATGATTTTTTTTATTATATTTAAATAAATAATTAGCAATAAAAAATACAAAATATTTATAAAAGTATTAATAAATACCAAACATATCTCTACTAAAAATTAAAATAAAGTGTATACATTAAAAAGTTGTCCATAAAAACCAAAAAAGATATTATTATTTATAATATATTAGTATTAAAATACAGCCGAGTATAATGAACTTATAAATGTAGTGAATAGAAGTATCGAAACAATATTGATGATCACTTGAAAATTGTATATGGAACAAAGACGTAATTGATATTTAATTCTTAGTGTAACTCGTTTTTTTTTTTTTTACTGTTCCTTTTTTAGGTAAATATCATTTATATCATTATTTTTATGAAGGATCAATATTTTCTAAATTTCTTATATTACTATTTTTTTTATATTTGTAAGATGTAAACAAAAATCTAACCATTACAACAAAGGTATTGCATTTTTATTACTTTACATTATTTATGTCTGGAATATATTTTCAATTTTCTTAAGTGAGCCATAGTGAAAACATCAAATAACGTTTAAAAGAATTAATAAAAAGAATATAATATTAAAATTAAATAAATATATACAATAAATGTATAGTTTATAGTAAATATAAATAAAGTTACTTTAACCATCGTTATTTACTAATAGTTTTACGACATTTAAATTAAATCATAGTTTTAATTACTTAGTTTTTTAATTATTTAATTAACACCAAAAATTAGGCTCTATGTACACTTACATAGAGCACTTACATGCCCAAACCCTTCGTCATTAAACGTGTAATCATAGTACTTTACATACATCAAAGTATGAGTATATTATGTTTTTATTATGAAACGTATTATTCATCAGAATGTTTAAGTTAAGCTCCTAATACTGACATTTGTCTATGAAAATGAAAAGATTATACGAATAAATGTTATAGTTTGTGTAATAAATTATCTTACAATTAAATACAAATTAAATAACGTCCAATTTTTAAAAACGATTAAGATAATTAAAACATGTTTAAAGTACCAATTGTGCAATATTGGAGTAGTAGAAACCTTCAAATATCATATGAATAAGCAATAACCACACAAAAATTAATAATAAACATAAAATAAATTGTACCGCGTAAGATATTAAATTTCTCTGAGTGAACTGCCATGTAAATAATTTTTCATAATGGACATTTTATTAATTCGAAAATAATATGTTGGATGTATAAATATAAATTCCCTACTGTTTTAAGTTAATTTCAAACAAACTTTTCAGAAAAGTTTAGCAACAAGTTTTATAAAGTTTTAACGGGTACTGTAATTTAAAAACATAATGTTACATGTCGTTCATGACTGACAGCTAAGTAAAAAAATTACCCGTCACATGAGACATTCTTTTAGTTTAACTTTTAAAATGGGTATATTCATTAAAATGACAAAATTTTGAAATTAACTATATATTTCAAAGATCATTAAAATGGACAAACTTTTAAACCAAAGTACTAAAAAGCAGTTGCTACAAACGAGCTCATTTTGAAAACTATTTTTCAATTAAAATTATTTCCAAAATAAATAAACAACGTCGTGTAAATTTTACACTTAAAATATATATATAGATAGATAGATAGATAGACAGACAGATAGACAGATAGATAGATATATAGATAGATAGATAGATAGATAGATAGATAGATAGATAGATAGATAGATAGATAGATAGATAGATAGATAGATAGATAGATAGATAAATAGATAGATATGAATATTTTATAACTTAATTAGAAAATAATTATAAAAATAAACGGCTGTCTATATTAAAGTGATAAAATTGTATAAATTGTTTATTGGTAAATTATTGTGATATACACCAATAATACAATAAATAAAACAAAAAGACATTAATTTATCCTAAAAATAATTTTATACATTTATAAATCAAATGCATTATATAGTTAAATGTAATATATTTATAAAAACAATAAAGTACAGAAAATTGCAACTTAAAGTTAATTTTAAAATACCGCAGTACGATAAAATGTGAAAATATTTTTTTAACTCGTTTTATTCAAATTCAATTAT
The DNA here is from genome assembly GCA_019022885.1 of Schlechtendalia chinensis. NCBI lineage: Eukaryota > Metazoa > Arthropoda > Insecta > Hemiptera > Aphididae > Schlechtendalia > Schlechtendalia chinensis. Next base: position 52,227,344 of record CM032339.1, read on the forward strand.
ACATTTTTATTATTTTCACTAAAATATTTTATCAACAAAGGTTTTTTTAAAGATTTATTTTCAAAAATATTATTTCCTACTCAATTTCCGAACAAAGCTTTTTACGCCTAATATGTAAAGGATTTTAATATATATCTTCCAATAAGTATTTACGCAGGAAGCAAATCCGTCTAATGTGATTTGCCGAAATAACAAATAAATATAAATATTGTAGTTATTTCAACATCTCAGAAATATTTTATAATATTTATGCATGAAAAATTATAGTGAAAATATAAAAAGGTATTGAGTAATTTATATATATATCGCTATAACGTCATAAAAAATATTTTAAATCAATGCACCAGTGCTTCACGAATTTGATAATTTTTAAGAAAATCATATTTTCTCATTTCATTTTGAGTTTTTTAAATTCTAACAGTAACAAATTTGAATTCCTAGTTTAATAACTTTCAAAATTTGGTCACAATAATACAGCTAATCACAATTTTTTTTTCAATTATATTTTTAACAATAGTGAGTTTTATATTTAGTAATATATTGGATAAGAAAAATACTGGAAGCGCAATGAGATAATAGAGCGTTAAATTAGTTTAAGAAAAGTAATTGAACCCATTAATTTTCGCGCCAAAATTGGACTTCAATTATTTCTAATAATTTCATGTACCATTTGATTAAAAAATTATGTCATCTGTTGACAATACTTTAGTTAATTTTTAGATACAGTATAAATACTGTTGAACAACAGATAATTAATAATTAAACTTAAATTATGTTCGACAAGCTTTACTGAAGATGATCATATAAAAAATACATTAAAAAAACAATAATGTTTATATATCTACTTAAATTGTCATATGAAACGTTTTGCTTAAAACCTATTATAGATTTAAAAATATTGTATTTTAATAGGTAATAATAATAATGATATCACATAATTTCCCTTTCAAATAATTATACCTATAATTATATAATCCATATACGTAATAGGAATATTAAGTACAATTTTGTAATTGTTTTTGTAATAATTATTATTGTGATCATGATTCATTTAAACTAAATTAAACTAAGCTTAATTTAACTTTCATCTAATAATTCGGATGAAATCAAAATAATTTTGTTTGCAAACATGTTTATGCTGATGCAAATGATACGTATTAATTTCAATATTATTGTTTGAAGCTATTATCATATTTTATTTTCTCATCCTCGGCCGAAATACAGTAAAAAAAAATGCTTTTATAATACAAATATATTTAATTAAATTTATATCACAGATATATAGCACTCTATATACACGGGTGTTGTATAAACTGCTAGTACAAGAACTACACGAGTAAATAATTCAGAATCGAACATCAGTCAATCCGACCTAGCACAATGTTCATCACAGTTGAGAGGATGTAAGCCTAATGCTGAAAACCTGTACAATAGATTAGACGTTCAAAATGTTCGATTTCTAAAGAAAGCGTTCTAAAACCAGTGTGCTTCATTACACGCGAACGACATGATGTATTTCTTGTACATTGTTTCTGCCTGAGTTACACACAATCGCATATCTCTATTATTATTCACTTAACGACTAGTCCACGTAGGCGAAGATTCTTCGCCCCAATCCTTACGGGCACATTGTCCTCCCTCGACGCTACTGATGTCATTGTTTACCAAATTCGAGTATAATTCCGTGGCTTGAGAACAATTCCGGCTCTTAAATTGTATAACAGTAATTATTAAACCGCAGAAAATAAAGGTATCTTGTGTGTATGTTCCTGAACACGCTGTCCTTGTGCGTGTACGTGTGTACATGTGTAAGTGTATATTGTATATGTATATATTATTATATACTGTAATCTGACAATAGGGTATGTAATAAATTACAACCACACTGTGATGATAGTGCGGGTGGTTGGATAGGGGTGGTTTGGTGGATTTTGATAATTCTCGTCGTCGGCAACAGCGGCGGCAGTAACTTTGTTAATCCGACCCGAAGGACCATTGTCCAAAACACAATTCAAAACCCTTTCTACCTCCTTTATCGCGACTAGATTTTATATTTATATTTTTACATTTTAGCACCTCTCCAAAAGTTAAACCGAATATTTTAGATATTTGCATTTGATGATATTCTACTAGCAACACTAGATTTTACTAAATATTTTTATAAATTGAATCAAAACATTTTTCATACATCTGATATTTATATAAAACACTATATATATCCAATGATGAAAGAAAAATGATAAATGAAAAAAATCATAAATCCATATTCTTAAAATAATAATTGTAAAATGTATAATTGTAACGGCAAAGTTGTGTTTTACGTATATAAAACACTATGGTTATGTTTATTTAATAAATGATGACATAACACGTTGCCTAAAATTTAAATTATCTACCTACTAACGAAATATGATACCATAACGACGTAATGTCTTAATTTTAAAAATATTTAGTACAAAAATATCTGATAAATGATAATATACTAAAATATGTGCAAATTTTTATAAAATTAAAAAAAACTACAAGTAATTCTTATAGTACATATCTATATCAAAATATGTTATATTTAATTATTTATTTAATAAATAAAAACAAAATAATTAATACATTAAGAATAATTAACAATAATTATTAAAACCATTTACCATTTTCATCCTTACTTTAAGATTAAAAATAAAATATATATTATACATTATATTTCTATAAAAATAAATTATAAACAAGATTAGTTAATCGATAAAATATAAGTGTATTTTGTAATTTATATATATTATTAATAGCATACTCATCAGTTGAAATTTACAAAATTATATTATGAACTCGAGAAACAAAATCAATTAAAAAATTGAATTATAACTTATTTATAAATTAATCCAATCGTTTAAATTGTTTAAAAAAACTATTTACTAAATAAAAATAAAAACATCAGTTATAGAAACACTAACCAATGTTTTATATAATATATATATAATATATATATATTTACATATTACATATAACATTTTTAACTAAATCCAACCAATAAAAAGTATGTAATTTATTACCAATTATGTTTTTAATTTGTAATAAAACAAGTTTTGAAAAACTTAAATTAATTTTTTTTTATTTTACTGTTCTATAAAGCTAATATGGAAAATGTATAGATGTCTAAGTTTTTATCAGATATTCATTTATTTTCTAAATATACAATACAAATAAATGATATGTGAAAATTTTAGAAACTATTAATAATGAATCTACCACTTACATATAATATTTGGATTATGGTCAGCAATATTTATTTACTAAACTTGGAAGTTGAAAACTTGATAGTTTGCTAAAAACTGCGTACGTTAGCACTGAAGTCATTAAATCCTCTTATAAAACCTCCCTAAAGGCCAAAAAGACCTAAAAGTTTATCGAAATAGTATTATTTAATAACCTTTCCAACACCACTCTCGGTCTCTAAATATTAACTCTTATGTAAAATATTTGGGCAAAGAAAATTTAGTTTCACACATCCCGTTAACTTCGCTATCAAAACTAAAAAGAGTTTTCGATTTTGGAAAATGCACAACAAATCATCAAAATCAATTAATTCATAATTGATTATTTGAAAACAGGCACACGCACGATTTAAATAGTTTTATTTCACGTGCATTTTATAACGATCTAATATGAATCTCTACGGATTTTTAATGTTGACTGATAATAAATTGTAGTCGATCCACGTGATCGAATTATCTAGACCATAGAACATTATTCACCACGACATCAAGGAGGTTTCCACCAGAAATTTCGGAAACTTCTTAAATTAATCATTGACCACTTATGTTTTGGTCATGTCCACTTCTAGGGAGTACAACAGACTTTACAACAACAACATTGTCCTGTAAATTATAAATCATCGCGGTGCTTCGTACGCATGTAAACGGTTCATACAATTAATTGTCACCACTTTTGCGTAAATAAATAATCATGAACAATTATTGTTACACGACCCAAACACAAGTATTTACGTTATTCTTCACCAACGAATAAACTATATATTTTTATCTCTGGATGTCGATACAGCATGTTTTTTTCACGTACTCAGATCACTAAAATCCAATGTTATATTACGTCGTGGATATATGTTCTTTGATCTCTTTACATTAAAATCGACCAAATTCTAATGTCAATTCTCTGCAAATTTGTGTCGATAAAAAATACACCGTCATCGTTTTATGATAGGTTTAGGAACATCGATTTAATTATTGTTTGCTTAAAACCAATATGGATGATACTGCGAAACTTGAATATTATTTACACTGAACTATAGTAACAAAATCCGACCACATTTCTAATAAAATGGCAATTTAAATAAATTTCGATTTGTGACGTCAGATACCAAAATAAATACACATAAATATTCGCGTTTTAGAGATTTTGGGGAAAGGGAGATGGACTAATTCCCTCCCTTTGCATAATTTTTTTCACACACACACTACTAAAGTCACAACGGCAAACGATTAAATACAACATTATCGTCACCGCTACTGCGATAAAATGTGTAATTCTTAGATATTAGAATGAGATTTTATTCTTTTACATGCTTTTGTATTCAAAAAAATGTTAAATCTTATTTTAATTGTGTAGAAATTCTTAAACTAGATTTAGAAACTTGGTATACTTAAAGACTATTTTGAAACCAACTTTATAACTCAAACTTGAATACAGTCCTAACATTATTAACGTTTACTAGTCTTTTATACTAAAATCTTTGATTTATTTATGTAAAGTAAAACAAAGATTAAGATCTTAAATATCTAATAACGGTTAAGTGTATATATTGTGTAAATAGGAGAGTGGTCGTTAGTAGAAGGTGGAGTATAAGGGGGCCTTTTACGTCAAAATCGGTATAAACTATATAATTATAATGTTTTTATATACAATTATGATGAATATAATAGATGAAAGAGCACTACATATAAAAATAGATACCGTCGCAACATCGAGTAGAAAAAAGTAAAAGCAATGTATGTGTAAAAACATTTTGCAGCTACTTCGCCACCCTCCTTGGAACTTATCAAGAACCGCCACTGTATATCGCACGTTAAGTCCACTCTTTGTCGTTTCTAAAATAGAAAAAATGAAACGTTTTTAATACTTATGCTATATATCGTACATTATAAAATAGTATATGTTTGAATGTCGTCGTCGGTGTTGTTTTAACAGGAGCAGCGCTCTTGAGAGGACCGTTGTCCGCATTTGCATAAACGTTTGTTGTTAGGTTTTTTCTTTTTTTCCCTCGAATCCCCGTAGAGGTCACGCCGCATTGTCTCTAGTAAGTGTGGAAACAATGAAAGGGTGAGAGTGAGACAGACACACAAAAAAAAAATTATATTTGCAACCGAAATTATAACTAAACGCGACGACATTTGAATGCACAAAAGAAAAAGGGACTGACCGCCAGCGCACGTACTTTGAATTTATTATTCAATGGACCTTTTCGGTGGGTAAAGGCCGTGGAGAAGAAACCCCGAAGAGGGCAGGCGATTGAAGAAAGGGTTTTGCAGGGAAGCGGGTAATAAAAAAAATGTTATATCTCTCCGGTCACAATGAGCACAAAATAAATTATCCCCTAAGTTTATACATTCTTCTACTATTATTACGATTATTGTTATTATAATTTATAAAACATTTTTAGGAGAAAACAAAAAAACAATTTTTCAACGTTTCGTTATGTACGTGTTATTGTATTGATCAAAAAACAAAACGACCACATTACAATGCACATTATTTTCAACAAAAAAAACTAAAAATAGGTTTTACACGCGATCTAACACTTATATAAAAAGCAGTTGGTAGAAATTTGTTACGTAATGATTCAGTTTGGTGGTTTTAGCTATTTCATCGAATTTTATTAAAATACCACATTGTAATTATTATGATAATCCATAATTACACTAAAATGTTTTCAAAACTTTTGAAAATTGGAAGAGCACAAAACCCGTACTTACAATAAAATCAAAGTATAATTATTCTTACATTACATTTTCACTTGTATAAAACGCATAATCGTTTTTAATATATACCATATTATTATAAATATTATTCAAAAAAAAAAATATATATATATATATACAAGGTGTATCTTATGTCATTGTATGCAAAGTTTTTTAATGATTACGAAATAATAAAAAGGAATTTCGACAAAATGGAAAAACACATTTTATCTTTATTTTTTTTTTAATTTTAGAAGCTGAAATATAAATATTGATTCAACTATCAATTTTTGTCAACTATCCAATTTTGAACATTTAAAACTTAGTAAATAAAATAATTAATTAAATCAATATAACTGGAATAAATCTATTTTATCAGAACTATTTTTATTATATTTTTAACTTTGATATGTTTTATGGTTGGAGGTCAGTCAAAGTTTTACATGGTCGATTTAACGAAATAAAAATATAAATAGGTTGTCTTTAATTTTACATTGTAAAATATATATGTATCAACCACTAAAATTTTCAGGATAATGAACACTACAATAAACCATTAAAATAAATAGTGGTTTATATTTGAAAGATTTTTTTTTTGTGGTGGTACACCAGCATATTTGTAAAATGTTAAATTTTCATAAAAATATTGTTCCTAAAAAATAAAGAAAATGTGTTCAGTTATTTAGAAATTTGTCAAAATTCCATTTTATCATTCTGTAATCAATAAAACTCCCCTGTATACAATGCCCTAAATACACTCTGTATAAATGTGTATATGTGCTGTTATTGTAATTTTTTTCTCGTGTCCATAATTAAATTTTTTTGATTTGCAAATTATTTCACCACCTTAAATGTGTATAAATATGTAGATAATTAAAACCTAACAAACTCTGCACGCAAGTAAGCTATATAAACACAATATTATGTTATGATAGTGGCTAGTGCCACTGTAACAATTAACATAATGGTATGCTAGTTACTATTTAATTTTCATTTAAAATTTGAATAAAAGTAAATAACAATTTATAGGGAGAAAGTATTTTAGTAAATTAATTCATTTTAACGTCCCATGTGGTAATAATTGGTGTCAATTTTTAATCCGAGAACTTAATGAAGCACGGCTATAAATTATATTCTTATGACTATACCTAAATAATAATTACTATTTATTCTAACAAAATTTTTGGAAATTAATCACGACTATGTACGGGAAAAAAGTGTGGTATCAAAGTATATAATAAAATAATTTTTTTATTTATTGTTATTAAACATTATTTAACTTGGATACAGATTGAATATAAAATCCAATACGATGATTAACATAATTTACAATTTTAGACAATTATTGGTCCATAAAAAATATCTAACTTAGTTTGAATCAATATGCAATTATCAAGACTAAACGATATTTACCAATGAGTTCAATATACAAATATATAAATACTATATTTTCTGATTATCTATTTTATCATGTATCTTGAAACCAAATGAAATTTTCGCTGAAATTTGGTAAAAAAACAATGTTAATATTTTTAATTAATATTAAAAACACCGTTCATAATTCTTTATAATAAATTCCAATAAAAATGAAACACACTGTTGAATTTCACCGATATTTTATTCCTAATTCGACACTTCAAAATTAACACAGTCAAATAATATTAGGTATTTTTGTTCTTTTCAAATTCATACACAGAAATCGTTTTAAATACTTGACTTCTGTGTAAAATCGTCAAGAGAAAAAAGAATACTTGCAACGAAATTTCCATTTAAACATTGTTCGTAATTCAAAATAGTCTAAATAATGATAAGCAGCTCAACTGATATAAGTTGTAAGATACTAAACGTTTAATTTTGTGTAGAATCAATCAGAAATCAACATGTAATATAAAAATAATAAAACCGGTTAAAAAAATTGCGTAACGAATTCGATTTTTGATTAAATATTACAATTTTCCTAACTATAAGTAATACGAACCGGCACCTATACTTTGAAACTATAAACAAAAAATAAGATGTTGTTATATCTGACATGCTAGTAGTAGTAGTAGTAGTAGTAGTAGTAGTAGTAGTAGTAGTAATATTAATATAAGTAGACCGTAATAATAGTTGAAGACGATGACAGTTGCGGTGATTACATTCAGAAGTAAGTTTGCTCGAACGGAACACAAGGTGTACGACATTAAATACTTTTATACGTGTCAGCGTTGTAGACCGGAAATGGATGGATACATTACGCCATCAACATCGAGCCGAACAGTAGCGTCGTTTTTTTTTTTTTATAGCATTCTCAAGCACATAATAATAATACGTATAAATGGTATAAACTACAATATTCGTGAAATAGAGTCAAAATATGGAAGGGAAAATATACGTGTCTCTAATGATGGATTTGATGGTTTTTCTACACATTATTTTTTGTTTTACTTTGAATACTTTTACGTGTACAACGGAATTGAATAGTTAGGTACATGTAGTTAAACGTAAACATAACGTGTACATTAACGTCTAATGCATATTAAACTTTTATGTACGTAAAATTACAAAATAATCAATGAATAAACTACACTTGAGCATAAAAGTTCATACAAAAGTATATACGACGCAATGAAAAATATAATATTATACAGAACATTTTACGGGGTTTCAAAGTTATTTAATACTATATAAGAAAACTTCAAAGTCCACTTCATCGACGTGTACGAAAAAGGCGACGCCAGTACAATACGGTAAAAAGTTTCAAAGAGATATTAAAATCAATCAAAAATATAGAATAATTAATGGTAACTATTAGGTAACGTGGATACTTTTTTTACCGCCGTTAATCGCATAGTCGTCTACAACTAAACTATTTTTGATCCACTAAATATTAATTACATGAAACCAGACAATATAATACTGTAATAGTAGAAGAAGAAAAAGTAGAAATATTAATAATATAGTTAGTAGAATATAATGTTTTGTAGTCAAATGAAAATGATGAAAATGGATTTTTGTAGAGTATTGATTATTTTCACTTTCCCACGATAATATTAATATTTCATCGTCGTTAATACAACGCCCAAACACAAACAACGAACTTACCGATATATTGATCGACTAAATAATAATAATTGAATGACATTATTATATGTCTCGATAGCGATCACGATGGAAGTGTTCGGTCGATCGATCGATTTTATCGTTTTCTCTTATGATTGTAAATTGAATATATGACGATTGTTTATGACGCAAGTCGATCCAATAACTTTAAATACGAATCTACTGATGAGATACGACTTTGATTTATCGTGTTCGCACAGATTAATGATTTTTCCGGTACATTCTTCAAAATAATAATAATAATAATAATAAAAATAATAGTAATAGTAATAATAATAAAGCAGACACCAGAATCCCCTCGACGGGAGGCTCACGATGAAAGCGTGCCAATAGCGGCGACAGGAACATGTATATAAATTATTATAAACATTGTTATTACGTCACTAGTCGTACAACACGTCGTAGCCTTGATGGGTTTCCAGCACAAATTTTTGTCTTCTCGTGAAAAAGGTTTTTTCCCGTGTTATTTTCTCGTGCCGACACATTACAAATACGATGCAATGTGTTCACCAATATGAACGTGCCGTCATCGACAATGCCGATTACACAAAATACTCGACCAAATTCGCTCTGAATTCCGAAGACAATAATATCTTCGTCGCGATTTCCACGCAGTTTCCAAAACATTAAACATATATATATAATCTACCAGATATCGTATGCAGCTCACAATGGACAAGAAACTTTTCGTCGCCCGTCCCGTCCGACTACCACAACTGTTAGTATACCTCGGTCCTGCAACCAAATAACATCCACACGATTACTTGTTTACTTTGAAATCTACTTTTCTCGAAATGTTAATAAATACTCTTAATGCGCCGGTCGATAGCCTGCAAATTGGATTCTCAGCCGGATTGCCGCGTACCGCACACCTATATTTACGTTAAACATTAAAGGTTCTGTCGCCACAGGACGTTATATGCATACAATAAATATGAACGCAGGTATACGACGAAGTTAATCGTTTTCCACAAGACCACCACTCTTGCCTCTCTGCCTCCATCGTGACGATAGTTTTATTACTATACTTGTGCCGCACAGTGGACAGGAGGCAATCGCGTCATTTTGTACCCCGTTGTTAAATTTGCGTCATGCCCCTTTTTAAAAGGGACAACATCGGCCGAATAAACTTCAGACGGGCTTGTCGCGACCGGGTCTTTTCAATGATTAATTTGCCATTGCGCTGCATCAAAGGGCTGACACCGACGAGGGGTCCTCCTCCGTATGTCAGTCGCGCGGATTGGCACCTGCAAAAGTCAATGGCCCGCTCCGTAACCGTCAATGATCACTACGATAAGGGAGTTTAGACGAGACTTTCTCATAATAACAGTAATTACAAAGCATAGCCTAAAGCCTCGACTCGATGAAGATAAGTTAATTTTAACCACTCTGAGATAACGTGTTTAACATTCAAATGAAAACGCTCTTTGATTCTTCTTCTCGTTTAGTCATCATTAATTTCCGGAAAACGTTAGGTTTCAATATTAATAATAACAACAATAATACACGATCGTGACATCACAGCTACGTTTGGAAAATATACGTACCAAATACAAAACTCAAGTATGGATATTTTTTTTTAAATTCAATTAATATTTCATTATTTTGCCTATAAATAATATGGATAGTTTATCAATTGAAAAATTAATTTTGGGTTATATACAACAACAAAAAACATTTTGCGATAATATTTAAAAAATATTTACATACAGAAAAAAATAATAAATTATGTATTACATGTTCTGTTAAAAACACCCAAAGATTGATACTGATATATGATATATATTCTAAACAATATGATTTTCATACTTTTTTATCACACAGGTTTTTCGTTGAACTTGTGAAAAGTTATAAATTTCAAAATAAAAACACCATGCCAAATTTTAGTTCGAAACGGTTTAAATAATTATAAATATATATGTTTTTTTTATTTTCACAAAATAATGTAAAATATATACATACCTACATATGTATACATATAAATATATACTGGTAATTGCGTTGTCACTCAAAAATAAATATTATTTCCCTTGGGGTTAATAATACCTCCATTAGCTCACGCTTATTATCCACATAAAAATATAATACGTAAAATCGTATCAATAACATTGGACGGTTACAAAAAATTTATAAAAACAAATATATAAGTACATCTAATGAGTTCGAAAATGTACGTTATACTCAAAACATTAACTATTGTATTATGTTTTATCCCTCCGCGTAAATATACTTCCACAACTAAACACAACAACGCATGCAATTTTCAACGGATTCAAAACGAATAGCCTATCGATATTATAATCATGTTAAACAAAAAACGAATGATAGCATCAATCAGGGTACGAGCGTATTTTACATTATTTATCGTATTAGCAAATTTAATTCATTGTAGTAAAAAAACCCCTATAGTTTATACACACGCACGTACGTCTAAAATGTATTTACCAACATAGGTACTCGTACATGTTTATACATCTGTTACGGTCACTTAGTAAAATTGTTATATTCAAGAAAAGTTTGTCTATTCAACAAAATGGAACCTGTTTTAATCCTTTATGAAAAACAAAAAAGAAATCACTAATTGGATACTTTTTGATGAAATAATTATTGAAATATGATATCATATAGTTGTGTTCACAGCGTGGCCGTTCATATGTTTATAATAGGTATATTTACCTAATAATAAAAACCTAAATGATATATGCTTATACATAGATGTTTTTATTTATAATTTATTTGAAATATATAACCAAATGAGTACATCATACACGTATTGAACAGTAAAAACCCGATTGGTTTATTACTTTTTTTATATTCGTAAAATGTTATTGTTTTATACGAAAATCATAATGTTTTAGATAAAAAATAAATATAACTTTTTAACTTAGTTAAGTTAGTATTTATTTTTACGGCTTAAAATTTAACTAAGTGATATGATTCTTCAAACTATTAACTTTGAACTGTGGGCTACAGTATTAATGAAACTCACATTATTTGAGTTAATTACTCGCACTTACCATTGGAGAGATTTAACCATCGACGGCATCAACTAATCCTATCCAACGCCATTTTCTTACTGTTAACCAAAGTTCGACTTTCCAATTCGACCCGACCACTGCAACCGACAGTTTTAATCGCACATATACTAATTCACCTGACTGAAAGTTCGACATTGAACAGTATTCATCATTTTAATATTATATGTACCAGTGAATCTCTTCTACAGTCGGGTCTCGATAATCCGAAGACGATTGGGGAAAGGGGTCGTTCGGATTAGCGATTTGTTCGGATTACCTATGGCTTAAAAAAAACATCAATTTTACTATTTAAAATATTGATTTATTTTTTTTTGTACACTGGTTTCTATTTTGGATTGGTATGCCTTGTCCCGCAAACGTCTAAGCAACATTAGTTCTTCCTTGTTCTTTTTAATATCACTGATGGTAGATACACCTATCCCAAATTGTCTTGAGATAGCACTGTAGCTGGTCTCTTTGTTAATTAACTTTATAACTTCTAACTTATCCTGTAATTTTAATGTAACGTGTTTACGTGGAGCCATTTTAAGAAAAATACGCAAATAAATGTTACAATACGCAGTGTAAAACGATCTTTATGCAGTACGACACTCAACTGACGAACGTATGTAATCGACGTTCATATATAAACGACATACACGTGCGATTACAAACATAATCGAAAAATTGTATTACCGGAAAATATTATTTATAAATACATACATACATACGTACATATTACATATAGCGATAAGATAATTCTCAAGCCCGTTCGGATTACCGCGTCTTTCGGATTAGCCTGTGTTCGGATTATCGAGACCCGACTGTATATACTTTTTCTACATTATTCACTGTCCGCATAGAATTGCTCGTGTAAGTCAACCACGACATACGTCATCCATCTCTCTTCTCTCTCTCTCTCTCTCTCTCTCTCTCACACACACACACACACACACACACACACACACACACACACTTAATCTGTTTCAATAAAAACTATGTATCTATCTTCGAGATCGTCCAGGACTTGTTGATTGCTACTGCCCACTGTTATAATAATATTATATTTATAGTGAAAGCTCGGATGTGGGAATTCCTGTTTTCCGTTCGTGACCTTACATAATAAATCGATGAAATACTTCGGAACCTCATTCTACCCTTTCACCAATAATCAACGACATACACACGCAAACGAATTCGAAGGGATATCAGAGAACACTATTCATATTTGGTTTTTCGCGCCACCCGTCAAAAGCAGCAACTCACCAGTAAGCAAAAAAATATAAAACACGTTTCACCAATACGCATATAACAAACACGATGCGCGGTGATTGATTTACGAAATTTTACAAATTTTATAGTTTTAATCGATTGACAACGGCAATCGCTCATCGCAAATCAAGTTTGATGTGATACAAACTGCTCGACGTTAACGATTTAAAATTAAACCCTGTAAATTATAATACGACTATATAACATATCGTCACCGAAGATTGACTAGAGTTCGTTATTCCACCAACACAAAATAAAATTCAAACATAAAACATGACGTGATGATAATATTTAATTTTAAACAACTTATGCAATATGACAATTATTACAAGCATTCGTAACGTAGATTAATTCACTAAGTTTTCAGGATAATAAAACTGTGATTTGTATATTTCCAAATATTTTCAAGTTCGTGCAAAACCCTTTAGGAGAAGTTTTAAGAAGTTTTTTAATGGCTTTTCGCTTTTAAATGTTACGGATAATTTTCTTTTAACCGTTTTATACATTTTTTTAACAGTATAATGTTATTTGCCAAAAAATTAAAATACCATTAAAAAGTTAGACGTTTTAAATATTCTTAGCATATCTACGAATTTATTTAAAAATAAATCTTTTCCGCCAATTACAAATATTATGTAGATAAAACTCAAAGTATTTGTATTTGGTTTTATCGAATAATGATCCCTTTTGCAATTAGTTTTAGTACGGGATTATTGTAGTTTTACCCAGACCAAACACAAATATTGTAAATTTTGAGATTTTAGTACTGTTATTGGTTACATTTTAAACCTATAGGATTTAATTTATTTGAATAATTAATAATAAATAATTTCAAAATTGTTTTTCTGCGTAACAAAGAACGAGGTAAATACCTATTAGTTGCGCAGCAGCATTATTATTTATGGTCGTTATTCAAATACTAATTATAATTGTTTAAGTTATAAAATAATACAACAAACAATATAATTGTGTGCGACTGTATCGATTGCATTTTTATATTTAGATTTAAATTAATTAATTCGTTGATTTACTAGTGTTAACTAATTTCAAAATTAATTTTGCATCCTACTTCAATCTAATCCGTTTGAACAGATTAAATTGTATCATTAAATAATTTTTATAAGCTCTGTTTAAACTTTAAATAATATTGATTCAAATTTCATTTAGTTTAAATAAACGCATATTATGACTAATTTATAATTAATGCATCGGGTGTAGGTTATTTTAAATTTATTTACTATTCGGGTGTTTAAAATATTATTATTTAATATCTGTATTATAATAACATAAAAATCAGTACAATTTTCTTATTTTTATGATTAAAAAACATTAAACAATATTTTTATGAAATTTTTTTATAAAATATGTGCTTCTTATTGTATTTAAATCAAAAATTATGAAAAAAAAAGATAATTATTCAGACTACTTGCATTTATTTTAAAAGTTAGTCTTATTCGTGGAAATATAAGTACAAATATTTATTCAACTGTCTTAACTATTCTATTCAAAAAATAATCTCGACTATTCATTTTTATTTTTAAATTAATTTACAGCTAAACTATATTGTCCTCGTACTTACATCATCTTTTCCTGCATTCTCTATGTATCCCTTATACTAGAACTTTTACCCTTAGGCTGTATCCTTCGATCCTAAAAAATATCTTTTGCCATACTCTACTCAACAAACTGAATTTTCATCCATCTCTAATGAATATCTTCACAAAGATCATGTACATTGTTCTCGTAATCTTCTTTTTGGTTGAGTTATTATTATTTTTATTATTATTATTATTATACCAGATTTTTATATTTTATATATTTTGAAAAATTATTTGAAATTTATTATGCTCTTTATTAAAACACTCGTAAGTTTTTCAGTTATTATTTCAATTACATTATACAATATGTAAGTTTGTCAGTAGAACAAAGAATTAAAGTATTCATTATCCTTTTTCAAAAAATATGGAAAAATTTTTTAATATCCATTACCATGATAATTTTCTTATAGCACAATATACAATTTTTAATATTAAATTACAGAATATACATACAATTTTCAAAAGATTTAATATTTTATATGAAAAATTTAAAATGCATTTACAACATAAAAAATTATTTGTTTATTATAAAAATAGTTTACTTCATATTATCTAATCAATACATGTCTTTCACAATTCAAAATAGAGAACATCAAAAATACAATAAATACATTATTTTTCGTATGGTAATAACCAAAATATATTCCTTCATACGTAATAAAATTTAAAATAATTAAATATTAAATTTCTTTAGTAGGTAAAATAAGAATCAAATATTTTTTGTCGATTAATTTTTGAGAAGTTTGTTATGTAGACATCAAATTTTTTTGTATTTAAAAGATGAAAATTATGTAACTTTGATATTTCAATATAAACTAATTTCCTTAATAATTTATAAGGTGCCCAATTATTTATGTTTAACACGCTTAACTCTTCGGAGAGAATGTTTGTTTGTTTTTGATGTACTACGTTCTTTTTTAAACTTTTTTAAACAAAGCTAACATACAACATGTTATTCATGATGAGAATTTTCAGTAAGTGTATTTATAATTATTATCCGCCTAACAAATGTGCTTTATTCCGCAAATTCTACTACTACTATTTTCACAATGATCCACTATCAATCAAATTTCAAGGTAATTACATTTTGATGGGAGCCAAAAACTATTCCATCAATTTATATATTTAGAATAAAAACTAAAATCATTAAAAAAATATATCCGCAATCATAATATATACTATATTTTTAAATAATATATATATATATATATTATATATATATATATATATATATATATAAATGTGTCTGTATATATAAATATATACTTTGAATTCATATATATTATACTTAAGTTCTATATGTATATACACTAAGTTACTCAGCTAAAATATTAAATATTATATATATATAAAGAAAAATACGCAGTATTTGTTCTGTTGTTTCCAGCCTTCAGCGTCGTATTTGTTTTTTGTTTAAATCATTCAGATGGAAAATTCAGCCGAATGAATGAATAACAAAAATAGATTAATGTATATATGTGCGAATAAAATATAAATATCTCGAAAAATTACGATGACTGGAGAAAATCATATGTAAAAACGTTTTTAAGTTTATTGATTTTTTTTTTTTTAATCCTATTAGAATCCACCGTAGTACACCACGTCATCACATGGAATTGTGTTATTTTTCCAAATATCAAATATTTATTAGACCATTACTATTATTCGAAGTAGGACAAAAATGTTGTTAGGCTGCTTATAAAAATGTAAGAACACAAAATCACCAGCAAAAGAAACGCATAAATATATTTTACAGGAATTCGAAGAAGTTGACCATTTGTAATTTAAAACTATAATCCCCTTCTCCCCCCCCCCGCACCAAATAAAAGAATCAATAATACATTTTATATTTAAATTTCATGATAAAATATATGAGAAAGGACCAATTTTCTCTTAGATTATTTTTTGTGGAAAATATATAAATATACTTTATTTAAAAGGTTTTAAACATTTTAAATTTAAACCCCTTTGTGTGCTTATGAGTCATAAGTTATGATGAATGAATTATTTTTGTGTGATGAAAATAATACGTACTAAATACACTGATTATACATATGAACTTTGAAATACAAAAAAAATAGTACCTGTATAGATTATTGTATTCCTATATTTATTTTTAAATATAATTCATACATAAATAAATACACATACTCACACACACTTCGTAACAATATTAGTACGAGGTGAGATTATTAAATAACGAGAAAAACTCTGTAAACTTTTATTAATTTTTAATAATCTAACATTTTTTTTCCTTATATTTTCCATTGGTTGGAACAATGTAAGAAATCATTTTCTTTAAACACCCTTAATATCTATGTCAATTTTATTTTTACAGCTTCAAATGACTCAAAATGTGTTCCCTTTAATGCGCTTTTTAATTTTAGAAATGGCCAAAACTCACATGAAGCGAGATCTGTTGTAACTGGCGTTCGATTTTTGGCCAGAAACTGGTTAACAAATAAGGCAATATGAGCTGGCGCATTTTGTCTTAATGAGAGATTCGAGAGTCGTTTTTCACACAACTCAGACCGATTTCTTCTTACTCGTTCTATGAGTGTTGTGAAGATATATAAATAATAAAGTTGGTTAAGATTCTGTCTTTGAGGTACCAGTTCAGTCATTATTGCATCCTTTATATCGAAAAATACAATCAACATGGCCTTAAGTCAACTTCCTCACGACCCTCACGAAATTATTCATGTCACTCAAAAACACGTGATCGTGACATGACATCATCTCCATATATATTTGTCAACAAACAAAAACTTTCGATCGCAGATTTTCCAAGTTTCACAAGAAATTTTAAATTAATACGCTGTTCAATTTTTTCGTCTGGCATAATTTCGACGTACAACGCGAATAAGGTTATTTTAACCGACGTTCACAAGTAAACTTCCGAACGTAGACTGACTAAACTGGTACTATTTGATGCAATGACATTCATAGTTTATAAATATACCAATTTTATTTCCTTATCTGTAGCCGTCTTTTCGCTAGTTTGAAAGTCTCGTTATTTAATGGCCATACCTCATGCATACCAACTGGTACAACATACATTATACAATAGAACATTACAAAAAAAAAATATATTATTATAATATAAAATATATTACAAAAAGTGATTAGTTTTTCCATAATTAATTGTAAATCAAGGATGAAAAAAAATATTATTTACATGAATCATATGCACATAGGTATGTACAATAAAAGTCATTAATTATTTTAATTACAATTTTTCTTACTGTTATAAGTATATTTATGTATTATAATAGTGACGACTATAATGCGGAATATAAAATCTGATGCAAAAATACTAGTAATTCTAGTGGAAATTTCTTCTATAAATTCATAAACTCCAAATTCCATATACATCTACTATATTTTATCACTCCAGAGTACTTCTTATTCACAAACTTCCACTTCATATTTTATGTTATAATGCAACGTGCAAAAAATATATTTAATTTAAATCCAAACTATTATTAAAATTGTCTTAACTATTAGTACAACTCCTGTCGTATACACAAACTCCTAAACTTTTATCACAAACTCCATATTAATATTATACGTTTCAGTACAAAATTTATCAAGTGATCAAATTTTAAGGATAACTTATAAACAAACAATACAGAGGATAATCTCTTAATACTCAAATATTAATTATATTAATAATAATTAATGGTCGTAAAAACGAAACAAAACTATACACCTTTCAAATATTTATTTTATATATAATAAAAACGTTCTATTTCCTAAACATAAAGAGTTTTATTATTAATAGCAGATACAATGAAAGATAAATCATTTTATCAACGATCACTAATTTAAAACCCTATAAAATGTCTTCCAACTAATTAACTAATTTTCAAGAAACTTTTGTTCGAACTAAATCAGTATTTTTAACAAAACTTTTAAATCTTTTTACCGCTAAGAGAAGTGTTTCAAAAGAACCTAAAAAAATACCACAGTGCAGGACAATAATATAATCTTCTTGAGATGAAATTAACAATTTCCCTTCTATTGAGCATACTGATGAAGTTCGTATTTTTAAAACAAAATATACTATATTATAACATTTTTAACCACATTCTAAAATATCAACATATTTTAAAATACATAAAAGGTATTCGATCATTTCTGGATACTACATGCCTTTGGCCTTTAATAAGAATATTGCTTCAAATAGAGTTAAATATAGTTCACAAACACATTTACTCAAAAAATCATCAGTATTAATTAACATAATGAGTTTAAAAGTAACTGAACCCAATAACTTCTTGAAAGTTTGTAAACTTATATAATACAACTAAATAAAAGCTAGAAAATAACTTAGATGAATTCATAACTAATAACTTATATTTAGAGATACATATTTTTCAAAGTAACTTGTAATTAAAAATTATTTACCTTAATATTTTTGATTTTATAATTTCATCAAACAAAATGTCACGTTTTATCCTTGTCAATAACTAATTTCTAATTAATAATATATTTAATATTATATACATTTTGGAAACTATTACTCGACTCAAAAGCTACATTTATTGCATTTACTATGAAGCCATATGGAGACCGCTAAAAGACTATATATAATACGTGGATGGAATGATAAAAAATCAAAGTGCAAATACATAGTAAGACGCTGTAATATAAAATATATAGTACTAAGTTTAATTTAATTTCCATTGTATTAATGATTATTACTATCATATGTGTACAAAATTCGAAATATTTTACAAGACGTCATGGTATTACAATTTACGAATACCTAATCTATTTAGATTAGTTAATGCGCCGATCAATGATGAACGTTGTAATCAGAAAAAAATATTTGATTGTAACTTGTATTCTGTAAATAACATAAAATATATTTTTTACTTTGTTTTTACATTTTTTTCAAGGGAACTATTAGCTCTTATTATGTTACATAAATTTATGTAATTTTCATAATCCTGAGATGAACACATAATATTTCCACTAGTAAGCAACAGATGGTGACCTATTTCGCTCAAAAATTGTTTGATTAATTTAAAAGCAGCTGGCATAACAACATTCGAGTATCATTTAACATATTATAATATATTTGATGTAACGTAATCACATTAATATTTAGTCAATGACCTTGTTTTCAATTAGGTATTCTGATATACCATAAGTAAAACAATCGGTCACATCTTCTCTATGAAGATATTAGATTAGTGTTGAAAGGCACTCAAGAGTTCATTTTTTTTATCAATCGTAAACTGTTTTTTTTAATGACCAAAACTCGTTAGATAAAATGGATACGTGAGCAAATCTGAACTGCATTCAATAATTTCCTTTGAGTTTTAAATAATAACATTATAAACGAATAATCAAATTGCTATATTTTAGCTAGTCTATTAAAAACAGTTACTCTACTAAAAAGCATTATTGACTAATATTTATCATAGTATCTATGATGATATATATTACCGTCAAAACGTTGAATTATTATATTTTTATTAAATATAAATATGTGTTTTAATTTCAACATTACTATATATTATGGATAAGTAGTAATATAGTAACAGTAATATGTAATATCATATGTATTACAATAATATCAACAAGGTAATTTTTATTTTTATTTTTAAAATATAAGCGGTTAAGCCCGTTATTCTAAACCATCGGAATTCGGTGTCATAGTACGAAAACATACCTGTTTTATACTTCGAAAAGTGGATTGTACAGTAGTCACCAAAGTTGAAAATGGGATATGTTGTTGTCAATATACTGTTTTATCGTAATTTTTTGTTTTTGTCTTTTCTTTTACCTTGTTATTTGAGTTACTCATTTTTACCGTTGACAACGGTAATTAAAACATGTAATTTATATAAATATAATACATATTTTATTTGTATAATAAATAAATAATCATAGTGATTTTTTTCACTCATTAATATATTTAAATAATTACAAGGTAATGTATGAAACAAATCAAATTCCACAAAGATAGTCAATATTTATTATTAACTTTGTACCTATTTAATCTAAACATATTTTCTTTAACGAAAATTTCAACACATTTTAAATTTTTATTTTGAATATTAAACAATTTTTCGAATCAATTTATCATCACTGGCCATGTAGATATCATAAAATAGACTAAAATATCGTCATACATTTCTGGTTTACACTTGTAAATTTAAAACAGTTGTACACTTGATCCCAATTCACAGTTGGTGCAGAAAACTTGCATACAATTCAATTAATTAACTTCGTTAAAATCTGTTGCTGATCAGTCACTGAGAACTAGATATGGTTTGTTTTAATGTCTATATACAATTAAATGTATAACATATGCCATAAAAATGTTTTATGTAACTCCAAATGTCATCAAAATTTATTATACTAGTATATTATAATATATAGCTTACCGAATTTATTTATTTATAATTTATTTATTTAAAACAGTTATATAGTATAACTACAAAAATATTATACACTTATCCGATGTTCAAGTCTTCAACAATTTAATTTTTAACTAAACATTATATGAGTATACTTAAACTAAAATAAATACATTAATTTATACAATAACAGTGTTCAGGCGTAATCATCGATATCGGCAGTGCCCCCTTCCCTCTGGACACTACGCGGAATTAGCATAACCATAAAGTTGTAGGTTCCCGACCACTGCCGACCAACACACGGCAAGTACCGTACCGTTACCGTAATTGTACTACGTCGTGTAAAAGTGCGCTCGGTTTACCGTAATTTGTACCGTCGTCTACCGTTATTTTACCGACAATTACCGTCATCTACCGTCAATCACCGTCACCTTCATCTACCATACTACCATCACCGTCTGACAACCATCATCACCATAGCACGGTTTTTTTTTTTAATAATAAATTTAGTTTATGTTTAGTAAATAACATTGTATTTAGAAATAGTTTCTATTCTTTCCCCTTTGCTGGCCAGCACATCTTGTGCCACAATTATTAGCATTAAGTTTTACTAAAATAGTAGTCCGCAATGATTGCGGCAAACAAAACCGTATTGTTTTTATTTCAAATCCAATAGAAAAAACATTAACATACAGTCCATTTAAAAGCCAAAACATTTGGTCCTTCGCGCCTAGGATATTTATATTTGTGTTCTAAGTGATTGAATTCAGCACGTTTGTTTTACTAAACTTCGTTTATTATATTTACTCGTATATTTATATTTATATTTATTATATTCTCACAGTACAATGTTTTATTAAATATAGCTAACCGCTATCTAAAAATTGGACTTTGACCTCTCGGACTTATTTATATACATTTCCACCGTATCTTGAATCGGTGCAATTAAAATTGTTATTTTGTTTGTATTTATTATTATCGGTTTTGAATTGTCACCGCCTTGAACGTCGAGCAATAATTATCAATAATAATATTATTATTGTCGGTTTGCGAATACAACGTGCATCTGTTCACCTATCGCGTGTGACACATCAGTACATGCATCGGTAGAACATTTTTATTAACTTTTCCGCTTTAAATTATATAACTCATGCTTATTTTTTAAACTGAATCTTATGTACTCCGTGTTAAATATACCATTAAAAAAAAAAAATAATAATATTAATTAATTAATTACATATATATACTTTTTATAGTTTGATATATTCAATTTTAATTGAAAATGGGTGTTTATGAGGAAGCGAAAGCACGCATAACTGGTCTTCAGTGTAGAGTACAGCGATTTACGATGCTGGGGAAGCAATAGAAAACGATCCAACAAATAAACTGGCTAAAACTAAATTTAAAATAATGTACGCGACACTTGAAAATTTATTCACTGATTTCGAAACGCAATTAATGATAATAATACGTCAGCAATGTAAAGGTACACCCGTGATAGATATTGTCGATCCAGATAAATCGCGTGCTCTTTTTGAAGAGAAATACATTGGTTGTAAAATATTTGCAGATGAACATTTACCTGAGGTAGATGCCGACGCTTCGCTTAATAAAACTTTTTTTGAAGTAAACAACCCCAGTAGCTCACATTCCTACCATCCGATTGAAAAGTTAGTTGTACCTAAATTTAGCGGAAATCCGATAGAATATACCAGCTTTAGAAATATGTTTGACAAATTAATTGGGGAGACTAATATGTCACCAGTGGTAAAGTTTGGATATTTGAAGTCATACTTGGTAGGAGAACCATTGGGTTTGATAGCAAATCTTATGTTGACCGATAGTAACTACGAACTTGCTTTAAAGCAATTGACTGATCGCTATTCAAATCGCCGTGTTATCGCAGATAATCACATTGAAGCCCTATTTAGTGCACCAAGAGCAACCCTTGGGGATGGTAGTTCTATTAGAAAACTACTCAATGTAATTTTAGAGTCTACGGGTGCCCTACAAAATCTGTCTTATGCAGTAGACCAATGGGACCCAATTTTACTCCATCTGTTGCAAAAGAAATTGGATAATTATTTAAGAGCACAGTGGGAATTATTAGTAGATACGTCCGAAGACCCATCTATGACAGAGTTTACTACGTTTTTGACAAAATATTGTAAATCCGCTAATGTTACTCAAGAAAGTGTCAAGCTAACAACAAAAGGACACAAACCAAACAAAACTACCACATTATTTAGCAGCCAACCAGAACGCAAAATTGAACAAGAAAGGAAGTTTAAAACAATCAAGTATAACCAAAACGTCAAAAAGTCATTTTTCTGTCCAGTCTGTAATGTCCAGCCAGGTCACTTACTAATTAACTGCCAAGCGTTCAAAGATAAAACACCGATCGAGCGTCAGCAAACCATCAAAGATTTGAAAAGATGTTTTATCTGCTTCAGTATGCACATGGCAAGTGAATGTAAAAACCAACGAAACTGTTCTCAGTGTAGTGGTAGGCACCATACTTTACTCCATTTAGAAAAAACCGAACCAACCGTCACTACAACTCATTTAACAGTTGCTGCAACGAAAACAAAAGGATATGGTACGTCTGTTTTGCTAGCGACAGCATCTGTGGTTCTTCAAAACAAAAATGGGCAATCCATTATCGTAAGAGCCCTGCTCGACAGCGCAAGCCAAAGCAGCTTCATCACTGAGCGCTGTGTCCAGCTTTTAGGATTAAAAAGAGAAAAGTGTACAGTAACCGTCGAAGCTTTGTCCGGAACTGAGGTCCCAGTGGTTAGAGGTAGGACTAATGTGGAAATACGCCCCGTCGACCAACTAAATCCCCGTTTTAACATTGATGTTCTCATTTTAACACGTATCACTGGTCCTGTTCCATCAAAGAGAGTGTGGAATAATTCATGGCCACACATCACGGGTTTGAATTTAGCTGATCCATCCTTTTTCGAAGCAATACCAGTTGATATTTTAATAGGAGCCGATATTTATCCACATCTATTCTTAGGAGACAAAAGAGAAGGAGAATTGAATCAACCAATAGCACTTTCTACAGTGTTTGGCTGGGTTTTAATGGGTAAAACTGCAAACGAACAGAATGAACCGATTGTCACCTTATGTTCATTAGAGTCTATAAATCAAACGCTACAACGATTCTTCGAGATCGAAGAAGTCCCAAAAGCCGAAAAAAGTTGCCCAGATGATTTAGAGTGTGAGCATATTTATCAAACGACTACTACTCGACAGCAAAATGGACGATACACAGTTCATCTTCCGTTTACACGAAATCCACCTTTGCTCGGAAAATCAAAAGATTTAGCTCTACACCGTTTGAGAAACTTGGAAAATAAGTTTATAAAATCACCAAAACTTCATAAAGAATACAATCTTGCAATGAGGGACTACTTAGAAACCGGCCACATGTCCCCGGTGATTAATAAATCCAAATGTGAAGAAAACATGTATTACATTCCACACCAAGCTGTTTTACGACCTGGAAGTACTACAACTAAAGTGCGAGTCGTGTTTGATGCATCCGCAAAAACTTCATTGGGTTACTCTTTGAACGACAATCTTTACTGCGGTCAAAAACTGCAGCAGGATTTACCAGGTATAGTTTTACGTTTTCGACTTCACCCAGTCGTTTTTACCGCTGACGTAAAACAAATGTTTAGGCAAATTGATGTAACCAAAGAGCACCGACCGTACCAACGTTTACTTTATCGGTTCTCTTTGGAGGAACCAGTTCAAGAGTATCAAATGAACACAGTAACTTTTGGACAAAAGTCATCTCCGTTTCTTGCTATTCGTACTCTTCATCAGCTGGCAAAGGATGAAGCAGAAAACGAGCCACTGGTACAAACCGTTGTTAAGCGTGACTTGTATGTAGACGATATAGTTACTGGTGCAGAAAGTGAAGAAGCGGCCATAGATCTACAGCAAAAACTTGAAAACACCTTTGCAAAAGGTTGCTTTGAATTGCGCAAGTGGTCAAGTAACTCTGCAAAGTTATTAGATAACATTCCACTCGATCACCAGCGAACCCTTCCAGTGACGTTTAAAGAACATGAGTTAACCTATACCAAAGTCTTGGGACTAAACTGGGATTCAAATGCTGATTCATTATGTTACCAATATCAGCCCAATCCTGTTAAATATAGCAAGAGAGCCATTTTATCCGAGATAGCTAGAATTTACGACCCCCTAGGACTTTTAGCACCTGTCACTACTGACCTAAAACGCCTCATGAAGTATCTTTGGGTCCTGAAAGTCGGCTGGGACGATATTATACCCGACGAAGCGAAATCTGCGTGGCAACAATACCACCAAGAATTACCAGTCCTAGCATCTTTGCGAGTACCTCGGCTTGTCACCAGACTACACGCACATTACGAACTACACGGGTTTAGTGATAGCTCAGAAGCCGCCTACGCGGCAGTAGTTTATTTAAGGGTGAGTACTGGTGAGAGAGTTAGTTGCCATCTTCTAATGGGCAAAGCAAAAATTTCTCCAACCACAAAAATGTCGATTCCACGACTGGAGCTGTGCGGCGCATGGTTGTTAGCACACCTTCTGGAATTCATACTCAAAAATTTAATTTCTTTATCTATTGTAACTGTTACCGCCTGGACTGACTCCACAGTGGCATTAGCGTGGATCAGATCTCCTACGAGTAAGTTAAAAACGTTCGTAGCCAACAGAGTAGCTCAGATTCAGATGATTACGAAAGGGCACATCTGGCGTCATGTTCCAACTGAAGAAAACCCTGCTGATTGCGCTTCACGGGGCCTAAGTCCTCAAGAACTTGCAAACCATGACTTATGGTGGAAGGGTCCGATGTTTTTATATCAATCCAAACATACTTGGCCAGCTCAAAACACTGATGATCCAGCCAGCCGTTTGGAAGAAGAAGCAGAAGAGAAAACTATTACGCTTGTTTTGCAAGACAAAAATAAAGAAAGTCACCTTTTATATCAGTCGGACAATCTTCAAAAAATCTTGAGACTTACAGCTTACTGGTTAAGAGTGAGAGGTCATCTTTTGGGAAAACCTATACCTCGTACTTTTCCCCCAACAGTCGTAGAAACTGAAACAGCATTGCGATCATTAATTAGATGGACGCAACACGTATTTTTTGAAGACATAAATATACAGATTGCTACAGGTAAACAAGTGTCCACATCGGTACGTAAATTATCACCGTTTTTAGATGATGAATTGTTGATCAGAGTAGGTGGTCGTTTAAAGAACTCGCAGATACCTTACGACGAAAAATATCCTATATTATTACCGAAAAATTCTAGATTGACTGAATTACTCATAGATTTTGTTCACCGTAATAAAGGTCATCCGGGAACTCAAACGATGCATAACCTTTTACGGCAAAATTACTGGATTCTTTCAGCACGTAGTATCATCAGAAAGCGACTCCATAAATGTATACCATGCTTCCGAGTAAAACCACGGACAAATCCTCCATTCATGGGAAATCTTCCAGCGTTCCGAGTTAGTCAGGTCAAACCGTTCAGTCGCGTCGGAGTAGACTTTGCCGGACCTTTTGAGGTAAAAGCCGCAATGTTACGGAAAATTAAAGTTACTAAAGCTTACTTATGCATATTTGTTTGTATGGTAACCACTGCGGTTCATATTGAACTCGTGTCAGACATGTCTACTCCGCTTTTCATTGCTGCTTTAAGCCGTTTTATTAGCCGGCGGGGTCGTTGCACAGATATGTATAGTGACTGTGGTACGAATTTTGTAGGTACTCAACGATACTTGAAAGAAGTGGATGCCATACTTCGAGAACCAAAATTCGTCAATCACGTAGTCAGTAACCAAATTAATTGGCATTTCAACCCACCCGCAGCACCACACATGGGAGGTCTGTGGGAGGCAGCGGTCAAGTCCGCTAAGACATTACTTTACCGTGTAGTTCAAGCGAGGATCCTAACATACGAAGAGCTTAATACTGTTTTACACCTAGTAGAAGCTACTCTTAACTCTCGCCCTTTAAGTGCCATGTCATCTGATCCAAATGACTTCACACCCTTAACAGCAGGACACTTTCTTACTATGGAGCCATTAGTAACTGTGCCGTCCCCACATAACGAAGAGAGTCAAACCCACATTAGTACGCATAAACGTTGGGCTTTGATACAGCAAATACATCAACATTCCTGGTTTCGTTGGAAAAAGGAGTATTTACATCAGCTTCAAGAAAGACCTAAGTGGAATCGGCAAGTCCCTAACCTTAAAATTGACGACTTGGTGATCCTCAAGGAACCTACTCCCCCCCTGACATGGAGTACCGCGCGAGTCATTGATACGATTTCCGGAACAGATGGAGTCGTTCGAATTACACAAATACGCACCTCAACGGGAAAAGTTCTCCGCCGCCCATCGGTGAAACTTTGTCTACTACCGTTGAATAATTGAAGTACCTAAGGTACTTCAAGGTGGCCGGTATGTTCAGGCGTAATCATCGATATCGGCAGTGCCCCCTTCCCTCTGGACACTACGCGGAATTAGCATAACCATAAAGTTGTAGGTTCCCGACCACTGCCGACCAACACACGGCAAGTACCGTACCGTTACCGTAATTGTACTACGTCGTGTAAAAGTGCGCTCGGTTTACCGTAATTTGTACCGTCGTCTACCGTTATTTTACCGACAATTACCGTCATCTACCGTCAATCACCGTCACCTTCATCTACCATACTACCATCACCGTCTGACAACCATCATCACCATAGCACGGTTTTTTTTTTAATAATAAATTTAGTTTATGTTTAGTAAATAACATTGTATTTAGAAATAGTTTCTATTCTTTCCCCTTTGCTGGCCAGCACATCTTGTGCCACAATTATTAGCATTAAGTTTTACTAAAATAGTAGTCCGCAATGATTGCGGCAAACAAAACCGTATTGTTTTTATTTCAAATCCAATAGAAAAAACATTAACATACAGTCCATTTAAAAGCCAAAACAAACAGACTTAACACTTTAACAATATAAATACAATTAGCTATAGTATATACGTTACATATACAACATATTTAAATGTGGTGAATTTCAGTGAATGTATAAACTATATTAAAATCTATAAATTACCAACTAGCAACATACCTATTTTATTAATATTAATTTATCTATATAGCCTGTCTTTTTTTTTCTCACATTTATGTAATAAGCATATTGTAACATTTAAGAACTTCATTAAAATATTTTTTAGTTTCTAATTCGAATGTAAGTAAATTGATTACATATATGGGTTATAGTATATTATTATTAGAACTCGGAATTATTGAAGTATAGCATCAATGTCTTTGAACAAGTTAAATAAGCCTCTTTTTCTGTTTCATTTAGAGTTCTGTAGAAGTTTGACCGACTAGGGTTTTCCTTAAGTGGGTCAGTAAACAATATGGTCTCCCGAGATTTTCTGACGTTTATCCTCACACAGGGCCTAAGCTTTACTTACCCACAAGTCAACTCGACCATTACTTTCGTAATCCATTATTAAAAATTTAATTTATATATATTTGAATGTATAACAGGTTGATGTGAATAGTAAAATAACTTTGTCTAAACTGTGGGTTAATATTGAAATATAACACACAATCTAACACTATACACAGATAGTAATAATATTCTACATTTTCTGAATTATGTACAACTTTCTAATCCAATATTACTTTATTACGAGTGCGATAGTTAAAAAAAAATAATTAAAAATAAATTATTTATTTTAAAATTAGCAATGAATTAAATTATACATATTCTACAATCAACTAAAGTTTATAAAAAATAACAATTAGAAAAATATATGTTTAAATTAAACAATAATATAATATTTGAATAATAAAATATGTTTAAGTAAAAACTATAAGGAAAAAAATTAAATGTAAATAAGTAAATTTTACATATTTATACACAGACATGTACCTACGTCTTAAATGAATACTTAGACTAGTAAAAAAATTGTAATTCGTTAAATTCAAATATTCACAATATGATGCAAATTATAATTAAAACTACCTAATTTAAAATATCATATCACCATAAATCAATAAATATAATCTTATTCAAAATAAAAATGTATCTATTTTAACATTTTAAAATTACTTAAATTTGCATTAAAGGTATTTTTTTCATATAAAAATGCATTTATATTTTAATTATTGTAACGTAATGATATTATCGCGTAAACGCCTTGCTCGCAGTCTGCGACCGTCTATAAGTCGATCGTTTACCACGCCAGCAACAGTATACGTGAAAATTATACATTTTTTTTTGTGTGTTTTTATATATATTTTGAAAATGAAGTAAACCTCTCAAACAACTGTCCTGAAGATGGATATCATCGGTTAAGATGGAATAAGGTCTGATTTACACCCCTTTAAGTGTACAAAATCGGGTATATGTTTTTCTTGACGGCCGGTGGTACTATGTATTTATATAGTTCATATTTTTAATAATTGTCCGACGACGTCTACGATCTATCGCTGGCCAATCATACAGACGAGGTTAAATATACGAGAGTTTGTCCCATAAATAAGGAACAAAAATGAACTGAATAATGAACAATGAATTTAATGTTTTAAAATTTTAACATGATAAATTAGACTTATTAATATATATATATATATATATATATATATATATATATATAAATTGATTATTATATAAAGAAAATTCGTAATATCTTCGTCACCAGTAGTGTGTCATCCGGATATTAGGTTGGTGACTGTTATATATAGAAGACGTTAATAACGGTTAAGTTACACTATTTATAAAAGCAATAAAATATTTTACATGCAATTGAAGACCAATATAAATAGTGGTATTTTTTTCTATAATTATTATAAACTATTATAATTTAAGAGTTAATAGTACATACGATTCGCACGAAACCACTGTTGTTTCATTCACTTTCACCTACCCAACTAATTATTTTTTCTAGTTTCTCCGATGTCTGTCTATAACATAGTAAATATTTTTGACTATCAATTTTTTGAAAATTTCCATTATTTTTCAAATTAAGTTAAGGCATTTTAAGTTATACTATAAAATCGGAAATAGACGCGTACAAAATTATAAGTATATCTTAATACTAATAATTTGTAAATAAATATTTAACTTAACAGGTGGATAAAAAAACATTTACTTTGTAAAACGGATGTTGTCCATATTAGATAATTAAGATACGTCGATGAGTATGTAATACTTATTAAGGTAGGTCAGTCGTGTACAACATTGATTGATGTTCCCATCAATAACGATGCGGAACTGACTACGGGTCTTACTCATATATGAATTCTCGTAAAACATATAACTATTCGTAAATTCCGTAAATATTATATTGCTCACCGACGTAGAACACACGTTAAATACGGCCAGCTAACGCGTCATTACCTATTCCCAAATAGGAACTCATAAGCCACCATATTATGTAATATAAGCAGCAGCATAATTCCGCCTTGTATACATTTCCGGCTATTTTCTGTAGGTTCCAAATCACAGGACCGTAGCAATTGAGGGTAGCTTAACTAACGTAATACACACGTAATACTTTAAGGAAATAACGTTAGCCGACATCAACGAACCTGTATACGGGAGGATGAAAAACATTTTATATACGAGTACTTTTATATTTTAACGAACCTCTCGCCGGTCGATAACAACTCGATATCAATTCCGGAAAATAACAACTGTTTCCGAATAAAGTACAATGCCATGTCATAACAAATAAAATCAACAAGTCTATTTAGTACTTGTAATGTTACGTGGAAGCATTTAGCTGCATAGAATGAGGGGGCGAAATAAATCAGGGGTTTGGGTAAAAACAGGGGATAAAACAGAAATAATTTAAATTCCATATCGAAAAAATAAAATAGTTGAACTTATCATATGCGAGAACATTATTCGATAACAATTATTTCGGCAAATAATTAAATAATCGTACATAACTGTATATAACCTAAGCTACATAGCAACATTGTACCCCAAGTTTTCATTATATATTTTCCATGCGTTTGTACGAAATCACTTCTACTGTCCATAATGA
The DNA here is from genome assembly GCA_019022885.1 of Schlechtendalia chinensis. Taxonomy (NCBI): domain Eukaryota; kingdom Metazoa; phylum Arthropoda; class Insecta; order Hemiptera; family Aphididae; genus Schlechtendalia; species Schlechtendalia chinensis. The sequence goes on from CM032339.1 coordinate 52,258,750, forward strand.
CAATTATACATCAATAATAATAATAATATTATTATGTATAAATACATAAAATAAGTATAGAGCCATGGGTGCTGTGGATACCGGCTCAAGTGAGTTACATTAACAGAGATTTTAGAATTTAGAGCTCTTAAAAAATACGAAAATTGTCCATGCCCAAAACAAATATGTTAACCATTTAATCAGTTTTTTACAATTTTTAGGTTGACTTGAATTATGCTTAAAAATAACTACAAAGAAAATCGAAAAAAACGTGTTGAATATAATACCAACTAGATTCAATTTTGTTATAGGAGCTTAACGCATGTCTTGATTATCCGAGCACTACTTTTATACAAAATATTGTTCACAAACAAGAAAAATACCCCATCATTGTAAAACCAATAAATTGATATCTGTTCATTTGTCCACTATAAAATTCTATAAAATTCAAACGATTTTGGCATTTTTTTAAAATATCCGTCTTATAAAAAAGGAGCCAGGGAGACACGAACCAAAAAAAATGTTTCACGTAAGAGGATTTATTATTAAATTTCTAATCTTCATAGTTACATAGCTAATAATAGTTAATAATCTATCAATAAATATATATAAAGCAACGTTGGTTTTAGATAATTTTATGTGTGTGCATGTTTTTCAAATTTCATTTTTTACACGTATAAAGCGCAGAGCTAAGCCCAGAAAATAGCAGGTATCAATATGCAACCGTTGTTTCTTCCGCCGATAACTATATATGTCACTTATTTCTGAGTAAATTCTAGCAATAATGTACAACCTATTATACTTTACTATAAACAAATTAATTTATATTTTAATTTTTTAATATGAGACGTCATGTACTGTCTACCGACTGTCATACTTCATAAATTACAACATTAAATTATATTATTAAAATAACCTCTTAAAACTCAGACAACATTGGATTGTAATATCTAGTAATAATAATAATAATAATAATAATAATAATAATAATAATAATAATAATAGTAATAATAATAATAATAATATCGGTAGAAAAATAGGAAAATTTTATGAACGATTACGTCAAGAAAAGTAAAAATAAAACTGAGAAACGAAAACGAAATTTGAGTACTTATGATTAGTAGCAGTAACGACGGGTCAACAGAGAAGATGGCATTAAAACATGAATTCCAAAAAAATTGTATGTGTAGTAATTTTGTGGTTACAATGGCAATGACGTACTTACTATTTAAAACGAAACTATTCGAAAAAAGAATTCTGAGACAATTCGATCTTCTCTGCATCAACCTCTCAGTGGTTGATCGAAATTAATAAATTTAATAATAATTAGTTAAAATTAATAATTATTTGGGGGGGGGGGAGGTCGTGAACCATAAAGACTAGTCACTAACAGATACCGCCGATAAAATAAAACATCTTTGAACAAACAATAATAATTATGAAATGGTGATAAAAAATTCGATGAGTTCGGATAGTAACTGGATAAACTCCATCAGTACAAAGTCTTCACGTTGCGTACGTTATATTTTCTAAAATGACTCGAAATGACGACTGAAATTGTTGACGATTTCCATAGGTACAGTTAAATACATATATAGTGATAAGATTCGATTAACAGAACTCTTATCATGATTCGTTGGGTTATGTGAATGTGCGTCATACAATAGTTGTAACGCCAGGAATGCATTTAAATTGTAAGTCAGCCAACCTTTTTGAATTGCAAATTTCAACATTCTTTCCAAATCCTTCCCGTTCCATTGTCATGACTGCAAAGGAACCCAATATCTATTATCATTCCCAAAATTATGTAATAGCATTGAAACGAAATAGTTGTAATTGGATTATGAGCATAAATATTACAGTAATACCAAATACGTCACCGATATGAATCATAATTTTACAAAAAATATTTTTAAATATTTTGTTTTATAGACGATAAAAAATATGTATTCTCACGAAAAGTTTATTTATTATATGATCCTGACAGAATCGCTATTAAGACAGTTCATTCTTCTCTGCATCGACCTTTCAATGTTTGACCAATATTTTACAAGAAAGATTCGCCAATTACACACAGAGACTCATTGATCAGAGTAACGTGGATTTTTTCAATTTTAAAAGAAAAATAATGGGTGTACAAAAATAAAACTGGTAGTTTACTGATATATAACAAAAATATATTGGTTTGATTATCATTTGATTGATTTGTTTTCAAGGAAAGCCTGATTGACGTGTGAATTAAAAACAAAAACAATAAGAGACACATACGTATACAGTAATCCCTCGTTATCCGCGGATTTTTAATCCGTGGTTGAGTCGGCGATAAAATTGTATTAATACGATAACATTTTATCGTTATTATACCCATACTTATAACAGATAAGCTACATAAAGTACTTAAATAAATACGGTTAATTTGTTATATCGTCAAATTGTTCAGTTGTTGGTTGATATTAGTGCGTGGCACATGTACGATTGTATTACTATTTAATTTAGTACTTCATCTTAAATATTTTAAATGGCTTCTCAACCTAAAATTTCAATGAATAGGAGAAGAAACGTTTTGACATTCGTGCAAAAAATTGAAATTTTGGATAAATTAAAAAGTGGTGATACCGTAGCGTCACTTGCTAGAAAGTACGAAATGAACGAGTCTATTGTTCAAGAAATACGAAAAAATTAAGTGACAATACGACGCAATGTTGTGGAAAGAGCCCCTATTTCCAGTAAAACGTGTTTTATCACGCGTGATGTTATAGGGGGGAAGACCAAAAAAGCCTTAAATATTTGGATTGAAAACCAGATCCAAAAAGAAGTTCCTCTCAGTTCTATAATTATTTGCGAAAAGGCTAAACAACTTCATCAACATTTTACATGTTCATCGAAGAGAGATAGTGAAAATTCGTCGTTCTTCGCAAGCGAAGGTTGGTTTGAAAAATTCAAAAATCGGTGTAAGCTTAACAACGTCAAGCTAGTTGACGAGTTTGTCTCGGCAGACTATTTAGCAGCTAAAACTTTTCCTCTAGAGTTAAAAAATGTCATTGAAATGAGTGGTTACACACCTGAACAGGTATTCAATGCAGACGAAACGGGTCTTTTTTGGAAAAGAATACCATCAAGAATTTTTTGATCAAAAAATAAAAAAACAGCACTGGGATTCAAGACTGCTAAAAAAAGATTCACCTTATTGCTTTGTGCCAATGCCTGTGGTTTCATGATAAAGTCAATGGTCGTTTACAAATCACTTAAACCACGAGCCTTCAAATGTAAGTCTTTACATCACTTGCTAGTGTTTTGGAGAGCAAATAATAAAGCTTGGGTCACTGCAAAAATTTTTAGTAATTGGTTTAAAACTGTTTTGTTTCTCAGGTTGAGACGTTCCTAAAATTTAAAAATCTCCCTTTTAAAGCTTTATTGATGATCGACAATGCCCCGGGCCATCCTCCTTTATTAAAACTTCAACATTCTAACATTGAAGTTATGTTTATGCCTCCAAATACTACCTCACTTCTTCAACCATTAGATCAAGAGGTGATTACCAGCGTTTAAAGCCTATTACGTACGAAGAACTTTCCAACGTCTATTAAAAAACTTAGAAAAAGATCCAGAACTTACTGTCACACAAGGATGGAAAAATTATAACATCGCTAAATGTCTCGTCAATATCAAAGAATCACTTGACGAAGTTCAACCCTCGACTATAAATGCTTATTGACGAAAATTATGGCTGGAAGTTGTGTTTGGCGATAAAATTGACGATCTGAAAACCATGGTGAATCAAATCAGAGCAATTACTCGGAACGTAGAAGGTTTTAATGAGTTAAATAGAAACGATATAGAAAAAATGATGTTGATCTATGATCAGGAACTAACATTGGAGGATCTAGAAGAATTTACCACAATCCTGAACGAACCAAAACAATCCGAGGATGATGAAGAGGAAGAAAAACCTGTGAAGCCGGATTTTTTTTCTAAATCAATCAAAGAGGTTTTTTCTTTGGCAAACCAACTAACTGAACGAGTTATTCAAACAGATCCACTCACTGAAAGAGCATTAAAGTTCAAAAAAGGAATCCAAGAATTGCTGGTGCCATACGAAGAAGTTCACAAAAACATAGAAAACAAAAGGAAACAAACATCAATTACAAATTTTTTTCATCCTTCCTAATATACTATGTATATATAAATAATTAATAAATTATATTTAAAAAAATAAATAATCAAATAATTGTAAAACATATTAACCTTATTGTGATTTTTAAAATTAAATACAAAATATGTACAAAATAATAAAAATTAAAAATTGTATGTAAACAAAACCTAACCTCCCTTTTTACATTGCTTTATGGTCTCATTATCCGCGGTTTCGATATCCGCGCAACTTTGCTGGAACGTAACCTCCGCGGATAACGAGGGATTACTGTATATTATAACAACGCCGTGACGATCCGTACATTATACCCGTTTAAAATATTGCACCTATATATATTAATATTTGTTTTGCGACGTCTCGATCCAAATGGATGAGCGCCGTGTGACGGATCCGTATTCTAAGAGGAGGGTCGCCAACCCATGACCGAGGCTAAAAAGCCGGAGCTCAAGAGATTTTTTTTTTTTGTTGATATTTAGAGGGACAGCAATTAAATAAAATAGATATAAAGGTTTTCATTCTTCCGTTGCACCGGACACACACATATTTATACACACAAAACAAACCAATGTCTATACATATTACCCTGTGTCCTCGCGGAGGCGCGGACACATCCATCCGCTGAGCATCGCCACAGGCGATCCCCGCCCCGGTGGACGAAACGGACGATGACTACTCCATTTGTTCGCTCGTTTCTTGACCGGATAAAACAACAGTAAATTTTAGGGGGAAAGGAGAAATAAAAGACACAAAATTTGAACAGTGAGAGATGTATATTAGTCGGCAGACGAAATACAACCAACTGACCGAAAACGACTATTTATACATAGTCCGTTGAACTTTTACTATCGCCTTTTCGGTACCGTCGGGTATCGCGATATTGTCTATCATGCAATGAAAATAGACGACGGAGGTCTTCATTAAAATCGAACGTTACAGTTTGTTTAGTTTTTTCAACTTCTACAAAGTGGCCGCCGAAACAAACGGATGCCAAGCCGGACAGTCAACCGATTGTTATTATTGTTTGGCGACTAAATCGGTTTTCATCAAAGTCGATAGTTAGCCTGCAAATATGTATTAACGATGTGGGATACAATCCAAAGGAACAAACGGCGAATCGCGTGTTACAAAACTAGTGTTATAATTAACAATTCAACAATAAATCAAAATACGATTTTAGCAAGTCGGCCGACGACTATGAAATAATGATAATTAATAAACAAAAAGGAATGGAAGTCCTACAACAAAGATTCACGATAATATATCACCTTCAACGGTGTGGCGCGACGTGCCCCGATCTCCGAGAAATGCCGACAACCAAGATTCATGCTGATACCACCGCTAAAATACCGATGAATGCCAAAACAATTACACGCGGCGCCGATACGTCACACGGAAGCATTTTTACCGACTGCGATACAAAACGAGAGCTCTATGCACTGTTCACGTCACGTACGTAAACACTGGTGAGGTCGAACTGTTGACGATTCATAGAAGCGAATACGGCCCAGAGATAACACGATGCTTTGTTGAACAATTATTATTGTCTGATATTATCGTATTGGCCAATAAAAATATATACAAACGATGGATTGAATATGTGTACTGCAACGTGGCGCGATTGTGCGTACAACCATCCGATTTCATCGTCCATTGAATGGACGTCAAACGAGAAATTTAAAAACCCCGGTCGAGATTACACACAATTGAATATGTTGAGCGACAATGTTGATAATTTTCTCATAGTCTAATTACCTAACTTAATTTAAATTAGCAATACACACTGATGGAAAGGTACGGAGAAATGTTGTCTGTCGTTCCAATATCAGTATGATTTCAGCGAGGAAAACTTATATTAAATTACCGCATATATATATATATATATATATTTGTTTATTTATTTATAATACAGTATTATCATTAAAAATACCTATATTTTATTGGAAGTTACAATGTTATAGTACAAATCGGATAATATAATGTTAAGTATAATGTACAAGTGTTAGCGAAGCAGTGTCGAGACGCAGTCAGTTTCCATTAAAACATTGTGTGTAGTAGACACAGGGTACAAGAGAGACAACTTTTCAGTCTGCACAGAAACAACGACAATTATAATAATAATAATAATAATAATAATAATAATAAATATAATAATAATAATAATAATAATGTCATAACCTGCTGCAGTGGCAACGATAATAATAATCGTTATCTCTGCCACGTATACCCTTTGGGCGAAAGAATATACTGGTTTTGCGGGAGCAGCCCGTAGAGTCCGTACGTCGTAAATCATCGTTAGACTTCCGACGGAGAAATTTATTGCAATAATAATAAAATAAATTGTAGGAGAAGAGACTATAGACCACCGACGAGAGAGATAATGCAATTACACCGATGGATTACTCGCACGAGTGTTGAGCAAAGAAAAAAACAACTGTAACCGTGTTTTGAGAAGAGAAAAAAGCAATACGAAACAAAAAACGCGTTGTGATGTTTTTTTATTTTTTTACCATTAGCGTGATGATAAAACACACGGGCACATGGACATTATTATCATCAACGACGAGGACATTTCTCCTAACACAACGTTCGCCGACGTACACAACACAGAAGGAAATTATTATCGTACGTACGTAAGTCGTAATATATATTTTATTACGTGTATTATCACAATATACGCGTGTGAGAAATTTTACAATTATCGAATCGGAAATAATAGCCAAATGACACACGTGACTCAAATATCACGTAGACATTTCTGGTACGCGTCCCGTCATTAAGAAAAAACGTGGATACAAAAAAGAAACAATTACGTATCAAAATAACAGTCAATCGACCATATAAAATTTGTAAATGTTTTTCGATGCATCTGTTTTATTGTTCGACGCGTACGTTAACACACATCAACGCACGCCTGCTGCATAAGTGCACGATATTTTAGTTAGTTTCGTTCAATTAATTTCGTACCGATAATGTTCGGTCATATACGAATATTATACATTTTTACGCGCGCACACTCGCTAACAAGCATATTAATATTGATACGATTATTAGTCGCTCGCACTAGCGTAGTGCCAATGTCATCTAAACACAGGAGCAGTGTTGTAGTTTACGACGTAACTTTATGGAAAGCCGAATTCAGCACGCTCGTCGTGTGAACTGTTTCGTACTATTTATCAAAAAGGGCTAACACGACGCGCTTTAATAATATAACGGGTAAATAGTATAACTCGTAAATATGCGACAGTTGTGTATAAGAATTACAAGTTTTTTAATTAATTAATTAAACAATTTTAATCGATTGAAAGATAGAAATTACATTGACAAAATACAATATACCGATTTTCTAACGATGAGGTTTACGACCGTGTCGACAGATGTCTTTTTTGCTGTATTCAAATGTTTCTGCTGGGATTGTTTTCTGGACGCTATGTCGATTTTTCCGCATTTGGCGGTATACGTTGGTGGTGAGAGATAAAGGCCCCTGAGACGTTACACACAGAACCCTTTGAACATAAGGGTGCATGCAATATTTTGTTAGTGCATGCGAGACGCAACTTTTCGGTTTCCAAACAATCAGCGCGTACGAAAGGTCATCGAAACAAAACGTTTTCCAGTAGACAGTTGAACGTTCCGAACGCCGGACGTTAAATAAGTATAAGGTGGACGAAGAGTCCCTTTACACAGTATGTAAACAATTTATACGCTGTTCTAAATAGGATTGCATCAAATATTGGTACGCGCGAGGTAAGGAAAAAATGGTGTGAGATAACCATGCCTATCTCCGCCAGTGGCTTTCATTTCAGACGGGCCCAAGTCATTCAGAATTTTTGAATATCTGCTAAGCCCTTATTTTTTATTTTTATTTATTTATTTATTTATTTATTTTTTTTTTTTTTTTTTGAAGACTCTGCAAACCAAAACAGTTATCTCCAAATGATCAACGAATGGTTGGTACCTGAACTGACAGGTAGGGGAATATTTGATACAGTTATTCTGCAACCAGATAGGGCTCCACCACACTTTGCTCTGAACGTCCGCAAACGTTTGAATAAACTTCCCCCGGACCGATGGATTGGACGATGTTCTCCCAACTGTTCTTCCCCAATACCCTGGCCTCCACGAAGCCCAAATCTGATGACAACAGCTACACTGTCGGAGGGTTTCGTCGAGCAAGAGGTACGAAAACATCGTAATAATGTTAATAATGACCTACTGAGAAACGGAGTTAGGTACGAGTCGCCCTAGTGATGGTGAAACGAATGAACAAACGCACACGGCGTCGAATAAACCTCTGCCGTGACGATGAAGGTATGCGTACCGGATGTTTTGGATTAATATCAATGTTCATTTTCGTGCAGTACTTAATAAATTTGTGTGAGGATCGGCTGTGGTCGAATGTGTGCGAAAACAGACGTTTCTGCGCACGAGGGTACGCAGCGAGATTTCTCGCGTTGATGGCATCAGGTCTCTGGTGCAAGCCGGCCACAATTACCCGTCCCGTCCATCTTCGACCACCATAATGTGTGAAGGAGGGTGCAATCTTCGAGCATGCATTAGCGTTCGGGGAATAAGATGATCTAAAACCGACTGATGTATTATTGTTCAATGGGTTTGTGATCGAAACATACGTTTATCGTTTCACTCAATACCGCCAACGAATGTACTTTAGGGTAAATGGACTTTTCGCCCGCCTTGCGTTTAAAAAACAAAACTGCACGGGGACCCGTCGGGCTAGCGACGGCACGCAACCGCGTTTTCCATGGTGAACGCCGCGTGTTTATTGGCCGCCGCGAGTTCGTTTCACAGGGACGCGGCGCGACAGACCCGTTTGCGCGTCACGATGATCGAGGGCGCGGGGCCGTCGGGGCCGGCCGTGTGCGCGGCCGGCCGTCCGGACAATATTCGGCGTGGCCGTCCACGGCCACCAGCCGTAGTGTCCGGCGAGTATTCCGGGACCGAGCACCTCGTCCCGCGGGCCAATCACTACGTCCTAATGGCCGGCCAATCGAATCGCCAGCGACGGTCACTCAACTGGCGCCAATCGATCCAAATTACCGTCTCGTTCTTATTCATCGGCTCCGGCCATCGAGACCACGCCGCCTGAATACGGATCTCGCCGTCTGTCCCTTGTGCCCTGCGGCTCCCCATCCGACTGATTTCCGGTCATGTCGTTCTTCGCACAGTCTTCCCGCCTTGACTTCGGCCTTCCTTGCTTACGTCTCTTTAATTATAGCAGGCCTCTGATACTGCATTCGGAGTTCATGATTATGCGATTTTCTCCGTCCGTCGGTCTGCCTATTCGCCTAGGTTCCTCGATGTCTGTTTGCCACGTTCCAGGTCCGCATAGAAAACAACTGGTCGTAATAACGCCATGCGCACACTTGTTTTCAGATTTACTTCAATATTATTAATCAACACTATTACTGTAGCGAATATTTCGTGTTATTGAAATCGCTACTCGAATATTTCCGACACGTGCGTACTGACACATTTCTACCCAACCTCCGCGTTTAAAACTCAGATGACCTAACACGAGATATGGTTTTTAGGTTTTTAATCGAATTGTATTCTGTCACATTTATTGTTCGCACAAACGAAAACAGAAACGTACACACATCGTTCACGTGTTTTCGGTAGATTCACTCTGAATTAAAAGAAAACTATTATTTTTTACCTGTAGTATTTTTCAAGTAAAAACGAAATCAAACGATTCTACTAGATAAAGATACAAAATTGATATTGAAACGGGGTTAACTTATTTTGGCCGTTACGCATGGCATATTTATATAACAGTATAATATTTCGTGTATTTACGAGATGTGCGAGTTCGACTTTATGATATTAATAATGAGCCGAACAAATACATTTTGCATATCGAATATAGTCGTTTTACGGGTATAGTTTTGTACTTTGTGAAAATAAGGTTAACGTGTGGCAGAGGACAACACATACTCCAAACTCGCCACCTCCCTTGTATATATACGAGATATATTCAAAAACTTAAGGCCTTTTGGTCATAAAACAAATATATATATTGATTAGAAAAATGTTTTGTTGTTGGTTTTAGTCTCCTACAAACCTATTTGACTAGTTGACATTTGTTCACATAATCTTTTCTAAACACTTCGTAACGCTGCACTAGCTTCCTTAACGTTTTTGCATGGAAATTCTCCGCCTGGGAATTGAACCAGTGGATAACGGCGTTGCTGAGTTTCCCATCGTTTTCAAACCGTTATTCATCCAGCCACTGTTTCAAGTGCAAGAAGAGGAAATAGTCGCTAGGTACATGGTTGGCACTGTAGTGTGGTGGTTAAATAGTTCCCGACTAAAATCTTGAATTTTCTCCTTGATTCGGGCAACGCGTTGTCCCATTGCAACGCCCCATTGGCACCGTTGCAACGGTGTAAAGACGCGCGTTGTCGTAGACGAGAACAAAAGTTTCCCACGTCATCGATTTTGAACGTCTCGGTTTGTGAGCGTTTCGCAGTACACGTCGGCTATAATTTGTATGCCACGTTCCATAAAATCAACCAAAACAACGCCATTTTCGTTATTAAATCATATACATAGGTTTTTTTAACATTCTATAACAAACTAGGTAGAACCATATACTCAATTTTATATTATTATGTACATGATTTCGATTCTTGATAATTTAAACATTTTCCATTGACCTAAATACTTTTTTTTCCTATCATGACATTGTAGTAGATAAATTATCTACACGAGTATTTAAAAATGTCAACGCGAATTTCTAACGAATTATAAATATAAGATGAGTTTAGTGAGAAACCGTCTCTATACCGGTGTAGTGTAAATTATTGAAATACATGAAAAATACTGTATTATTATGGCGGTTTCTGATAAAATATAATCAATATCGAAATCAAATTAAACGACGGTGTATTCTGTGGTATATTATTTTTATATTCGTTTACGAATGCGCATAAAAAAAAAAATGTATACGATGAATTACACAGCGAAATATATGGAACACGGAAAATAAATAAATACTTGAAATTTAAATTTTCGTTTGGTCTCAAACAGATAGAGCAAAAGTAGGGCAAAACCAAATTTGGGTAGGGCGCTTGTCACTTGTAGGACACTTTTACACAGAAAAATCGAATCACAGCACGTAGTTCGCAATCGGCGGAAGCATTGATTTTAGCGGACATTATACGTTCGTATTCGCCGACGGGTAAATGACTACTGAATCAAAACCACGATTTTCAAAACGTTTCAGACACAAGCAATAGATGTACACTGCGCACGCAAGACTTGGTTCGGGCCCGCCAATATTTGAACACAAGCAAAACGGCCGTTTACTTTTTTAAAATATGCCTCGTATATACCATATCGCGTGCACGTGCGTATCCCTTCGATCGCGTGCGCTATGATAAACGCAGGCGTGGTGCAGTGCATCGAAACGGTGACGCGCGACCGCGGTCCGAGGCTGCGGCCAGGTTCGCGTCCGATTACGCCGTAGACCACGGCCACCATCGCGTCGCGGCCTTGCACAAGGCCGACGTGATGCGTTTGTCGGACGGCACGTTCCTGCGGGCCTGTCGGCAAGTGAGCGCCAGCTACCCGGACGCAGGTGCGGATCCAGAACTTATTTACGGGGGGGCATCTTAATCAAAACAACTTTAATCCTCATTTTTTCGCATCAAATAATAAAATATTTTCCTAAACGTTTTATTGGAAATCGTTTGCGATACACCGAAAAATCCCATAACTACAACTTCATTTTAAATTGTCTTTCTTATAGTATCGTAGATAACGGTTAGAATTATAAAACGATACTAATAAAAAAATTTAACAAGAGTCTACGGGGGGGAAGGGGGCGATCGCCCCTTGCCCCCCCCCTTGGATCCGCGCCTGCCCGGACGTGGGATACCGCGAGGAGATACTGGACGCGTTCTGTTTGCGGGTGGTCGAGGACCCCAGTCTGTACGACGCGCTGCTCACGTCCAGCCTGTACGGGGCCGTTCGCCGGCCAACCCGACGCAACCTAATCGGATCGGCCACGTGGGGATGACAGACGCGGGACTGCGCATCGACACGGCCCTGCACAATACGATCGGACAGGGCGTCCGCACACGCGACACGGGCGGCACCGCGTCCTGCGGCCATTTCACGGACGTCGTCATACGCAACCTGTTGTTGAACACCGCCACGGAACCATGTTCGTCAAATTAGAATTGCGTTTAAAATCAATTTCTCGGACAAACATAACAGTACGTAAGGGAACGTAGAAATCTGGTAACAGTAAATGATGTTCCATTTGACAGTTATAGTTCATTGCAATTTCATTAATCGTCGATCCGTTTGAACGAATCCATCATAAAAACAAAACAAAATAATAACAATGAAATAATAAAAACATAATAATTCAATTCAAATGTTTTTCTGAATTATAAATTAAATTATTTTGTATAAAAAGAATGTATTTTTTTTTATTTTTCATATATAATTTTCTACTTTATATATAACATATATAATTCCTACTTTATACATGCAATTTCTTTAGTTTTATAAATTTTACATTGACAATCTGCCACTTTCATAGAAAATTTATCAACTTCAATTCAATTTAATTTTCTACTTCGAGTATAAAATCAACATCAACTTTAACTCAATTTCAACTTCAACTTTAAACCGTAGAATTCGTATATTGTACATTCTTAATACTATAATAATAATCAAGTATAAATTAAATAAACTAGAGTAGTATTAATACTACGGATAACCCTCACTATCAGCGATGTCTTAAGACATGGACGCCCAATTTTTTTACAAAATACAACATATTAATATATTTTTTTTTTTTTACTTATATATATAAAAAAATAAAATAATCTCGAACGATGAAAAAAATATTAAAATTAGTAATGTATAAAAACCACGATTCGAAATTGTATAAAACTGATAAATACTTTACCTAATATGTGTAATATGTGGATGAGTATTATGGGTATTATTTATAAATATCTTGTCTTAAAATCTCATGCAATAACCGACTGTTGAAAAACACATCGTTTTCGCGACTGTCAAAATAGTCATGTTTATATATATTAGGTATATATATATACCTAATATGAAACAAGCCGCGACAACGCGTCCCTCACTCGTCGTACTAGCTACATCTAAATGTATAGATCGTGTTTTTCATTTTTACTTCAAAAGGTGTATGTTCAATTTGTTTTTCATAAGTAAACTTTATACTATACCGACTTGATATTATTGATATTATATTGATTGTGAGTCCAAAAAGGTTGCTGACCACCATATATTCGGTGACACGTAAATTCTTAATTTTTTAAGTGAACGATTGTCATTTTTTTCCAGATATTTTGACTATCAATAAATTATAAAAATATAATAATGTCGAAGCGTCTATATTCAAGTAGTGCTTCAACGAAGCAAAAAACAATCGTAAAAGAAATTAACAAAAAAATAATAAAAAATGCCTTACCTAAGTCAACAGAAGTTTTTCCTACTGTTCCTCCCAAAGAAGAAAGTTTTTTATTAACTACTCAAAGTATTAATTTATAAATAAATGACTAATACTTATATCATAATTTAAGTATTTGAAAGCCCCTAAATATTTTAGGCCCTTGGGCCTCACATAACCTTAACACGGCTCTGCTCATTATGCTACTAAATCATTTTTTGAAATTTCATAAAAATCAAATATAATCTCAGTATAATGAAACAATAAATTGTATTTTCGTTATTCGAAACCTCCACACTTTAAAACTTTTATGCTTGTTTTAAGTAGTTTTTTGTAATTATTATGGTATGGTGAAACAATGAAATAAATTAACGGATTTAAAAAAAAAAAAAAATAATAATAATAATAATAATAAACCATATAATCGTAGGTTAAAAAATCGAACCGCATTATGACTGAGTGTGATAAATATAAAATTAAATGTGCGTTTGCTAATCTATTAAGATCGCGTATTATAATTTGTAACATTACTCCTAAGGAATTTGCCGGTTTTTTTCACACAAAACAACACATCATTTGTCATCAGCAAAGGGAGTATTAGTGGTGGGCAAGACTATAATTATTAAGTCGTTACACGTAGCATTATAACACGTAAACATTTCATTTTTTTCAATCGGGTAAAATAAAACGGAAAAATTACTCTTATACTTCGAGTCAGGAGAAAACACAAGGTCGACCGCCTTTAACTTTCGTGGAAAAACAAAATAAAAATTCTACCGAGGAAACTGAATTTTTTTTAATCAATTGTCGTCGCATGCACCAGAAATGCCGTGTCATTTTTCAACCATATAGTTGGAAATAATCTCAACTCGTGACAACGACAACTTGTCTTCGTGTTATGGCGAACACTATATTATACTCGTTCGGCCAAAACTCGAGTAAGAAAATTGCCAGACGTAAGTATGAAGTAAATAAAACAAACATCGAACCAATCAAACGAACGATATATTTTATATTTACCCTTTCGTACTTGTTTTCATACATTTTCCCTTTAATACATTTTTATATAACTGACGTCATAAAAATATTTTCATTATCATAAAATACCATTTAATGTATTTAAGTATTAATAATTATATGAATGAACATATATTATTACATTAATCATTTGAAATCGCATCTATAGACACATGGTTGAAATTATATTCATACTATTATTGTTAGAGTAGGTAAATATAATTTTAAGATCATGTCTTAAGTTTCTACACATAGGTACAAAAATACTATATATATACTCGTATATCATGCATTTTATATCCCCGTTGTGTACACACGTACAGTAGTGGTTTTTCCTATTTTGTTTTAATTCAATGAAACTTAGACTAGACATTTACACAATATATGTACACAAATTTATTAGATACGAAACATATAATAATACCAAGCAACATTAATTTTCTAATATTTTTAATTTATATTTTAAAATATATATCATTTAAAATAATTTCAAACGAATAGTTTATACTTGTACAAAAAAAACCAGCCTTAACTATTTTAGTCTGAAATCGAAACGAAAAATGTATTGATTACACAATGGAATTATGTTTGTTTTTCAAGCGAGTGTTTTTTTTTTGTAGGTAGTAAAAATTCTTTAAAAGAATTTCAATCTCGATTGAAACGAGTGAAAAAAATAACTAAAAAAAAATATGGTAAAAATAATCAAAAGTTAATGGATTTTGGAAAATGTTCAAGTTTCGTTCAGAAATATTTTTAAAATGTAATGATTTGCAATTTTTAACTGGGATAGGCGACATGCAACATCGGAATAATTACAACACACGTTCGTTTACTATCAAATTGATATAAAAATGTAATTTAAATAGATTTTTAGCATTTAAATAAACGAATACCCTATTCATTTTAACTACTTTTTCCTAAATTTCAAATATTTATAAATTAAAACTATTATTTATTCAACACTTATTAAAATATGACATGAAATTGAAATATAACATGCATATATAATATATATTATACTTCGTGACAATACTTTCATAAAATTCAACACTTTTTGAACACATTCTCGTTTAATTTCCTTTTTTACAAGATGTCTATACATTATGTCCAACTAAATAGGCCCATCAATAATATGTACATAATATTTTATAGACATTTTTACTTTTAACCACGTAAATTAAGAGTAAATAATTTATGTGTATTTGGACTGTATGTACATCATATATAATATATAATCATAAATACTATTTTAAGATGATAATATCTAACAAATAAGTGTAACACCAAAATCAATCAATTCTTATACAATAATAAACATATTATTTTAATTGATATTTTAACAAAAAATGTATAGGTTTAAAATGTAAATTGTCTTTTTCTGCAAATGGCATCAGGTTTTCTAAGTATGTTTAGTTTTAGACAATAATTTATAGCTGATAAATAATTACATAGTCCACGTTTATCTTAATAAGTAGCGTGATTTCGGATAATACTTTCAATCTGTCTTTAATATATTATATAAGTCTTTTTGATTGGATACCAAACACTCGTTTGACCACCCATTAATTCGACGAGTAATGTCTCATTATACTGTTGATCTTTTTTAATAAATTCCAAAAATTTCATATGTTTGAGTAATGGGTGACAATTCCTTTTGGAAATGTAAATGATGTCATTTAATTACATTTTTAGTATTTAGGCTATTATTTAACATAATTGTATATACGTTATAAACTTTCAAACATCTGGAACATATCTTGTAAGAAAAGCCCGTATCCTTCTTCTAGCTACTCGTCCACATATACTCGTATACATATATCGCTTCTACATTTTCAAATATGTTTGTAATTTGTATACATGATTATTACGTTATACATAATTTTTAATTTAAACCCTATTTCATAAGTCATATTATACCACTAAATAGTATTCAACCACTGCAAGTACTATAAACTGTAATGTATTCTTTACTTGAAACACTTCAAACACTTTGTAAATTCTAATTATACAATAAATTTAATAAATAAACAAATATAAACAAAATTTTAAAAATAAAATTATTATTAAGTAAATTATAATTGTTCACATAATTACTTTATACGCTGTTTTCTATTAACTCTTTTTTTTTTATTGTCAAAGTTGAACAACAACAAACATAATAATATTAATTCGTCTATGTGAAAATTCAAAATATGATACTGTACTAAACTAAAATTCAAATTTCAGATCGTTAGAATAAGATAAGTTTATACTAAACACTTTAAACCCAAAATCACAAAAATAATAATACACTTTAACTGCGTATACGTATTTCGATTACTACGTTGGCATCTTCAGTTCGAACCAGCTACTACTTGTTATAAGTTTATTTCATTATTATTGATAGATAGAAATAAACAGTACTACATTTACCAACATGCAGTTTAAAAGTATTCACAATGTTATTTGATTTTTAAATTCTACTCTCACTCTCCTACTCTCCCTCTAACGCGAGAGTTTAATTTTAATTGATGGTTATATCAGTAACTATGAGGAATACAACGTAGTTACGTGAACCTATATAAACATAAACCATATATAACGTTCGAATAAAAAAGAACTATACTATATGTAACATGGTTATATGTTATAGTAAGTTATACAAATAGACACACGAAGTAAACAAACGTAAATAAATATTTATCGACTTGAAATCGAGTATAAGTTTTTTTTCACAACCTTCAGTATCGTTCAAATGGTATACTATCAAGAATGTGTGATTATTCGAGCTACTCGGTGTACAAAATATTATACACACAGGCTAAGGTTGTTTTTTATTATCGATTGGCGTTTTTTTTTTCTTCATTATAAAATACTTATTAAATTTATAGTCTTATGACAATATAAAAATAAACCATCAGCGTTCATAAGGCAAAACGAGTTTAACATTTAAACTATTTTTTCTTCGATTAAGCGCTCAGTCGCATACACCCTAACCCAGCCATAAATATATAATATACATCACATTATAACAATACTAGAACCCAAAACTTAAATTAAATAAACAATATCATTTTCATGTTTTCCTTTTTGATGAACTTACGTTCATAAAGTGCCCGATTGTATTTTATGAACGAACACAATTTTATGCATTTACCCGTCATTAACGAACACATATTAAGTAAAACTCGATATAAATAGTGACTGTACAGACTGAACAGTTTGAAAAGGAAATCAGATATTATATCCGAGAAGGTTAACCTCCACAACCACGAAATATTAAATTAAAATTATAATTATGATCTTTCTTTAAATTAACTTTATGTCGTAATTACATTAAAAAATTGTGTAGATAAATTCAATGTCAGGTTGAGGTGCGTTTTTATAATTTAGACGGTGAAACATTTTACCAGAACGTTGTTGATTTGAACGTTCAAATTGACATTTACTAGTAAGTATAGGATATGTATCGATTCTCTTTTACTAATGAATACCGAACAAAGATTTCGAATATTTTAACTATTTATTTAGAGTTATATAATATAGCTAAACAGCATTTTCAACGCAATATTAGATATATCAGACTACAGAAAACATAAACGAAGTCATCAAATAAATGAGTTAAATAAAAAAATCAACTACAGTATATATAATACTATCATAACACTAGAATTAATTTTAGTAATTTCATTTACAAAATAATATAAAACTACAATTACTTTTCACTATAAAAACCTAATACAATTTCAATGTAAATTATTCAAGTATCTAAATTAAATTTTTAAGTCAATAACCTTCGTACAAACATATCTATATTTACTTAGTTAGATATAATATATTCTAAGAGCATTGGATAACTAAATAAAAAATGAATAGCTATGGTGTTAATTATAATTAAAAATTTGATGCATTTTTATTATTTTATTATAAATCACATGACAAAAAAATGAACAAAATTTACTTAATGATTGACAAAAACACGTTTGCAGCATAAATTTTGTGAATTAATGTAACTCCGTACTCTTGGAAGTGATTAATTTCACACAATAATTAGATTTAAAACAATTATTGTTAACAAAAAACTTTATTTTTTTTTACTCATTGCTACATTAATATTAAACGGAGCTATAAAACGTTTCATGATATTTCTTTATGCGCGGTATCAGTGTTTAATTTGTATGTAATATATTAATGTTTTTCTTTTTGAAATAATATTATTTATATTGTCAAAAAAAATATATAAGAATTTTAAAAAATCAAAGTGTACCCATCATAAATTATTCGACTTACAACAATGGCGGTAAAGTAAAAAACTTGAAAAAAACTATACACAACATAGATCTTTTTAACATGATATAAATTCCCCATAATTAAATATTATATTCTTTTACGTGAACGTCCGATAAAATAAACGAACCACATATTTTTACGTATGGTACTTCCTTGTGTAATTATTTGTCACCAGATACGTATCTCGGAGACGTTTTATGTCATAATGTAACTTATCGGATACCCGTTAATATATCATTGCCCATTGCCTATCTAGAAATAAAACGAAAAACAAAATGCTATATAATTATATCACCCACTGTAATTATGTGAATTTATAAATACGATAATTGTATAACAAATGTGGAGCGTGCAGAAAATGATGTCATATAATACTATCGTGTTCAGAAAGGTAAAAATCGTTTTTAACCTATTTTTTGGATAAAAAATTCAGAAACAGAGTTTTAATAATAGGGTAAAGTCCATAGGGGTATAAAGACAATGTTTCTTTTTTTTCTATACTTTAAAAAGACAATTGATTTCAAATCTTCTTCAAAAATTGAATTGAAGTACAACACTAAATGGCTTATAAAAATGAGATTAACTAAAACATACTACTATACTATACTGTACTATACGCTGCAGTCGACAATAAATGTTTACGTATAGAAAATGAATAATGACAGCAATAAGAAATACCAATAATTAATAATATAGCCTATAGATATGTAAGTAATTACGTATATTCTCACTTATAATGAGTTGATTTACTAATTTTAATACAAATCTCTAATAGTACTCGGTATAAGCCAAACAAATTTGACAGATATTTGTTGAGAGAAAATAACAATAGCATCTGGAGTTGTCACTTGTCACGTCCACAAAATGTATCCTTATACAATGAACCAATATGTACTGTAGATAATATCTACAATATTATGTCATTCATACTGTGTACGTAATATATATTTTATAAATGTGTATCTATATAAGGACTAAATTAAACTATGTTATGATTTTTATTCGTATTTCTCTGAGTACACTCACAGAATATAATGAAAAAAAAATACGAAAACAATAATAATTTTGCTTGTGCAAAAAAAATATATATACATATGAGTATATGTATATATATATATATATATATATATATTTTTTTTATAGAATGGCACAATGAAACATAGTTAACCGTGTACGTCTCAAAGTCCTAGTCATCAATAACAATACAGGAAATTCGATATATATCGAAATCTCTATAAACGTAGCTATCATCAGAAATCAATGGGCGAATGTGATGATTCTTGAAATTGGAACGAATTAATTTGGAAAACGAAAAACGCGACTTCACTATTTGATCGTTGATCGTATTGCGTAGTAATACGTGCGACGAATTCCTTATAACGGATGCGAAAATATCATAACACTGGACGGTGCACATTATTGTACGGATAAAGTTGTAAGTCAGCCCAAGAGGAGTAAATCCGAAACTCAAAGGCTCTCAACAGTACGCCGTTTATGTTGACAATACCATGTTTTCAAAGTAGATTAAGTCTCGTATTTAAGTACGCGACACGGTATGTAGGTTCCTACGATAGATTCGTATTTATTTCATCATTTTATATTTTCCAAAACCAGTGCTGAATTACTGCGTGCAGTTAAGAGAAAGCCAGGATTAGGGGTATAAGACAATGTGGAAGCAGCACGCGGCCCGCACGAAATATCGGTTTTTGTCTTTCGCATAGTTTTAACAGTTTTAAATAATTTACTAACCGAGTGGTAGCAATTTAAATTCAACGGTAGCAATTAACGAACCCTGCGTCAGAAACGACAGCGCGCAAAAAGGTCACGACGCGATCGTTTGCTCGCGCTATTACATACGACACGAAAAAAAATCGTTAAACAATCGGCGATGGCGGCTACACACACTAGACAGGACACTAACCGCCACGACACGACATTTTTCTAAACGCACCCAAATCGTTATATTATCGTCCCCGTGTGCGTGCGAGTGTGTAAGTCTACATTATAATAATAGGTACGACCTCTTCCTCTCTTCGTGCAGCAAAATATTTACGTACATACCTTCTATATTATATATACATATCGACGACATTTCGCAAATCGTCAACTGTACATTATGGTCGCGGGTTATTGTGTCAACACCAAAAATGCAATTTTTTTTATTACACTAAAAACATTGCGTTGCGTTTTATTACTCCGCTGTTGTGTTTATAATACACGAAATCGTCGTAACGATTTGATGGCTATTCAGCTTGCTGTATTTTGTCGCGTTTTCTAGAAACAGAGAAAAATATCAACAACAACATATAACCTATTGTTTCGGTTTTGTAAAAATTATAACGACTTCAAAAATATCAAAAGTGTTTAGCTACAAAACAAGAAATATTTCCTCAATACATCGAGTATGGTGCAGGAGTGCTTACATCGACAGTTTATTTTTATATATTTGAATTGCATAAAATAGGTATGTATGTGAATGTGAGAAAAAATATAATAATTATTACTGAGTATTTAAAATAAAATAAATCGTATTGCTGTAACATTCTCGTTGTATAACGACATATTTTAGCATTTTAACGAAAAATGAATAAAACATAGTTTGTTTGAAACTGACGGACAGTTACAGTAATGGTACGTGATTATTATTATGATTACTAATATGTTATGGTTTTATATTATTGTAATTACAGTTAATAAAAATCTGATCTTAGTGCCAGAGTTTTAATCATTTTTCGTTATTATTATTATCATTATTATTCGTTCTATTCAAATAAAAGTACTACTCCAAAACAAACAGTACTGAAAAAACCCGAAGTTTTTTAAATAACTTGTTCAATAAATCATTAATTTTATTTCAGAGAAAGCACGTATTTTAAAATCGTATGTAACTGTTATTGAAAATAGTTTTTTGGTAGTTTTAAAATGAAACAAAAATACAACCAACGATAAACAATTTTAAACGTTATAATGAGTGTACTTGTATTACGTGAGGGCGGAAATTCGTTAAGTGTTCGTTGTGAATAAAGTTATTACACCTATAGCTGTGTGTTAAAATAGAACACGTGTCAGTAATATTGTTTTATGAACTAACAAATAACAATCGAGTACGTTGCTGTCTATGTTCAATCAAAAAAAAAATATATATATAAATAATAAAACCGAATGAAAAAAAAATAACAATTAGTATACACGTTTATTACATCAATGAATTGTGCGTAAATTGCAAATACGCCCGGATTTCGTCCCGTCTCAATTTGTATAGTGTGCATGCGTGAGAGTGCGAATGTTAACAAAAAATGTACATATAACTTATATATATCAATACGATTGAAAAAAAAAAAACAGCAAACGAAATAAAATTCTATAAAAACGCTGACGGGTACACAAAACACGAGAATTTTCGTCACACCGTGTACAAATGCACAGTAATTGCGTGCTCGTCCATTGT
The DNA here is from genome assembly GCA_019022885.1 of Schlechtendalia chinensis. Lineage (NCBI taxonomy): Eukaryota > Metazoa > Arthropoda > Insecta > Hemiptera > Aphididae > Schlechtendalia > Schlechtendalia chinensis. The sequence continues at coordinate 52,281,070 of CM032339.1, forward strand.
ATTCCATTGACGTGTTGTCGCGGTATTGTCATAATAATTATTATTATTACTATCAGCAAACAAAAAAACCGAAAGCCATCGAAAAACGATATTTCGTCCATTGTAAATGATTTTTATCGTTCTCGACCGAATATGAGATCGTCGTGTATGTTATCGGTCGTTATGCTGCTGTTTTTCGGGTTGCTGCAGATGGTCATGATGAAACCACAAAATACCACCGGCGAATGCAATAACGATGAGGACAACGACTTATACGGTAAGCACCGCGAAAGCGTAATTCATGAAATAAATACCTCCAAAACTTAAAATTTGTTTTTGAACAACCCTCCCACTAGTTTATTTTAATTTACTTGTTTCTAAAAAAAAAAAAATATTTAAATTTAACAATAAATAATTTTCTAACCTATGATTTAAAAAAAACAAATATTTAAATGTTTTTTTAATAACTAGAGAAAATTTAATTAAATTTAATTTTAATGTATCTTCACTGAAAATATGTATTATATAGGTAAATGTAATATATTATGTTTACTCGTATAGACTCTAATATGTATTATTTATATAAATATCTATTTATTATGCACTTATTTAGTATAAATAAATTAAATTATTGACAACGTTTAGTTTAGAATTATAAAAAATGATATTAACTTGTATTATGAATTATTCAATTATAATATTATATTAAACTACACAAATATGAAAAACAATTAATATAAAAATAAATATATTATGTTTGAAATAAATAGGTTTATATATTTTGTTTTATAAATTTATGTTTAATATTTATTAATAATTATTGTGGGTATATTTTTATACTGTTTAAACTTGTGTCATAAAAATATCAAAATAATACGAAATATACATATGAGGGAACGTGAGAGACAATGTTCCACAGGAATCTTTACTAGAAATGTAAATAATTAAATGTAAGCCCCACTAATTGGAATTTAAATTCATTTGCACTTATGTATTGGAATAATATGTATTTAATAATGACAATATTAAAAAAATTAATTTTTTATACTAAAATGTATGTTTTACCATCATAAAAGTTTCCACAATAATGTTAATTAATATATTTTAAGTATCTGTGAATACTCCAGGCCAATATCTAATTATCTATTTGTGATTATCTAATTTGTTATATGGTTATCTAATATATAGCTTCTGTATTGTAAATTCAATAAGACAAAATGTTTAAAATAATTTGTGATAAAAGGTTGAAGATAAAAAAAAATTGGTTTTCGTAATAATATAAAATGATTATACAATACACTTCTACCACTTTTCTTAATATTGAAAACTATAATACAATAAATGCAATTTTATATACAGCAATTTCACTTGATAAAGAAAAGAGGAAAACTCATAAACGTTTTACGATTTTTATGAAAATCGCATTTGTACTGGACGTGCAAGTTGCCAGTTTACAATACACGTCATTCATATCTTTGAAATATTGGACAATTTAGTAAATAGATTTTACATTCATATAACTTAATCTAATCTAACCTACGATTTTTCAAAACAACTTTTGGTTTATTTCAGTAATATTGAGCATTATAGAAAATAAATAAACGTACTATATACAACTTAGAAATGACATTTAAATAGCATTGTTTTTCTTTTTTCTAGTACCCGGTAATACTGTAATAGTATAGCATAACATTATAGTAAAAGTATAGCAGGAGAATCTTTTTATTTTTTAGAATTCTCACAAGAAAGTGTCAGAAAGGATGACTGATTGGTGTTCAGGGTGAAATTTCATAAATGTATTAGGCGCCCATCATGTTCATAATCCCAGTTGAATGTTTAAAGTGGCTAATGGAAGGCATAAATGATGAGATTGGATGTAAAATAGAAAATCATGCGAAGACATGGGCGTTTGTGTGTACAAACGGATGGTGTCGGTGTCGTTGTGGAATATGATTTAGTTTCGTTGTGTCGTTAATCAGTTTCAAAAAATCGTATGGTCAAACAATAATTACGGACATAATCTGTATTTTCTACTATCCAAGTTTCCAACAAAACGGTCGAAAACAAAAACAATGTAGTCCGCATATCAATATTTATCTCATGCAATTATATTTCTGGATATGTATTAAATATATATTATGTACTAACAAAATGGAATATTCTTAAACTCGATCAACTAAATCCAAAATCAATCTGGTTATTCATTTTTGTACGTACGTGTAATATATTATAAACAAAACTTGTATTATTTTCTAATAGAAACCATTTTAAAAATTTGTTGACCAAGAATTTAATTTAATTTAATTTAGATTTTGTAATTTGTTAGTTGTAAAGCCGTAAAAGTTCCTATAGTAAAGGAAACATATTATTCCGGGAAACGTTTTTTACAGCACATACTGTTTTCACAGAGTAGATATTTAAAACATTAAATCGATTCTGATTATATTTTAAAATCCCCTTGAATATCATTTGGCTATTCAATTTTCATCACGATAAGAAAAAGTACACAATAGCATTCATTTAAATAAAATATAAGCTTATACATAATTTAAAAATGTATAAAATATAAAATGTGTATATAATTTTCTTTCGAAAAAATAACACAAATTAATATTAATATTAATACTACCATAAATAAACTATGTTATGGAAACATAGTAGAACATATAATTTTAATAATCAATAAGTATATAATAATTAGGTAACCCGACAAACGTTGTCATGTCTGAGCTATGAATATTCAATTCGAACTGGAATAAATAATAAAAAAAAATTATTTCAAAAACAAAGTGTTTATTGTAATGCTTTACATGGTACACAACATTGTTAGTTTTGTTTTCTGGCACGTAAATAAATAATGTTGATGGTTTTCCAACACGGGAACAGGCGACATACAATTGGCTATGTGAAAAACGTGGATTTTCCAGGTTGATGCCACAAACACTTAACGACTGCCCTTGCGATTTATTTATCAACATTGCAAATGCAAGCCGCACTGGAAATTGCAACCGTTTAAAATCAAATGGCATGTCGTTCGGAATCATAAGGATGCGTGGAATCAAAACGTCTTCGACTTTGTACTTCCCTTTCAAAATGGTGGCTTCGATGACGTTATTCATTCATTTCTTCACCGCAAACCGGGTGCCATTACAAAGACGTGACTGGTTTATGTTCCACAACATAATGATTACCGATCCTACTTTTAATTGCAGATTATGAGGTGGTAATTCGGAAAATTCCAGCGAATTTAAAAACTCCGTTGGATAGTTGACAACATCATCTTGTTTAATAACGGAATCAACCGATTTGTATATCATCAATTCGCCAGCTATCTTATTTTGAATCTGAAAATTTTCGTTGACATCAACGTTTTTTGTAGCCAACATAACACGTTCGCACAACCAAACATGTTTTTTGTAATTTTAAGCAATGTTTGGGAACATTGATGAATTCGGTCTTTGATTTAGTAAAGTAACAAAAATTGGCAGAGAATGTAATGTAACCAGACGACATGTCAACAGGTATTTTGCCATTACCAACGTCGAGCAATTGTTTAGAAAAAACTTTCCCAGATCGGTCGTTCTGCAAATCGACTCGCACGTTCATATTTAATTTGAGTGTTTTGACGTATTTCCATAAAATGAACGACTTCAAACATTGTTTGTCAAAAATCACATGGTTGTTTCGTAAATCTTGCATAATGCGGTCTAATGCCACCAAAGATTTTTTTATGTGCCATCGTGCATTCATCCCAAACGATCAGTTTGCTTTGTTGCAACACATTGGCCATCGCAAAATTCCTCGAAATGTTGCAAGTTGGCATTTCATTAGTTTGCATGTTCAACGGCAACTTGAGTGCTGAATTTTCATGCGTAATATGTTAATTGGAAATATCTTACATTTTTTTTACATAAAATCCTAAACCGATTATTAATTTTTTAATTATGTCTAATTATTTTAATAATCAATAAGTTTATAAAAACAACCTTAAAATAAAAATATAAGAAATATGTATCTTAACAAATAATTTCTTATACACATTTTCATACAATTATTTATTCATGATTTATGTATTTTTTAAATATATTTATTTCAAACATGTATAAATTAAGCAATGCAATAATTCTTTCCGATTTAACTAAAATTGTGTAAAACTCATTGTTATCAGTTATAATTAATCAAACCACTACAATGGGTTTAATTAAAGTAGGTCAGAGATAAAAAAAAAGTGTAAACTACATAAGTATATCAATTTATAATTTATTAATATTATATATATTAAATATCACAAACAGATGGTATAATTTAAATATGTTTATTACTTTTTTTACAAATTAAATATAAAATATAAAAATGGATACTTCATATTATAACATAAATAAAAGCGAACTCATAATATTTATATATAATAATAATATAAATAATTATTTTATTTTAATTTATGTTTACGAAAATACATTAAATATTTTTCTGATAATTAGAAGTCATTCTTTACCATGGCGTATTTCGGGGGGAGAGTTTCAGCATTTCCCTCCTTCAATTTTTTTTTTTTTTTTAGAAAAATTGTAGAAATAAGAGTGTATTTTAAAAATAATTGTTAAATTAAAAATTATTAATATAAGACACAGGTCCATTTATTTTGCTGCCAACGCCTCGACGGCATGCATTGACGCATTGTCAGTGTTATCTGAACGACTACAATGTGAAATGTCTATTAATTGCGGTTAAATTAAAGTCGGATTTAAGGCAAGAATTTGCCCCCCAAATATATTAAGTTTAAAAAAATATTTATTCAAGTGTTTAAATATCTTAAACGATTTAACTACATTTAAAGGATAATTTTTACATATTAAGTTTAAAAAAATATGTTTTATTAAAAAAATTATTGTAAATATGATGTACAGTAAAATAAATTGCGAGCTAATAAATAGGATTAGTAAAAGTAAGTTATAAAACTATTTGAACACATTTATCAACTCAGAAAATTTATAATGAGTGTAATTTGTTATTTTCCTCGGGTTTTTTTTATTCTTAGTTTCAGCTCACAAATTCTATGAAGCGAATATGACAGTTTGGAAATATAAAGGTTACGAGTTTTCTAAAACTGTACATAAGACACAAAATAAAATAGATTTTTAACACAGCGTCACAGCCAAACCACCCCCCTCCCACCCTTTCCAATCCTTCAAAAATAAAAATAAATATTTTTAAATATACCTCTGATTCTGTATAATGAAATTAGATTAAATCAATTAATTATTTTTAAGTACCCAACCGACTGTTAAATAGTATTGATATTCGATTATTGATAATCACTCTTTTACAAACAGTTAATTAATGAAATAACACATACGTTATATTTTAATGAAATTCTAATTTCCTATATTTCAAATTTCTATATCTCACTGCAAACTATATAACTCCATTATGTTGTCCACCCGTATGACGGGCTTCTCGTTTTTAATATTCATTATTATAGCATTTAAATATATATTAATTTGACACCAACTTGTCCCAAGGTAATAGAAATGAAACAAGTACACAGTACCAGATTTATTACACGTACATTACAATTTATGAATGTTATAATTATGTTTAACTTTTTTATTTAAACATTAATTGTTTAATCACACGAAATACATATACTTTTTATTTACAAATGGCAACTACAATTATTTTTCATGCTCTAGTAAATATCATTCATAAACAATCCATTTCATAAACATAACATAATAACAAATAATTCTTTACAAAAGTAAAGTTGCGCGCTTAGAATTTACTAATAAACCAGTGAGTGAAGATACGTTTAAATTCATAGGCAAACCTTATTAGTAAAATATTATACCTATTAGTCTATGAAAACTCAAAAAGCATTTATTTTAAAACGGTTTAATTAAATTAATATGTCACTAAATATTCAAATACTTTATAACTTCTAGAGTTTATATACAATGTAAAATTATACTAAACAATTAATATTATTAATAAATTTTAATACAAACAAATTAATATTTTATATTATTATGTTTCAATAATCATCACTCAACAGTAAACAAATAAGTTACAAGTACTAAATGCATTCATGTCAATTGGATTAATTAATCAAGGAAACTTAAAACCATACACTTAAACCTACATAAAACCTAACATTTTTTAATATTTAGGTATAAAAATGAATGTATGAAAATTATGTATTAATATAATAATATAATGTAATAGTATAATATTATTTACGTAAAAACAAAATCAACCAATTAACGACCCATATAAAGATCCATATCATAGATACTATTTTATATTTGAAACAATGAAATTTAATATATTTTAAAACGCAGTTAATTACAAGAAAAACATTTAAATACATTTTAAAATAGTTTTCTTGGTTGGCATTATATCAAGCTGCATAATATAATTAAATCAAATTAGTCCTGAAACTTTATAAAAAGAGATTATCTTTTAATTATAATTCAATGACAAAAATTAAAAATCTAACTCAACCGTGACAAAAAAAATTTAAATTTAAAAAGAGGTCAATTATTTATTTAAACGAAGAAGCACTAAATTAACGTAAGAAATTAGTTATCACGATTGACATTGCTAAAATTACCAACTTCATAGCCAAACTTTCAACCCTAGAATCCAACGCGGACACCAATTTGAACCACTTTAAAATTTATCACGGGTATACGTGTATGTATATATATGTATTATCGTCGTCAGTCATTTTCAGTAATGATTATCAGTCATTGTTGACAATTCGGTTAGGCAATGTTGACATTGCCTAGACATCATATAATGTGACTGAAATTGTTTGTCGAAGTGGGCAATATTCAATTTATATATATAAATTATATTTAAACCATTCTAAATATTAAAATTTATTACTAACCGTTTCTATAAAATTAAAAACAATTTCTTCTACACATTTAGTTTTAAGGGTCTTAATATCATAAACTTTGCTAAATGAACCTAATAATTCATAATATAACGAAAATCCTTTCATGCACGTGAATTAAATGCTTTGTGTATTATAGGTTTTGAAACCAGTCCTTTTTTGGATTTGACGATTTTTTTCGCAGTGGATACAAAGATTCAAATACGTCATAATGGCTTTTTTTGTAAAGTTGCAGTATTTTTTTGGAAGATTACATATATCGATCACCATGACCAATAACAATATAACATGTATTATGAATTCCAAAATTATTCTTGTTAGATACAAAATAAAGAAAATTTTATGCATTAACTTTTACACTCTTAATAAAACGACATTTACGACTAATTGATATTATGTCGTACTTACGAACGTTTTTATAATATTTAAGATTTTTCTTTAAACCAGGTGTATTCAAATTCGTTTTGAAATTTTTTACTTCTTACAGCCGTCTGTTATACTTCTCAATACTCAAAAATGACTTATTATCTCCACGTTTCTTAACCATAAAATACTTTATACATTTATTAAAATTTTCACACTTATTGGCTAAATCCATTATTAATCATTATTACAATTACACAGTTTACAAGAACAGCATGCACACACAAATCAATAAAGCTTGACTTGAAAGTGTGTAATACAATTATCTTGTTAGAGATAATAGATAATATAAAATTTCATGAGCGATAAATCGATGACCATCTTAGGAAATATCGATAATTCCGTTGACTAAACTTATCAATCAATTACGGAAATGTACACCGATTGCCTACAATGGCGATGTACACCGGCATTACTGACATCACCTAGTCAATACTTACATTATTGGAATTGATGATATTAACGGTAAAAACGGTAAAAAATTATTATTGATCTAAATTGTATTTATTTATTTTTACTTTTACAATGATAATTAAATATATTTTCATATATCATTAATAATTTATTTTTAATTAATACAATATTTAAATCTAAACTTTTTTTAAATGTTTACATCACCAAATATTTCATAACTTTATTTAAAATGAATTGAAATTGTAAATAATTATAAGATTAATTTCGAGTAATTGCCAAGTTTCGTCTGTAGTAAACAATATGTTGTCATTTTTTTATATTGGATAATATTCCAAAAAAACTTGTATAAATAAAATATGTAAATAATACAACAAAATCGTGTTCTATACCAGTATCATACGTATACGGAATTCTAATAAAGTCATTTGCAGTATCTCAGATTTGATTTAAAAGTACAAATTTTAATTTTAAATATTTAAAATAAATAAATCATAGTACATTTAATAAAAAAAGTATGAATATTTATATATATATCATTGTGTAGTGTCTCTCTTTCTCATTCTCTCTCTCTCTCTCTCTCTCTCTCTCTCTCTCTCTCTCTCTCTCTCTTTTTATTTTTTTAATAAAATGTTTACATAAAGTTTGATTTTCTATGTGAACATTTCCATTTCTCAATATTAGATATATGCTTGAAAATGTAAAGACTATTGATAAACATTGTTATCTTCGAAGTCGTAATGGTAATTATTCTATGAAAACTAAAAATGGAAAAATACGCCAATGACATGACTAAAACTTTACCCCCCGGGGAAATTTATATGGAAACAGTTATGTCGTTCACTTGAGACCAACTTTTCTTCGATTAAAAATAATGTCGAATGAAATCGACAGTAAAAAACTTCGTAAATATGTCATTTTACTGAGTCTTAAACTCAAACTTTCAAAAGGTTAAAATATGCTTTTTTATTATTTATAATTATACAGGTACTATTAATAATAATGTTATGATCTCTACTGGTCCCCAAGAATAATTTTGAATACGCATATATAAATTTCAAATTCTGTTTATAAAAAAAAAATTTTAAAAAAATATATAATATTTACAAAGCAAAGTTGTTAAATATAATCTTAATAAATGAATGTAATAATGTATCTAATTTCTATAAAAAGAAGTTTAAAAACCAATAATCAAATATAGATACTTTTTCAATATTAAAATTATTTTTTTACCTACATATCTAACAATATATAAAATGTTATAATTTAAATTAGTTATCCGTTTATCATGTTTATTTTCAAAATATATATTTTAATAATTAAATTTTTTTTTCATATAATAATAATAAATCGTATTTTTTTAAAATATTCTTTGTAAAAATTATCTTAGTCTTTCAGAATGTTAAAAACAATAACAAATTTATAATATTTATAACTATAGATAATTTTAACATATATTTCTTAAAAATAACAAAATTACTCATTTTTTGTATTTAAATAATATAAAATGTGCAATGAATTTTATTCTAATTATATTCTTATTTTATTTAAAAATCATACAAATATAATTTAATTCAGTTGTTTAGTTGTCTAAAAATAATTTCTATTAACAATTAGTTATAAACCTTTTACTAATAATTTACAAATTAGGTATAACGACAATAATCTTCTAATAAATTTTCTAAATAATAATCTACTCAAAAGAATAACCTACTTTCACAACATGGATATTCCCGAAATCACACAAGTAATAAAATAACCTACCTCTTGAATAAGATATATTTGAATTCAAGTTTAATTCATTTTCAGTTTTCAACAACACGATTATTCTTATATAAAATACTCAATTTGTTATGGAACGCACATCGACTAAATATTGCCAAATTAAATATTTTTCATAAAGTAATTTTTTTTAACATTCTTCATTAACATATTACTGTTAATTCATTAACAGTCTTACTTTGATAGTATCGTACATTATTATTTTTAATATTAGCCATTATTACTCGTTTAATAATCTCAATAATAATAATAATAGTTTGATATTAGATAAATTATTTGATACTTTAAACAAATTATTCATAAAAATATTTTTTTTTCAGAATTTGAAGACAAACTACTCCGAGAATGGATAGAACATCTTATTAAAAGATATAATACAAATATTCAATCGTCTGGCGAGTCAACAAAATATATACAACGCATTGCAAAAAAAAACCGAATGCGTACTTCTACAACGACAACACAAAAACATGGAAACATCGCTCCATTGCCTATTTACCCATTTCTTTTTAATCCATATTACCACCCAACTATTTACTCTAGATACATCCCACTGTCTTATGATGAATCAACCCGTCTAATACCGATTTCACAATTACCGTATCCACTACTTGTGTCTACTCAGTTACCATATGGTTCTACACACATACCAAACATTAAAAACCCCTTGCATGACAAAACTAATATTCCGCCAATCAATCAAATCGATATCCAAAAGTATGACCAACCCGAGAAAAAACCTGTGCAAGAAAATACAACAGAAAACCTATTAAGCCAAAATCATTCAGAAGATTTTAACTATGCAGTACCAATAGTAATTTATCGTAAAGAACCCGTAAATATTGATCAGGAAAAATACGAAGAAAACGAAAAACAAAATCCAAAAATGGATCAATTTCAGAACCCGATGACTACGGAACTTATCCAAATAAATGAATCACAAGAAATCCAACAACCATTATCCTCAACTAATGTAATTGAATTGGATGTATTCACGCCATCAGATGAAATTCATTCCTCAAAAACATATAACATGACTTCAACGCCGACTCCTATAACTATATCAGACATATTTAATCTACCAGACATACTTAGAAATTCAGTGACGCAACTTCCACAAAATACAAAGTATAATTTATCATCAAATGAATATAGTAAATTGACACAGTCCTACTCGCAATTTACTACCACACAAGGTTCATTTCTTTCGTCTACCAAAGAACAACCAAAAACAAAGATCGAAATACAATCGGTAATTAATAAAATTAATGAATCCGAAAAAACGTCAGTTTTCGAAAACCAAACCCAATTAAATCAACCACAAAAATATCTACCATACCTAAAATCTTCGAACAACATAGATACAACTATTTTAGAATCGTCAATTAAATCTGTAGAAAATCCAACGGAAATAACTAAAACAACAAATAACTCAGAAACTTTTATTACATTATCTATATCTGAACAACCAGCAATCACATTACCTTCAACTTCTCTATGTGAAAATAATGATTGTCAAATATCTAAATCTTTAACTGTCACACCAGATATCGATACATTACCCACCAATTCATATAATAGTTCAGATCATATAAAATCAGTTTATTCGACAAAAGTCAACAATGAATACGAAAATCAACTAAATTTAATTAAATCAACTACCCATCAATTACCAACGTCCACTACAAATCCAAAAATAATGGAATTTCCATATACAACTTCAAAATCGTCTACTTTCACATCACTATCGTCAATATTATCCCCAGAAACATTTACTTCATTCAAACCATCAAATTCAATAAAGGATTTTAATAAAAACAATGAAATTCAATCAACGAGCTTACTTTACACTACATTACTTTCTACGTTACAGCCACTAAATATTAAAAATATTATTACTTCTCCGATGTTAACAGAAACTATAACTGATGAAACTCCATCAACTTCTTCGATTCCACCAGTTACTATACATTACGATGATTACACAACAAATATCAAACACAACACAAATATTCCAATATATTATAACAAATCAACGACATCACCATCAAATTCAATACTTGTGAGCCATAGTGGTTTTCCACAACCCAATAAAACTTTCCAAAATAATTTACTATCTAATGTAAACAATTTCTCCAAAAGTTATCTAGATGGATTTCATTTAACTAAAAATACAAAAATGCACAAAGATGATAATACAAATCACAATTTTCTGGTCACTACAGTAGGAATGAGAAGACACTCGTTGAAACCAATAACGACAACAATCACACCACGTAATTCTATTCAAAAAAAACTTTCACTTGCCACAGTTTCTAGCAACTTGAAAAATATAAAATCTACGAACGACCATAATCGGGTTATATCAAAAACCAAGCCTTCGCAAACTTACAATGACTCAGAACTTTGGTATAATCACATGTACACTCAAAAAACGAATAAAAAAGAGTTAAGTGAAGAACAAATAGATTTTCTATTAAAAAAAATAATAAAATTACTCAAACCTGAAATCGAGAAACAAATAATAACTAATGAAAGCATATCCAGATTTGTGGTACCAAAACTTGGAGACCAAGACAAATTAATACAAATTATACTTCCATTGGTAAGAGATGCAGCTAAAAATATCGAAAACGAGGAACGTAAAAAAAGTAATGAAAATCAATGAAGATTTTCTAATAAGCTATAAATGTTCATTTTTAAAAGTAAAAAAAATATACGCTATTGTTTTTTCTCGGGTAAGGGTAATGTTGTAATTATAAAAATTATATATAGTTAGCACAAAAATATTAAAAACCTTTATTTTTATTGTAAAAAAAAAAAATCGTATATTAATCATTCAATTGACATAGTAACGCTACTCCACGGTATATCCAATGAGAAGGGTTTTTATTAGTGTCCAAAAGTATCGGCAAAATGTAATTAGTAGAATGTCCAGTTGTAGACAATATTCCTCTTCTCTCCGAAGTCTTATACACGGGACAAGTATATCTATTTCCTTTAATTAATGCATTTTTCCTTATAGGTATGAACCATACTAACGGTAACACGTCTGTTAATTTTTTCGGCCACTGTTCCTCCAATACCATCCTATAACATGAACAAATTATTCTTACCATATACATCAATGTACAAAATTTAACAAAACTAACTGACAAATGACATAACTTTAGTTAGGTTAGGTTTAGACAATATTTTATGATTTTTAACGTAAAATACGTCTTAAGCCGAAGTCCAAAATGAAAAAGATCATCACTTGCAGACCCGTTGCCTAGATATCGTGTTTAAACACCGCGTGCTTATTTAATAATAACTAATTTAATTTAATTTAATTTAATTATACTAAACATTGTAATGTAAAACAAAATTATATTATTATATTATTATATAAAAATGAATAATTCTTATAATAAATATCTAATATAATAATTACTATTATTGCAACAATAATAATATATACGAGTATTTATATAATATTTAATGTTTAGTATATTTAAAACATAAAACGTATCTACACACATTTTTTTCATGAAGACTGATTTCTCTGACTTAAATTTTTTTAATAATTTCCACACGTCTGCATTACAGTTATAACAATGTACTTTTTATTTTTATTCTTTAAAGAAGAAACTAAGTTTTTTACATTTTTTTTATCAAACAAAAATTATAAAATATTGCCTAAAAGCAAACCAAAGTTATAAAATTTGTCAGTTGGTTTGGTTACACCATATATACTAATAAATAAAATTATTTAAGTACTAAATCTAAAAATGTATTAACAACTTGTCATTAATACAACTAAAAATAATATTACAATATAAAAACGAATTTATAATTATCATAAAAAGTATTTATGTATTTTCTAAGCATATGTCACTTAACAATCTTATCTTAACAAAAACAATGTACTGTTATGAATATCAGATATTTTATAGATAAAAAAATTGTTATTTTATATTTTTATGAAAAAAATTAATTGATCTGTGATCAGAATCTTGATCGTTTAAATTTTGATTACATTTCTATAATTAAAATTAATAAATTAACATCCTGTCAAAAAAAAATTTAATTAGAAAAGAATTGTGTGTACTTGCGTGAAAATGATGTACCAGAGTACTAAAATAAATATTGAAAATGCTACACGTTCAATACTACTTTTAAAATAACTTTTTTGATTAATCTAAAATGATTAATCAAAAAAGTTATTTTACTTATTTAGGGTTTAATATTTTATATAATATATATTTAGTGTACGATAGAAATATGTATAATATGTATACTATATTAGTACGAGTATACGATAAAGTGAATACAATATTCTCTGTTTGTTTGAATTCACGTTTTTTAATATATACACAAATCATCAATAAGAACATACTTAGACCTATCCCATCGAGCACCGTCAATAAATAGACCATAACAATACACTCCGTCCTCAGGAGATGCATTAATTCTGTCAGAGTGTTGCACTTTAAAGTCGAAGCATAATCGATCTATAGGTATAGTGTAACGGCGAGCAAAATTTTGCGTCACTCCAGTAAGAAACGCTTGTGTAGAAAAAAATCCGCTGAGCCAGAAATTATCGGGTTTACCTTCGTCAAACCAGATCTAAGACAAAATAAAACACATAAATGAATAAAACAAAAAACATCATTCAATGTGTCAAGAATAACTAATGTCTAAATTTCTATCAGCCTTTAGGTTAGTACATATCAATAATATTTAATTTAACATAATTACAATATATATTACGATTTAAATTATAATAAAAAAAAAAATTCGTTTCATTTTGAGAGAAGTAAGACTATAAGAAACTAATAAAAATATCTAGCAAGTTAAATTGAAAGAATAAAATAGTATATAAACGTTCATTGTGTGCTGTAAACGTTTGACTTTAATCTAAAAATGTTGTATTTATACGTCATGTATTCATTTTAAAAACTACGTCGTTTAGTTGTTTGAGAAAAGTCAATGTTTTGTAAATATCTAAACTACGTTTGTCCACTATTGTCCCTTCCGTTTCCTATGTTTATTCCGACAGCAAAATAACTAAAAACGAAAAACAGCCGTTTTCTCGCAATTATTTGAACGGCAATGTGTACCTACATAATAATACTATAAAATATACATTATTTTGTAAACGTACCACACAAATATAAAATTGCAAGTAAACAACTGTATTAATTATTAATTTGTTTAAAAACATGTAATTAAAAAATACGAATAAAGCCAAAATCATAAAAACAATTTTAATTCATTTTTCAAATTTATATAAGAGTGTTACAATTTTCATCTGTGCACGAAATATATTTATATATTATCAACAAATAAATACATTGACCATTGGCATAAATATAAAACGATACATTATTAATATTATTACAAATTACATTATTTTTCTGAAAATTATAATTTTTTCAATTGTATTTTTAATTTTATTTAAAAAAAAAACGTATAAATTATATGTATACGATGTACGAGAAAAAAACATTTGCCTGCTTCTTCATATCCAAGAATTTCAAAATATTTTATTAAATATTTACTTATTCACAGAATAAATTGAAATATATTAATAATACATTATAATCTACTTAATATGTTTTATAACGCGTTTACAGTGATTTAAATAACTTAAAAATAATTGAAATCTATGTACTCGTATATTGTACACTTACAATTTTTAGAGTACCTACTTTTTGTACTTAGTTGTAAATAGATATACAGCCCAATTCATACGGATATTTCAATACAATTTGTTTATTCGCTACTTAATTTTTATACTCAAGCATACACAAAATAGAAATATTTAATATATAAACTCCTAATATCTTTAACATTGAATGACAATTTAATTTATCTTTAAAAATAGGCCAAAATATTAATATTTTTCAACAAAATCGAGTATATTTAAAATAATTAAACCTATATAGGTATATAAACTTCCTAGTTTTAAATGTTGTATTTTAAAACTAGTTTTTATATTTATATTTCATATATTTTATAGTCAACAATCGTTGACTATATATATCAAAATATAAGTAAAAAATTACTTGACAATATTAGTATGTAACTAAATAATTTTATTTTTAAAGAAATAATTGGAATAAATTGTTTAAAATTGTTTTACATAATAACAAGTTTCTATTTTTTTTTTTAAATCTTAATCCTTACTGTAACAATACTACAAATTATAATCATTTAAGCTACACACAAAACGAGGCTTACTTGTAAGAAATTAAGTCGCTCAATAAAATTAGTTATATATCCGCCTAAGGACTTAAGACTTGGATAAGAAACCTTCGACCAAAATACCGGGTATTTGGCCACGGATAACGATAAAGCCATAGTTTCCAGTTCAGGCGTCATAACAATAGCGCCTTTGATAGCTTTTATCAGGTCTTGTAAGCTTTTACGAATTACGGACAATAATACGTTAAAACGTTCCATTTCTTGAATAAGAACCGTGTTCAAGGATTCTGTGTACATAACGGGGTATTTTGTTGTAGCCATTTCCACGTTGAAATTACTTGGAAGCTTCTTGAGTATATCGGATGCAATTGCTATCAAGTTGTCTGCCATATCGCAATCGTCCACACCACCACTGGGTTCTACTACTAATATAAATGAGTTAAAAAGTTGTGTAGAAGTCTGTAAATCACGAGTGATTCTTGAATTTATGTGCAGTCCAAACACTTCTGGACTAGAGATAACCGGAATTTCCTAAAAATAAATTTTTATTTTTATAATTTACTTTATGACCACTGACAACGAGATTTATTTTTATACTTCGATTTGTTTTATAAAATCATGATATTTGGTTCGATATGGAACACCATACTTTTTACTAATTCCACAAAACAAATAATAAGGGTTTTCAACTACTTGCAGACAGCAAAACATATCTAAAATCGTATTAACTGTACGTCTATCCCAATCGTCAGTTACTCTACCGCCATAATTGCATTCTCCTGTCAAGTATTTAACAGCCTCGAACGGTATTTCATTGAATTCGTTAATATACATCTAAAATTGATTAAATTAATAATATGACAACATTTAATTTTTAAATTCGTATTCACTTGAAGTTGTTGTATGGAAATGTGATAATCGGATTCGTTAAACTCATAAGGTATATTCCATCCAACAGGCCCGAATTTTCTTCGTTCTTGTACGACAGCGTGAAAAAACGTAATGCTGTATAATAATTTTGTAAATATCTGTTCTTTACCTGGACACCCTTCAAAAAAATGTTGATCTTTTACAGGATATGACTGATAACTCCTGAGCATATTCGCTTGTAAACCAGTTGGAGGCTCGTTAGTCATTTTAACACCATTTTGAAGAACGGAAACTGGGAACTTAAATGATTTATTTAAATTGAAATGTATACAAGTAAAATATAACATTTTTTTATTTTAATACTTTGTCCGAAGAATAGCTGGTCAGCCATAACCTAAATTCGCTATTCACGTTAGACATGTCAAACGAATCGCAGATCAATTCTAAATGTTCCATCCACGAAGTAGCCAAATGACAATTTTGCAAACAAACCCAACCACCGGTTTTTTGTGCGTTTCGTATCAATGATTCAGCTATTGGTCCCTTTAATAATATTAAAATTTTATATTTTTTTTTTTCGTGCAGTATAAGTATATTTATTATTTACTTGTCCTTGGCCCAACGAGACACTTTGTAAACTTTTCGCCTGACTCATTTTGTCGGCAAATTGTAACAAGCTTCCCATAGGATCTACCCCAGGGGAAAGGATAAATATAAGTGGACTCAAACAAATTGAGTCACTGTACGATTTATTTATGTCAAATGGCAGCGGATAAATGAACTTTTCTCCTAGTTCTGTTTTGATAAGTTTGGTTATAACAGAAATGACTTTGTCGGGTCTAATAGTACGGATAATGAGAATACGTTGAAAATCGCTTAATTTTTCATACCAGGGACTAGGAAATTTTGAATTTTCGGGGTCAGTTAAATCATAGTACATTTTCCAATCGTCCGTTTTTCTAATAAAATCGTCTTTTATTCCTAAAAAAAAAAGTTCTTACATTATTTTATTAAATTTTCAAACTTGTAAAAACAATAATATCTATGAGTAACAAAAATATACCATTGTATGCAATTAAACAATCTAAACAACAAATCTCATCCCAACTTTTATCTGTAAGCCAATTGGATGCAGGATTTGGAATATTATTTTTCAAACTTACACCGCCCGTCGTAAGAAACATTAGTTCTTGCTTGTCAATTCTTTTTTCTGTACTATAATATTACAGAACATTCGAAAATTATTGAACACCAAAAACACATTATAATTAATACTCACAGCATTATGGTGGTGCACATGATGAAAGAAAACAACATCTTATCTTTTTCAAATAATGACCGACATACATAATCATATAAATTATAAGTAAATGTTTCTTTCAACGCCTTTATTCGTACATGGATTATTTTCGATTTGTTTCTAAACAATGAATTTACAATAAATAAAACATTTGATTTTAACATTGATAGTAGTAGTTTATGAATCTAACATCAATCATCATTGTTTTATATAGATTTATAATTAAAATATACTTTTTTTAAATAATATGTAAGTGCTTTTATTTTAAGCATAATACCTGAGTACACATTTTTATTTCAACTTTTATTCAAAAGATTTATACAGTTTATACCTTACCTACTTAATAAAAAAAATTTTAATACTTTTTAAGCAAAAATATATAGTATGTATATGTAAATGTATATAAACTCATGATTACCTAAATAAAATATTATCTATTGAAATACATAATTGATATTGCAATTTAAATACTTATGCTTAAACATTTATATATTTTACTTGTATTTTCACAAAATTTATTAAATATAACAAAATAAAATATTATCTAATATTATTTTTAATAAAAGTATGGTACATATAAATATACTTTCTTATAAATATAAATTAATGAAAAATAATAGTTACTCACGCGGTTTCAATTGTCATAATAAATATATTGACAAACCAAGTTAATGAATATTGATACATTGGATCAATATTAGGCAAATCAGTAATACAATAATAAAGTATAGAACAATGCTTAGCAATTGGTTTATACTGTAACCTGAATTGATCAATAACTGAAACCGTTTCAATTGAAGCGGTTTGTTTCTGAGTGATTTCTTTAGCCAATATCTATATATATAAATAACCATCATGATATCAAATAAGTTAGTAAGTTGGCATATAGAAAAATGTTTACTAAAATAATATTTACTTTAGAATTATCTAAAACATCAACAGCATTTTCGTCTTCTAAAATATTTCCTGGTGCTGAAAGTATTTGTAAAATATTGTTTTCAACATCCAACAATGCTTTAGCATTTTCAGCTCCTTCTACAATTAATTGCTGTCTTTTTGATTCCAAGTCTGGTCTGAAATTGTATAAAAAATATTTTAACCTACTATAAAAAAATAATAATATTAAACATATACCATTTATTTTAATACTTACCGTTCCTTGGCTATAACAATTCCCAACAACTGATCTTCCAGACCTTCTACTGTCAATGCAAAATTTATTATAGTTACTTTGTTAAATGTTTCTGGTAAGTAATGTGGATTTCTAAGCTTTGATGTAATATACAATCGGAATTTGGTATTGTACTCAATAACATTATCCCCGAGTCCTATGAACATCGAATTTCCTAAAATAATGCAATTGTTTTAACTAAATATTTAACTAATTGACATTGTGGATTGTCATTTTATTTAAAATCAACGAGATTTAAAAATATTTGTATTTTCCACGGTGTTTTATGACAAAATTATAGTAGGTAAAATGTACGCATATTTCGTTATGTTAGGTATATACTCGTATTATTTAAAAATTATCTAGAATTTGATATTTTTAAAAAAATTATTTTTTTACAACCTCAGTTACATAAAATTACCTTGTTGATATATTTGTTTCAATAATATCGGATCTAAGGGTGGATCTAAGTCTTCTAATATATTTTCAATTAATACCGGTTTTCCGAATTCGATACCAGCTTGAATACTTTTCATATAATTTGGATTAGTTAACTTAACAATAATAATATCATTTGATTTTTCCATCGTCTTAATCCATTTATGTGCTTGGCCTTGAGGATCAATCAGTAAAGACCATCTTTGAGATCTGTCCATTATTATGGCGTTATCGATTGAAAATGAATCCATTGGTAAACCGTTAATTGTCCAATTTTGAATTTTAGTCGGTATACCCAAAACGTTGAACAAACTGTAACTATTTGAACTCGGAATGTTTAAGTCATTACACAGTAGTTTCCATTTATCAATAATTAAAGATCTGCAAAAAAAAAAATTTAAGAACTTGTACGGACATACAAATTGACTGATTGTAATTTAAATACCTAAAACGTGATGTGAACGGAGCCAAATACGCGATTATCCCACAAGATATAAGAATATCTCCAGGTATATAATCATAGTTAGTTTGAAGTTCTTCGGCACGCTGAGTCCAGCGATATTTCTCACCACCAAGACTTCCTGAATAATTTAAATTAAACTTATCATATGAATATAAATAAATATTTCGGTATTATACACAAACCAATAAGTTTTTCAGCTTTAAGTAACTTGTTTTCACATAACGCTACTTCTGCTAGTAATTTTTCTTTATTTAACACAGTCTCTTCCAAGTGATCTTTAAGAGAATCTAATCTTTCCTGTAACTGCCTTACTTCATTTCGCTTTTCTTCCAATATTGCCATAGTTGCTTCATATTCCGCATTAGCTATTTCCAACTTTTCTTTTTTTGGTGCCACAACTTTTATCACTTTATCATACATGTCGAGCGCAATAATCCATTTACACAAGCCTTCTGCAGCACTAGAGGCTTTAGCTACTATTAATGGTTTGAAATTCGGATCCGGAAGATATGTTTTTCGTATAATAGCCATAATTTGAGAAGGTATATTATCCTTATCGTACTCCTTTAGTCTTTGCAAAAAATTAATATCGCCTAATATGCGTTTACTTGGGCCCCAAAAATCGAGTATCTATAAGAAACACAATTTGTATTATTTTTCTTTTTTTATAAATCTATAAAAAATGTAATTAAACCATTACCTTTTGTCCTGGTTTATTAGGATCGAGAATTTTATCTGGTGACACGCCTTTCATTACGCATACTGCTGCCATTACAGTTTTCACCATTTCAGGGGGATTTTTCATAGACTTTACTAATGTTATATCAGTTGGTTTTAGAGTATTTAAAGCATCAATTGCATCTAAAAATGTGTATTTATAATTATATTTTATTTATTCTCAATAAAAATCAATTAAAAATAAATATAAAAAAAAATCAATATAAAATGTAACATGATCGTAAAAAAGGGAGAGTAGAGGTGGCTTAGCCTCACCTAAAACCTAAGCATTTTAAATAATATTTCAATCCAACAAAACATAATAACAGTTGAACAAAATATATTTAACTAAAAAAAAAACTAATTTATAACCAGATGAAATTGTAATGCAAATTACAATTAATATTGATAACAATATAATAGGATAATAAATTTGCACATGAAAATGAATATATATTTTCGTGTAAAATTATATGTATGGTATAGTTTGGTAAAAAAGTAGCTGGTATATAATATCCTCAAGATTAATGTACGTATCAATATAAAAAGACATAAGTGGAAAAAAACTGATGGAAATAAGATACGAGGTTGGATAGAAGGTATGAGAGTAAAGCCAACCACACATCTGTTTGGCCTCAATTTATTCAGTACTTTCTAAAAATTTTAAACATGCTTATGAACATATGAACACAAAATTAACGAAAATACACAATCATACAGCTTAAGCGCAAATAGAATATTTGTTTCCGCAAAAAAACATTCTATTCTATTCTAACCATAAAGACTAAATATTTATACCAATCACTTTAAGTATTTAAAATAGTCATGATTTTTTTTTTTACAAATAATGACAATTTTTTGGGCTACACAAATTTTAAAAATTTTAAATTTACGAACATGTAATGTATACAATGTATAACGTATCTATATCAAATATTGAAAATTATTATTGCTGTTATAAATGTAATTTTTATTGTTAGTAAAGATTATGTACAAAAAAATCTTTAATTATAAATTTTGTTCGTAAATTTTTTATTTTTTAAGATATTTTATTTATCCTACAATAATCTATTTTCCATGTTTAATTAATTCCTTATTAATAATGATTGGTTATTTTTTGTTGATTTCACATTTGACTTATTAAGTTAGTCGATATGATTATCCATCACTCAGTATCAAAGTATCTTGCTTGTACTCTTTAATAAGTAATACTATTATTATTTTTAAAATCACTGATTTCTAAAATTTAATTATCTATTGTGTTATTCAATTAAGTGTAGTTAACAAAAATTTAGCTAGCATTGATATTTTAAATCTTATTGTCCGAAAATTATATTATTAGGTACCTTCTAAAACAGGAATAGCTAAAGCTAAATCAGCTTCACATTCTGTTTTCAACTCGTTAGCCGCTTCGGCTTGAACATTTGCTACTTTTTCATCTTCTTGTACTCTAGTTGTTGCTTTCTCTACTTCAACAGTCTCGCGAGAAATCATATTCATCATTTCTTCAGTATCTTTTTGAGCTTGTTGAAGCTGCGGTTGAAGCTTAAATAAATCTTCTTTCATTTTACTAACTTGTAAAGTGGCATATTCTAGTTCTTGAAGACCACCAATGTAACGCATTTTTGCTTCCATAACTTCTTTTTGTTTGCGATTGGTGCAGTCCATGTAAGCTTTAATCAAATCCAAATATGATGCAGACGTAACGTATGTACGACGTCGTGTGGTAGCATAGAAATCCAAAGATAATCTCCTGTAAATAAATATTAATTACATGTATCACCTAAAATTGTTATTACATACCTAGCATCAACGTGAAAACGTTGGCAAACCGAGACAACAGAATTTTTAATTTTCTCAGAAAGATTCACGCCTTCTAAGTATTTATTTGCAACCATTTCTAATGCATCTTCTGGCCAATCATCAAACCAATCAATTGTACAACAACTGACCATAGATGGATAACGTCTCAAACGGTTTCTAAAAGTTGAGCCAATTGGACTAATGCATAAACAAATATGCAGATTTCGTTTACAGCGATTAATGAAATAGTTGAAAACAATTAATGGAGCGATATCCAAATTTCTATTTCCTCCTTGAGCAGC
Source organism: Schlechtendalia chinensis (assembly GCA_019022885.1). Classification (NCBI taxonomy): domain Eukaryota; kingdom Metazoa; phylum Arthropoda; class Insecta; order Hemiptera; family Aphididae; genus Schlechtendalia; species Schlechtendalia chinensis. The sequence continues at coordinate 52,303,813 of CM032339.1, forward strand.
TAATCTAACCATCTAAAACAAGAATATTGTTCTATAAAAATCAAACGCCCATAATTACGTGTTTTTAAACAATAATTTTACTTCTAATATACTTTGCTGTTCATCTAAAGTAAATAAATTTGGCACTTCTCCTGAATTTAATAAAGTATCAATATCTTGTAAAAAATATTCTTCTTTTATTTGTCCTTCAGCAAACAAAAATACAATGGGATGATTTTTCCCCCCGGATTCTTTTAATATCGTTTTCAAATCATCTTTCCACTCATTTAGTCCATAATTCTTAGTAATATGAGGTTGAAAAACATTATAGTTGCACAAAGCTGCTGCTAAACGAGTAAGGGATTGACGACCCGAACCTCCTACTCCTACTAACAATGCACATCCGCCGGGTATCATTAAAATTCTACAAATTCTTGACAAATGTTCGAGAGCATATCTAAGGAATTTTTAAACAAAATTATTTATTTTTCAGAAAAATGAAAACATTAAAAATTAGTTTACTTAAATAAAACTATGTTTAATTTAGACTTATGCGTCTTGTCGTACTCATGCATCACCGTTTGAACTATTTCTTCAAAATTTGATAATGACAATGGTTCTTCATATTTTTTATCTTCTGGAGCACCAATATCCATAACATTAGTAAACAATAGATTTGCCATATCCCTACAAATAATAGGCTAGAAATCAAATAATATTACTATTATCTTCTCAAATAAAGCACAATTAATATTTTCAGTTAAAAATTACATACAGATGAATCTGATAGATTGTTAAATACTACATCAAAGGTTTCTTGAAAGTTGTTATTAACACTTAAACGTATTTGATTAAATAACCATTCTCTATCAATATAGTCAATGAGACGATCGTAAAATACTCGCATCACTTCATGTACCCATAACCTAGTAAAAATAAATAAATAAATAAATAAAAGTTATTGAAATACTTACGATTTTGATAAAACTACCTCACGAATATTTTACGGTTGGTAAAACTATCTTTACGAAACATGAGTATTCCACTCGTCACTTTTGAAATATCTCTTAAATTAAATAAATAGTGTGATTTTGCAGGAGTTGGAGCTAAGTTATGAATAGCTGATTTATATAAATCAATTGTTGATTGGACTATACTATCAATAGCTGGAAATACTTCTGATGTAAATCCATTTTTCTGAAAATTAATCGGTGTTTAATTTTAAAAAAACTGATTTGAGCTTTAAGGAAACATACTTTTAATCCTATTTGAAGTAAAGTTGAGTATATCTTTGTAATACTTTCATCGTCGAACGTATTTATTGAAAACAATCCAAAATGGCGCAAAAACCTCTCACAAACATGTTGTCTACTTCCACAAGCTGGACCAATAGCAGACAATAAAAGAATATCTTTAAGATAAATTTTGGTGGTATCTTTTAAATTATACCAATGACCATGGTCAAAAAATTGTCTCAATAACTCAATTGGAGGCTGTGCACCATATTGTTCTTTGGCGGGCATATTCATGTCATCGACAAAGATCACACAAACTTTTCCCAAAGGTGGACCATATACACTACGTTTACGTTTTACAAGTTTAGACAATATCAATTCTTGTGTAAAATTAGTTGATGTTTGAATTGTAAACGTAACAAAAGATGGAACATATTCATCTAAGGACAATTTGTTCATCATATAATTTTTTATGTAGAAACTTTTACCTGTACCCGACGGACCGAAAAGTAATAATGGCTTACGATGTGAAATAAACATGTTAAATAAATGCATATACCTATAAATATAAAAGCATTTTAAAACATACATCGTTGATATATTTATTAAAAACCTACCTAGCAGTGTCAAGTGTGTGCACCAACGTTTGTTCAATTATACTCATTTCTTCGAGTTTATAATTTTTTACAACTTCTGACAAATTTTTCCAAGATCCTCTAGATATACAACTATATACATAATCATATAACATTCCTTCACTGGGTATAAGAATATCTAACGAACTTAAAGCTTCTGGGGGTTCTAAACCCGGAATTTCGCCCTTCCACAGTTCTTTAAAATACAGATCAAATTTCGGTCGTGATTTTGAATCTAACGTACCACCAAACCCCCAAATAGAAGCATAAACAAAAGATCCTTGCAAATAATTTGTAAAGTGTTCAGTACAAGTTGTATTATCAATGCACACGTTTTTTAAATGCATTTCTAGTATATTTAGAACGTTTCTGAAACATTTTTGAGAAATAAAATTAATTCTAAAAAAAATGTATTGTAAATTAACTTACAAAACCATATTTGTTTCACCGGCATTAGTCAGTTGAACACAATTATAGCGTATAAAGTGAAGACAGGGTGGAGTTATCCAGTCGAATAAACACATAATATCTATACCATTTTGATCTAAAGACCAAAACTCTGGACAAGCTTTCATCCATGTTTCAATTAATGGCCTCCAACCCAAAGCTAAAGAATCTAAATAAATCATACCACAGCGCGACACAGTTGCAGGGGACGCCTAAAAATTTGTATTTAATTTTACGATAGTTATAAATAATTGAACTAAATACCATACCTGGGTCAGATCCATAACCTCAAATATCATAGACATACAATTTGACATACCAATAACTTCACCAGAACTTAAGCAAAGCTTCTTATTATCATCTAATACGGTATTCATATTTTCTACCCAAACAGCATCAATCGGACCATCAAATATCAACCACTTTCTATCTGGAGTTTCTGACATTGAAAACTTTCTATATATTAAATTTAAATCGTATACTTTAACTATAATATAATATTTATATAATATAATGTTTATCAATACATCATAATTTACATTGTACCTAAACGTATTAGCTACAACTCCATTAACCCATTCATGTGAAATGTCATCAAAATACCCATAAAGTTGACCTATAGTCAACGCTTTTGGATTAACTGTTTCATATTCAACCCTTTCTTCTCCTTGACCGAGTTGATTCTGCATGTTTAAAGTTTCTGCGAGTAAGTGAATTAATGAAGTCTTTCCTCCAAATGGATTTCCAACTATCATAAAACCGTGCATAACTACCATCATTTCATAGGATTGAATTAATTTTTTTATAAAACTATCTATTGGTTGTAAATGCATATTTTCACAAACCTAAAACAGACAATAACATCCAATCACGTGCAACATAAAAATATTAATATTAACTTACAATCTTAGCAGAACTAATTAAATTTTCATAATTAGGATTCGGTAATTTAACACCAGGAAATAGATCAGAAATAATTTCATTAAATAAAGGAACGTCTTTAGTTAACAATTTGGCTGAATTCACATCCAAAATAGACCTGAGCAATAGTTCTGATTCGTCGTCTTTTGGAAACTTCATCTTTAAATTTCCTGCTGCTATCAGAACAGTCTTTACAACTCGCAAACCTAAACATAAAAATAAAATTATATACAAAAATTACTACTTATGATTTCACGTCATATAATCCTATATGTAATATTTAATGATATGTTTATTCCATGTCCTTTGATTCAGTGCTAAAATTTCCTGTATCAAAAATTACCACTCATTATTATAACTCATTCACTTGTTAATTTTGACTTAAGCTTATTGTTATTTTCATTACCGCTTTCGTAATTTAATAAATTATATTTATTATTATTGTCAATATGTTTCATTTGTGAAGAACCAAAGAGACAAAAATCGTTTATGTTATGAAACATTTAGATAAACACAGTATTAACTTTCCAAATAAAACATTTACGTGATTTAACATTAATATCTATTCAAGATGTAGTAATTTTTTGAGTAACTTGTTAAGTCAAAATAATATATTAATAGTTATAATATAGTAATAGTTTTCATAGAAATAATGGAATATGTGAAACTATAATGAAGTATTGGAGTCATTACGTATTTAATTATCGACAAAGATGTATCAAATAACAATAAAGATTGACAGAATCTAAATTCTAAATTATGCATACAAACACAGTCCACAAAACAAATAAAAATGTATCAAGATCTAAAAAAAAATCCAAAATGTAGTAAACAAATTTTAAAAAGAAATGTACATTACATTATTTGAAAAATATTCCTCATAATTTTAGCTTTTGGCTATTTGATTTTGTATAAAATTTAATTTTCGTAGATTTTTTTTTAAATTCAATAAATACATAATCTAAAAGATATTTTTTGTACTGTATTTTTATGCATAGGATTAAACGACGTGAATCATTTGTCACCAGATATTGTATATGGAATCAAATGACAAATCATTACGAATTTATAAGTCTGTTAACCATAATCATAATGTGATTGAGATGATAACTGTTCAGAACACAATTTATACGTTGCAACAATCTTAGCAGACAATTCTTTTGCATTTACAAATCCATAGGAATATAATGATATTTCTCCAATCATTGCATAATTTGGCACCATCATAGCCACAGTTCTAAATAGAACCTATTAATGATAATTTATTATTATTATTATTATTAAGCAGTTATCATAATTTACTTAATTTTAAACCTTCAAATTATCCGGAAGTTCGGATCTGCCAGCATAACCTGGGTTCATTGTAATGCAGATAAAGCATCTTGGATTCAGTTGGAGCTCTGTACCTTCAAAGATGAACGTTTCAACATTAGTTCTCACTGCTTGAACTATACTTAAAATCTGTTGCGCAACCACTGACAATACTTCAATTTCAATTCGGTCAAAGTCGTCAAAACAAGCCCACGCTCCTGATGAAACTAATCCTTTAAAAACCTACGAATCCAGTAATAAGTTATTTTTATTAAGTAAATAAAATTAATTAGGTTGATAATTTATTATTACGGTATCATAAATAATTATTAAACTCATTAACATACTTTTCTCATTGCCAAGTAGTCTAGACTATCAGAGCAATTAAACACAACACACTTCACAGCCAATGCTTTTGCTAAATCTTTTATTGTTTCTGTTTTACCAGTACCTGCTGGTCCCTCAGGAGCACCATTTAAATGTAAATGATAAGCACTGATGATGGTTCGATAACACCTATCCGTCAAAGGAGTAATAACAAGTCTGGGTGTATTTCCCAAATATTCGTACGCGTAATTTATAGTGGCGTTAGTGATACGAACCAAGATATCATTTTCCCAATAATATCTAAACAAATAAACAAATAAACCGAATAATCGCAAATAAATTAAAGGTTAATTAGTTGTCACCTTAACTGGCTTAGCCATTTAAAATCCATATCATGAGAAACATTATTATTTGCCAATTCGTCAACAACATCTCTGCAGTGAACATCTAACGTAATCAATGCGCTTAGGGATATTCTTGTTCGCTTGTTTAATTTATTACGTACTAAATCTACGATATTATTCAATTGGTTCTAAAATAATTAATATATATATATATATACATTTAAGGCTCTCATATGATTAGGTTCGAAATATTACAGTTAAAAACTTAGAATAATTTTTCAATTGTCCTGGTTTCTGCACAATAAATACGTCATGAACTTCAGCAGTCCAAAACATTTGATTAACACATAGAATACTTTGGCCTGGCCATTTCCGTACCCACATTATTCGTTCTATAGTTGGGTATTCATAATAACCATTTTCAATGGATTTTCTCATTGCAATAACCATTTGTTCTTCTACCTATTTACAAGAAATAATAACAGACAATATATTATTTATAAAAATATAAAATACTACATTCATATTTCTTGAAAAATAACCTGAAGTAACCATTTTTCTACACATCCTTTAGCTTCTATAGTAGAAATACATTGATCAAGAATAATTTCTTCACCCTCAATGCTCAAAATTTTCAAAATGTCCAAATTATTACTAAACTCAAGTTTATCAATCCCTTCAAAACATTTTTTTAAATAAGGCTGGATCCTTTTAGGATTTTTAGTTTCTGATAAAATATCTAACATTTCATCATTTGAAAGAAAAAAAAATCTAAAATCGAATTTATGTATTAATACAATAAATTATATTTCACAATTACATGTAAAGTTTAGTATTACCTGGGAAAAAATAAACGCTTTTTCTCCAAATAATTATTGACTCCCGAATTAATAGTTTCCATCATCGCAGAACAGTTGATTAATGATTCTAATACGCTTTCTTTGCCTATACATTCAATGGCTAATGGATTCAAATTGACCATACTAAATAATGCTTTGATAATCGCATCGATATTCTAAACATAAAACATATATTTTCTATATTAATCGGAATAAAATATAACTTTGTCTTACATTAAATAGAATTTCTTCTTCTGGGATTTGAGCAACTATATCCTGAGAACTAAATATTGGCATTAAATAAAGCCACTTCATTTGCATTTCTGTCCATTCTTCCAGTGTCATATTCATACGATTTACTGTATTAAACCATTCTTTTACTTCACCTTCTATAGGCTTAACAAATGCTGAGCTACGTATTGATATAGTCCTAATAAAATGATCATCGAGTACCGCTTGTATGTCATCTAATCCAACTAATATATTAATTTTTGAATCTCTTTAAAATTAAAAACAATATAAATTAAACTATTTGTATCTATAGTGTATACAAATTGTAATAAATCATACTTATATGGACTAATATATAGTGTAATGTCTTTCCAATCATCTTTCATTTTTTGTAACGATTTTCTTAATTGCTCTTCTTTAGTAGCACTAATACTTATGATCTCAAACCTATATCAAGTATTTTCTATTATTCAAAATATTAATGATTTTTTTCAACTTTTGGATATAAAAATTATATACATATATAGTTTTTAATTAACATGTCACAACATGTAACACTAACAAGCTAGATCTGTATTTATATATATTCGCGTATATCAAATAATCTTTGTTGTATTTAGACATTATTTAATTATATTGAGTTTTTAAGAATATAAAACAAATAGATTAAATTTAAAACTCAAATAGGACAAAATAAGTGCATATTAGACCTCTTGGATAACAAATAACCACACAATTGCTAACAAATCATCGAATAATTAAATAACTATGAAACATTGAGAAAAACGATTTAATTCAGAACAATTTTTATAAAGTAAATTTCACTAGAGTATAAATTCACATCATTTTGTTATACATCATAAGTCGTAACGATAAAAAAAAATTCTTTAGAAAAATAAATAAACTTATAATTTCGTCATTATATCAAAATAGTACATGGATACAAAACTTTGTTATATACTAAGTGATTCGTTCGAACCAACGTCCACAGAAGAACTCCAACTCCCCGAACTTTTAATTTAATTTCGAAAATGTTACCTATAGCGTGTGGTATAATTTTTATGTTTTGTATTAGTTAGTGGTTAGTGAATTTTTGTATTAGTGTGTATTAAACTTGTAAAAAAAAACACTTTTACGACGCTGCATAGTTAATTATCATTTGTAATTGAATACTCGTAACTTAATATTCATAGGTTTATATTTTATAATATTCTCAACCACTAAAATTAAACTTACTGAGGTAGTTGCTCTTCTAAATGTAAATCAATAATTTTTGCAAGTGTTGTACCAGCATTTGGAGTCAAGTCAAATCCTGTCAATTCAGACATTTCTTCCCAATGTCGGTCAGTCAACGCCGGATTACACATAATTTTAATAATTGGTATGTATTGCTAAAATAACTTAATATATGTACTTTTATTTACTTTTTCATACCAAATATTATTAATTTAAGTAACTGTTGACTAGTTATATAATATCACTAATTTTATTTTTATTATTAAATGTAACTTAAAATTTGTTATATAATCGTATAACATAATATTTCGAAATACTTGATAACCGTTTTTTTTTTAAATATAAAATAATATATTATTTACACAGACTGTTATTTATTTATTTATTTATTTTAACATTGTATTATTTTGTTGAAAGCAATTTAGGAATAATTACGAATTTAAACGAAAACGAAATGTTTGTACAGCAATTCCTAAAATTAATGTTTGGATTTCCAACTAATCTCACGATTTCGGTCGTTTGATCCGGCATTTTCCCAACGAGTGTTAAACACGATAGTATCCGAAAACGAAATATATAATATAAAGCAATATATTATATGTATAGTCAATATAAAATACAAATACATAAATGATTATTAATCATAAAATATTTTGTATTTTCTAAATTCAAATTCACCATAAAACAACTTAAAAGTTAAATATTATTACAGTATGATTTCAATATAAATTATTACCAAATAGTTTTTACATTCATTGATTTTTAATAATTATTTCAAATGTGTGTTTTTTCTTTGTTTAATTGCAAATTTATACTATTCTAATACTTTCAATGTCCATAGATAAATAAATGTTTTATTATATACGTTATATATGTTATTGTTAATTAAACAGCCTGATTAAAAGAACTTTGGACAAAAGACTTCATTGTTTTCGTTAAATCCGTTATAGATGTAAAAACTTACAAAGTAAGTAATTATTACATGTATTTCATCTTGATTTTTAGATTTAGTTAAACCAAGGAGACATATAAACTACAAGATACGTTACGAGTCTTTTGATGGATAATGGAGATAAAAAAACTTTTTTCTTAAAATTTTAATATTCGTTCGTGAAATTTATTTTATTTTTAAAATAGCAAAATATTATATTAAAGTAAATCATTTAATATCATGTTCTCTAAAGATAAAGTCATATTTCACAGATAAACTAATAAATTATATACACACCCTAAACTCCTTCATACTATTTATTGTTTGGTGTGCTATCTTTAAAGGTGCTGGCCAAAGATTCATGTCTATATCATCAATAACACCCTCATATCGTTTGCTATAATTTTGCGATAACATTTCTTTACATTTTACTTTCAACAATTTTTCCATTGTTGATGCGTTTCTGGAATTTAAACACAATACTCACAAATAATAATTATTATTGAAAATGTATTTCACAATTACTTATAAAATTCATCGACTGTTATCTCTATTTCGGTTAAACTAAGACTATCAAAATCACCACGCATCCATATATTCTTCTTTAAAAACCAACGATAGGAAAATGCAATTAGATCGGCGAATGGCCTCGTAAAATCCTAGGGTAAAATGTGTTGTTAATAAACCCATATGTATGCTTGTATAAATTATACGTCGTAAACATCTCAAAAATCAAAAGAACAAACACGAAATACATTTAACAACATTTTTAAATAGACAAATGTAACCAGTCTATACAAAAACGTGTGATCTGTTGCCAAAATGTACAGCTATTGTCTTGCTTAGATGTCGATGTCAAATTAATAAAAATGTAACATACTTTGATTTCATCAAGTTCCGGAAATGTACTAATAGGTTTGTTGAATAACTCTTCTTCCTTATTAATCCAAGTAACCGTATCATCGAATTTTTCTATTTTTCTTTGCAGCGTGTTAACAAACTACAAATAAATTAACAAAATAATGCAATCATAAAAAAAACTGTTTTCTACATTACTAATTTATATTCGTAGAGTTTGTCGACGTCATCAATACGATCTAAGAATGTAAGATTAGGTGCAAATGCATCTAAATCATAATTTAATGTACTGATCACTCTTGACAGCGTTTCTTCTGCGTTAGATTTTCCTGCTTCGTATATAGTAGAATATTTAAAGAAAACGGGTGAAATGTTTTGTATCCACTTGATAGTGGATGCATGCGCTTCCCAAAATTCTTTAGGCAACTCAGCATACTGAGATAGGTTACATGCGACTACAGTTAAATCTTTAACTTCTTGAGTCATCTCTTTCATAAAAGTAGTGCTAGCGTATAACATATAATCACCAAGGGCCAGAAACTCTTCGGAATTTTTCGGTTTAGAAATAGCACGTGAAGCCATTTCATTGAATTTATAACACACCCTAAGAAATAATTATAGCTAAAAGTTTTCCACTTCAAACAATAATTAAATCATAAACTTACCAAGCTAACGAAGGCCTTAGTTATGTAAACCCACAAAAATAAATAAATTGAATTATAAAATATTCATAAAAAAAAAAAAAATGCTTTTTACCTTTCGTCGTTACTAAGTTGCTTGATAACAATGTACTCGATAATCTGATCTATATAACTTTTGGCTAAATCGCATAAATGATTTTTCATATCAACCTGATCGATACTATAACAATTAATTATATTTCATTAATTATATGAAGACATACACAGTAACATTAATATACTTTCCAAGCTCAAAATTCCAATCATCTACCAATTCTGTAGCTTTATTCCTATAACTCTGAAACAAATCTAACTTTTCTAACAATTCGTCATACGTATGAAACTTTTGTAGACATAAAGAAAGACTTTCGTGCTGTCTTTCGTTTACGATGTCACTAAAATCGCTTTCTGTAAATAATCCATATGAAAAAATATCGAATTTACTCATTATTTGTAACCCTACCCAATTTATTTAAGTATGCCGTCAATTCTTTATACATAAAATTAAGATTTTCCGCCAAATTAGCTTTAACTTCATCCATATATTGTCTATCACGCTTAATGGAAATAAATTGAGAAAATATTGGTACATCGCAGTGACTCTCCAAAGACGATAGTTCGCTGACTGCAGTGTTCAGCTAAAATAAATGCGATTATAATTAATAAACAATTCATTCACAGTAAATATGTATATTATCAAAATTCATTTTTCTTAATTTAAAAATCACACGCTTAGTTAGGTAGAATACTTAGATAGTTTATAGGTAAGAATGATTATTATACTATTATATTCTGACTTGATTGTTATTGAATTATAAAAACAATTCTGAGAGAGACTTTTTTACTTTACAAAAATTGTATACAAACAATAACCGGTTTTTAATCGAATAGTATATGGCAATATTATGTAGAATAGAGTACAAATATTGAAGCTCTATAAAACTGTAAAAAATCTTTTAATATAAGATACTAAAAACTCAAGGAAAATTCCATTGAAAATATAATATTTTTTTTAAATATTTATTCATAATTTGATTAATTAATATTTTATAAAATAATTTTAAACAAATTTTGATTAATAAAAAAAATAATACGTATTTTAATTATTGTTAATTTTTTATTTCAAACTTTTATTAGAAAAAACACTATTTATATGCTCTTGAAGCTCAAATATGATAATTAATATTTAAAATTTGATAAAACTTCTCATAAAAAGCATCAAAGCATTAAAAATAATAAAATCTTACATTATTCAAAAAAAGCAACATATACAATTTCGTATATCTTTCACCTTAATAGCTAATTGTTTAATAGCTTAATTGCTTCAAACTACACAATCAAAAGAAAAAAACAAATGCATTTCACATCTGTATTTTACAAATAAACATTTTTGAACATACACTTGTTAAAAATATTATCATATTAAAAAATTAAAAAATATTATGACAAATTGATTAAAAATGTAATTTTAATTACTAGACATTTTTTAAATTTCGATACCTTTAGAGTTCTATTTATATTTTAATTATATTTCTATACGTATAAAAAAACAGTATGAACAATTAAAAAAAAATTTATAATTCTAAAAATAGTTTCTGAAAATAAAAAACATAATTTTTTAACCAACAGAAATAGATTTCATAACACTTACTAAATTCAAAACCGAACAATATTGGTCACATATTTCACCTACACTTGGTGTACTGATACATTTAAAACCAACAAAATGTAACTTAAAATTTAACTTTGGTGCCGTCTTTACATTTCCAAATACTTCAACTATATGATCCATTGATTTTAAAATCATTTGTTCTACCTACACATTTAAAACAAACACTGCATCATAATTCATATAACTAATCATAGCACAATACGAACAATCACTTTTCTTACTAAATTGGATATAACTAATTCAATTTTTATTTTTTCATAAACACCTATTGTTTGATAACTATTAAATTTCAGATATTGATGTTTCTTATGATTTACTTATGTACAATTATTTTATATTAATCATTAGCCATAAATTATAACTAAAATTTCCGAATTAGCACAATTATGTAAATTCATGTCTTTAGTATAAATATTATATTTACACAATATTATATTAACTAATAATTTCTTTTAGCATAATTTAGATTATTAGTTGTACCAGAAAATGAAATTTTTTCATTTGACAATACTTGCCTGTATAATATAATAATATATTGTCCATTTAATACTACACTTTGGTGTTATTTTGTGTACCTACAAATTATTAGTTTTTATAATTAAAAATATTCGATTATAACATACTTCTAAGCTAATTATAGTCGTGATGCCGTTAAGAAACTGCGGAAGTGTATTCGATGTAATGCCATTTAGTGCTCCTCGTTTAGTTAAAATTAATATAATATTTTTATACCAATCCTTAGCTAAGTACGTATCTTGTTTCCGAAAGTCGTGTTCTAAAGTGGCCATTAGGTCGTTGAGGTCGCGAGAAAATTCATTAAATCTAAAGATAATATCAATCTTACTAACTGTAATAATTACACTAAATTAGGCCAATATTACTTACTTATAAGATTCGACATTAATCATCGTTTTTGGAACTTGACATTTTGTAAAATATAAAATTTTGATTGTAGTCGGATGGGTGGTATGTAAACGTTTTTCTAGGAGTTTTTTTTTCTTTAAGAATAAAGAATAATTTTTAGTTTTTCCTCCTAGACTACAAAAGTGAACACAAATTAAAAATAACATGTTAAAGTTCATTGACCAACGAAAAACGTACGCTGTTGTTAATGATTTATCGAGCGTTTTTGTTGGTAACTGGAGATTAGGGTTCGCAATAGGTTTGATAATGCCATCAACTTGCAATTTTTTTATTACTTTAATATATTCAAATTTAACTTCGTCTATCAAAGATGCTAACACTTTAGTTTTTTTCCAATGAGCCATTTTTGATTTCTAATTCAATAATTGACAATTATTTTAGAAAAATATAACTAACACATTATTAATAAACCAAAAACGTCCTACTTCAAAGATATTTTCAATCCACGATTCTTGCATCGGAGTGGGTTCTATTGCATCAGCAAATCCTTTAAGCAGCTTGTGATAATAAATCTGAGGCATTTTGTGCTCTTCTTGACGATCAAATGGCGTGGATTTTCCAGCCATCATCAAGTCAATCTTTTGTGTTACAGCGCATTCATTCCTAAATACAGTGAAACAAAATAATATACATCATCTACTTCGATGTTCGATTATTTTATGCTTACATATAATTGTTGATTATACTACTACGATCATTGATCGCTTTGCTTCTATTTACGGTTTTCCCCTTATTCAAATATTTACTGATATCAGGCATTTTCGGCAATTTCGGAACGACTGGAACCGTATCTAGTAACTCTCTAATCTCTCTCTCTTCGTTGAAACCGGTATTTTCATTAGAAACCACTGTATAGGTCCGACGAGTGTGTATCGTAGAACTGCGTGGAATATTTGAAAACGTTTTCTTTGATTTTAATTGTGGTTTTGAAGTCGATGATCGACTAGGTGGCAATAAATAATCTTTATTCATCACGAATACAAATACAAAGTACTTTAATCTAAAACAATCGAATAAAACAATTAATCATCTAACAAATATACAAACTGTACGTCTCCGTATAGACTTTGGCTTCTATAAAGTCGTAGCTTTATATAAAAAAACACATTTAAAAAAAAATGCGTGAAGACTCGGTTATTCCTTAAAAATTACATCCAATTAGTAAGATATGTCATTTCATCATCTAAAGTTTATACCAAAAAGAATAATGATGACACCAATTCAACTCAATTGATTTAATAATATCTTTAGTTTTATCGAACTATTATGATTTAGCAATTGACAATTAATTAAAATCAACATTTACTACTTTACTGTTTATTTCATTAATGATTCTACTGTCGAATGTGTTCTAGTGTGTAATGTAAATAAATACGCGTACATATGATTTGTCTGGTTGTTTTAATGTTTGAAGTATTTTTTCTTTAATCGTACCCCACAACCCCCCCCCCCCCCAATAACGATTTTTTTAATTTTATATATTACTATTTGTTAGTAAATACTAGTAATCCTTATTTATATTTCGTCACAAATTTTTTATCATTTTAGATAAATATTTTATCAAAAATCTCGATTATACGTAAAAATACCATTTAATTCAAAAGTAGACTAATGAAAATTAGTTTACACCCATGGTTCAAAGATAATAACAAAAAAAAAATCCAGTACCCAGATGATACAATTCACTGAAACGTTAATTGTGTATATTCATCTGAATGAATGAATTTAGAATTATAAAATAAGAGAAAATCTCCGAGTTTGTCCAAATTTACATTCCATGTTAAAAAAACTTACGGAAAAAACAATGAATAAAATATTTAACAAATGTTCACGACTAATGAAATTAGATAGGTGTAAACATTAATAATTATTTGTTTCTCAATTTAAAATTTTAAATTTTAAATTGAAATTTATATAATAATTATTATTAACTACTAGCTCAAATTCATGTTGGATATTAATTCAGTCGATGAGATAAAAAATTATCTTTTTTTCATCCTGTGTTCTAATAGTAAGTCAAAATATACTTGGTTTCTAATAATAATAAGTATTTATAAAAGCCATTGACCGACAGTACTTTATTTAAAACGTACTTGTTCTTAAATGTTTTTTTTTTTTTAGATTCTAAGTAAAGCGAAGTATGTAATTGTTTCACAATGATGTGAATTGCTTTTCTTCATTATTATTTTTATTTTGAACACTGTTTTATGTAGGAGTTCTCCGATGATATTGACATGCCTTACGTTGTGACAGCAAATTGTATCTGGTCAGTACTTTCGTTTTACAGTATTTACATAATTATGGCTGGCATGAGTATTTAAACAAACAAAAAACCATAGGCAAACCCAAAAAAATTATAATCATAGTTTATTGTATAATTTCTAATAGGTCTAAAAATATAACGCACTATTTTGTATTAAACCGTAAAATAAAATTTCGCTCTTTACTTTCCTCATTCGTCTTTGTAAGCTTTAAGCCAAATAAATCAAGATTTAAAAATACAATTTTTTTATCATAGTCGATTTGTTAAAAATAACATTGAAATGCAAACATTTTTCTTATTTCATTAGTCCAAACCAGTTTATAAGAATTAACCGATACAACCAAACAATAAATAGTATTATGTGTGCGAAAACCAACAAATACCACCGAGTGCGGCTTAAGATTTGTGATTTTTAAGTAAAAAAAAAAAATATATATATATATACATAACGGGTACCTACGTCACGTGTGTTCGAAGTGCGAATGTGCAGTTCGCACGTAGATTTAAGTGATAATGAATTGACGTTCCATCGTGTCGGCGTATTCGTTTGCCCGCGTGAACAAACACAAAAGAACGAACCAAATAATCACGTTGGGAAAATCGCCGACCGTTCGTTTTACAATGACAGGTAAATTAATTTTTAAACGAAAACCGTAAATCGATCAAACAACGCATCGCCTACGGATGGCAACCGTGCTGGATACGCGTGTACAACGTGTAAGCCGTGCGAGTCCCGCACAACACACGTCATTATACGTACTTTATCCTCTGTTTATTATTTATTTATTTTTATTTATTTATAACGCGGTATCGGTCGGCGCCGTGTCGAATGGTTCGAGGTACGTACGCTGACCATTTTCGGTCGGGGACAACACCTGGTACTTGTCCACTTGTCCACTTGAAACCGGGGACTGGAACCTTAATGATTTTATCGGTTCTGGTTTCGGTTCGGTTCTTAAAAAAAAAAAATTTCCGTTCCGGTTAATACCGGTACTAACCGGTTCATAAAATTATAGAAATTATGATTAAAAAGTAATAACTCATCAGTTATACCGTGGTGTGATTATTAAAGGTTTAATAATTTGTTTAGCTATTTTCAGCTTACAAGAAATAGTACCAATTATTACTTAGCCTCGTTGTTCGTTAAAGTTTTGTACGTTTTCATACTTTTTTGAGAAATCTATAGGACTCTTACACAATCATTCGTGAGAATATTTTTCTAGTAGTCTTCATATCGTCCATCAGTGTTGATAATTTGATTTTGAATGTTTTAGATTCCGAGATTAACGAGGAATAATGTTTTATTATACCAAACGTTTTATTCAAAGGATTGCTCCGATCATTTGGTGGTAACGAGGTTTTTCTGATGAAAAATTCACTCTAGATTTTATTATTGTTATAATTCACGACAGCGACGGTAAATGGAATCTGAGGATTTTAAAACGGTTTCAAATCGTCGTGTTTTGGATTTATAATTTCCCACGGTCCCGGTTCCGGTTCTCGAAGCACCGTCGTGAACCGGTTCGTTTGGGTTCGGTTCCGGTCAATGCCTGAGACTTAGATACGAGTTCGCCGCGGGCTAGTCGCGCGTTACATGATGATGCGACGTCCGAACGTAATCGGCGGGACGTGCCGGTTCTCATCGCGGTATTTTGTCGGTCGGAACAGACAGCGCCCTAACCTGACGGCGTCCGACATTCGCGGGTGAGATGGCGAGCCCCGTACGGATTTCTATTAGGCGACCGGACGGACTTGAGCGTACGCGCCCGTGTCGGGTCGTCGTGCGCGCGACGGGACGAGTTAAATGACAGCCACTCGGACTACCGTCCGCACCGAGTTCGAAGAGACACGAACAACTTTCGAACGTGAATTCCGACAAAAGATTTCGTTTTCTTTTCTTTTCGGTTCTATTTTTTTTTTTTCAAAATAACTTCTTCGTCCGACGATATGTTGCAAAAACGCTATCCCCGCGCGCTCGAAAATATTCTTCCCTTGGAACTCGATAATTAGTTTTTCCACGCGTCCAGATCCAATCCAAACAATTCGAACCCTACGTAATGTCGTCCTGCAGCTACATTGCCATCAGACGTTGACAATCGTGTATAACTTACGTGTCGTCTCCTAAAACGATTATCGATCTGTTCCTTCATAAATTACACGCATAGTGATTTCCTATTGTCTGCTACGATTTTTTTATACATATTTTATTTCTCGCGTTCGTTAATTATTATTGAGGAATATTTCAGTACAGACTGTTTTCAAAATTGTACTTCTCACTTCGTCACGCATTCAGCAAATGTAAACTTTCGATTTTCAAATAGCAAACCGATTTTTTATTTCCACGCCATCGTATAGAACTAAAATAAATAAATCAAAACGCATTTTTTTTCTTTTTTTTACTCTTCCATATACTACATACGAGTATATTACACGATTATTAAAATTGTATAATCGGTCATAACAGTCGATTTTCGTGTAGTTCCGCGGAAAACGATAATAGTGTGTCATCCGTATCCTTATTACAATAATAAATTTGTGTTCAATATCGATATTGGATAGAAGACATTTAACGACTTAAAAACATCTCCGAGAGATTAAACAGTACCTAATAACAGTTTACGATTTCGAAACACAGAATATCATTTGAAAAAATGAAAAAGTTAATACAGTTATGACAAATAAAGTACAGGGTTAAAAACAGAATTGCATTCGTGAAGACCTGCACAACGAGAATGTGCAGACAACTTTCGAGAAATAATATGACAAACATTGTTTATATTTCTTAGCTCTTGATAAAAACAATCGCCCAGTATACACAAAAACGAATTATTATAACTCATGTACATAATAACGGTTGGCCAATCGCTGTGGTTTTACAAACAACAACCAAAGATGCTTGTAGACAACTAATTGTTAAAAAAAGACATTATAGGAAAAATGTGTACAATGAATGAGAACTACATATTGTAATAAATTTAGAACCAAATATAATAACAGTATAGTTATGGTAAAATAATTACAGCATTCATAGAAAATAAACAATTTCAATACAATTTCTCAAAAAATACAATTATATAATACAATTATAATTTAGTAAAACAACAGGATAACCAAAAATAATCTGACAAAAACCCATTCGAGTAGAAAAATTGTCCAAACATGTTTAAAATAACAAAATATTATAAATTCACAATATTTATAAATACAATTATACAATTTTCCCTAAAAAGTAAACAACTATAATTTTATGCGATGTGGTAAATGGTTCACGATTCATTATTCCAAATATCGTGCTTTTGTTGTGCGTCTCGAATTTTTCTTTCTACAAATAAAAATTGCGTACACATATTATATCCGAAGATCAATATTTTTACATTGTAAATAATTTATCAATTCAATTTACCTTTAGCATCTGTCAACAAAGTGCGCTCTGCATTTACACGATCCGGCGATACATTCATCTTTAGTCCCAAAGCACTGCTCACTAACCGTCTGGCCATTACAATACAAGTCTTAGGTCTGTTCACTGGAAGAGGAGCTACTGTTTCAGCTTTAAGTTTCGATTCTTTGATAGCATTTTTAAGAGGTCTGGTCTTTACAAGAACAAAAGGGGTGTTCAATGCTCGGTCAGCTGTTTAAACAAAGTGATATTTTATAAGTATTAAACATGAAATATATATCACCTAAAATTTCATCATTTCATCATTCACCTAGATTTGGACTCTCGAACACTGCTAATGCATGTGTATCATCCACCCAAACAATTTCAAAATGGTTTTTACGAAATCCTGCAAACTGGTTCATTAGGTCGACTGTTTTGAAATCAGATGGGAATCCATACACCTCAATAACACATTCGCCATCACCTGAACGTTCTTCAATTGTTTGATGAGCACGATAATCTTCTTTTGCATGTTGTACTCTAACATTACCCATACTAGTAACTAACTGGAATAAAGGCACAAAAAATAAAATTAATATATATTGACATATGCATAACACAAATTTAGTAATATTTCAAAAAAATTATAATTTTGAAACATTCAAAATAATTATATTCTATAGGTAACAAATAATAAAATAGTAAAAGTTAACAAATTAACCAAAACTTCTAATTGAGAACTAAGATTAAAACAACTAAAAATCAAAAATTTAAAAATTCTAAAAATCAAAATTGAAAATAAAACCAATAAGGTATAAAATAATAAAATCTAAAAAGAATTACAACAGTTAGTTGTTTTTTTTATTCAAGTACACTATATGAATATTACTATTTATAACAAACTAGATTACATTTCTTAATATTAAAATGTCAAACAATTGTACTTCTAATAATAAAGGTTAGGTTAAATATCAATAATACACCTGGTGTTATGAAAATTTTTAAAAATCCGAACAATACTTTTTTTAGCTACTGAGTCTATTTTAGTTGGTATAGTCGATTTCATTAAAAAATTAAATTATCAAAAAAATCAGTCTACATAACTTACCATATTTTATAAAAAACCGAAAAATTACTATATTGAACACAATATAGAACATAGACGAGGATAATAATCAACATATGCATCACATCTTCAATTAAATAACAACAAAACAAAATAAAAATATGTAAGTAATAACTTACTTCTTTCATGAGTAACGGATGAATATAGTCATCTTCTTTATCATACAAATCTTCCCAACAACCTTCATCTACGTCTAAAACCTTTTTCTTTTTTCTTTCTTTCGGACTTCTTGTTCATCATTTTCGGTTATTTCCACAGATTTATTAACCAACTTTGAACTATTCTTTTGGGATATTAATTCTTTATTACAATATACTTCTTTGACATCTGACAATGGTTCACTATTGAAACTTTCTTTATCATCAAAAGAAAATTGAAGACAATTAGCAATATGTTCTGTTGTTAACTTCATTTCATATGTATTATGACCAATATTTGAATTTCCCAAATGCATTTCACATTGATGATTATTAGATATGTTCTTGATGTTTTCATTGACAGTTATTCCAACATTGGCGACAACTTCTAGATTTAATTTTTTGGTTTCATATGATTCTGGTACGTTTTTAGCTATGATTCCATGTTTTAATTTTTGTTTTTTAACTTCAGTCAAATCTGGTAAATTAACTGATATTGAATTACTATTGTCATTGTCAGACATACATTGGAGAAGTTTCGAAGCCGTTGAAATATCGTCACAGTTGTTAAATGTAGGATCCAAAATAAGGCTTTTTATTTTGATTATTTCATTTGTTATAGATGTATTAAGATTATTTGTATTCACAAAAACTGGAAGATTGCTCGATGATCTTGGGATCTGATATGAAACTTCATCAAATGATGTTTTATATTCATCATTTGAATTGTCAACTGGCATTTCACTTGTTAAGTCTATAAATTTAAATGAATATAATGATGATTGTATACAATTTGTATGTTGATTATTTAATTTCGATAATGAACCTATCCTTTCTTTTACATCATATTTATGACTAGACATATTTTGAATTATAGAACTATATAAATGTTTACTTGGTGAAATTGAATTTGAACTATTGTCAGCACAGCTATTAGGAACGGTACTACTACTAACAGCGGATCCTCTCAGTGCTTTAGGTACATAAATAGGAATATCTGGCCTTTTACGCTGAGTGGATCTGAAAAAAATTATAAAAGCATTTAATATAATGTAAATACATATGTAATGTAATATTAATAAACTTATCATTTGCCTTAAACTTTTATCTACTTTCTTCTTAGGCATAAGTGACTGAAATAATTTTTTTTGTGCTTTTCTTTCACTCGGTGTCCTATATGCTCGTTGCAAACTAGCATCATTTTCATTAAGAATCTCATTGGATTCCTCCAATTCTATTCTGTGAGACCTATAAAACAATAAATATTTTTTAAAAAATGAACTATTATTTTTTTAAATATTAACTATTAAAAATAACTATTATCATTTCCAGTACATTTTATGATTATATTAGCTACATTTATATATATATTTATATATATATAATAAAATGTTAGTATTTTAATTTTATGAGACAAATCTTATCTAACCTATGATAGTAGACACAGTTTATAAAGAATCCAAGAAACAGGATATTTTAAAGATTTATACTGTACTAACATGTGATGGTGTACGAATTGCTCGCACAAAATCTCTCACGAATGGGATTGGTAGTGAAAAATGAACAACAAAAACGATGAAAGATATTTTCGTAATGATTTTTTTATTACATTAAGAGAAATACTCCTACAACACTGACAGTGTGATATCAGTAACAAACGAACAAGACGGATATGGTAGATCGTACTAAAGAGGGTGGTGTACGATGTTACAGCTACGAACGTACAGGCCAAATATATCGATTCGAATATTCAGTTCAGTTGGTCGTTTATAGGTAATCATATTTTTATCATCATTTGAAAGATTCATATTTATAATAACAATTAAGTACTAGCACACGAGATTGAGCAGAAAGGCCCAATTACACAATTGTTATTACTGCATTGTCCATAAATATGAATGTCTCAATACCTCTATCATTGGTGGCTAATGGTAACTTTTATCGTGCGCGTAAATAAAAGCGACGGAAAGTATTTTGCCGTACAGTTGATTATTATCGACCCATGAACGCACATACGCATCGTAAAGGCATTCACAGTCAAACAATTAAAATAAATATTTATATTCTATACTAATTACTAGTAATAGTAGGTGTTTAAATTACCATAACTAATTTAACAATCGATAGTATTATAATAAATTCCCACTGTGTATTAAGCATGGGTATTAAATTCATAGACAATTTAATTACTTAAGTTTTTTGATATACTTACTTTATTACCTTTATTTAAAATCCAATTATGAATCATCAAAACAATTTTTTCTATAAATCTTAAATTAAGTCCTTAAGTTTAATGTTAATCTTAAACAAATGTAATGGTACTACATACAAATTTAAAAAACAACATTATTACAAATTCTGCTGCGACACTTTCTTAATGTGTGTTCATAATTATTAGCAGTGCATGAATTGAAAAAAAATTAGAAGAGAATGCAAAAGAATAAAACAAATGAGCGTTTAGGTTAAGTTTAGCATTTCTGAAGAATTAAATGTCTTATTGACTCGTGGAGAACTACAGTGTTTTTGATGTCCAATTAAGAAAAATTAGAAGTACATTAAAAAAATTTATACAAAAAAAAAAAGGGTAATCGCCTCCAGAGCAGTAAAGCTTTTAAAAAGTATTTGAGTAAATAAAAAATATATTGTTGAAAAAAATATTTAGAGTAATACTCAAATAATTATTTATCCAATGTATTTGAGTAAATATTCAAATACATTAAAAAAGTATTTGAAATAATTTTCAAATATTTAAAAAACAATATGTATAATTTATTCATTATTTTATTAATATATATATATAAAGTATACATAATATTTAACGACATATTTTGAACAAATTATGTTTTTAAAATGTATTACTAACGATATCATATGACAAATGATTATTACATTTTAAAAACATAATTTGTTCAAAATGCTTGTCGGTTATTGATGTTCTCTTTTTTGTTAACGTATCGCCCCCTACACTAAATATCCTTTTAACGGAAGCACTGCTGGGGAGAGGTGTATTGTATTTAATAAATACCTATCAAAGGAAATAAAAATAAATAACATTTTTTTTATTAAAATCATAAAAACTAAAATATTTATATTTACTTTTTTAAGTATAGGAAATGATTGCAAACAATCCAAGTTTTTTGTTGGTGAAATCCTTAAATATTGATTAATTTCATTACCTACTGATGTAGTACAATTTGCGAGACATAACATTTTGATTTTTAATTAAATAATATAACATAAGTATAAAAATATTTAAAATAAATTAGTATTCAATACCATATAAAGAAAAAAGTAGTTGAATATCAATATTCAAATACTTGTACTGAAATACTTAACAACTATGCCCGCCTTTCACTTCCTCCAAATCAAGCATTGATTATTGGTGATTATAACTTAATGCAATCCCTTAATGAATATCAAACTAAGAGAAAAAAAATTGAACTTATGTATTATATATTAAATTTGACAGCGCATAAACGATACTATTTTTTGTACTGGATTTAAATGTTATCTTACTTGTAAGTAATTAGACGATTACATTGATATTATATAAAATGTTATTAATCCTAATAGTTATTTAAAAGTTTTCAATTTTAATTAACCAAAGTACAAATATATGTAAGAATAATACATTAATAAGTATCAGTAAAAACAATAATAATTTAATTGTCAATGGAATTCGAACGTATAAAGATAAATTCTTAGCGATAAATTAAATGTATAAAAAACTAATAGAAATATATGTTGGGTCCGAAACGAAATATTCATTGGTTACGGCCTTGCGTCTGGCCAACGAGACGCGAACGTTTGAGCAATTATTTCGCACGGAGAACGACGTACGTGTAAACCGCGGAATTGTAAAAAAAAAAAAAAAAAAAAAAAAAATGTAAAAACACAACCAAAACGTACATACAATACTTGGGTTTTCAACTCACATTGGTGTAAGCGAAGAATGACAAACAACCGTGCGTCTTCCAAAGCTACTACCGATGGATATGGTGTTGAACTCGTCGAAGAAATTCTGCACCACCGTGTGTACGAGAAAACGGAGACGCGCGCTGAACGGCGGGAAAACGAGAACCAGTCTACAACACGGAAACGACGGGCGATTGCATTAGGCTGGTGGGCGAGGAGCAAAAATCGAAAAAAGAAAATCGAAAAAATATTCAAAATCCAAATCACCTACTTTTTGTCACGCAAATGCTCGTAACGTCTGACGTCGGCCAAGGCGATCTCCAGAAATGAGCACTCGGTTCCCCGCAGGTTTAGCAAGTCCAACGAAGCCATGGAGCCGTCGACGGGAGAGCGCGTGAACGACGTGCGTCGGACATTTGTAAAGGAAAAGAAAATAAAATAAAAACCCCGGTCAACGGCAAGGGAACCAACGATGGCGCGTTACACGGCGGGCCGTCTGAAGCGCGGGCGAACGCGTGAAATCCGAACTGCCGCGGGCCATTTTCTCTCGCGATGATAACGCCTGTGTTATCGGACGCACCGCCGTGACTGTTCTTCTGGTTACGACCACGGTCGTGTCGACATTCAAAACGACGCCGACAGTGGTCGATGAATTGTGGCCAAAAGAACGAACGTTACGGGTGCTCGGGACGCTTACAAAACGGTCGCGCGTCCTCGACACGTTTTTTTTTTTTATATACGGCGTGGGTGGTCGATGAGTTCATCACTGCCGTTTGCCAATAATTCGAGCGTGGAAAACACGGTAAACACGGTAAACACGACCCGACGACGCTACCCGAGTGTATCTGAATTCAAAGGACCACATAAAATACAAGTACGCGTACAGTTTGTGGACCGACAAACAGTGGGAAGACCCGTAGGCCACAATCGGCATCTGCTGACATACGGAAAGCAATGGAAAAGCGAATACCGTCGCCCGCGTTCGTATTTACAAAAAAACGTACGCTCAAAATATTTGCAAAAATCGGAATGGACTCGGTCCTCCCCCCCCCCCCACACACAGACACATTCAAACGCTGACGGTCGGCGTTCAGACTCCGTGAACATACGCGTATTATTTGTTTGTTTTGTGCCGCGAATGTCGTTTTTCTCTTGTAAAATACCTCTTGAAATGGTATCGCGTTGTTTTATAAAAGCGAAAATGTCTTTGAAATGTTTGCCAGAAGTCATCTACCTCATATTTACTCACAACGATTAAACATTTCCCGGTGACGCGAACGCAGGACGGGCGGTCCGGAAACGGGAATATTCCGAACCGCCTGGTCTGTTGGTTATAAAAAAATTACGATCGTACACGTGAATATAGATGGTAGGTAGGTGAAAAAATAATCAACAGTTTTACATCCCCTCTTATTCAGTGACGTATTTAGCTTGGGGGGGTATTTACTACGGACACCACGTTTTCGAGGGCAGCAAATTTTTAAGGGCTTTGTTTGAATAATATCAACACTTTTATCTCCCGACATTTTTCCAATATTATACGAAACATTTAATCATTTTTATATAAAAAATAAATCATCACTTTTGACGTGAATACTAATATATTCTATCATGACGATCAGCAAATGAACCACACAGAACAAATACTTACTTAATAAACAAATTTCAAAATATGAATTCAGTATAATAAAGACTGAAAATTTATAAAATATATTATGGACCCCTCCTCGCACCTCCCTCCACGAACAAAAATCTAGATACGGCCTTGCCTACCGATTTGTATTTGTCGTAATTTAATAGAAATTAAAAATCAAAATGAATAATCAACCCGACAAACTTAAAACGCAATACAATGGACACAAGAGAAAAACATACTCGTGAAGTTGGACAATGAAAATAGACTAAAAAGAAAAAAACACCACTAGAAAATAATAATATAATTCATTAGTTTTATGACGATCATAGACGTAGGGTGATAAAATATGTTGGGGAAGAGGGACTGTAGCCCCATGCACTAAAAATATTTAAATAGTGTCATTGAAATATTTGTAACCCCCATATACACATGTATTATAAATTATTTTAACTATAATAATATAATATATATAATAACTAAAAAAATAAATTCTGTAGACATGTCATAAATTATAATAATACAAAATGTCATAATTCATAACTATTTCCTAAACAAATATTCAATTATTTTAAACACTAAAAATAATTTTTTTTTTTAATTTATAAATTTAAACGTCTGTTTTGTTTAAACTATGTATCTAAAATCTTTAGATCAAACATTATTAGATACATCTCTAGCAATATTCAAAATGGCAAGAGGCGAAAATCTATCCTGGATCACAGTTAATCTTTTATGTGTTTTAATTCTTTACGGTGTGAAAATTGTAAAATTTTTAGTTATGTTTTTTATTATATATCAGTACAATGAATTCGGACGATTCGATGTTTTTAACGCGTACAACGTGAACAAAGTCATCTATCATTTTACATTGAACAGTGTGTGTAGTATCTATTTTATTTATTTTTATTATTATTTAAAATATATATCTACAATCTGTAATAAATTTATGCAATGAGTAAATAGGTGGAAATCACATTTACTAGACTGGGTGACTAGAAAGTATGGGGTGTCTAGTGACACTACTTCAAGAATGAAGTTATAGTCAAAAAAATATAAAGTGTAACTACAATTGCTTTTGTACAGCTTTTGTTTTATAATATTAAAGTGCAAGTGTAATTATTGTGATATTGTTTAACATTACGACATAAAATTATTTAATGTAAATACTATTAAATTAATTTAATAATTTAAATACATGATTAGCTATCAATTATATTTAATAATTTACATTTGAAATTTTGAACAAACATTTTTATTTCAATTACTACAATTAAAAATTATTATTAGATATCCACCGTTTCCATACATTTCAATGAAAATGTTATCTAATTTGTCAATAATTAATATAATAAGTATAATACAATAACAATTTGTTGAATGTAATTTAACATTTTAATAAATAAATTTTACTTACATATTAACATTAAAAATTACCCTTATGGCAATGTAAAATATTATCTTCTTTAAACTCAATGTATACCCACATTCATAAAATCGTGCCTTATGTAGTGTATACATACAACATACAGATTGCACAAAATATATATTTTTAAATTATTAGTTAATAATAGAAGACTCTCTAATTTATTTTTTAACTTTGTGATACCTAGTACCCTCAAATTCTGTTTCTATATGTAGTTAATAAATAACTAAAGTTTTAATGTTTTAATGAGAATACTATGTTCTTGACAAAGCATAAGATTTGTTTTATAAATAAATTATGTAATTTTATTTTACTACTGGAGATTTAGTTACTATTTTACAATTATGTACTTAGTTACAATTTTTTCCAGTAGGTTAACTTAAATAATAAATAGATAAAAGACAAAATACTTGTGATCAAAATGAAATTGCCAAAACTGTACTTATAAATTATCTTATAAAAGAGTGATCATATATATCTAAATATATATTATATACACAAGAGTTAGATTAAACATGGTTTCCTGTCAAAAAATCATATTTTTCACAAACATTTAATATTTATGGTAAAAAAATAATAATAATAATTGAAAATTAACTGTTGTTTAAAGTTAGAGATTTAAAACTCTAATAATATTTTAGTTGTTTGTTAGATAACATATCAATTTAAAAAGATATAATTAATAGTCATTACTTTTTTTATTATTATTATTCATTATTTCTAATAAGAACTTGAAATAACTACAAATTTATTTTATCAGTAATTATTTCATATTTTATATACAATAAAATCATTTTCAATTGAAAATTTAAACAGGTATCTATAATATAAATATATTTATTTTGAAAACACACAGTAAAAAATACTTTTAAATAACTTATAATTAACAATATCACGTCCAAAATAAAATGCTGAGAGCCATTGAAATACAACAAAATGACACATATAGACTTTTACGTTCACCAATTCTTGCCAACTTCCAAAATGTTCCCAATGGCCTAAAATAAAAAAATATATACATATAAATTAACATGTATAATTTATATTTGTAGTTGATCAAAAAATTAATATAACATATTAATAACAACTGTACTTGTGGGAATCCACAGGCTATGGACCACTGTGAATAATCATACTGTATTCACAAGCTCATAAAATGATAAGCAAGGCAAGTAATATGAGTTAACATTCATTACGGTGTGTGCTCTCTTGAGTCTAGTGTGCCTTTAGAAAATCAATTTCTAAATATCACATACATAATTCTAACGACATCGTTTAAAACTACGACAAAGAAAATCTAAATTTAATCTATAATAAAAATCTAATTTGTGTGTGAAGAAGATCAATAATTAAATTAATAACTTGGATAAAACTTCAAAGCTGTCTAGACTTCGAAAACAAGGGAAACAAAATATGAAATTACTTTGCGGATTTAGACTATCGATGTACATTCTCTACTACAAATTTGAATAATCATTATTAATTATCAAATAAATACTATATTGGTTGAAAACAAAAAAACGCATAATTTATGCACATTATATTTAAAGCTATCTAACCATATATGTTTTAATATTCTAACTTAATTTTTTTTATAAAAAAGATATATGTTTATGTACTTAACTAGGTATAGACATGTTTAATAAAGTTCATTTAATTGAAAACAAATTTTAACTTACCCAGTCTTATTCCTGTCAATGATACTTGGTAGTAACTGTCTAAGATAAGTACACGTACAGATGGACAGCAATAAAATCGTCAGGAGACTTTGTAAATTGAATATCGCCAACTAATATGAAAATGAAAACGGGTTAATAACTAAAACAAATTAAAATTTTCCAAATAAATGTATATCCTTATGGGATGTAGAATATTTTACCATGATTCTGGCAAGCGGATGACTACAATAATCCTTTAAACGTTGAAGAACAGTAGATAAAAACACGACTGTTCACGTAAATTATTACTAATTTAAAACATATTATTTTCAGAAAACAATCATAAAACAGTACGGACGGATCGTTCACTAAAATCTAAACTATTTTGTTATGTTACGAAATGATATCACAGAACCACAGTCGTATTTACGGTCTCGTATACAGACCGACCGCGTAACCATTCCATCTTAAACCGTGACCACGGTTACACACATAACACGGTGGGTTAACGAGAATAATTTAAATTATTCAAACCTTTCGGCTATACAATTTTAAACACATATTGTTTAAAGACGAAAATACTGAATAATCGAGTTATTAATGATATAGAACAATAATTTAAAAAATTCGCTAAAACATTAATTGTTTTTTCCTGTATGACGGTTTATGTCGTAGAAGTCTGTGATTACGTTCACTTTATCGCCGAGTCACTTTCTTATCTATAATACCGACCGCGTTTCAAAGTCAAAATTATGATTTTATAACCGGTATCACGTCAAATTGTGGTCGCTAGACAATGAAAACCGAAATTCGAATCACCGAGGACCCGTTACGATAAGTCTGTTGATGTCCGTCCACCGAACCGGCAATTCGATCGGCCGTCAGTCGTTGTGACCAGTACCGCTATTCTGTCTTTATATTAGTAATTCTGCCTCAAGTTAATCCGGGTTTCGCAGCTGTGCGCCCTCCTGATCAAGTTTTCAATACCAAATTTAAAGAAAAACTAAACATTTACTTATTGAACAGATTTTACACATCTCCATAAACGATAAAAAATATGTTAGTAATTTTTATTAAAAAATATAAAATGAAATAATCATGTGCTGCAGCATTTTGCTACAATAAAAGTAACGATAAACGCAAAACAGTTTCATTTTTAAAATTTCCGTAAGATTTCGTCAAGTAAGTAAACATAATATAGTAGAACCTCGATTATCCGAACTAATTGGGGCCACACCGAGTTCGGATAAGCGAAAGTTCAGATAATAGAAATTAAAAAAAATATTTGTACAATGAATACAGAATTATTATTACATATTATTATTATCGACTTATTATACTTATTATTACACATTACGTAATATGTTATTATACATACTTATTAGAAAGAATATTATTATTATCGTTATTATATTAGAAATACATATATATGTTATTAAATATTATATACTTATTTTATTGTACATATGTATTATTATTTGTTTTTGACAAACTAATTAATTTTTCGTCGTGATATTTTACGCATTGAGTAATGACGTTCGGACACATGAATTGAAACGAAATAACGTTCGGATAATAGAGGTTCTACTGTACCACTAAAATCAATAGATATTGTAGTATTTCATGGTCGAGAGTAACTGTCGAAGATAACAAGCTTGCTGTTTATATACAAAAAATGCTTAATAGATATTAAAATTATTGCTCAATTTTGTTCCTATTTTTTTTATTTTAGATATAATGAATGGGCTTCATTAATTGATATGTATAGGATAGGCCATCCAGTAGTTTCTTTTTGAATTACAGGTTATGTTATCACCTACATCCGTTTTTCCCTCGAAATGTTAACAGAAAGTCAGTATCGTACCTCCGCGAAACAAAATGAGTCCGTTTACGTTTGAACAACTTTGGGAAATATTGAAAACTTACTTCCAAAGTGAGTGCTGTGAGTCCTTTTCCCGCTCACGTGAGGTCGGCATTTTTGTCATTTTTCTCCAATCGAGTCTGTCGTGCACTTCATTTCCTAATAGATTCTTCTCCCTCAGATCCTCCTTGACACAGTCTCTCCACTTCTTCCCCGGCCTCCCTCTTCTTCTCCTGCCATCCACGCTCATCCTGTCCATCGGTCGGTACGATTATTACAATAAAATAATATTTACAAAAAAGTTAATCAATTTTATACTGTGGACGTAATGTAATGTAGTGTTCCTAATTACTTAACTAACATATAGCCAATAATTAAACATCTTTGGGAAAATTCAATTTTAATCTGTCATCTACTCGTTTTTCAATATTATTGATTCGTCATCGAAATTGTATTGTCAAGCTATTCCATAAATGTCTCTAATAAATCAAAGTAATTTATTGTACCATTTTTAAATTCCAAAACCTCACCGAAAAATGTATACGCGTGAAGTTTTTTACCGTTTCTACTGTCTCCTAAATGTTTTAAACCGAAACGTTTGCTTCATCTATAGCAATCGGAAAACACAAAACCATTTATAAAATAAACTGTAGTGTAACCATAAATGTTCATATTTTTTAAAAATAATAATGCTTTCAGTTAATTATAAAGAAAAAACATAAAAGCTAATAACTATAGTAATAACAGGTGACAGATATAGTTGTCTTGATATTCCATCAAGACAGTATTAATTAAAAAGAAAAATAATAGATTGTAAAATGTATCAAACTCGCAAATGTTTATGATGAAAAATTGTCTATTGTATCTTTTATAGTTAATAGGACTCAATTTTGTTCCATGTACACTTGGCAATTCCAAAACTGAACTATAAAAGTAATTAGTAATTTTCAAACGAATGGCGGTAAAAAAAATTTACAAAACAATGTTTTTCTAATAAAAAAATTATAGAAAAAATATTTATGAAAAAAAAACAAACGACACGTAGTGTTCCCAAGCGGTCACCCATCCAAGTACTAACTACGCCCGACGTTGCTTAACTTCAGTGATCGGACGAGAACTGGTGTATTCAACGTGGTATGGTCGTTGGCGAAAATGTTGTTATATTTCAATAGATTTAAGATTAAAGAGAAAAATTTATTACGTAAAATCTATATCATATAAATAATTTATAATTTTGTGATTTATTATTTATTTATTTGAAAAGACAACATAAAATTAATAAAACGTACTACCAACAAGTCACAATAACATAATTTCTAGCGATGAAATTACAAATCTAAAATATATTAACATTCACTCACTCCTCATTCTCTCTCTATTCTAGCATTAGGTTCCAGCGTTTCCTAACCTTTTTTCATTCACGAACCCCTTGAGTCAAACAAGGGTGATGAGGGGATAATCCCCCTATTTAATTATTATCCTCCTTTAGTTATTATCTATTAGTTATAACAGCATGCTGTTTTTTGCCTATTTATTAATAATAAAAAAAAAAATTATATTATTAAATAATAAAAAGGTGCCCTGCGTTCGCCCCTGCTATAGATACAGTATTGGACAAATTGGCAAAAAAAAATAGATTTACTAATTTATTAATAATAAAATCATTTAATAAAGTGAACTTATATCCTTAAATTATGACTTATGTTTTCAATGATCAAAGTTCATGTTGAAAAATAAGCCTCATTTGACCGCCACTGGCGTACCCCAATACCAATTTGATAACTTTTTTTTTTGCTTCTATTATTATTTGCTAAAAAGAACACTGGTTTATGTTTGTTAATCAAACTGTACATTATTATTAATTACGACATTGGTTAATGTGAACCTTGAGGTTGTGTGGCTTCATTTAATTTTTTTTTAATCTGAATCAGCAGAACATAAATAAAACGTCAAGACCGAACTCTCACAGAAAATCGATTTCGGTACTTATTTTTTGTGTAAGTGTAAGTAGAAAAAGCCCTCTCCACTAATACAATGCTCGGGAACGGTTGTAGAACAATGAATAGTGAATGCACTTGTAAACGAGTGACGCGACGCGACGCCGGCCGACCGGACAAAGTTCATTGCACACGATTACCGTGTCACCTCCTCTACATTATATTAATTTTATTTATAATATTAAACACGTATAGTATTTTAAAATTTTTATAAACTATTTTCTGTAAGATAAGTCGATAGTTTTTTTTTTATTATTTGTGTTAAAAATAATTACAATCTATACTATGTACAATAAACAATTTTGATATTTTAATATAAATAACAGAAAAGAAGACATGTCAC
The DNA here is from genome assembly GCA_019022885.1 of Schlechtendalia chinensis. NCBI lineage: Eukaryota > Metazoa > Arthropoda > Insecta > Hemiptera > Aphididae > Schlechtendalia > Schlechtendalia chinensis. The sequence goes on from CM032339.1 coordinate 52,336,124, forward strand.
TCGACAGGCCATTTAGTTAACATTTATTCAAAAATTTATTTATTTATTTTTCCCCTAAGAGGAGGGGTCAAGAAAATTCCTTGACCAGCTCCGTATGAGCCTATGGATAGAATTTCCGGGAAGTGTGTGGGAATAAAGACGTTCTATAAGTGGGTTTATGTGATTTTTTTTTTTTAATTTACAGTGTAAGAAGAGGTAGTGAGATTTTGCAAGCTGGACGAGTGATTGAATTTCTAGATCTTTGTGGAGGTTGTTATTAGTGATGTACCAGGAAGCGGAGACGATTTGACGGAGACAGATGGATTGAAAGGCCTGTAATGTTTTAAGGTTCGAAAGTTTTGCAGAGCCCCAGACTTGAATTCCATATGACCATGCAGGCTTGATGATGGCTTTAAGTCGATAGTTAAATTTTATCTGTGTGACAGAGTATTTCATTTTTAATAACATATATTGCACATTTGCAAAACGAACCGTTTTAAATAAATAAAATTCAACATTTTTCCGCCATTATCAATTTTTTTTTCGCGTACCACAAATTGGGAAACGCTGCTCTACTAACCAATAAACTTGCCATCTACACATAAAACAATACACCGCAACTTGTTTAGGTTTAGGTACGGAATTTAATATAGCCATTTACCGGAGGGAAAAAAGAACATCAAGATCCAAACCATTACGTATTATTTCTAATGGTCAACATAAAAAATATACTACAAATGTCCATACTAATTTTCAATTATTAAATAAAAATATAGAGAAGTCAATATTCTAGTCATACGCATACAATAGTTCTGATTATAGTTAACATTTTTTTTTTTTAATCCCTTATCGACCTCATGTCGTAGATTTCTTCATAGTGTGTTCAAACTCAATACGTAACGCTTGCAGGTTACACGGATATTTTATGTGTATAAAACAATATATGCGATGAAATATTTGCAGACAAAACAGTGTCTTTGTCAAACAATGAGGAGGTTATCTTTGTAGACAACAATAAAACTTCATTCTTCGTGCGCAATAACAATTTCGCGAACAGGTAATATGAAACGAAATACAAAACAACAATGCACATTATATGTAAATACAGCAACTGCCATCCGCGTATCGAGAGAAACAAATTACAAATGAAAATTTCACTATATCCCTCGTCTTAATAATCCCCCGCGAATTCTCGGCCGTCGTATTTCTGCTATCCTAACCTTCATAAATGTCGTGTTTTTCGATTATAGATTTGAAATATACAGAAAATAATTCTTACTGTATGTAGCTAAATCGACGCAGAAGGGAAAGTAAAATAAATAAATGAATAATTGTGTCGATGTTATGTGTAATCAATGCTAATGTTATGTTTCAGGAGACTTAAGTACTATAAGTATTCTATTCGAAGCGATCGCGGATCGCGGTTCTGTCACTGTATTTGTACCATATGAACTTCAAAACATTCAAAAAGATATTTCTAAAAACAAACTGCTGAAATACAGAACACTGCTACAGAGTTCTCTCGGTCGCGTACCGATGGGAAAACAGGATTAATGGGCGTTATATATACCTGTATATATAAATCGGTAACCTGACATGACTGGTCTAATTCAAACCACTGGACGGATCGGGCTGATATTTGGCAAACAGATAGCTATTATGACTATTATTTAGGTTATTATTTAAGGGATTAAAAGTGGTAAAAGGGGTAAAAATGGTAGGTATAGAATAAGTAAACTACTAAACACTGGGACAAACGAAATTGCACGAGACTGCTATGTTGTTTACAAAAAGTTTCTGAAGATAAAAAAATATTTGAAACAGATCAATTTAATTTCGGGCAACAGCTAGTACATGTGTACGCATGGCACAGCAATATAATAAATCATCGAACTCTACGATTAAGGTGAGTAATGTTCTCAAAAACAACTAACCGTTGTAAAACGAATTAAAAAATTTGTTTCACAATAATTTAAAAAAAATCTATTATATTTAATGTGTCACAAGTACTATTTGCGAGTTATACTATTTAAATTGTTTACGAATATAATGAAACGATTACGAAAAATAATATGTTGTTTCTTGTTAACCTTATGAAAACGATATATTTTACATTACATTGATACAGAAAAACGTATTTCATCTGTGGCTAATACACATTGTAAATGATTAATATAGTATATTAATTGGCTAGACATATGTGTTTAACAGAAAACATTTAGCGCACGTAAAGAATTTGTTTATTTCAAAACGTCGTTTCAGTCGTTTCAGTGTTTCACAATGATTTGTTACGTCTCTAAAGGTTTTCTTTGTTTATCGTTATTAATATTTGTTTTATTTGACTTTATTTAATTAATCTCTTACGGTTTTACATTTGTAGCTGTGAGACCGAGTCGATAATGTCGCCTCAGTCACCGATGACGAGCTCTTCTGATCTCCTCTTCCCGACCAAGAACGGCGTCGACCGTTTTGAACAAATCCGACCTTCCACTCGCCGGAGCTGCCGCCAGGCGTTGCCACTCGTCGTTGACATCACATGAAACGTCCACTCGGGACGACGGTCAGCGCGATGGTCCAACGAAGGCGCTGTCTGGCAGCTGGTACTGTGCCGGGTGAACACACTCGAACAGCGGGTGTTGCTCTGGGTGTGCGCAGCCCGTGTCTCTAGGCCCGGAATCAGTCGACCACGCCTGTCTCTAGGCCGATCAGCCGCTGCGATCTGCCGGCCGATCCTGGATATCGTCCAGTCGACCACGGTGATCTTCTTCTAGCGCGCTCAATGACCGGAAGGTCCCACGAAGGACCGCTGTCTGGCAGCTGGTACTGTGCCGGGTGAACACACTCGAACAGCGGGTGTTGCTCTGGGTGTGCGCAGCCCGTGTCTCTAGGCCCGGAATCAGCCGCCTTGCCCGTGCCACGCTCACATCGCGCCTGCCGGCCGATCCAGCCGCTGGATATCGTCCAGTCGACCACGGTGATCTTCTTCTAGCGCGCTCAATGACCGGAAGGTCCCACGAAGGACCGCTGTCTGGCAGCTGGTACTGTGCCGAGTGAACACACTCGAACAGCGGGTGTTGCTCTGGGTGTGCGCAGCCCGTGTCTCTAGACCCGGAATCAGCCGCTTGCCCGTGCCACGCTCACATCGCGCCTACCGGCCGATCCAGCCGCTGGATATCGTCCAGTCGACCACGGTGATCTTCTTCTAGCGCGCTCAATGACCGGAAGGTCCCACGAAGGACCGCTGTCTGGCAGCTGGTACTGTGCCGAGTGAACACACTCGAACAGCGGGTGTTGCTCTGGGTGTGCGCAGCCCGTGTCTCTAGACCCGGAATCAGCCGCCTTGCCCGTGCCACGCTCACATCGCGCCTGCCGGCCGATCCAGCCGCTGGATATCGTCCAGTCGACCACGGTGATCTTCTTCTAGCGCGCTCAATGACCGGAAGGTCCCACGAAGGACCGCTGTCTGGCAGCTGGTACTGTGCCGGGTGAACACACTCGAACAGCGGGTGTTGCTCTGGGTGTGCGCAGCCCGTGTCTCTAGACCCGGAATCAGCCGCCTTGCCCGTGCCACGCTCACATCGCGCCTACCGGCCGATCCAGCCGCTGGATATCGTCCAGTCGACCACGGTGATCTTCTTCTAGCGCGCTCAATGACCGGAAGGTCCCACGAAGGACCGCTGTCTGGCAGCTGGTACTGTGCCGGGTGAACACACTCGAACAGCGGGTGTTGCTCTGGGTGTGCGCAGCCCGTGTCTCTAGGCCCGGAATCAGCCGCTTTGCCCGTGCCACGCTCACATCGCGCATGCCGGCCGATCCAGCCGCTGGATATCGTCCAGTCGACCACGGTGATCTTCTTCTAGCGCGCTCAATGACCGGAAGGTCCCACGAAGGACCGCTGTCTGGCAGCTGGTACTGTGCCGGGTGAACACACTCGAACAGCGGGTGTTGCTCTGGGTGTGCGCAGCCGTGTCTCTAGACCGGAATCAGCCGCTTTGCCCGTGCCACGCTCACATCGCGCCTACCGGCCGATCCAGCCGCTGGATATCGTCCAGTCGACCACGGTGATCTTCTTCTAGCGCGCTCAATGACCGGAAGGTCCCACGAAGGACCGCTGTCTGGCAGCTGGTACTGTGCCGAGTGAACACACTCGAACAGCGGGTGTTGCTCTGGGTGTGCGCAGCCCGTGTCTCTAGGCCCGGAATCAGCCGCTTTGCCAGTGCCACGCTCACATCGCGCCTGCCGGCCGATCCAGCCGCTGGATATCGTCCAGTCGACCACGGTGATCTTCTTCTAGCGCGCTCAATGACCGGAAGGTCCCACGAAGGACCGCTGTCTGGCAGCTGGTACTGTGCCGAGTGAACACACTCGAAGAGCGGGTGTTGTTCTGGGTGTGCGCAGCCCGTGTCTCTAGATCCGGAATCAGCCGCCTTGCCCGTGCCACGCTCACATCGCGCCTACCGGCCGATCCAGCCGCTGGATATCGTCCAGTCGACCACGGTGATCTTCTTCTAGCGCGCTCAATGACCGGAAGGTCCCACGAAGGACCGCTGTCTGGCAGCTGGTACTGTGCCGAGTGAACACACTCGAACAGCGGGTGTTGCTCTGGGTGTGCGCAGCCCGTGTCTCTAGACCCGGAATCAGCCGCCTTGCCCGTGCCACGCTCACATCGCGCCTGCCGGCCGATCCAGCCGCTGGATATCGTCCAGTCGACCACGGTGATCTTCTTCTAGCGCGCTCAATGACCGGAAGGTCCCACGAAGGACCGCTGTCTGGCAGCTGGTACTGTGCCGGGTGAACACACTCGAACAGCGGGTGTTGCTCTGGGTGTGCGCAGCCCGTGTCTCTAGACCCGGAATCAGCCGCCTTGCCCGTGCCACGCTCACATCGCGCCTGCCGGCCGATCCAGCCGCTGGATATCGTCCAGTCGACCACGGTGATCTTCTTCTAGCGCACTCAATGACCGGAAGGTCCCACGAAGGACCGCTGTCTGGCAGCTGGTACTGTGCCGGGTGAACACACTCGAACAGCGGGTGTTGCTCTGAGTGTGCGCAGCCGCTCTAGACCCGGAATCAGCCACCTTGCCCGTGCCACGCTCACATCGCGCCTGCCGGCCGATCCAGCCGCTGGATATCGTCCAGTCGACCACGGTGATCTTCTTCTAGCGCGCTCAACGACCGGAAGGTCCCACGAAGGATGGCCGCGAGAAACGGACAGCGACATCCGACCATACCGTCGTCGGGTTAGGCGCGTATCGTCCGGAGACGCCACCGAGACGTTGCGGCCTGCCGTCTGTCGCCGTTTTCGTCTCCGTTTCCGCACGAATCGGGACGGCGTACGGAACGTCGTTTACACTGTTTACAATGCGTGTCGGTCCGGTTAGACGCCCGACGGCTGTTGTCGTCGTCGCCCCGGCCGGTTTTGTGGGTCAATTGGATGACGCGAGTTGTCCCGAATGTTCCGACGCTGCCCAACTACGACGAAAGCATACATTGTGTGTGTAATTTATACTTATAATTTAGTGCTTAACGATAGTTTTAATTATTCAAGTTTATATACAGCACATATATATATATATATAGTTATAGTAGTAGTTGTAAGTCTTGTTTGTGTAATGTTTATGTGTAAATAAAAACAGTGGATTAGGCCTATCGGGGATACCACTATAAAAAAAACGCGCTGTGTGTAATACCTCAATGATATTATTTTGACCATACAGTTTTATTATTAGAACTGTATTTGTCAATCAATAATATCTAAGGTGGTGCGGAAACTTACACGATTTCATAGTAAAATGTATATATATATATATTTACTTAAGTACTTAGATGCATTGAAACACCGCATTGTACAAAAACGTCCCACCGAGATTTTTGTTTTTGAACGGCTAAAGTATAGAATATGCCTAAAAATCGTGTGATCAGTCAAAAATAGGCGTTTTTCATGCAAGACAAAAATCTTTTGGTATACAAACAGTTTTACAATAAATTGAAAATCGAACGATACGTCATGCCATCAATCAAATATCACCAAGAAACCATTCTTTCTATTAGGTCACGGGAAAACATTTTATAGACAGATTATTTATTTAAATTTAATTCATTTATTAAAATGTAACAATATAAACGCTTTATCACTTTATCACTAAACCGGCCCATCGAGACTTTCCCGGTGACTTAAGTACGATGGACTTCTCGCAAAAATCAAAAACTCCTAACCGCCCCGCCCCCCCCCCTCACATATTTTATCTTCTATAAAATCTTTTCTAGAAGATCGACATTTCGTTATGCGACTAAGTTCAGTTTTCTCACTACTATCGAAAATTTCCGCGGGAGTAACACAAGGCGGTATTTCCTATCCTTTTCTGTTCAATATTTACATAGCGTATCAACATTCCACAAATGATATTTTTCAAGTTGATTATACGGACGGCAAATTCAGACTTGGGGAAAATGCTTTTTAAAAGTATTTGGAATACATATTCCGAATACCTTGAAAAAAAGTATTCGGAATATGCATTCGAATACTTTATGACAATAGTATTCCCTAAATATTCTGAATACTTCACAAGAAGTATTTCAAATACCTTTAGAATACTTTTTTTTTTACTAGTTTTTCAGTAACACGAATATCAAATATAGTAATTATACTATTATTTGATGGAATCAACACAATAACTAAGAAGTAAACTAATAATACCAATTAAATAAAAAATTTAACACAATATATAATAATAGAGTGAAATTAAATATATTTTATTATTTGAATAAGGCTGGGCTAAAACACCAAATATAGCAAGGTTATTGATAAAATAATTGATGTTGTTTTAAATATCTACATCTGCTATTTGCTATTTGCTACTTGTATTTCTTTTTGAAATTATTATTTTTTAGATTAAAGTTATACGTTATTATTTTTTGTAAAACTTAATCGAACCATTTTATACTCTCAACGACTTACAGTCTATTATATTCAACTATACATTCTCAATACTCAAAACAATTTTTGTCTTACAACATTTAGTAATATTATAATATAATATATGATCTAACACCGCTAATTATAATAAAATAATAATAATATACAGTACAATCTCGGTAATCCGGCCGTTCGATAATCCGATACGTCCAGTAATCCGGCTATTTTAACCTATACGTACCAATATATATTTATATATAAAATTACTATCGATAAAATGTTAGATAAAACTTAGTAATTACAGATTAAATACGTATAAACCTATTAGATATTTTATTTGTATTCAGTTAACGTTGGAGTGTTGTGCGTGTTCATTGTGTACCGGTTAGATATAGTGTTGTATTACGAATTACATTAAAATGTCGCAACAACGAAAACGAAAACATACTACTTTAACTTTAGTTGAAAAACTAGAAATTTTAAATAAAATAGAAAATGGTGACAAGTTAGTGAACCTCGCTAACGAATGTGGAGTAGGTCGTGCTACAATATACGATATAAGAAAAAATAGCGAAAAGATAAGGTCTTTTTTCAAAAATAACGAAAGTTTGAAAAGTATGCGCAAAACATTAAAAACTGGTGAGTTTCCTGAAGTTGAAGATGCCTTGTACTTATGGTTTTTGCAAGAACGTAATCGACATACACCTATTTCGGGCGAAATTTTGAAAGAGAAAGCTAAGTACTTTTACAAAAAAATCACACACAAAGAAGATTTTCAAGCTAGTGACGGCTGGCTAGATAAATTTAAAAATCGTTTTGGTTTGAGATATTGAGTATGACGGGAGAAAAACTGTTATATGATGTTGACAATGTTGAACCATACAAAGAACAATTTCAAAAAGTTATTTTAAGAACTATCATTAACACCTGATCAAGTCTACAACGCAGATGAAAGTGGTTTGTTTTGGCGTCTTTTACCTAAAAAAACATTTGTTCACCGTGAAGAATCGAATGCTCCTGGACGAAAAATAGCCAAAGACAGGATAACTTTTATGCCTTGTTCAAATGCAAGTGGCACTCATAAATTAAACTTATTAATAAATAATAATAATACATAATGTAATTCATTTTTTTTTATATGTATCAGTAAAAATGTAAAATTCAATAAGTAAAAATGCGTTTTTATGTGAACCCCCGTTAATCCGGCAGTAGCCTGGTCTGATATGTGTCGGATTACCGAGATTGTACTGTATTAACAAACAGTAGCGAATTTTCAATAATTTTCTGGGGGGGGGGTCCAAAAAAAAAATAGTACATCAAATTAATATAAAAAAAGTATTGTAATATTTTTGATACTAGAATATGGATCACTACAGAGTGCCTGGGGGGGGGGATCCGATACCCCTAGACCTCCCTCGTAAATCCGCCACTGTTAACAAATAAAATAGAAAACTTAAAACGTGTTTATTTCATCAAAAAAACGAACAGATATTAAAATGAATAAGAATTTAACCTAACCCCACACTACTAATTATAATATGTATCATAATAAAATTATACTAATAACAATGTATTAACGAACATAATAGACACTTTAAAACTGTTTATTTTATCAGAAACAAACAGATATTAAAATTAATATGAATTTATCAAAAATAATATGAAATATCACGTTGGTACTATTTAAAATATGTTTGAGCTGTAAAAAGTATTCGGAATACTGTATTCAGAATACTTTTAAAAAGTATTTAAAATATTGTATTCAGAATAGTTTCAAAAAAGTATTTATTTAACGAATAACTCGTATTATAAATGACATTCTAAAATATAGTTTTTAAATTCATTTTTTAATAAGTTTTCGGACTCCTAGGATTCCAAACACTAACAGACCCAGAGGACGTCCTAGACAAAGAGACGGGCAGACAGAATACAAGTAGATTTAAAGTTATTGGGCGTAAGAAACGCAGAAGGAGCTGCAAAAGACAGGGAACAATGGAGACAATACGTTATATTGACCTGTAATAGCCTAAGATATATATATATAATATTAACACATTAATTTAATTGTCTTACAAAGACCTCGGAGGGATCTATCCCCATCATCCCCTCCATAACTACGCCACTGATTATCAATTGTTTGCGTATTAGTCGTTTTATTTTGCCCCCCTACCCTGGCCCGATCGAAAATCGAAAAAGTTCATGACATCCGAGTAGACGTTTGCAACAACCGCGTGAAACAAAAATCGTTCAAACGGCCGGGCGAAAAAATTCGGAACATAAAACACACGCACACGCACACACACACACACACACGTATACAGGGGCGGACTGGCAGGGCGGGTAAGAGGCCATACCCGCCCAGGCCCTTTAGACATTTTGTACATGGGCCTTAAGCTATTTATTTTATTATGGCCTATTGGCTTACACAAAATAATATACCTAATAGAAAAATTACTACGATATTCTAAAAGATTTTTAACACGAGTATTTGTTATCTTTCACATATCACACCGTAATCGTTGCCAAATGTCGATAACCGAAATCGAAAAATCAAAATTTTTGTGAATTATTTCACACTTTTTTTAGTTCATTTTTTTCGAAGTCGGTTTTATTTTGATCCAATAATTTTTTTTATGTGATACATTATCAAGTTATTTATTTTATCAAGTCGTTTGTTTGTATTAATTACGTTAGTTTAAAGCCTCCTAAAAACTTACCCACTTGGGCCTTCAGAGTCTCAGTCCGCCCCCGCACGTATATACATGCCACATCTGGCCACCCCCGGCGTCGTTTTGGTCATTTTCAGTTTAGACCATTTATTTAACGGGTAAAAAAGTGGAAAAAGTGTGCCCGTCTACTCGCCCTACTACAGAACACGACCGACTGACGAGTGAAACCCGTTTCAGACGCGCCCTGATTCGCCACAAGGACGAAATGCGAATATGAAATATCCTTTTCCGGTAATCTGCACTTCACGGCTCTTACAACATCCAATTACAACGGTCATATTGTGTGTGTACCGTAAAGTTCGGACAAGAGGAAAAACAATGGCGTGATATTCTACAAAAACTAAACGAAAAAAAAAAATGATAACATTCGAGAGCGCCGCGGTCGTACGCGTGTTACCGCGTTGTTTTATCCGGCGTAGTTGGTTTCGGGAACGGAACGTGTGGCGACCGTCCGCCGGCAGAGACGTGAAATGTTACGGCGGCGGCGGCGGCGGCGGCGGCAAAATGATAATAAACCGTTCTTTCCGCGTCGCCGCCGTTCCGCCGTCCGCCGCCGAGCTGACGGTTCCAAAAATCATTTCACGTCGGACGTCCGAACGGAAACGGTCCGGCCGTCGTCGTTGTCGCCAAACACCGCGGAGGACCGTGTTCAAAATCGTGTCGGGACTTCCGGAAATGGTCGACGCCGCGGGGCTGCTCGACCGGCCCGTACGTCTGGACAAGGCGATTCAGATGGTCGGTGAGTTATCGTCGCTCGCGCGGGTCTCTAAGCGCGTAGTTTCGTCACGGCGAACCGACGACGACAACGAAAACGTCTAGCGCGCGGTACACGTTTGAGATTCTCGCGAGTGCCGTCGCGCCACGTCGTCGTTTGCTTCGTCTGCGGCTGGGCGGCGGAGTTCGAACCGACCGAACCGCGACCGCGGTAACGGCGGCGACCAGCCGAACGTTACGAACGGTCGTTCGGGCGCCGCCGAAGGTTTTCCGAAATTTCCGGCGCGTGATCGTGATAAAACGGCGGCGTGCAGCGTTTTCGTTATCGGACGGACGGACGCGCGCGGTTTCGGTGATTTTCGTCATCCGACGGGCGTGACGGTACCGTCGCTGGTATCATTGGTTTGAAAATATGCGGTTAGGTTATCACGTTGGGGGTACGCTTCAACGCTCGTGTGACGTCCGCACAATACGACCGTTCGTACGAGTTTTTAACCGACTTCAAAGAAGAAAAAGGCTCCGTGTTCGGCCGTATGTAATTTTTTTTTTTATGTATGTATGTTCACCGATTTCTCCGTCAATTGTGGATCGATTTTGAATATTCTTTTTCTGTTGTTTGAAAAGGTGTACTCTCCAGGTGGTAATAAGTAACCAGGTGACGTCAGAATGACCGTCGGTGTAAACTCGGGTGGGGGGGAAGGTACTTAACCATACACTACACTACTTTACTTACCACTACAAATGGAAAAATAAAAACAAAATTCAAACACAAAAAGTCACTACATTAAAAAGCGAAAAATAACAAAATACAGGTTTAATCCAAAAGACAACTATGTACGTAATACTTTTTATTTATTTTTATCGTATTTCGTTTAGTACACAGTATCATAATTATTTATTAACCAATCTATTATTATTATGTTAACCCAACCTACCCACTACCTGTTTGGCTTGGCACCGACTTCAAAACCGATCAGTAAGTAGCACATACCAATAATAATATTTTATTAAAATTATAGGCAGTGGTCGAAGTCGCTCGAAATAAGTGGAGGGATGCCTACATTTTTATTCTGAAGTCGTAATATTATTTATACTTGAGTTCGATTCAGTTGACCGATTTCAGTAGATACATGTTTACTTATACTGTAACTTTAAGTCAGTAAAACTGTACAAATAACAATAATTAATCATATTATATACACTATAACTAGTAACAAAATGCATTAATAAACGTACTAAAAATAACGAAAGAAAAAATACGTTATCAGAACTATTCATAAGTGATGAGTTATATATAACGTTATAAATTGTATATTTATTAATTTATCGTATTCGTATTTACATTTTCTTATCAACGTAGAATTATAAGAAATTACGTTTAGGTTTATTAGATTTAAGCATCAAGTGGTCTAATTTAAATGAGATAAAAATACTTATTTCATATCAAAAAATAAAAAACATTGTATTCTTGTAAAACTAACTGAAAAATCATCAGAAAAAAATACAATTTTTATAAAAAAAACACCAATATAAATCGATAATCTTTGTATATAATTATAAGGGGATGTATTATTTTGGACGAAATAAGTGGAGTGATGCCATACCCCCCCCCCATCAACCACTGATTATAGGTAAGATGGTTTGGAGACAAGAACCGTCACGTTTCAATCGTTAACAAATAAATCATAAATGCAGATAGATCGATCGATAAGTAATTATAATATCGTGTACTGAACTAAATAAGACAATATATAAATAAAAAATTGTTACGTACATTGTTGTCTTTCGGATTAAATCTGTATTCTGTCACTTTTTGCGTCTTAGCGTAGTAGTGATTTTTTGTGTTTTTCGAAGTCGGTTTTCAACAAAAAAAGTTTGCTTATGCGTGATTCGACGCGACGCGATGCATCCGTGCACGTGTTTTGTTGTGCCTCGACATTGAAACCGTGTGTTCCACGACACGTGACGTCGTAATCCCATATTGTGTAAAAAATTTGTGTCTCCCACAATCGTTTCCGACGTGCGTCGTGTGCAGACGAAATGAATCGGCCTCGCCGCACGTGTCCACCGCATGGCAGCCGTTCAAGTGTTCTCCCGGCGGAGCAGCGCAATTTGAGATTTTAATTTGTTTTGGGAGGGCAGCGATTATATTTATAACATCGACATGTGGGACTGGACAGTGGCGTCGGATTCGTTTTTGATGGTCCGGTCGGTCAAGTTACAGTACCTACGTGTCGACCGCCGTCCAATTCGATTCAGGGCCAGCGAAAAAAGGTCATTCGTGTACAATTTTCCATCGAGGAGAACCACTTCAAAAAAAACAAAAAAAAAAAACCGGAAATGAGCAAAAAATATGTATTGAACTTTTTTTAAAAAAAAAAATTATATATATTTATAAATTAATGTTTTTAATCGAACGCTTTTTATATTGAAAATATTTAATTTAATTTTATATTTCTTCTTGTAATATTACTAATAATTGCATCATCACCACTGTATCTGCCTCGCCATCTTAGAAATTCTACAATAAAAACTCAATCCAGTAATTCAACTGGATGTCAATAATAGGTTAGAATTGTCTGAAACTTAAGAATAACATTTAATATAAAATTATTTCATATTTTATTTTTTGTAATATGATAATTATTATCACACTGTAGGTATATTTAACACATACGTAACTATCCCATTGTAACTTAACAAGAAATTAATTATCAATATTTACACAATTTATAATGATAATCTATGATTCGATTTAGCAAAATCGTGTAACACACCTTCAACACATAAAGCATTAGAAATCTGTCTTTATATATGAATTACAGATTACAAATTTGTGAACTTTTCTTGGCACATTGGATTTTGAAGCCAATTTTTAATTCTTTTCAATGTTGCGAAGAAACGCTCACAAGTAACAGGCAACTCACTAATATTGTTATTGTACACATTTGGGTACACTTCTACATCAATAATCTTCTTTAACTCCTCGATCGTTATATTGTGTTATGTCCGTGCATTCGGATTGCACAATTCTTAGCAATTATTTCTGAGTTGAGTGTTACTTTATCATTGTTTATAATTTTTCGATTTCCAAATTGGAGTGGATCATATTTGGTCAAACGGAAAATTTAACATTTTTCGTTTGAACAATTCTTTCCAATACTAAACTGTATTAAATACAAATCATTTGGAGGGGGGGGGGAACTTAGCTCCCCCTCCCCTCCAAATTCCGCTTATAAATAGCACTACGCGAGATCACGAATAGCTGCAATAATATTTTAATAAACTACTATGTTATTACCTAAATTTGTTTTTTGGTAACATTTTACTCGTACACGAAAACATACACACAAAACATTCAACTACGGTAATGTAAATAAATCGGGCCCCTCATTGTATGTTAGTATTCATAATAATTTTAATATACATTCTAACATTTAATTTTTTATTTCTACAAAAGGTACCTAAAACATTGGGTACACAGCTTCTTTTGCTGCCATACACTTCTATAAAATAAATCAGTTATTTTAGTTACCCTAAAATAAGTCAGACAGTTTAATATACAAGTCGACATTTATTTAAAAGTATTTATGAACAATAATAATAATAATAAAAAAAAAAATGATTATTATTTTCAAACTTCCGCACTCCATCACTTGCCTATCGACGCCAAGTGATCCGATTTTATGAAATAAAAATATGTTTACTGGGGTGCCACGACTCGTTTTATTTTTCTAATTTGTTTTTTCCTCCGGACCCCGGGACCACAGTACTCACTGACCGCCCTTTGTGGAGGGCCTGTACACACCTACTACTTAGACTTTTTCCTTGTCTTTTCGTGTAGTGGGCAATTTTTCAAACCGATACCCCCTCCCCTTACCACAAATGGAGGAGCCTAGAAACGACACAGGTCAGGTCCTTTCACGCACATCCGATCGGTCGGGACATCCGTGTACTCTGAAACACGAACTTATCGTTTTTCAATGTGTATATTCACACGCACACGTCCGGTCCGATCACGAAACATATTGTCAGTGACCGGTTTTCTGACACGTTTGACCACGTCCGCGTCCGCGTGCTCGTGTCCGCCGTCCATTACTATTGCGAAGTGTTTAATATTTATTTAAATCATTTCGTCGTCGGCATCCACTCGTTTTCAATACGGCACTTACGAGTTTCACCGCGGACGGCGCCGGAATTCATTGAGTTCACGAGAACTCGCACTGAATTACACGGCTCGAGCCGTTCAAAATATAGCGTGACGGTGCGCGAGAGGAGAGAATTCGGATAGGAATCGCATACGAGAATGAAATCAAACCGGTAAGAGAGCCTAACAGACTAACAGTCCGATAGAAAAATCGGATCGGATGCGCGTGAAAGGACGTTAAATAGCGGAACATAAATAATTGTAGATTATTGACGCATAACAGGGTTTGACGGTTTTCAGTCGATGTCTTTTTTACGGTAACATTAAATTTGTTTTGACGACGTGCCAACCGTCACGTCGGTAACGATACAAAAATCGGACGATCGGGACGCAATGAAACAACAACATATGATAACGGACGGTATGATTGAACCGGTAATCTTGCATTCGAGATAACAGAAAAATGACGTGATGATTGTGTACACGTTATTTTTTTAAAAATCAACCCACGACAAAACAACGGCAATAGAAAATAACGATCGTCGTATATGAACTCATATCGTGTTGCTTTAGTAAATTGTTATAATGTAATCAGCTCTTCGGTAACCTTAGTACTCATTAGCTATGCGTTTATTATCTTATCGACAACATTTTAATGCAACCTTTTGAAGAGAACATTTTAGACCAAATTATGGGTTAAAGAAAATCGTGTGAGTAATGCCAAACTAAATAAACTGACTGCATATTTTAATTTATCGAGAATTTTTTTCTATTATTTGTTACATAGTTTGTAATACAAAATGTATATACAAAACTTTGTATATATATAATATGTTACTCGTATGCAATCGGACACTACTAGCAAAACTGTGACTGCCTTAAGGGTTTCACCTCAAAATAGTTAATAGAAATAATATGAGTATTTTAATGTTTAGTTAATTTTATTTCACATATAAGATATGAATTGATGACGATAGTAATATATTTTAAATGTTTTGTTTTAATTCCACTTTCGTAGTTTTGAAGGACTTTCCTTTTGCACCTCAAAAGTTTAATTTCTTTTTTAATTTAACACATTATTTCACTTCCAAATTAATGACACTACATTTTCATTATCGTATGGGACAATTGTAAAAATTGTCACCGAATCTTCATTACAAATATATTTATAGTAATCTTTGGTTAACATTTTACTATGTAGGAGATGTTGAATTATGTCAACGATTGGTTAAAGAATAATTGTAATTTGATGTATATTTCATTTTGATTTTTCATTCATTATTTACAACGTAATTGTTGTAATCTTTAACAAGTGAATAAAATTAAACAAGTGCACCATACTGTAAATGCTTGAAGTCGGTAGGTCACAAGCATCCGGTGGAGATTAAATTAATTAATTAAATTAGTGGAGATTCATTTAACATAGATTGAATTATATTTTAGCTTATAAATATATGATAAAAATCAGTAAAACTATCAATATTTTGGAACACATTTTTTTAAAAATTTTTTTCATCTAGTCTTATAATTCATTTTTATCAAAAATACAACAGTTTATTATTTAAAATGTGTTTATTTTTAGAATTTAAAAATATTTTTAATGTTTGATTATTACCTAAAATTTGTATAAACAAAATTAATAAAAAAATTTTTTTTACATTATTAGGATTTGGAAAATTTCATTACTACTTATTATTCATTTGCGGATCATTCTACACAGCAATTGCTTTTAGTGTGACATCAGTATCATTCATAATCCCATCAGCTCAATGTGATTTTCAAATGACATCTATTCATAAGGGCTTCCTAAATGGAGCTGTAATGATTGGTAAATTATTAATTAACAATTAAAATTGTATGATATATTATATTAGCCGTGATTTCTATTTTTTCAGGTATGCTAATAGGATCTTTTATTTGGGGTTATGTGGCGGATACTAAAGGCCGAAGATTTACGTTGATTGTCAGCATGCTAATGGACGGTTTTTTTAATCTCTTATCTAGTGTATCTCAGATATATCCAATGTTTATACTTTGCAGACTTATAAGCGGATTCGGGTATACCAAATATATTTGTATTAAATGTTGAAATGTCTTTTACATGAACAAAATAAGATTTAATTATTTTGCAGAGTGTCCAGTACTTCAATACTCTTTTCATACCTTGTGGAGTTCCTTAATTTCGAATACCGGGAACAATTTCTATCTTGGATGGAAATGTTTTGGACATGTGGCTTATTGTTACTTTCATGTTAGTATTTGTTATGTATTATATCATAGCCATGAAATCATATAGATTGTTTTCATTAAAAAGGCAATCTTAAAATTTAAGAATTAATAAATTAGTATATTTCAGGTGTGGCATGGATAATTATACCACAAACTTTTATAATTGAAAGTGGATACTTTTTGTTCAAATCATGGAATCTGTTTGTAATTATGTGTTCACTTCCGAGCATAATATTGGCGTGTTTGTTGATGAAGTTTCCAGAAAGCCCAAAGTTTTTACTCGCTCAGGGTAAACACGATGAAACTCTGGATTGTTTGAAATTTGTTTATAAATGGAATAACAAATCAAATGATAGATTCCCTGCAAGTATAATTTATGAAAATTTCTTTAACCACAAATTTCAAAATATTTATTAAATAATTTAATTGTTATAAACCGATTTCAGGTGACTTCAATAATAATACCAAATCATATCGACAGACAAAAAAATGATTTTTTTTACGGACTCTATACAAGTACAGTCGGGTTATTTAAGTCAAAGTTCAAAGTCGTAGCCATAGTTACATGCACAATACACTTTTGCGCCACTACCAGGTAACACTTGGGGAAAAATTACTTTGGGTAATTATACAAAATAATGATACCGAAATATAGATGTACTGATACATTATGTGTTATCCGTGTATAGTTATTACATGCTGATACTGTGGTTCCCGGAGTTGATGAATAGGTTTCGTTGGTATGAAACATTATACAAAGATTCCAACAACAGGACAACTATGTGTGAAATTGTGTCCATGTTTAAAATCGAACCCGAAGTGGAAGATGTAAAATGTAACGATCATATTGATCAAGCCGTATACATGAACATTGTTATCGTCAGTGTTGTTTGCGTACTTACAAGTCTTATTGTACCAATGTTTATCAACAGAGTTGGACTGAGGGTTTTTACAGGTACTTAACAGTTTAAAATTCAGTTCTGTGTGTTATAATTATCATGGGAAATAGTAACATGTTCTTGTCATATGTGAATATTGTTCATTAATAAATATGTCCATTTTTTTGTATTCATTTTAAATATATATGGTCGAGTTTTACGTCTTTATAAACTGTATTCATGATTTTATGGTTAAAAAAATTATTATTTATTAGTAATGTTGTAAATAATTTTTAAATTGACCATCAAGTAAATTAAGAAATATTGTAATCTTTATATTTTTATAATAAAAGGTGTTTAACTCTTATACAATTTTTAAAAATAATATTTTTTTTATAAATATTTTACTTTATTTAACATTAGTATTTTTTTCTTGACAGCTTTTAATATTATATGAAGTTTTAAATTACTATTCGGATTTAATTTGTTGTTCTAATTAACACTAATGTATGTGTCAAACGTATATTTATAACTATTTTAAGATTTAACTCAATGTGTTTAGATTAAATTACAACATCACTTTTTCACTGATTTTAAGCATTAATTTAAAAAATATATATATATAATGTATTCACTAATATTTAAACTACATTAAATAATTTATAAGATATATATATATCTTATATAATATTATTATAATTATATATATATTATATAATAATATATATTGTGTATATATATAATAAGAGTTTATGTTAATAGATTTAATGTTTGTTTTATCTAGTGATAAGTTTCTTTGGATCAGGCGTGTCAGCTGCATGGTTATATTTCATTACTTCATCGATTGAAAATCTTGTGATATCTTCGATATTTGAAGCGCTCTCCAGTATTGGTATTAGTTTGTTGTATTGCATTACTGTTGAGTTACTTCCAACAGAATACAGGTGAACTTCATCAAATACTCAATTAGAGAGTCTATTTATTAATAAAATAATGTGTATAAAAACGTATTATAAATTATAAAAATGATATACATATACATGTAAAAAAAATATGCTTAGAGTATTTAATAAATGTTTAGAAAAGTTTTGACTAGTTTTGACTGTAAGTCATCATCAGGTTACAATGAATCATAAAAAAAAAACAAAGGTATATAAAAAAATATATGAAATTAATAAACAAAATACATAGGATATATTATAAATAATAAGAAACAATTATAAACCAACAATCATAGTAACATAGTTTATATTGAAACAACTGGTAGAAAATTATGTATCATTGTTTAATATGTATTGATAAATGTCATTATTTGTAAAAATATTTCTGCTTGTATATTTAAAATGTTACTAAAACAATTACGTTTAACTTCATTATAAATAATTTATATATTTATTTTTTTGTTTGTGTAAAATATTCAAATCTTCTCCTTAATCGTAATGTACACTATGACTACTTTCTAAGACATGTTTAACAAAATTAAATTTGAAAGAAGATTTTTTTAAATTTTATTTCTGAAATATGTTCTTTGTATCAAATTTTAAAACTTCTACTAGTTTTTCTAATGTAAAATTTATTACAATTACAAATATGTTTATAAACTCTATAATTATCATATTTGATAGAATTTTTATTTGTTAATTTTTTAATTTTATTATTGGTTTGAATTGAATTACTTTTAGTTTTAAAAGCTATTTTTACATTATTACTTTTTTTATTTAAAATATTAGGAAATTTACTTAATAAGATGTTATGGTATTTCATTGGACAATAATTAATTGTATTATTAGGTAGAATATTAATTTGATTTTGTAGTTTTACCTTAATTTTTTTGTAAATTTTCTTTATAGTATTTATATCAAAATTGTTTTTAATTCTTATATCACAAATTATATTGAATTCATTATTATAGTTAGATGTAATTAAGGAAAATCGTTTGAGTCTATATAAAATAGAGTTAAGAAATCAAAATAAAATGTTTATTTAAAATTAGTATTAATGTAAAAATAGTTTTTAAAACTAAAAATAATTCAATTCAAACCATTAATAATAAAACTATTTGTAGAATGACTAGTATTCTATGTTTATTTTGTTTATTAATTTATATTTTTTTTATTATTTATTGTAACCTTGACTTACAGTCAAAACTAGTTGTTACTTTTCTAAACATTTATTAAATACTCTTGGCATATTTTCTTTATATATATATAATTTTTATAAGAGTATTATAATTTTTTAATTTTATATTTATCTATTCATTAACTAGATATTGACAATGTGTTTTTATATTTAGGGGAATGGCTACATCTATTGGTACTATGTTCGGCAAATTAGGTGCACTTATGGGCAACATCCTAATAGGATTTTTTATCGATGTCCATTGTGTTGTTCCAATTATCGTTTCATGTTTATTTCTGTTAAGTGAGTATAAAAAAAAACTAATATAATTTATTTACAGATATTACGTATCCCAAGTGTGTATCATAACATTTTTAAGCCATACAATGACTTTAGATTAATTTGAGTGTTTTTTATAAATAAATGTAAAAAAAAATACACATTTTAATCTAATATTATAAGATTTAAACATTTCAAAATTTCTTAAAGTCATGACGTACAGTGTTGGCGTTTGATTTGGGTATAGTAGTGACACAATGTGCCCTTGCATATGAATAATTATATTAAATTTCTATAGATATAAAACAATTCGATAATATGAATTACTTATCTTTCCATGTATGTCCTGAATAGTTTTTTTGTAAATATACTTTAAATAATATAGTACAATGGAAAAGTATTAAAATTAAAATCAGCAGCAACTTTTTTTTTTACATTTGAGACTTTAATATTGTACGTGGCCCAAAAAATAGCACCTTGTTCACTTATGGCTATTATAAAACTTTTTAATGATACTATGGATTTTTTTTTTTTTTTTTTTGGTGTTGAGTTTCTATTCAATTAAAAAATTGAAAACCTTAGACAATTTCTGGGTAGTCAGTTGGGCTGGACAGGCATTGAGGACATGGTTACCATGTTTATTAATAGGCGAATATATTTAAAGTTTATGAAATAAGTACAATATACCATATTGGATACTATGGATTTATCTTTCTGGGTTTTAACTCTCAATTTGCTTATTCATTTATGAGTGTATTTACTTTTACTGTATTTGAATAAATCAGTTGTGTGTATTAATTTACTGTTTAGTTTCAGCGTTTTTAGTACTAACATTACCAAAAACTAGAAAAACCAACATTATGCACGATAGAGTTATTTGAATTGTTAAAAACGATCATGTCATCTACTCGTGTATATTACTACTTAGATTTATTAATTATTACGATTTATTTTGTAATTTACATTTTTTGAATTATAAACACTACAAAGGCTGTCTAAAATAGAATGATGTACTGCCGACAGAATTTTTTTATTATATACATAATATATGTCCATTTCATTAAATAATATAAAATGAATTTTTTTTTTACCAGTAATGTAAAAAAATGTTTGTATTTAATTTTTGTTTTTATTTCGAGCCTGTTTTGGACATATGTCATTATTTCACTTTGAGATGCGTATTAAAAATGTTTCATTATTGTTATTATTTTGTTAATAATCTGTTAAACATTTCTCATTAAAATTAAGTAAAACAAGATAGAGTGAACATAACCGATCCCTAATACTCTCGAATGTACATAACTTTTATCGTTATAATTTTGTTTTATTAGTGTAATTTTCTATGTATATATTGGACATACGCTTACGGTTTACTTCAATTATATTGGGTAATAACAGACGTATACTTAATTTGTATCAAAAAACCAATTTTAAAATAAATTCATTTGTTTTCTCATTAAAATTCACACGTCTTATTTATTTGAAAAATATATTTCGACTACACGGATTCCAAAATTGAATTTAACAATATCTGTTGGCCAGCATTATTTCACTATGAAAGGAAAAAAAGAATTATTGGTTTCGTACTCTCCTGATCACCGGGGGTTGATCACTCTCCCGGGCGGTGCACTCGTCCGGCAACCCGATGGCATGTGCTCTGCACGCGGCAAGCCGCCGGACTGTCTCGAACTTACCGTCAGAGTTCGTTGTCTCACAACGGTAAGTACTTACTTGTAGAGTTTGTTCGTTTTTTATTTAGTTTTCCTATCGGAACATTCTTTAACACATCTCCGTCGGCCGTCCCCACGCATGTCCCAACCACTCCAGAAGTTTACGTCTTACGTATATGTGAGTGTATCGGGTTTTTCATTATTGGTCATATAGCTCTTCATCGTGTCTCTTCCGCTTAACCGACACACACCTATTGAAAAACACGGAAGCCGCCGGTAGGGCTCTGGTTAATGCTACACCACGATTCTGGTGACGACAACAGCCGTCCACGCACGTTGTCGTTTTTGGTGGCACTATCAAACAGCCGCAGTTCAACGAAGCCCAGAACAAATGTATTTTGTTTTCTTTCTTTTATTTATATATATAAAGAACAATGCGTGTTTCACAACGTTAACAGAAAGTCTGACGCGCACGTGCGTCATCTCGGCTTTATTTCTCGCGTGTCGAACTGTCGACTTGAAGTTTCCGATTCGTTAACAAAAACCGATAGCAATTTACAGCAGTTCACGCGGCGGCACGTGATCGACGACAATTTTTTTTCGAAAAAAGTCTGTTCGGCGCCACGTGGCGCTGAAACTTATCGCTGAAAACGATCTCCGAAACGTCCGTCGAAATCGGCCGAGTAGTTTTTCAGTGCGAGAACCGCGACGTTTTATATAACGCACGTATGGATCGATGGCAAATCACTTTGATCCACGATCGAAATCAGTGGCGGTCAAACGGGGGTGGGGAAGGGATACATCTCTCCCCCCATGACCTTTTTGTTATTATCAGTTATTAACAGTATGCTGTTTATTACCTATTTATTAATAATAAACTGAACTTGGCCGATAGTGATAGCAGAGTACTGCACACCGGTTTGGACGAGAAATGCTCACTGGAAACTAGACACACGATGTACAATTAAATCGAGCTATGGGAATCGTAAGTCCACGCGGACGCAATGGCTATCAGACGTCTGCCGCACTGAGCGAAACCGAGAAGACGAACCCGTGCCGGTTCATGGTGACGTTTTCCGTCGGCCGAATCCAAGCGCCCGATACGGGACGAAGAAGAAAGATCCTGCAGCAGTGACGGCACCGGACATTTTTTCTAGGGGAGCAACAATCATGGCAAATTGATGATGGAATTTAGTGAAAACCCGCCTGTACGGGTGTAATAAAAATTATTGAAATACATGGAAAATATTGTATTATTAGCGTTTTCTGATGAAACGTAATCAATTTCGAAATCAAATTAAATGGTGGTGTATTATCTAAACGAATGCACATAAAAAAAAAAAAAATACGACGAGTTACACGGCGAAACATATGAATGCATAAATAAATACTTGAAACTTAAATTTTCGTTTGTTCTTCAGCAAAGGTGGGGCAAAACCAAATTTGGGTAGGGCGCTTGCCCCGAACCCAAAACCGTTTGCGGAACGGAACGGAACAGTGTGAAACGCACAGCACCGGAGGAATGCCATCAAACCGTATTCGGAGTATGCCGCTGAAAGCATTCGCGAATGCAACGCTGAAACAATGAACTGGACGCCGCGAACCTACCTCGGTTTATCGTTATTGCTCATCATTTCCTATTTATTATCGTTATATACGCACGTGCATACGTTCATTGTATTGCGTATTGTTTAATAATTATGCCGAAGCCATATGAAAAAAGTCGGGAAACCCATTCGTTTTACGTCACTCGCCCTCGGTCGCGACGTGTCGAAACCGCGGGTAATGCAAGCGTTTCCAAACGTACGGGTCCGCGAAAGAAATATCTTGATTGTCACAAATAAAAACAAATAAATACCCATATGAAAATCATTCCCGTCAGCAATCCAGTCTTCGGACTTCGGCAATTATATGTTTTTTTTTATTCGATACCTGTAGACACTTATAACTCGTACGACGCTATTATGATGTAGACAGTGGCGCCGAACTTTGAGGTGAGCGATGGTCGGCTGTTCGGTATTGACTTATACAAATATTTTGACTTCGGGTGATATAATAACTTTTGTCGGTAGGTTTTCATGAAAATTAATATTATAGTTCGTAACCTATAGCTGAGGCCGATTCGCCAAAACACAATCGGTTTATAACGTATTATCAATTGTAATAACGGTGGCGTTTTGGTTAGGTCGGGCATAACAAGACGTCGCAAACACGTCGGTTTCGAGGAGTTCTAATCGAGTTAAATGTATACATTTTGATCGTCTAAATACAGGTTAATATACACAGGGAATTTCAATTAAATGTTAATATTTAAATAATATAATATTAGTAATCAATATTAATAAAGTAATTAATATTTAATTGAATGCGTTTTTATATAAATTGTATTATATAAGTATGCACAATAATATAATATTATATCAATTTTATAAAAAAAAATTATATTTATATATAGCGTAGTGGTGGGAGGTGGGTAGTCCAAAGTTACGTCACCACAGTAGTTCGTCATCACTGTAAATAGGTATAACTATTGATTACAAATACTATTTGTAATCAATGGTGTAACTAGTATAAAATGTATCTGTTATGTTTATAGTAACTATTTGCTTTTTATTACAAGAATGGGAAATTTAATGACTGATCGACGCAAGGTAAAATGTTCAACATTTTTGATCAATCAAAACAAATCGCCTCGTTCAACAAAAAAAAAACATTATTATTTACAAAACTAAAGTAGAAAAAGGAAATATTGACATGTGATAAGTGCTTAGAGAGGAACACGACTCTCAGTCGGTGTTATTGATATCGAAAAAACCATTTTTTTTTTTTTAATTACATTTAAACTAGTTATCGATAACGTTAAATAGTTATTTCCCTAAACATGTTCGTGACCGTTTTACAATGGATTCAAAAACCCTTTCACGATTTCCATTGAACGTTTGAATTTCAACACGGTTCTTGAAAATCAAATTGTCGAATTTTCTTGTGATGAAACTTATGAAAACAAATCGTAAAATGAAACTATCATAGATTTTTGGTGTGCTGCGTATAACGGACATCCAGAACTTTCGTTAGATGCGATAAGAAAACCCGTTACTTTTTCCTGCCGCTCGTTTACGCGAAAAAGGATTTTCCACTACGACCAACAAAAAACAAAGAAATAGATTATAGATGTCACACGCGACCCGCGCGTCAGCTTGTCCGGAATTATACCCCAGTGGCGTATATTACGCCGCGACGGCCATCGCACTAAGCGTAAAATCGGCAATAAAATTAATTTCGTTATTATCCATGTCGATTTATAAATGTATATTTTATGTACAGATATTTCAATCAAAAAACAATCGTCATAATCGTCATAATTAAGTTATTCGGCGTTGTTGTTGTATTAACTCAGTGGTTCCCAACCTTTTTGACACTACGGACCACTTGGATAACTTTCAATACGTCACGGACCACCATCATTTTTAGACATTATTTTTTCTCATAAATAAGAGTCAATTTTTTCACAGATATTAGAATTTAGGTAACGATTGTCGGTACGTAATATTTGTAACACGCCCAAAGGATAATTGAAATATTTTAAAATTTTATAGGTATGTCTCGCGGACCATAGGTTGGGAACCGCTGTATTAACTGCTTGTGAAAAAAGAGAAAAAGAGAAAAGAGTGATTATCAATGTTGTCGCGTTATGGTATACTCAGTGTGTAGTGTCGCCTACCCGGCCAAGAGTAAATGTGTGAGATGCCGCGTGTGTCGAACAAGTCGTATGGGCGCGAGATACGTGTGGGCCGTACGCGCGTGTCGGGCGCTAGATCGCGCCGGCCTATTGCGTGTCAGTTCGCGGATTTATTCAGGACGGCGAGCGGAGGTCGTTCGTTTTCCGTTCGAATAACGAAAGGAAACACGAGTGGAGAAAACGAAACGGAAAAAAACCTCGTAAAACAATACCACAGATCGTGACGAACCGGACGAACACGAACACATCCAGTATAGGAGCAAGCAAAGGTTTTTTTACCCTTTCTGAAAAGTTAAACGGTTATTTAATGGGTTTTCGGATAAAGATGTAATTGTTTGTTTTAAGATATTTGTTTTTACGGACATAGAGAATGAAAAAATCAAAAAAAAAAAAAATCAAATAATATCAAGTACAACACGAGCGTCGTACAAAAAACAAACAAAACGTGCACAATCGTAATTATACTTTTCTCGATTTGACTGCAGAAAATTCATCAAAATTAAATAGCAACTTCATTTTCTTCAAGTGGTATATATATATAATAAAAGGTTAGTTATAATCTACGACTCCTCGGGAATTGCTCGCGTATCATTTCCAAAGAGCCGTCATCGTTTATTAACAAAAAATAAATTTACATCAACAAAGAAAAACAATGTACATATTAATTTTTTTATATCCTCTCCATTTCCCAAGCCGTTTCATAACAAATTAATATATAATTCTGAATAAATGTATATGAAAAAAAGTAAAAACAAAAAAATTTAAAAAAAACTACATGTCCTCTTTTTCTCAGTATGTTTGTCTGCAGTCTCGTCGTGAAGATCCTCTTCTCGGCACGCCGACCTGGAATCTCGTCCTGAGTCAAACTCAGTGTCTAAGTTCTAAGCTTAGAAAGGACTTAAGCACTTAAAACAAATTTGACTTTTAATTAGGCATTAAAAATTGTTATTGAAAATTTTGATACTGCATACAAAAAAAAAAAAAAAAATGAAAACGGAAGGAGAAAGAATAAAGCAAACAGATGAATAAAAACTGTATTTCAGAACACACGGGGTTGTGGATTCGAGAATCGAGTTAAGGTAAAAACGTAGAGACGTAAATACAAAAGAAATATAATGAAAACAGGATAAATTATAAAGCGAAATAAAACATATGAAACAAATATGTATTCTTTACTTTGGGCTCGTGCTTGAACTGTTTGTCGAATCTGCAGACACGACCGATCGCACGAAGAAATTGGAAAAAAAAATAAAAAGGAATTGGACGTGATTCGAAAACGAATTCACCGACAACATGAAACGAGCCAGCAACACTCGTTTGAATCGTCTCGCCAAACTAGATCTGTCCCGCGGAACACAGAAATTCGGTCTGGTGTACTGGCTCGTAGCCGGAGTGTGCGCGCTACTGACGTGGAGACGAGATCATCTGGAGGCGTCTGGGGTGTAGATATTTGCATGGGCGCCCATAGGATAATATTTAGGGGGGGGGGACAAAATAATTTATTATTTTTGATAAGCAAAAAAAAAAAAAGGTTAGGTTCAATAATTTAATGTAGTCTTGTGTTGTTTCATCAATGTATGGTATTGATTTTAATTTCCAATAATCATACCAAATTAAACCATTTATATTTAACTGTTGTATCTTCACTGTTGTATTATCACAGAAGAAACAGAAGGGAAATTTGTTCAATAAACAAATATATTAATATATATAAAATTACTTAAAATATTTTTATTTATGTTAAAATAAAACGTCGACCTTTACAATGGCAATGTGAAAATACCAATTTTAGCAACTATACTTATTTTCCAGGGGGGACATGTCCCCCCCCCCCCCAATGGGCGCCCATGGATATTTGTATTTTACGATTCCTTTGATGCGTCCCCGACTACGGCGATGGTCGTCCGGTCGACCAACGGTTCCGGTCGCTGTTTCAAAACAGACGTTTGTCCGTTACAATACGCGTGCTAGTCGGCATCACGACGGTTCCGTCTTGGGTCAGAGTTCTCGTGTGCGTACACATTGATTTATCTGAGCCAGTGGTTCTTAACCTTTTTCGGTTCAGCGCCCCTTCACCAAGATAACTGACGGCTTATGCCCCCCACCCCCTTCTAACAAAAATTTTCATACCTTTACGGATCAGTTTTTAAAATTAAAAACTCTTAATGTTTAGTAAATAAATGTTTTATTTGACTCTCGTTTAAACTTTTCTATACAAAAAATAATATTCCATATCATACCTAATCAATGACTGCCCTGGGCCTGATGATAAGCGGCTAATGTTTCGATGTCTGGCTCAATGTTGGTTAAAGTTAAACGCAGATCACGTTTATTGCAACTGTCCAACCGATTTCTTTTGCTTCGTTAAAAGCTGAACAACAACGCTAAATCCTTTTGCTGCTAGATACGTTGACGGGAAGGAAAGAAGTGACAACTTAACTTTTTTCCATAGTTGTGGATATGTGTCTTTAAGCTTGACCCAGGCAAAATCAAAAACGACCTGCTTAAAAACAATTTGAGCCTCACAGTCGTGTTTAAGATCGATAAACTCCATTTGTAAATGAGGCTCGAGATCTTGTAAAACTCGATTAGATAACGTGGCATACGAACGTTATCTACGGCCTACGCCGTGCGCAATTACAACTATTCCGATTTCACGTGTGAAATTTTTTTTTTTCCATTATTCCACATTTGAGAGCTAACCACCCCCTAAAGCCCCCTTTAAACCTAACGCCCCCCTAACAAACCAAAACGCCCACGTTAAGAACCACTGATCTAAGCCGTGCGCGCGCGTTTTCTATTCTTTTTTTTTTATTTATTTTATTATCATTATTTTTATGCGTGAAATTCGTCCCATAACGGTACTTATTCTTCGTGTTTTTTTTTTGTATTTTATATCAACCGACTGGCCATTGATCGGATAATTCCTTTATTTGTTACTCTGTTCCGTCGCGGTGTTTTAGAAAGTTGCGTGGAATTCGTCGTGTCCACGGTTGATTTATGGTCTCGACGATCAGCATCACCCCCCGTTTGTATTGGTTATTTCTTTTGGCCTGAACGTATTATATTTTTTATTGTTTCGAAAATATTGTCCGTGTTCCGAGAACATCAAATATTAGTGCGGTCTTATTTTAAAGGAAACTATCAAATAGCTACACATTTGACGTTCTGCACGAAGAAATCAAACACATTATACGCCGGTGTTAACGCGTACGTCACACCAGCCACCCCCCCCATTTTTGAATTTCGGTATTTTTTTTACACAGATATTTAGTATGGAATTTGTATGAATTCGTATGACCGTTTACAGAATTTGTATACGGTTATTTCAACCAGAATAATTTTAAAAAACGTTTGTGGGGCCGACGTGACGAACCTATACCAATATAATTATTTTATTGGTATTTCTATAATAATTTAAATTTTATATTAAACTTGCTTTTAACAGAAAAAATGATGCGGGAGTACTCCATATTAATAAATGTCAGTAATGATTGATTAAACACACACAATTACACTAATAAAACCATTATACATATATAAATGATATATTGAACGATAAAGACAAAAATTAAATACAATAGTGCACACTGAGATATTATGTGTACTATAACAATAAAGACGTATTTTTAACAAAAAATATTTAATTTTAATCCTTAAACCACAAGTTATCTAAAAAATATAGTTAGTGTTATGTATGTATCAAATGTGTTCAGTTCATTATAGTATTAGTATAGGTTCGTCACGTCAGCCCTCCAAATGTTTTTTAAAATTATTCTGGTCGAAATAATCATATACAAATTCTGTAAATGATCATACAAATTCATACAAATTCCATACTAAATATCTGTGTAAAAAAAATACCGAAATTCAAAAAAAGGGGGTTAGTGTGACGTCACGCTAGCCCCCAAATGTTTTTTAGTTATTCTGGTTGAAATAATCACATACAAATTCTATAAACAGTCATACGAATTCATACAAACTCCATACTAAATATCTGGGCAAAAAAATACCAAAATTCAAAAATGGGTGTGACTGTGTATTAACTGTGATTTGAATAACGACATGCGAGCATACCATTACAATACGCATTATGATTAAATATTTAATGTATTTGTTTTGTTTTTGTTTTTTGTGAAAAACGATTGTGGAGGAAAACACTATGGCTGTGGAAATACGTGCGAACAGTTTATTTTACATTTCCATAGAACACTGACGTTGTTTGAACGCGTTCAACGTTATTGAGTATTTAGTAAGTGGAGCGTTGAACAACGTATTGAATTCGACATCGCGATTAGATTTTTACGTGGGTAAAATTTCTCGTCAGATTCATAAATCACGTAAAAAAAAAAAAACGAGGCGACTAAGAACTAAACATTCTCGCGAGAGTGTGTTTTTCATCGCGAATAACCGATGTATTATTTAATTCCGCTCGTATTACATACATGCATTCAGTTGTCGTCCGATGAATCAAATCCGTGAAACGATATCGTATACCGTTATAAATGACAGTCACGGGAACGGTTTGTATGTTTTCGTCGACACTATGTTCAGACAAAACGTATTGTAATGTTGCGTTTATACGTTTTCCGTGTTTATCGGATTTTAACGATTACCAGTTTGAACATTCGCCAGCGTCCTTCTGTAATGCAGGTAGGTATCACGACAAACGTTCGTCCAACTACACGGAATTCATTTAATTACATTGCCTTTTACAATTAATCGAAAATATATTGTTTGATATTCGTTGTTCAACAGTCGAGTTATGATATTCGATTATTAATTTGTCGATTTCCAATTATACAGTTATGAAAAAAAAAAGAAAAAAAAAATCGTTCAAATCGCTTTCCTGTATCTATGTGGCATTTCATTGCTGTTTTGACGGTCGTATAAACGGAATTTCGAACAAACGTTCTGAAACGAACTAGGTAATTTAGAGTTTAGGTACCCAAAGCATTTCAAATATTGTCCGTTGAAGTTAAATTGCTTGAATCGAATAATAGATCATTGAAGGGTGCGTTCATTTTTAAAGAAATATTAAAATCCGGTTTTTCCACCGAGTCGAGTATGTAAATCAATTCCGTCAATAAGTTCAATTCGAATGTTATCAATTAATTTTTGTCTTTTCAATGCTTTCGGTACAATGTAATTCCGCGCCGTTCGTACAGTACAATTCTATACCGTAGTGCGACGCTCGTTAAGGTCAGGATAGACATTTTAAGACGCGCGGGAACAGAACGGTGGCGAGACGATAATGATTCAACATATTCTCACCCGAGCTCAAAAAAATTTTAAAAAAAATAAAAAAAATATTGTAGTCCACCAGTATATACCTAGGTTGTTTTTTTTCACCCGGTTTTGGTATTGTCGAGTAATCATGCGTCGCGGTGCAATTATCCAGCGTTTTCGCCGAGGACACACGTTCAGATCGGTAGGAAATTGAAAAATTATAACGCGTGTGTTAAAGTATAGAACCACATCGTGAATGGCGTGTAATCGTTTTTGAACAGCAGTAACGCGCGACAAGTTACAATACGAGAAATTAATTTCCTTTCTTTTTTACGATTCCCGGCGAATCGATCGTTCTCGACGGTTCGCGCGCGAACGACCAATCGCAAACGTAAAAACGTTTCTTTGAATGATTCCGTTTTCACTTTACGAGCACACTCACATTAATCTATATATATATAGTAATTTCATCTGCTACGTGCTGTGTGTAAACACGTGGTGGTGGTGGACATGTGGCGTAAGTCGGGCAAATCCCAAAGGGTCGCAAAAATTAATTTAAAAATTAACTCATGCATTCCACACCACTCCATCAAACCATAAGACCGATATACGCGTACATAGAGTAAAAGCTAGATATAAATGAATCAAATCAAATATTGAGTCGTTCAAGGCATTCGATCGAATCAAGGTTGGCGGATTGCAATAGCCACTAAGTGACCACTCGGAACGATATACCGCATAGCAATACACAAAGAGTTGGATCACGTGTAAAACGAGAAAAATTTACTGACAACGACGAAACGGACGGACAAAACTGTTACTGCAAAAAAAAAAATGAAATTATAATTTGTGATTATGCTGCTGGTCGATACACATTTGTTGTCGCCTGTACGATAACCATTATAACTAAATTGTAGGAATAACGTTTTTGATAACAAACTAGTACTTAATTCTCACGGTGTTAAAACAATGATTTTGATGAGAATTTTATATTTAGTACTTGTATTGTATTTTTCACGGGAACGCAAAAATATAATCTTTGCCATCCCCAGTTTACGCGACCACTGGTGGATAGTCGCCGCACAACAAGTCGGAATTTACGTATTTATGTAAAATGTTGTGGAACACTATTCCGTTAAAAATTGTACAGAGAAATTTGTTTAATTGGGAACAAAAATAATACGGTTAGAAATTTGGTAGTATATATTAGTGGTAAACTGGAGGGGGGAGGGTGTGGGATACCCACGGTTTTGTGATAGGTTAGGCTATTTTTAAATTTCCAATCCAGCTCCACTACATTATGTTTTTCAATTCGAACACTGTCGGTGTCACTGTAGTACATTAGTGGTGGGTAGGTTAGGTACAAAGCAGTGGCGCAACCAAGGGAGTGGACATCGGATCCAAAGCCCCCTCCTCTTTAAGTTTTTTTAAAAAAACGAAAAATAAGGTAGTTTTAGTTGTTGGCAACAGTTAGACGTGGGTTAGATTTTTCATAATCAATTTTGTGGTTTCTTCTGTTTTATGATTTTCAATATCAAAAAAAAGTATATACTTTTTTTAACTGTACATTTAAATTTCAATAATAAAAAGTAAAAATTATCTTTATTGTATAAATCGAGTTTTCATATTATTCTAGGACCCTCACCCCCTGGAAAAAATCCTGGATGCGTTGCTGGTACAAAGTAACGATTACACTGGCGGAACATGTACGTTTGGATCGTTTCATCGGCACAAAGTCTTTTAACTACCGAACGATCTCCAACAGTGGCGACGGTAGGTTGGCGGCAGTGGCGTATTTAGGGGGGGGGGAACTAGAGTGGGCAATTGGCCCGAGCATCACGTTTTTGGGGGCAGCAAATTTTTAAACGTTTTGTTTGAATAATATTACTACTTGTTTTTGACATATTTGATATTCGATGATGTTTTATTTCACAGTTTGGAAAATGAATATTATCGGGCATTGACACCCTGTATACAGCTTATAATGAATTGTATGTTATTGTTTTGTAGCTATAAACATTGTAAACATTAAAAATAAACTTTTATTTGCGATTTATTTATTATTACTTTTACAGAAAATATTAATATATGACAGAAAATTGCTTGGTAAAGCATTTTTTTTTACACGCGATAAGTGGGTACAGAGGAGGCGGGCACAACAAAATTGCCACGAGAGAAAGTTCACGTCAGGTACCCGGTACGTTTACAGCCGATGATGCCGGTAAGTTTTTGGCGTGCAGGGCCGGCCCAAGGGAGGGGGGATGGAGAGGTCCGCCATTCTGTCGATCGGAGTACCTTTTGGTCGGCAAATCTGATTGTGACGAACAATATTCGTCGAAAGGAAACAAATGCAAATCCGTATCACGTACGGTCGTATTACACCCGTTTCGGGCTTCTCATATGCGAGAGGCCGGCGAGTCCACTCGCGTTTGACACGTCCTCGCGCGGCGTGTACCGTTTGTGTTTTGCATACCGCGACGTCAACCTAACCCGTGTCCGGGCGACGTGGGCGAAGGGATGATTACGCAGGAATCGGGTCGCGGTGGTCGGTGGACGGCTCGTCGGCGAGAAAACGTTGGTTAGAATTCCAGATTGATAGGACGCGGAAGGAAACGAAAAAGCCGGAAAGTATTTGAAAAGACGGTACAGCTGTTTCTCTCACTTGTTTGTCGTTTTTATAGAAGGCGCGCGGGCGTTCGGGAAGAATGAGTCCGAACGGTTCGCCGCGGCGGGTGACGACGACCACGCGAAATGGGACCGATGAAAATCGCATCACTGCCCGGTAGTGTACGCGCAGTCGGCCGCGACCGTCGTTATTGAATCGGCCGGCGGCGCAGAGGGGTCGCGTTGCCGTTCGACGATATTAAACGCTTCCCCCTAACCTAACCGCCGTCCCCGTGCCGAAGCCGTCCGCCGGCCTTCGTACCGTTTCGATTACACGTCGCCGCCGTGGGGTGTTGTCGTGCGTTTCTGTCCGTCTGCAGGGCGGGCGGGTTTCTTCTTTTCTATTTTCACGCCCACGACAGTACTCAAAGAGGGGCAACCGTCCGGCAGCTATATAGCGTGTTGTGACGAGCGTGATGTAATGACGGGTGGCGTTTGGCGCAACAGGAGACGGCAAACAGCGAAACCGGTTTCAGGGAGTTCTAATCAGTTGAACTCATACCGTTTATACACGGCCGCAAGCAATACGAGATACCGTACGAGGGGATTCAAATTGTACGGTGTTTCATTACGTTAGACTTTTGTTTAAATCTCAATTAAACGTTAACCTCCAAAAAAAAATGTGTTTTTAATGTACCTAGTTGTATTATATGTATATGTATAAATTGCGGTGGGTAGTCCACAGTTAATTTTACCGCTCCGATTCGAATTTAGTACGGCGCCACTGGCCCGCGACCTAGATCGCCCGGTCGGTACGTTTGATGAAGCTGAAGATCGGAACGGGCGAAAAGGCTCGGTCAAAAACAAAAAGCGCACTGTGCTAACGTTTCTGAATTGTTGTCGTTCGACTTATCGGTGAAACGTGTCTGTTAGGATTTAGAAGACCGAACTCGGAAGAAAACTTTAAAAAAAGCCGGAAACGATTTGAAAAACGATGCGTTTTTTACTTATTTGTCGTTTTTACAGAGGGGGTGGGTGTCGGGACAAATAGTCCGCTCCTTGTCTGTAAAAGGTTCGCCACGCCACTCGGACGATATAAATTCATCGTTCCGGTTAAATAGGACGCGCGTACAAGCTACGAATCGAAATTAAAAAAAACCTTGTCCGCTTTCTGTTCGACCGAGCCTTTAATATGCAATAGTCCTCTCTGTTCGCGTTTAAAATAAAAACACCGACACGGTTAATGATTTAGCAGCGATCGCCTCGATCTTCCTGTTGCGTGGCCGGAAATAACGCTCAGCGCGTTTATCAGGGACGCACTCAAGAGGCGGTGAACTTCGGGTCCGGACCCCCCCCCCCTCTCCACCATTCCCACTTGATGCGAGCGATAATATTAATCATGGTAAAATGTCTATTATTCTGGGACTCTCCCTTGATCCTAGAACGTTCAAGACAAGAGTTCCAGGCCGGCCGTGTTGCGAAAAGGATATTCAGGACGTGATTCCAGGCCGGTGGATTCAGGAAACCGGGTCGAGAACAGAAGGGCAAGTTCAATTTTTTTCATTTTTTTTTTTTTTTTATAATTAATAATATTATCCGTTAACATGTGTTCGGGAAAAATGGGAAGAGCAATTTAAATGTATATTTTATGTTTTTAATAAACGACGACGGCAGTAATGCGTAAACGATTCCCAAGGAGTGGTCGGAAAAAAAAGGTGCGCCACTAGTGCTTGTGAATCCTGCAGGCTGGGGAAAGAAAATTATCTCTAATATAACAGGTTGACTACCACGTGTACGAGATATTTTTTATATACGCCTATAACCCATATCGACTTTAAAAATGAAATAGTCCTCTCTTAGAATTAACCCCCCCCCCCACCAAACGGCTAATAATTTAGCAGCGACCGCCGGATTTTTCTGTTGCGTGGCCGGAAATAATGAGCTTCGGGTCCGAACCCCGCCCCCCACCCATGGATGCGAGCGATAGATATTAAGTGTGGTGAAAATTCTACTTTTCTAGGACCCCCATCTTGAAAAAATCCTGGTTGCGTCACTGGCGGGCGGAAAAAAATTGTCGTCGGTATAACTGGTTGACGTGTATATCGTGTTTTTCGCACGCGAAGTAACGTCCATGTTTGTGCATGGAAAATTGTGCACGTTATCCAAAAAATTGTAGAGCCGTATGATTGACAGAGACTTCGTTTCTGTACACGACACTTGGTTTGGTACGACGTGGCGTGCGCAGTAAAACGTACGCCAGAACAAGAATGTTAAGTGAAAAGCGTGTACGAAAATCGCGAAAAACACCGCGACGGTCGACCTGTGAACAATAGTAAACCGTGATATTATTGTTTGCATTTAATAGCGGTTTAAATGTATACGCACGCGCACGAGTAACGGTGCGACTTACTGTTTATTTAGATACTACTCTCAGTGCGACTTTTCGTCATTGTACGTCACTGCACGCATTTTACGCGTTAGGTTAGGCTTTGGTAGTCGCAAGAAACAACACGTCAAAAAAAAAAAAAAACATAAAAAAGTGTATGATATTATTTTACTCGTTCCAATCGCAATACTATTTCAATAAACAATTGAATTATTCATACGAGGGCCGGGGCTGATAAGTAATGCCTTTTATCGCGTTTTTAAAATCCCGATAAAATTCCCGTTTCTTGAAAATTTCATAGCTAGTGTTGTCGGTTTAGCATGTGCCAAATCGCGATAGTGTAAAGTTATTCAGTTAAAAAAAATTACGTAATTTAAAACGACGACTTTTTCAGACGTGCGGTTCAATACGGTAGTCGAATTTCTCGTCGCGGGAAACGTTAAACCTGTGGACATTCATAGACGTTTACTCGCGGTTTATGAAGACGGTTAAATATTGACGTTAGTTCTGTTCGTCGCTGGGTATTAAACGGGTTAAAGGTAGCGAAGTCGGAAAGGCCATTATTTCCGATAAAGCCGAGAAAGTCATGTTGACTGTTTTTCGGGACCCAGAAGGTATGATCCACACTGAATATTTGTCGGATGGAAAGGAACAACAATAAATTCTGTAAGTTACCATGAAACGTTAAAAAGATTTAAAAAAAGAATAAAGCGTGTCAGACCGAATTCTCGCCAATTTCTGCTAAGCCACGACAATGCGCGACCTCAATCAATGCAGAGCCGAATCACAATGGAAACAATTGAATCGTTGCAATTCGAAGTATATATCCGTCATCCACCCTACTAGTCCGGATTTAGCACCAAGTGATTTTTTTTTTTTTTGTTTCCGAGACTTAAAGAACATCTCAAGGGTATAAAATTCGATTCTGACGTGACGGTTAAAGCTGAAGTTAAACGATGGTTCGCCACTCAAACCGAAGAATTTTATTCGGACGGCATTACACAATTTGTTAAACGTCGGAAGAAATGTATCGACCTAGAAGATAGTTATATCGAAAAATAATAATACAAAAATAAAGGTCGTTATGTTTACTGTTTATAACTGTTTTTGTTTTATTAATCTAAGTGCAATAGTTTAAAAGTTACAGGTAAAAAGGCATTACTTATCAGCCCGCCCTCGTACACGTAAAAATAAAATTATAATTTTTCCTTTCCTTTGATTTTAAATGATGGGCGCGATCGTCCTCGTCGTCGAACAGGAACAATCTAACCTCGCATGCTACGGAGGGTACCAGCGAAGTAGACATTTCGGAAGACCGAGAGGGTATCCCGAAAGGATCGAGCGGTCATTACGACTCAAAAGGTTAGCTCGGCTAAGCGATTAATGAAATTCTGCTCGATACACCTAGATCGAACGCGATCACGACGAGGATCACGACAACGACGGATATGGATCGGTAGTCGATAACCGGCGTAACTGGAAGCGTGATGGCACGGCAAAGGTTGGAGAAGATCGTCGTCGTCGAACAGGATCGGGGCGTGGAAGTCGCGCGAAAGGAGGACCGCGTGGCGACGGCCTGCGAAACGAAAACAAATTAAAACGTCCGATGACGTTTGAAGTTCGATTGATTTGCGTCGACGTCATGACTTTTAGTCACAACAAAGATCTGACACGGCAAACGAATACAGATTCAATAAGACAGTGTAGTGTAAACGCTATGATGTTACCCGGTAAAAAGTAAAAATTTAATAGTCTTATTTATTGGACGGGCGGTGGACGTTGAACGGAACGAAATGTGCGGTGGACATCGCCGGCACGGCCGCAATATTTCACGGGCCGCTGCCGAGGTTTTACGATGTTTCGAGCGCGAACGCGAAACGTATTTTCGGTTTTCAAACGTACATTTACATGTGAAAAAAAATGAACGCCGATATATTTTCATAAATCGCATATATATATATTGAGTGCAATAAAAAATATCGTATCAATTATTTATAATAAATGTATACGTACGTATATATATTATATATTTGGAACTTCCGACAGCAGTGTAGATGATACATTGCGTAGAGCCGCAATATTTTCTAATTTAAAATCGCCAAATCAATAATTAATCGGGTTTCTGTTGAAACGATGAAATCAAATCGCGTGACATCATTTATTTTCTGGTCAGTCGTTTGTCCGTTATAATGTGCGAAATCCTACAACGAAAACAAAGTATGCAATTTTTAGTCTGAAAATACACGCGCGGTCACATTTTATGCCGATTTTAACATTTGAACGAACGGCTGTTGTTTTTTTTTTTTTTTTTTTACTCCGTGAAGGTATTTTCAACCAGAAAACCTTCCCCGTAAACACGCCATCGTTTTTTTTTTTTGGTGTACGTGAAGTAAAAACAAACAAAAAACGGTAGAGTATTATTGTTATATATCGTACAATACGCACAATACGCTCTAATACATACATGGGCGTGCTCAAGAGGGGGTTTACGGGGTTTAACCCCCTTCCTCCCCGTCGGCTTTGAAAATATATTGTTTTACGTACTCTACTGCATTCTAGATCTCATATCTAAATATCAGGCCATTTTCAAAACATAATTTTTTTTTTCTTATCAGTCCTGTATTATTCGATTTAATAATTATATAATTTAATAATTACACGCCCAACGTTATTAGATCATATTTCTATTGATTTCTATTTGAAATCAGAATTCAGGTTTAAGTGTTTAACTATAATTTTCAATTTTATATTATGTTAGAGGTCACTATCGTGTTTCTAATTACATGTTATGAGAAAGGTTTCATAGATTCTTCATCGGGCTTCTGGAAGATGCATTTGACTCATCCTATGATAACAAGACATATCACGTAATATGAACTAGCTGTATAGCCCGGCGTTGCCCGGTCAGATCGATCCGTTTTAAATATCTTTTATCGTTAGTAACTTTTTTGTAAGCAACATAGCGATCCCGTGCAACTTCGTTTGCCCTAGTGTTTAGTATTTTACGTATTCTATATCTACCATTTCTACCCCTTTTACCCTTTTTGACCTCCTTCGGGGTTGAATTTTGAAAAATCTTATCTTAGCGACGATAAGATACCATGATCCCATGACCTATTTGTTATGTATTAGTTCATTACATTTACAGATGAAGTATTGTATGGGTTGGCGAAAAAAAAAATAGATTTTATAATTTATTAATAATAAAACTATTTAATAAAGTGATCTTATATCCTCGAGTTACGATTTGTGTTTTCAATGATCAGAATTTATGTTGAAAAATCAGCCTCACCACCCCCCCCCCCTCCCCGCCATCTCTCACGACTAAATCATCCGACCGCCACTGACACGTATACACACAAATATACGCCCGAATATACCAAATATACCAAATATACCAAATAATAAAAAATATAAAATACAAATACGCCAACGAATACGTGTACACCGACTGGCTCGGTCGAAACGCTTATTCAGGAATGCGTGACTGTTTCGTCCGGTGGAATATTGTGTCCGTGACACGTGCGCCGCGCGCGACAAACACGTACGATATTTTCAGTACTATTCACGTCTTTCCATCAAGGAACCCCGCGTGGACTGACGTTTACCGACGGACTGTTGCGATTTGTGGCGGTGCCGCGCGGTCGACCGGGATATGTACAAAACGGGACGAAAAAATCCATACTTATTTTTTAATACGGTTTGAAATTGGCCTTTTGAACGCATAGAAAACAGTTATTTGGAATTACGATTTTGGCACATTTATCGTCCTGTTTGGCGCTTAAAACGTGTACAACATATCGTAGAATATTTTGACTGTTGTTAATTTATAATTATTTTGAAAAAAAAATTTGGGTTTTGTATGAGTTTATGAATAGTGCGGAAAGTACAATATTATGGACGTGATTGTAAATCTGTCGTCGTAAAAAGTTGTCTTGGGGGGGGGGGGGAGTGGAAACGCCATTGACATACCCGACCAGTGACCTAAATTTTCTAGCAATGACCTATCAGAATTCTTTGCCATTTCTTTGCAACTTTTTGACAAAACCTAAAAACAAATGTTAACATCGGTAGATTCTCAAAATTAAATTATTTTTTTATTATTTCCACATAATCGAATATTCTTATACGTTTCCGAAATAATTAAATAATTTAGATATTCCCTGGTGATAATGCATCTAACCCCGTTCCCCTAATAGTCATATAAAAATGAAAATATTATATTTTTCTAAAGTTTTAACTAAAAATTTGAGACTATTTTTTAATGAATTACAAATGAAAAATCGACGGTATGCCATTTATATTTATAGATCTAAAATGTAATTGAAAAAAATTGAGGTTCAGAGTTTAAATACAATTTTAAAAAACTAAGCAAATAGTTTGGTCGACCTTGGAGTGGATAATTTTAAATTGAATAAATAATAATTTTTTTTGATTTTCAATTTATTATAAGTACAATAATTCTTAGCATTATTTTTTATATGAACATTATTGATTTGAATAAAGGTATTGTCGAAGTAGTTTTAACGTAAATCTGGAGTTAAAATCCTCTATTGATTCCAAAAAAATAAACGTTGAAAATGTTCGATCCCATGTTGTATTTACACGAACATGACCGAGAATACGCATGCGAAGTACACATAAGTCCTTCATCCAGACTACCAGTTCGACATCAATTAAAATTTCATAATTATTTTGTATTATATAAAATGTTTTATTCGTGTGCATAGGTTTCCTCGTTGTCTACTGAGTCGCAATCGGTGAATAAAGTTGTCGTATTGAATTAAATAGAATTCCATTTAATGCATCACAGCGATGAAAACGTATATAGTTGTCAGTGTTGTGATTACGTTGATTTCAATCGTGATGAAATGATGACACACATCTTGCACATCTGACCGTAGAAAATCAATCTAATATAATTGTAATCAAGCAAACCGTTTTGTCACTATAATCTCTGCGTATATGGTTTGTATATAATTGAACGGAGAATGAAAAAATAAAAAACCTAACTCCGATATATATATGTATACATATTAATCATATGAGCATATTTATTTTATTAAAACAAAATCAGAAGAAATAAGGTATATATATATATATATTAATAAAAATAATTATATACGAAGAGAAAAAAAACAAGAAAACGTGTAACCGGTGATGTATTGGAGGGTGTGTACGCGGGTATACGCTAGTTAGTTTATCGTCGTGACAAAATGATTTAAAATTATTAAATCGTACGTTTTCCTATATAATAATAATATGTCACCTAACCATTTTTATTTAACGATTATTCAACGATGTCACCTTTTAATCAATACACTCCAGTGCCTACAATTCTTGTGTTTTGCTACTGCTCGCACGATATTTTCTTTATTATACCACCTCCAAAAAAATTACTATGAACATAAGTTGTGAGTTAAATACCGAACATGGACCTATGGATTAATGAATTAGTTTTGGGCGTCACTGTATTTTTTTTTTACGGACGTCACAAAATTCAACTATGAAACTATAACATATAAATAAATGTTAGATATTAAAAATAATGAAAATAATCGGTTAAAAATGTACTGCACACTCGTCCATTTGCTATTGCACATTCGGTATTTGCTACTGCACACGATTTTAGGCAACGATACATTCGATAATGCATACAATATTTCATACGGACATATAGTTAAAGATATATGTTTATTTTGTTTTGTTAGTATAATCGTATACTCAATCGTTCAGTAATTCAGTTATTCGTCGATTATTGTGTCTGACCAAGAACAATTATTTTATCACACGTGAAAAATATTATTGATTTCTCGGTTTCTTTATACAAACATACGAGTATAATAATTTCTTTCAGACGGTCGAATGTTATACTTACGCGGCGTTATTAGTAACAATATTTATTATATAAATTAATTAGTTGGATACTGAAATGCCTACAGTTTAGTACACTTACATTTAGTATGGAAAATAAAAATGAAAAACGTATACATGCACAAAAACGTCTTTCCATCTATTCCAGTGGTTAAAAAAATTAAACTTCAAGAAACTACAAACATCGTTATATACGTTGAATGTCTATTAAAAACAGATATAATAGGTAGACCTATTAGTTATATTAGCTGTTATTGTTGTTTATCGACCGGTTCAGCGATACCTAAATAAATAATTATAATAACAGAGACCATATGTTTCGCAAAAATTAATATTTTTTTTTTTTATGAATTTGAGTGGTCCGATTAACTTTTTAAGTTAAAAAATTACCGTTTTAGTGTTATATAACAGTCAAACAAGTCGAATAGAAGAAAATTTAAACTACTATTATTTCTATAAATAATATATAGTTTTTTTTTAACTCGAAAAATTGATAAAACTGTTAAAATATATATGTATATAAATTGATTGTCCAAATGGGGAAGCACCATTTCCAAAATAAAAGTTGCATTGCGTATGCACAAAACTGATTTACCACCGACGATCATAACAAATCTAAAATAATTGCAATCGAACGAGACGTCAATGAACATAGTAATACATAACATAATGTATAGCATCATACTTTTGATTTTATATAGGATCGTGAGTATAAAAAAATGAAAATACTGTACCGTTTGTACCTATTAGTTACATTCATTTTTCGAGTAGAACGTTTAATTTATTCACCAACACACCACTGCGTATAACACGTAACCGATTTCGGTAGAACAACTTCAAAAGGTCAAGCTCGTCCCTTTGAAGCCATATTGCTTTGTACGGTTTAGGTCGCCAGAGTTATGATACAATAAATATGTATTTATGTACAATGTCATTATTTAGCTAAACATCAGACGTGGGGATACGTTTTCTATTTTAAGGAATATATAACTAGTGAAATGAAACGAACAAATCGTAGCGTATGTATTTCTAAAAACAATACAGTAGTTGGATAAAAGTAAAAAAAAAAAAAAAAAAAATCGAAAGTAATTTGCGTCGATATTGACACCGAATTATTATATTTACATTCATTTCACGGCCGATTAGGATCGTTGTATTTTATTACGCGTTAACAAAAAAGAACATTGTGTGCTCTTTTTCTCGATAGACGAATATTATTTACAAAGTCAGTGGCGCCGAATACATACATTCACACCGCCTAAAATTGTATCGACATGTTTTCAGGTTGTTGTTTCTGACGTACATTGGGTCCAGGTTGGTATATTATTTGTACATAAACGTTTTGTTTGGGTAGTGTAATAAATTGTTAAAAACCAATGGTTTAAGCGCAAACTATTTTAAACAGCACAAACTAGAGCACTATATAGAGCTACAAGACAGTTGGTTAGTCCGTTACGTGGGTCTTAGATCGACGTGATTCACTATTATTATTAAACAATTATGGAGTTATCATTGTGGGCCGTACTCTTGGAATACTGATTACTAGGGCTAGGATTTATGTGCATTTGCATGTTTTTTTCCTTGAGTCCAAATTGATTGGCTGTCAGATTTGTCCACGATTTGGCTTATTCTTTTAAATAGAACCATTTTTTGTTGCATATTTTTGCATATTTTGAACATAATGCATATAATTGAATATTTATAGATTTTTGAGAATGTCGTTAATTTTTTAAATTTTAAATGGTATTTATTTCGCAAACGTCAATAGTTTTTGGTTTCATAGAATTTGCGAATGTTTACGAATTGAATATTCTGCTGTTGATAAATTAATAGCGACGGTCAAAAAAGTATTTTTAAAAGCAACCAGCCGAATTATCAAACTACGTTAATTATTTCCTGATTTGCCTTTACCACCCCAACCAACTATCACTAGATGGGGTACATAGTTAAATGCAGTAGAATACTATTTAGATAATTTGGATTCAATAAAATCTGTAATATCACATTTAAACGACGAAGCAGAATCAATTAAAAAATCAAACGAATTGTTTGAAGACAAACATTTACAAAATGATTTAGCTTATTTAAAAAGTCATTTTTGTTTTCTCACAGAATCTATTACTAACCTTGAAAAAAGTACACTATCTTTTGATGAGGGCTTAAAAATTGTTTTAAAAGTGAAATTTAAAATTTAAGATAAACTGTACAAATGTAACGGGAGCAGAATTGGTAAAAACTAAAACGGACTTGGTACTAAAGAAAAATAAGGGATTCAAAACACTTTTAAAAATTCGTAACATTATAAACGGTGAATATGAAATGGAAGAATAAGATGTTAATATTAATTTAACTTCGGGGTAAATCGCGTCATTTAAATTTGCTTTAATAACATCGTGTGATGTGGAAAGAAGTTTTAGTCAATACAAATCTATTCTACGTTCAAATCGCCGGTCGTTCGTATTTGAAAATTTGAAACGACATATCATAGTAGCATGTAATAATATAAACTAATATTTAATGTAATAATAATAAATTATGAATTGTGATAAATAATAATTCTAGAATAAATAGAAATTTGTTTTTGCATGTTTTTGCATATTTTGGTAAATAAAATGCATATTTTACAATTTGTTA
Organism: Schlechtendalia chinensis; assembly: GCA_019022885.1. Lineage (NCBI taxonomy): Eukaryota > Metazoa > Arthropoda > Insecta > Hemiptera > Aphididae > Schlechtendalia > Schlechtendalia chinensis. The sequence goes on from CM032339.1 coordinate 52,380,248, forward strand.
TTGCATATAAATCCTAACCCAACTGATTACTGACATGTGTACCACTGCGACAACAGCTAACGTGTTTTCCACATTTAAAAATATAATTATACAATCGTGTTATTACAATGTTTTATATTTCGGACTGCGATGAACCTAAATGGTTGTACAGATTTTCGAGTGAAGGAGTGGGCTGTGGTAAAAATTTGTGTATGCACCACATACTTAAAAATAGTTCGGCGCTACCGTAAAAAGTGAAAGGTCCGCGCATCGATTGTCTGCCGAGCTCAACAAAATACATGTCGAATCAGTCGACGAATACGTTTCCGGGACACGCGAATCGGTCGACGACGCGTTTGGTACAGCGGTTCTCAAACTTTTACGACAACGGCACCCTTAAGAAATAGTTTGTGTTTCACGGAACCCCAATGTCTATAATTCCAACTCAACCCCGATTTTTCTAAAAAAAACAAAACCAATACTCCGAAAAATAGTTTAACGATATTGTTAATGATTATTGTTTATTAAAATTAATTGAAAAAAAAAACAATTTTCAATCAAAATTGTATTTACTAAAATAAAAAACGAATATTTTTAATGATAAGAATGGAACTGTTTCATTGTTTGATTTACAATGGTTCTAAAATTGGGTTTTATATCTGAAACTCGAATTCTTAGGTCCGGAGTGGCATCCAATCTATTTCTGTATTTACTTTTGGTATACGCATAAGAGGAAAAACCAGCTTCACAACGATAAGTTGTTACAAACGGCAATAGAGTTATAATAGCTTTTTCAACTAGGGATGGGTATTCGTCCTTAAGTCCAATCCAAATCTCGTATAAAGATGCGGATATAAATTTATTATACTAGTAACTATTATTTAGGTGAACTTTTTTTAAATAATAACAAATAATAATTTTTAATAATATAAATAATTCAAATATAATATAAAATAATTTTCTCAATAATCAAATACATCTGGCGGAGCCCTTGAGATTGTCCCGCGGAACCCTAAGGTTCTGCGGAACACACTTTGGGAAACGCTGGTTGAGTATATATTAGGGCAGGGGTGGCCAAATTTAATAGACTTGAGATCGACTTCTGAATTTTTCTGGATTGTCGCGATCGACATTGATATTTCGACTTATTAAATGACCAAAAAAAAAAAAAAAAGAAAAATGATACTATTAGATAAAATGAATTTATATAAATATGGCTGTTGCTGCAGACCGGTGGTGTTTGCGATACGATAAGAGCAGCAGTCGATACGGACAGGGTCGATAACGAAAATGTGTTTTTAATAGGTATTTGTTGCGAAACAAAAATACAAAGAATATTATTTATTTATATTATAAATCGAGTAGTGTGATTGTAATTAATTGTTATATTCGAAGGTTAATCAGATAGGAAAAATCTTAATAAAACTATTTTGTTATGTTTTCGTAAAAAAAAAAAAAACAAAAATAAAGTAAAGACGAAAACGAACGTTCGTGAAGTTAGCTCCACCAAATCATCCGATTTACTTCAAACCAACGTCAAAATTTTGCAAATTAATTGCGAATAATCGCAAATTGGTTTGCCCAGAACAGCCCGACACTAGATCTGTTGTTCGATCGAAAACCCCGATATTATTCATGTACGCATCGAACGACGTTGATGACATGATGTCGTTTGGACCGGGTCGAGTCGTTTGCGCGTGCAACTGTTGCTTGTCTCGCGGACAAGTCCGTCAGGGCACTTCGGTCGGTCGGGGTTTAAGTTGTCGCCAAAACGGGACTAACGCCGCGACCGATACAAGACAAAACTTGTCGAAGATCCCGAAACTATATTCAGCAAACGAAACAAACGAAATAAACGCCCCGTAAGGCTCCCGGTGATGCTAGTAACCGATCGTACCAAAGTCGCCACGTTAAAGGTGCACGTCGACCGCGGGGGAGTTGAAACCTGTACCGGTTAGGTAATCGTGCCGGACCGATCCGCGTGTAAATCTGAAACGTTCGTGACTGAAATTCTCCGGTGGCGTGGTAACCCCCCCGTCCCACACACCACCCGAACCCCCCCCCCACCCCTTCACGGAACCCTCGCGACAACGTTCAAAACGGGTGGTCGGTTTTATCCCCGTGAAATCGAACCGTCCGTGACCGCCGGGGTTAGGTTAGGTGACTCAAACGCCGTGTCGTCTCACGTTGACGCCGGCAAACAAACGGAATTCAAACCACCGCGTCCCGCGCGCGCCTTCCCGCCGACGGGGTCGTGAATCGTCACCTGACCGGCGACTCGTGCACACCGGACCCGCATGGTTACGCGGCGACCGGCCGATCGGAGAAAATAAACAGATCGCCCGTGGTTACCGGCGCGTCCGCGATCTACGAGCCCGGCGAACCGCGGACGGGTCTCATTGAGGTGCTTCACACCTGCCCAACAACAACTAAATTTCAAAAAAAAATCTCAACGCACCCACAAGTCAACTTTCAAATTCTCTTTTCGCACTCGCACCGTCCCTCGCCTGTTACGTACTAGTTTTTTTTTTTTATTTTTTTTTTTTTTTGATTTTAGTATCTTATACTAATTTTTTTTTTAGATTTTTTTTTTTTTGAATTTTTTTTTTTTGAATTTTTTTCCGTCTCTTAGACTAATTTTTTTTTCGAATTTTTTTTTCGTCTCTTAGACTAATTTTTTTTTTTTTGAAAATTTTTTTTTTTTGAAATTTTTTTTTCGTCTCTTATACGAATTTTTTTTTTTTTCGAATTTTTTTTTTTCAAACTTTTTTTTTTCAAACCGACATTCAACAATGCACCGCCAAGTGACGTCCGTCGAGATCCACGCACATTCACCACAGGTACGGTACACACTGATACGACATATCGGCAATGAGATTTATGTGCCGATTGTTTTTCGATTGTGTTTAACTAACTGCACGTTCGCGTTACTACGCCGCACGCTTATGAATTATTATACGTATATACAAATGTAATACAACGGTTTTGTGTTTTATTGTTTTATTTTTTCATGACAAATAATGACGACGCGTTTGATTCGGACAGTTTGAGGCCACCATGACGGGACGTCGATTCCTGTGCCCGTCCGGAGCCACGTGCTTGGCCGACGTGAAGAGGCTGAGTTTGTTGAGCGCGCTTAAACGGTGCGGCTTGTGTGACAAGCGCAAACCGTTTAAGCGCGTATTGAAGTGTCGCAGTAATAACAACATTATTATTATTATTATCATCATCGTGTATTTAAATTAAACGCGATCGATTAGGCTGCAGAACGGTTTATCACGACGGCTGTCTGAAACGATCGGAGGCGGCGGCAACGGCGGCAACGGCGGTAACGGCGGTAACGGCGGTAACGGCGGTAACGGTCACGGACGCGCTACCGGCCGCTACAGTTGACGCGCAAACGAGCATAGTGCACGCCGCGGCCGGAAGTACCGCGAACCCGACGACGGAGACCGCGTGGGTGCTGGTCGAAGGAGTTCGCGACATCCTGTCCGACATCGCGGACAGGCGGCAGCGGCGGCAGCGGCGACAGCGGCGGCAGCAGCAACGGCGGCGGCGGCGGCGGCGGCTGTACGTTCTGGCCGAGGCGGCAAGCACCGCGAACCGGACGACACGGACCGCGTGGGTGCTGGTCGCCGGCGTTCGCGACACGCTCGCCGCGGACAGACGCGGACGAGCGGCGCACGCCGCGGAAAGACGGCGGCGGGAGGTTCTGGCCGCGGCGGATGGAAGTACCGCGGCGGGAAGTACCGCGGACCGGGCGACGGAGACCGCGCGGGTCCCGGTCGCCGGCGTTCGCGACACGCTCGCCGCGGACAGACGGCGACGCGCCGTCCGGGCCGCGGAGAGTCGGCGGCCGGCCGGCCACGCGGCCGCGCACACCGAGGCGGTCGTACACGAGCAGCCGGCTGTCGGACGCTCGACAGCCGGTACTACCGAACCCGCTGTGGCGATCGACTCGGCGTCGTTAATCGTCGTCCGCCGAAAGACGCTCGCGGCTTGCGGTAAATACGACTTTTTCGCGCGGTCCCGGGCGATCTAACGTGGCGACGAGAACGGTGTGGGTCGGGGCGGCCCTCGAGCCTTTTATAGTATTACAGTCTTATATTATAGTCATTTATGCCGTCACGTGATGTTTTGTTTTCAGAGTACTTTGAATATCTGATCGCGGAACGAGATAGCCGGCAGCCGTACGACCCAAAATTTCGGCGAATGACGAGAAGAGGTCAGTTTCTATTTTGTTTTTTATTGTTTACGTCTAAACGCGGATCGACGATTGACTACATACGCGCGCGCGTGTATTGTTCACAGACTACAAGGAAATGTCCGCCTCCTGGGACGCTAGTACATTCAAGCGTCTCAAAAATAATGAATCTGCCAGAACAGTATATTCATTAACAATAAAGAATTCGACCATCGCAGAAGCAGCCGATTTAATTTAATATTTGTAACATTTTTTTGTAAATTTTTTTTGTAATTTATTTTTGTAAACTGTTTTTGTACACTGTTTTTGTACACTGTTTTTGTACACTGTTTTTGTACACTGTTTTTGTACACTGTATTTGTACACTGTTTTTGTACACTGTTTTTGTACACTGTTTTTGTATACTGTTTTTGTACACTGTTTTTGTACACTGTTTTTGTACACTGTTTTTGTACACTCTTTTGTACTAACCTAACCTAACCTTGTAAATTGTTTTTGTAAACTGTTATATATATTCTTGTAAATTAAAATTGCTTATTAAATAAATATTTGTTATAATTGTATACGTCTGTGGTCTTTGGAGTTCTTTTTTTAATATTTAAATAAAAAAATATGTATGCACTAAAAAAAAATTCATTTTTGTATCGAGTCGTTTTGTGAACGAAAACTACAATAATACGTATTACACACATCGATTTACATTGTATTACGGTCTCGTTGTTCGAGGACAGTGACAATTTTAACTTTGGCATTTAGAAAAAGCCGTTCTACCATTGTACTTGACATGTAAACTACTAATGGAAACTATTGGGCATTCTCGATTGGAGTACACGAACGTCGGGGTTTAAGCCGGGGTCCATTGACCGAACGCGCAAAACGTTTTGCAACGTTGCTACTATGTTCCGCGCGTTTTGTCGTTGATTTTAGGTTTTTGCACGAGAACTGTCAGTATGGTCGCTGCTACAGTAAATACGTAATTATTATTCCTGTGAATATTTTATTAGCTAGTTTACTTTCCGGTTTTTTTTTTGTTTTTTTAACTTTTTTTGTATAACAATGAACGCAGCGCTGGTGATTTAATCGGACCTTGTGCAAGTGACGGATGAACAACACAAATCTAGGAAAGAAACTATAGCGGACAAATGTACTTTCTAAACGACACAAACACGTCGACGAAAAACGGATTAAACATTTGATCACGTTGCAACAACATATACATCTCTACGCGCGGTATGGACGCGTGTGTGTTCGCGAAAACGTTGAAAAAGTCAACTAAAAAAAAAAAAACAAAAATCCTTTAATTCGGTACGTATAAATCCGGGAAACGACTTAACAGACCGTGTCGATCCGTGTGAAACACACGACGAATTCAAATCGGTTTTCAGGATCCTTGTCGCATCACCGGTACGTATATTCTACTGCGTTTCGTGTTCCGGAAATGGCTCGAGTTCGTCGTTAACCTAATTAAACGGACGGCGGTTAGGTTTCGTCGTCCGTGGTAAGTATTTTTGACTTTGAGACGTGTCGCGCCGCCAACGAGCGCGACTACACGTCGCCGGAGGACAAGACCGATGCGAAAAACGCATTGTTCGCGACGGTTGCATCATTGCCAGACCGTGGCGAACGTGTCGCGATATGCCGATATCAGTAACCAACAACGTGTTGGCGGTTGATACTCGTCGTGCGCGTCGGGTCGTTGAGCCAAATGCTGGACCGAGGCCACGGGCGGACGACGTCGCCGATCTGTAGTCGTTCCCGTCCTCGGCCCGATATACTCTACGGATCCGGTGCGTGTAATCGGTTTGAAACGCGTATCGAAACGTGCCGAAAGCGTCGAACATAATGTCTCTAACAGCAGCGAACGATTTCAATACGATGTATAACGAATGTACGACGGCTGTGGACGTTCTCGTAGGCAGGGGTGCTGAGTACCCATTCGATTTTTTCTCAAATATTTGATCGTACCTCTACTATTTTTTTTTTTTTTTTTTTTTTTAAGAGGAACGCGGGGGACGGTATTCGTTTTTCCGCAGCCGACGAAACATAAAATAACATTGTTATGTTGACGAAATAATTCGATATTACCGTCGGTCATCATAACACGGTCCTTACATCATAACATTTGTCAGTCCCCAAACGCGACTTTGAACTACCCATACTCGTGTGTTTTATATGATTCCCTGAATTATCACATTATTTTCCACGCTCGAATTACCGACAAACGTGACGGGACTTGCCTACCGGCCGTTCATAAAAATGTGTTGAGGGCGGCGCGCAACTATTTCGTAAGCGCCTTCGGAGTACCCTCGCTTATGTTCTTCCGACTCGACCACTGTTACACAGCGCACACGCCTAAACTCTCTCGCGCGCGCGCGCCTCGTCGCCATACCGTTGTCGCCGCGTCTTCTCCGGGGGTTTGTCCTGTCGGTTCCTCTGGTCTAACCTAACAGACCAACAATAAATTACCGATCCGAGACGTCTCTGTCACGTGGCCAATAAGTGCGACCACACACACCTGAACGCGTACGCTTTGTGGGCTGTTCCACCCTTTAATCTCTCGTTAGAGAAGTTAGCAGCCCCCCACTTTGTCCGATCGACTCCAGACCAAACCAAACCGAATTTTAACTACACACCACTAAGATTCTGGTCATAATGAAATAATTTTATGTGGTAATATAGTCGTTGATCGATTAATTAAATTTAATTCTATTTTTACAATTTTGAAAAATTCCAAAATCCTCAACCGGTGGTGACGAAGACAGCGATTTCCTGTAGTATATACGTGTATCAGGGACGTACACAGGGGGGTGTTTTGGGTGTTCAAACACCCCCCACAATGTTTGGCTATTTACTTATTCAATTTTAATATTATATTATACAGATTATGTTATATTATTAGACAGGTTTAATACTACATTATGTTTGTGGACCACTGGCTAAAGCAATATAAAAATTCGTATATTTATTGAAATAAAAAGTTCTAACTTTCAATTAATTATTTTCAAAATCACCCCCAAAACTTTTTTCTGTGTACGTCCCTGACGTGTATAATTAAATTACTAATAACTTATAATAATCTTGCACGTAAAAAAAACGTCGAACAGGACAAACATAATGTAAAATATAATATATTAATAATATTAATGGCTAAGCTAAATAATTTGTAGAAACACAAATATTAAATTTGTATAATTTCAGTTATGATTAAAGTATCTACGTAATGATAACATTTAAATAAGATTTGAAAATATAATATAACTTTAAGAATTAAAGATTTAATGTAATATTATTACTTAAATATGTTAATATGAAATTAGTTATGTATTCCTGTTAAAATGTCATATTGTTAATACATAATTATTTAACTGAGAAACTGAATTAGGTCTACTTTATTCGATGACGTATAGATGTATAATTATTATTATTTAATAAAATAAATACTTAAATGTATACCGTAGTTTACCGCAGTTGACCAAAAATCTTAAAAAATTCGCCAAAAATAGAATTTTGATTTGCAAATTCTAAAAACCAATTTGCAATTATTTGCAATTAATTTGCTAAATATTTACATCGGTTTGGAGGCGATCGGACAAAGTGGGGGGGAGGCTAACTTCATGGGCATCGAAAACGAGTCGCGATCGACCTGTTGTTGGCCACCCCTGTATTAGGGTGTACGTATTTTGGCACCAAACCAATATTGTTTCTGTTAACCTGCGAGTTATTTAAATTGCATGTAAGGTACATATTTACGTATTGCCGTGTGGATTTCGGGTGACTGTTTTATTGAAATATGTCTGCACATATGTGTGTGTAGTGGGTAACGTACATTATATAACGTGTAATTTGTTTGAAAAATATTTTTCAAAAAAGATCGGGTTGACGGAAACGGAAAAACGCGTGTGTACCTTTACTAGTTTCCATGCGTCGTCCCGCGCGTACGATCACAACGAAAGAATACAAACTCCGTCCCGTCCGAACACGGTTTGTGTGTTGTGTCAGACTGAAACCACACATGTTTATGGAGTTTATTGAAATGTCAAACAAAGGCGCGATTTATCGAGAAAAAAATACCACACGATGCCGTCGAACACGTGGTTTCAAGTCGCCATCGTATGAACCGTATCATCATTATTATTATTATTATTATTATTATAAATATCGATGTAAATAATCGTGTGAATAACAAACAAAGTTTCAATAAAAAATGTCTGCTCGCACGACGCACCGCACCGGTATTGTTTTTTATAAACGTACGTGACGATGTGCTTGTGACGTACTTTTCGTATGATGATATTTTTCAGTACACGTCCGCGTTTCGTTGCCGTTCAAACAGCGATATCGAACGTCCGTGAAGTTAGCGGCGCAATGTTGATATTTTTCAATAAAACCTTTCCAACAAATTTGTTGGTCATTGTTGGATAAGTTCCGAAATTCGTTGGACATTTTTTTAAAAGTTATAGGCTTTTTTTATTTTGCGCCGCTTACTTCACGCCAGCGGCGCAACTTCAAAAAATCCCAAAAAAACCATCCAACAAATCGAGTACAACAATGTCGGATCATTTTCGTGACGTTTTAGAGAGTTTTAGGACGTATAAGAGTATTTTTATGTTGCGCCGCTGGCGTGAAGTTAGCGGCGCAAAATAAAAAAAGCTTATAACTTTTAAAAAATGTCAACAAATTTCAATGACCAACAAATTTGTTGGAAAGGTTTTATTGAAAAATATTAACATTGTGCCGCTAACTTCACGGACGTCGATACGAATCAATCTCCAAGCGTTGATTAAGCAACGATAACACGTCCCCGGGCGCATATATACATATATGTTTTTTTTTTTACCGTTTTCTTACCGTTTTTGTTTTTTCGTCGTACGCTCGCGTGTAGACGGGACGGACACGGGCCGCGAAACAAGTCGACAGTCCGTCTGTCGAACGGTGATAACAGGCGGTTTGGTTACATGACGAACGGCAGTTATTTTCGTCGCGTAATACGACCGTCGGACTAATATTCTCGAGAGAACGAGAAAAACCGTGTGCGTGCGGCGACCACACCGCTGTCGATCGTTCGATCGCGCGTAGTCGGTTGTTTGTGGTCGGCGACCGTGCGTGCGTCGGTTAGGGAACAAACTAAAAAACGAGACCGCACGCCCTAGTGGTTTTTCGACACGCGTACACTTTCAAACGGCAAGTATACACACGCGTGCACAGATAACGACCTTGACATAGAATCGTTCCGCGCGACACGTTATAATCGTTCGGCAGACGTTTCGATCACATTTAAATCGATTAACCCGGTCCGCGTTAACGGGCGACCATTCACGTCGCGCCGCCACAATTCGCTATTAGCCAGTACACGACGAAATGGTCGGACGGCCCGTGATCGCGTGTACATTGCTTGATCCCCGCGTCGGTATATACCCGGTTCAGCGAAACGAGTATATAGTTCAATAAAGCGTAACACTAATAACCGAAGTGTTATCATGTGGTGTGTCCGCCGCATTGACGACGTCTACCATTTCTTTTTACATTTCTTTTCTTCTTCTTTTTTTTTCTTTTTATTAATCGTAACGAAACAATAACCGTTGGACGCGATTGTATTTAGCTTTTTCGTTGCGGACGAGAAACTAACAAAAAAACAAAAAAAAAAACGCTTATAAATATACGTGTTTTAATAAACATACGCACAATATTTTCGATTTGAATTTCCTGTGCCGTGCGCGTTATTGCAAAATTATAATTGAAATCTTATCCGTATACGAACGGGTCGTCGGCGTTGTGATAGATAAATGTTTGTTGACGAGCGCTGAATCGAAATCATTTCAACGAACGGATCTTCGCAGGAAAAATAAACCTTCGGATCCATTACGTTATCTCGGCGCTATGTTTTTGAGGCTGCGATGTTATCATAATTAATACATCAGTTTTCCATTTCGAATTTGTTGATACTCGGCGTTCAACTGCAATTATACAAATTGATATTTGCCCGTTATTGTTTTAAAGTGCTAAACGGGTTGTTTGATCTCCGGACGTTTAGCAAATCGTTGAAATATTTCTGTCTTAAACATTTGCACAATTCTCCTTCCAAACTGTATAGATATTATAATACCCACACCATCACGAATTACCAATGTTTTGCTTAGAATTTCATTAAAACAATTTTCTGTGATGTCATAACTATACGTTAAACGCAGTTTAATACCGTGAAAAAACACTCGTGACAAAAACTCATGTTTTACGCGACTGTTGAATGGGCTCGCGATGCATAAGGTGTTTCGCCTAAAAATGATTTTGCTCCGGAAAAATGCACAACTGAAATAATATTCTTCAACTAGTGGATTTTAAAATATACGCTTAACGAATATTGAACATTTACGCGACGCCAATATTATATCCGACACGCACAAACGAACACAGTACTCGATCTAAGGCTGCTGTACATTACTCGAGTTTACAAAAAAAAAAAAAAAGAGGAACGTTACATAGTTTAAACGGAATGAAGACAATATCTAAGATCGGCCGTGTTGTTTGGCGCAATTATCTCGGTACACGTTCGCCGCATCAACGAAATCTAACGATATTATTTACGATCTTAAAACAATGATAAATCATAATCGCTTTGCCTAAAAGATTCCGAGACGAAACGCTTGCGGGTTTTTTGTTAATTTTTTTTTTTATACTTATTATTCTTAAGGGACCGCAACACTAATATTTATCGTGTGTATTGTGGACCTACCGTTACGGTGTTAATCAAGCACGATTTGAATGTTCGAAACACAAATGAATTCTTCGATGTGTCTACTTTGCATCTACCGGATGATTCCTCTGAAATACCGATCGAAAAATTAACTATCGACTATTTAAGTTTTCGGTCTTGCACATTTTTCAACGGCTACAGAATCGAGTGAAATCGTTATTTCGTAAAATCGTCCGACCCGACGCGTGGCTCAACATATATCCCCTTTGATTTTTATTCCGAAATATTTCTCACGGAAATTATTCTAGGTGGCGTGACCGAATGAAGTACAGAGTCGAAAAACTACCGACTGCCGCCGCCGCAGTTATTTTCGGCGTGGCGGCCGCTAAAAAAAAAGAAAAAAGAAAAAACGATTGCAAACGGTTTTCAGCTCGTGTCAGATGTCGGGCGTTACCGGCGAATCAACGGAGGTGTGTGATGAAAAAACTGTGCCGACTTCAAAAAACGTGTCACGGCGAATAGATAAACAGATGCCGACGACAGGTGGACTGGCGACTGGCGGACTCGATAGCCTGGCGATTTCGAACGCGATTTCAATAAAAACAATCAATAAAGAAACGATATCTTTGGTATTGTTACTCGGCAACGATCGGGATTTTAATAATCGAAATGAAAACGCCAAAATAACGATTATGATAAAAATTGACGGACACACTCGAACGCGGTGCGTGACGATTGAGCGTCGGATAACCCGACGTCAATCATACGCAGTGGCGTGCCCAGGAATTTTCAATGGGGGGGGGATGTTATAAGTAAATAGTAATAATACATTTTAATGAATTGTCATGGTAATACCAAAAACTTAAATGTCTATGTTTCAAGCTCTCCAAAATCGTTTCTAGCTTATAACTGTGTATATTTGTCGATTGTTCTGTAATTAAAATGAATGTTATGTCAATTAACATAACACCATTAAATTGAAAAAATGTATTGCATTTTTAAAAATAAAATACATGGAAAGTAGATTGCTTATTCCAAACGGAAATTCAACCGCCTAGCTTTTGTACTTTTTGCTAATAACTAATAAAAAGTATTAAGTAATGACTCTAAAACAGCTCTAATGACTAATAAGTTGTTTTCTGTAGACAATGGGGGGGGGGATATAACCCCTAACCTCCCCCCCCCCTGAGCACGCCACTGATCATACGGACGTTCGCATGGGGATCCGCGTAGCGGACGGGTGAGACGCGTGTGGTGCGAGACGCGACCGTGTTTGGAATTGATGGATCGGAAGCGCAAATCACCGAGTCCAAGACGGTTTCGCATAGCGCGGGAAAAACATCGCGAGCCGCGGATTCGCGTCGCGGCAATACGTATTTGTACGCGATCGCGTAACGCGTCAAAGCCGCGAGTCGTGTTTTTTACGCCGTCACGTGGCGCGCACGCCGCGGGAGGTCGACGACCGGGGTCACGGGCCCGTTTTCGCCGTCGGTCCCACGACGTCGTTATTTTTAGAAACAGCCGGATGGCGCGTACGTACGGCGGGCACGCGTGCTCGCCGACTTGACCGCCGTTCGCGTTAGGTGGTTAATGAACATTATGATACGCGAACGCGGTCGTCCGCGATCGTCGTTGACGGGCTCTTGGCGATTTTTGTTCGGTTTGTTTTGTTCTGTTCGTTTTGTTCGACTTGCGCGAATCCGCGTGACTCGTGACGACTCGCGCGAAACGGCAACAAACGCGCTTTGACGGCGTTTTCTTTCGTTTTTTCATTTATTTATTCACTTCGTCCGCGTAAAAACCCGTCTTTTACATAACGTGTCTACGTCGTTTCAATCGGTGTCATTCGTGAAACTAGGATTTTTTTCAAATTAATGGAAAACGCACATAAACCGTTATCGAACGGCAGGAATTGTTCGCGAACTCGTGTACGTATTCTAGTCCGTCGACGTATTCTCGTCATTATCGTCGACTCCCGAGGAATGTATCATACGTATCCATCAAATTAAATGTAGGTACCTACAATGACGAAACACAAACAAACGCCTTGAATGGATACTGAAATCGTTAAGTATACGATTTAAAAACCGAATGACCCAAAAAATAAACACTAAAAGCGTTCGTATTTTTGTTTATAAAACGATACGACGGTATGAGTCGCGATGACGCGTGTAAAACGTGGTTTACGTTCATCTAGCACAAATCGTACTAACCGACCATAGAAAAAAAAAAATACGCTAACGCATACAAATCCTACAATCACACGTTACATTAAAAAATGATATTTTATTCAAAAAACATTTTGAAAATGATTATCATACGAAACAAAAATACTCGCGTACAGTTGTGTGTGTAACATTCGACTCGTCTCGCACACATTAGTTGTATAAGACGTTCAAACGATTTCGAATGTTTTAAAAAAAAAAAAGGTCTATTGCGAGCGCCGCGCGGGAAGAATACGTTCTTGGCGATTGTTCCGACATCGCGACTCTACCTTGCATTTCCAATACACAATTATAGTATCAACTAAAATCAATGCCATTAATCTTAACACACGTACCTGTGCAGTTAAACTATATGACGGCACCTATTGGCAACGACCGACGTATGTAATTATATTAACGATACATATTCTTCGCGGACACCTCAACCGTACGCGCGCGTGTGGCACGTGTGTGTGATAACCGGATGCACATACATCCGATGAACTTCGTACAGAACAATCGTTTTATATTATCACCTGATTAGAGTTTCGATCATTTTGCGTTTAGAAACGCATACAATTTTTGAAAACTGCGCTGTCTAATATTATGTGTTAATACGTAGAGTTGCATTGGCGTACCTGTAAAACATTTTTTAGGAAGGGGGCAAAATATTAAATACCTCATTTTAAAACCATTGATATGTAAAAGTCCAATAGCAATAGATATCAATTATCATAGTGACTTAATATTAAATGACAAAAACAGATATCGATTTTAAATTTTAAACGATTGAGATAGATAACATCAGCTGTCGCCTGTCATAAGGTTTTCGAGAACGTCGATTAAACAGTTATTGATAACGTCCTAACGTGATCATAACCATTACTTCTAATATTCATTTGGTCATATCAAGTTATGATATTAATGTATATTGACAAGTCATATCGAAAATCTATAACTGAATATCCACACGATTATATTGTGGAAAACGAATTATATAATCAAAAATAAATATATGTATTAAGCAAAAGAATAAAAAGCTTATTGGGGGGGGGAGGGGCAAATGCCACTGTTGCCCCCCCCCCAAAGTATGCCACTGCGTAGTTGTATATATATTACAGTCATCGATATATTTATTTAATTTTTTTTACAACTATTGTGTTTATAACAATTTATAGCACTTAATATATTTTTAATAGTTTTCAAAGCTAATGTTTGAGTTCGGCAGGAAAGGGTGGTTGAACTTTGCTATTTTAACAGTCACATCGTTACGTTATGCCGCGACGATTGTTTGATTTTTCTATAAAATATATTATATTAGTTACTTGAAAATATTATTTAAAAAATCTACGTATCTATTATTACTTATCACGACTCGGCTACTTTTTTTTGTTTTGAATCTAAAAGGTTTTTCATTTAAACTTTGTAATAAAAAAAGCCTTTTAATTTTATCTACGAAATCACGGTTATTATTAAACAATAGTTTAATTTACTTACAATCGAGGAATTTACTCGATTATGACTGCAGAAAACGAATATACACATGCTTAGAAGTTAAAAGTTTGAAAATTAAACAAATTATTCTGTATAGACGCAATAATATAGGTAACTATCCTTTAATTCTGCCCACTGCCTATCGTTCACGCGTATACCTACTCAAACGTTTTCCACTCATTGAAATCCTTGATTTTTTGTTTATCTAATTATTTGTTTTAAACGGTTTTCGAATAGTTTAATCCTAAAACTGTTGAATTGAAAAAAAAACCCCGATTAATTTATTTTAACGGAAATCAAATACGCTATAATATGTACGTTTTATTTTAAGTAACTGCGAAGTACGCATACACTAAAACGTTTATCGATCATTTTATACAGAATATAAACCATGCGGAATACATGAGTATGTTGAATTTTCGGGACGAAAAATATCATTTATTGATTTAACGATTCAACACATTCTTATTTCATAAATAAACAAACGTATGTATACATTTGATTTAATCGACGATTTATTATAGAAATAAGAAGTTTTCGAGTTTAATTTGATTGATATTACTTGTATAGACGTGTAGTGTATGCTATAAATTGTTATTTTAACTTTTCGAGTATACTTTTATACTTGAAGAATCCGTCGAAACGCATAAATGTTTGCGTGTAGTACCCATTACACACCGTACGGGCAATTGTAAAACTCTGACACAAGTACCTTTTTTTTTCTCTTTTTTTTTTTAACGTAAACTGTAAACTCCGTCAGAAAGGAAATTTACGATGTAACAAATAAATATTATTTATTTATCATACTGTTTTCTTATTGGTGATTTACAATTTTTTAACTCGCATACACTTAAATGGCACGTCGTATGTGTACTTATATCGTCATATACATACCGTTGTACACAGTGGCGGCACCAGACATTTTTTCTAGGGGGGGGGGGCAAGATCATGGCGAATTGATCATGGAATTTAGTGAAAACTAAATATTTATATTTGTAATATAAATTATTGAAATACATGGAAAATACTGTATTAATAGCGTTTTTCGATAAAATATAATCAATTTCGAAATCAAATTGAATGGTGGTGTATTCCGTGGTGTATTATCTAAACGAATGCACATAAAAAAAATACAACGAGTTACACGGCGAAACATATGAAACACAGCAAACACATAAATACTTGAAATTTAAATTTTCGTTTGTTCTTCAACGGGTAGGGCAAAAGTGGGGCAAAACCAAATTTGGGTAGGGCGCTTGCCCCCCTCTAGCGCCGCCACTGGTTGTACACCAGAGCCAGTGCAGTTTCTTTCGTTTCTTTACATCTACGGTTGCGAGAACAGAATGCACTTGGTATTTATACGAATGAATTTAGTCATTCAAGCTAAATTCAAAAACTAAAAAGGGCCAAGACAGTCGATTAATGTCGAGGAATATGCACAGGTTTTCGAAACTATCGTTCGCCGGTCATTTAACTCGATAACGTGAAATGAACATCCCTCGGCGTCAACACCGTTTTACGAAATCAGGCCAAACACAGCTCTGTTGGCCGAAAAAAAAAATGCAATTGGTTTAGGACATCACGTATATATTATATAATATTTGGCGTTTAAAGTTTAATAATTCCTAAAGCGTTTTTTATAATAGATATATTTGTTCATGGTTTACGAAAATTATTGTAATGTAACACGTTTCGGCGTTTGAAATTAGTTTTTTTTTTTTTAAATATAAAGACCGAAACATATATTTTTGAAATCCCGACGTTTTGATTTTGAGACTTTGTTCTCTAGGGTTGTATGTTTTCAAAGCGAATTTTTTTCCTCCGGTCGCCGTGTAAACAACGTGTTAAACAATAAATTACAGTACGCGCGCGTACACACACACACACACACAAACACATGAACAACGTTTTTTTTTTTTTATTATTTCCCGTCGTCAACGTGTCGTAATCCCGTGAAGATTAAATAAAACGGTTTCAAACTACGAGCCGCACTCGAGACGTCCCCCGTCCAAGTTCGGGCGACGCTTCACGACGCGTTCGTCGGCGCAGACATTCCGTAATTCCGCGGCGTGTATATTTCGGGTACGTCGTGGGCGTACGAAATTCGCGCGGCGGCGGCGGCGACAAAAACCGATCGGAACGCGTTTGTAAAAAAAATGATAATCCGTCGTCACCGCGTCCGGTATGAACGCGCCGACCAACGGTCGGTGGACCGTTTACGTTTCGTACGATAACATTACGCACGTACACACGTCGGTACGATTGATATAAACAAAAATACGTACGTGCGCGTGTGCGCGCGCGAACGCGGGGACGCGACGCGCGCACCGACCGGCGGCGGCTTCCGCAATCGTTTCATTGTTGTTCGCTTTCTTTTCGTACGTCGACCGTCGCCGCGGCCCGAAGACGTCCAACCGCCGCACCACACGCTCGTTGTTAATCGTCGTCGCCGCCGCCGCCGCACCACACCGCCGCCGCAGCCGCACCGCACCGCCGCACCGCACCGCCAACGGACGCACCGCACCACGCCGACGACGACGACGGATCGGCCACGGTCGCTCGAACAATCGCCGCCGCCGCCGCCGCCCGCCCGTCAGTCGAGTGGAGTTGGTCGCGTCGCGCGCTCCGTCGTCGCCAGCGTCCCGTACGTTCAAGCGCGCGCACACACGCACACGTTCTCGCAGAACAAACGTACGCGAAAAAACCGCCGCCCGTTTTTTTTTTTCTCGTCTCGTGTAGTTTTTCACGCGTTTTTTATTCCGTCGTCGTCGTCGTCGTCGTGTGCGCGCGAGTCGGTGCGAAATCGCGCGCGAACCATATTTACCGCGACCGTGGTAATCGCGGTTTTTATACGTCGCATCGCGCATAACCCGCGCGCGCGTTTCACAGCTAGTGCCGTCGTCGTCGTCGCGGTGTATTTGTTTTTCTGTGTTTTCGGATTTCATCGAAAAAACTACCGTCGGTAAGTGTTTACCACACCGTTATTCGTCATAGTTTTTTACACACACACACACATATATACGTATATCACGTTTTGCGCAGTAGATAACCTACGCCGTATAACAGGTATGTAACACATATATCCGTATCTGCCTCCTACCTGTCTACGAACGACCGCTTGTTTTTCGCGTTTTCGGATAACAAATAGAGCGTACCGTCTCGTCGTCGTGCTGCCGCCAGCCGGATCGTATTATTATTATTATTTATACATTCGTCACAGTTTTCGGCCGGAGAAATTCACCGTAGAGGATCTCACTTTTACCGTTTTCTGCCCCGCCGCCGCCGTACTCCCGAGATTTAGTCGGTGTGCGTATAGATTCGCTAAAACGAACCTGGCCGCCATCAATCGGCCAATAACAATGAATAATTCATCGCCGTCGTCGTTCTTGTTTCACGCAACGGCGTTCACTCAAAAACAACCGTATGTTCGCGTGAGTATTACGCATCGTACACGGCGGTTGGCGGTCGGCCGTGGTTCAATGTCAAACGATCGTCAATGCTTTCGATGATCGATTCCATCGCGAACGTCTCGGGTATTTCCGTCGGTTCTCGTTGTGACCGCACCGGCACACCGGTTACGTACGTTACGTGCGACGCTGGTTATCGGCGTTGGTCACCACCGGCAGAACCGAGAACCGTAACGTCGACGTAACGCGCGGTACCCGCCGAACACCATATTCACTTCGAACGCATTTGTGCGGTGAATTATCTCGTGAATTTATTGTTTTCGGATTTGCGCCAACGCGAAAACAACATTATCCGGCCCAGTGCACGGCGGATATTATGGCCGGTGGTACCTATTACGACGCCCACATATGGTACCGCACGGTCGTACGATAACCAATTCGTTTTGTTTTGTTTCCGGACTGTCTATTCGTTTCGCGTTAAACGTCATAGCGCCGTTGCTGACGCGCGGTAATACGAAAACAATCGGTGTGCGGAACAAGTTTTGGAACCGGTGTACGGTACACATTTGGATCGAAATTAAAAATCGATTTACGTTTTCTGTGATTCGGGTCAAACGTTAAATCGTTCACGATCTGTGAACGTATACGTTTAAAATGCACGTACGTGTTACAAACCGTTCATTGCAAAATCGTGTTTTTCGTTTTGCTCGGGATAGTATACGAAAGTATACGTTTCGATAGATTTTTCTGTTTTGTGAACGATCAACCTATATATCATAAACTAGTCAATATGCTGCTCAACGTTTTTTTTAAAAAAAAAAAACAATTAGCTCGTAAAAAACCTTCCACGTGTTTAATTTACGTGTATATTTGTTATAAAATACAATAACAGTAGATTATAACTAGGAAAGTATTTATGCGGTGCTCTCATATCAAACATTTGGGCTTGATTCATTTGATCTTGATGCGTATAAACTAACAAAATAATCGGAGCAATGTTTTCAGATATTCATGTTTAAAATCGTTGTTATTTTAATGATGTATTTCATATTTTAATACACGCCGTCGCGAGAGTAACGAATTTTCAACTTGCAACGATGTTTTTAATTGATTTTTAAATTGAAATTCGTATTCACTTTACAAAGGAATGATAAGCGTTGGGAATTAAAATAAAATATTATTAGTAAATTCATAATTTATACGAGTATTTTGTAATTTAAACCCAATCCAAGTGTTAGATCGAGGGATATACCATTGAAATAGGTATAAAATATTTTATTCACATAAATCTATTAATCGCCGTGCAGATTGAAATTTGGAAATAATTTAAGGTACTGGTTTAGTTAGATATTCCATATCGTCTGCTATTATTTTTATTTCCGCGGAGAATATGCAACTTTATTATTATGAAAAAACAAAATTTATTTTTGAAATTTATACGTGCCGGAAACAAGCAATTTCAATATGTCTATTGAAACACCTGTTGACCAGCTTTTTTCTGAGACTCGTTGCGACTATCATAAATAATAACTCATTAATTCTTACGTACTAATCGCAATTACGCTTACAAAAGGTTATTAATCACATTTAAGGCAGTGCTTGAATCGGGGCGGGGAACGGAGTATCTCTTTTTTACATTTTTTTTTAACCTACCCTTTCTAATTGTTCTTAATGGAATGCCAAGAACGTCGTACCCCCCCCCCCCTACAAGTCAATAAGACATTTAATTCTTTAGGAACGCTCATTTGTTTTACACTTTTGTATCCCTCTTCAAAATTTTTTCCAATTCAAGCACTAATTATAGGTATATATTATTAACGACATTAGATACATTTCGTTATATTAACGAAATCGATTTCGATTAGAATTTCAAAACGATTGTGTAGATACTAATTCCTGCAAAAAGGCATAGGTATAGTATGTGTATTAATCTGTATAATAATATTATTATTTGAAATCGGTGAATTTTTCCGAATTGGTCATAAGCCAGTATTTGTTACAAGTCAACATGATATATATTTATATAAATATTTATACAGGTAACGTATCCAGTGGTGGATAAGCATATTTTTTTGTTATAGAAAATATTTTTATGGGTCCTAAAACCAAAGGATCCCTCGAAAAATTGCAGCTTGCTCAGCTCGCCGATTTGTATTCCTACATCACTTTACTTTAATGTTAAATTAAACGTCAATCCAAATAATAAAATATATAAACATTAAAACGTTATAATATATTATATTTCGTATTAAAACATTAACATTATTCTTTTTTTTATATAGCTGTGGGTTATAACTTTTTAAAAACATCATTAAAATCAATATTGGTCAAAATGTCTTTTTTAACACTTATAATTATTACATTTTCTGAGAGATCCTGTTATATTATGAGTATATTATTGATTTTCAGCTTTTGATCGGGATTGTGTTCTTAAATAGCAATTTATTTAATTTCGATCAGCGGTAGGTCCCGGGGATAAATATGAGTAAAATCCCGATTTCCGCCACTATACGTACCTATGTTATCCTTTCCAATGTTCAGTTTATTTGATCAAATAAAGATAAAATAATATATAATATTCCCCAAGGACTAATATATGAAGTATTTTATCAGACGTTTTCCCAACGGAAGCGGTCATCAATGGTTTTTTTGAAAGAGCGCGGCAATCACTGTTGACGAACATTTTCACTGCGTTTGTACAAAACATAAATGCTGAAGTTTTACCATAAGAAGTTCATTTGATTGTATAATTGAGAGGTTCACTGATGACATCGTTAGGATGGATACGATAACGTGTTTAAATAGTGCTTTTTTTTCATAGATTGTTATTTGTTTTTTATGCAAATATATAGGTACGACTCATAAAATAATGGGTTTAAGCGAGCCTCATCCCTTCACGTATATTTTTTATGTAAAGAAGGTGTTGAATTTTCAACGAACAAAAAAGTGAACATCCTATAAAATAATTATTTTAAATGTATAAAAACGTTTACGTGTGTCAAATTTGGTAGAAACAAAAATCGACGCGAGGAGATCGTTATAAAATTATTTTCTCTTCATATTCTATACGGGTCATTGGCCGCCACCCTCTTTGTGTGCACTGTTCCTCCTCGTTACATATACACGTAATATAAAATAACATTATCGTCGATATATTTCGTACATGAAAATGAAATACGTATATAAATTACGAACGCAATAGAAGTAATTTCGTTTTTTCTCTGCAGATATTCTTAATCAGTTTAATCGTATCAAAATCGATTATCGTTTTCGTTGAAACTAATTGCCGAAAGTTATATATAATAATATATATATATACTATAATATAGTTTTATACTCAATCCTCATTAAAGTATTAAACAGTTCAACCGAATAGTCATCGTCGTGGGCGTGTTTTTATTTTTTACGTTATGAACCTTTTATATATATACAATAAAAGAAATATATTTCTGTTTTTATTATTATTATTATTATTAAATGTTTCACAATTGTTCAGTCCAAATATTTCTAGTATACAAACATTATGAATAATGGCCAACGGAATGGTCGTGCAAAGTCTAAAACATCACACATATTTCGATTATCCATATTTTGAGATTAAATTTGTAAAAATATAAGAACACGAGTAAAATGATAGAAATCAAGGATAAAAAAAAACGTTGGTTATAGTGTACAAAAATCATTATTTATTAATTTTTTTTGGATCAATTTTTTAATTGGACGTTCGATTAATCAAACTATATTAACATGTATTAACCTTTGACTAATACACGATGCATTTTGTAACAGACATTAATCTTTTCGTACTGCACAACAAAGGGCGTAGTGCACACGATTTTACGCCTTGATATTCCGTACTCAATAGAACGATTGACATAACCGTAATAAGTATTTTGTCTTAGAAAAAAAAAAAAAAAACAATAATAATAATGATTCTCCTCGAACTTAGGAACAGGAGATTTAATTGGATTCGCGATGTCGTTACATTTCTAATCACTGTCGTACGTAACGGCCGACGATGTATATAATAAAATAATGGCGTGTTCGTTATCGTCGGTTCGGAACGTAAAAACACCGTCCGTCTTCTTGAGTTAATTCGCACGTCTGCGGAAAATTCTTTCTGGAGAAACTTTGGCGGCGTGGAAATCGTACGCGTAAAGAGCGACGACGTTTTTTAAAACCCGAACGCGGCAGACGCACGGAAATTTGATCGCGTCGTCGTTTGTTTTCTCACTCTCCCCCGCCGCCGCCGCCGCGAGTCGGCCGTGTACATGCAATACAATACAACAAAACACAATATATATGCGTGTCGTCGAAGGCGGCGGCGGCGGCGGCGGCGGCTTCAACGGCGGGTGACGGAGAGTAGATAGCAGTCGTCGTCCCCACCGCCCACCCTCTCGCCGCTGCCCGTTCCGCCGCCGCGACGACAACCGCGCACACGTTCGCCGCGATTTTTCTCTCGTCGCGAAACGCACGGCGCGCGGTGTATATAAACGAGGGCGTTCCCCACGATTTTCCCTCGGGGGGGGGGAGGAGAAGTACAACGCCCGAAATGTTTTGTCGGTGACGATCCGGGAATCCGATGTTATTAGCCCCGGAGTACGATTATCGTTTTACGTGTGCGGACGCCACTTGTCGTAATGTTTTTAAAATAAAAACGCCGATTTCCCACCCCCCCCCACCCGTTTTTTAAATTTTTCTTCGCGACGCCGCACGTCTCGTGTGTACATTACGCTCGACCGTCGGCGCGAACCGCGGGGCCAGCGCAATGTATTCCGATTACGGTGTTGTTACGCGCGTGTTCGTACACGTACACGCGCGCGCCGAGCGTTTTTAATTTACAATAATAATAATAATAATAATAAGTATAGACGATGATTATCTCTCACGACTGATGTTCAAGGACGCGCGTGCAGTGCACTCGCGCGCGCCTTCACCGTGACAGGGTGGGCACACGTCGTCGCGTACGTGGCCTACATGAAGTCCTCGCCACGCGACTGCATTGTAACGTCCGTTTTCGGCGACGGTTTTCGAGTGCAACCGTAACAATGGCTGCCGCCTGTTGTCTGTGTGTGTGTATATACATATATATACTTACGAAATCGGCAACGCGCAACGGCGCAAATCCAGAGTGTGACGCAGCATCGACGTTTTGAGCAGGTTTATGAGTACAAATCGAATTGTAGACATAAAGATTAAGTGGGGGTCCAGGGCTTAAAAAAAAAAAAAAAAAAATTCGAGAGATAACACGTATTTAAGACATTTACTAAATATTATTATTATTGAAGTTTACAAAAACACGAATCTATCAGGCCTACCCGTTGGGAAAAACCTTACGTTTTTCTTTGTATAAATTATATATTATATATT
This sequence comes from Schlechtendalia chinensis, assembly GCA_019022885.1. Lineage (NCBI taxonomy): Eukaryota > Metazoa > Arthropoda > Insecta > Hemiptera > Aphididae > Schlechtendalia > Schlechtendalia chinensis. Next base: position 52,403,597 of record CM032339.1, read on the forward strand.
AGCTGCACAAATAAGTTTTTTGTTTTATGTTTTTTTTTTTATTTGAAAGGGGAAGGGAGTTTTGTAAGTAATTAGGAACTTGAATTTTGTGTTAGAATATGATAAAATATTAAAGGGTAATAATTATAATAATATATAGAACTATTGCATGATATAAAAAAATATTTTAATTTAATTGTAACAATAGCTAGTAATGTTTTTAAAAAATATAACAAAATTAATCAAACCATTTAATCTGAAAGAGTCAAAGCCGTATAATATTTTTATTGCAATGTTTCATAAATCTATGTTTAATTCCCGTAATAAATGGATCTAAATATATATTATAGTATAAATATTACGATTAAAACATTGTTCACGCGTTTCAATTTGATGGTTGTATCTTAGTAAGTTTGTTTACATGATATTTTATAGAAATTTATATATATATATATTATATATACAAATTTAATTTTTCTTTTTGTAATTACAAAACTATGAAAATAAAGTTTTGTAGGAGAACTGCAAACCTCTAATGGTGTTCACCCTGCCCCACAACTACTTTACAACTATAGCAATTGAACGTATTTTTTTTCGTTCTTTATCCATCTGCTTGTCATATACAAATATATATATATATCATGTATATATAGTATCAATATGTAAATACATATACATTATTGTTCGAACAATTTATGACGAGAATTCTCAAGATACCACGACAGTCAAGCTCTATTTATACTCTATTCGGTGTAAATTATACTTCAATAATATGTTGTACTCTTTTTATTGTTAAGTTATTAGAATTTACTAAACGTCAAAATAAATATATGAAATTCAATGTGGAGTCATATACAGATGAATATATTTTGCATATAATTAAATGAATTTTTTTAGGTTTTGGTTTTTGAAATATATATTTAAAGTTTTTATATAACACTATTTTAATAATTTAAACGTTTATTTTAAAGAATATTTATACGTACATATATTTATATCAAAAAAACATATTCGATGACATTTTTAATATAGTATACAGTCCACTTTTAAGTTATCAAAACGAAAAATTCACACAAGGATATGACAAAAATATTATACTTATAATAAATAATAATAATTTTTACTTCTGGATCTTGAATACTGAACTTTAATTTAACACCTATAGATACTATGTGGGCTCATCACCTGGGTCTCCGGGCATTAAATCCACCACTTTATAAAAATATTTTTTCTTTTTAAAAGTAAAAGTTTTTTAATAATAAAATAAATTATATTTTGTTTTTTATTTTTTTAAACACAAATCTCATATTCAAACATTTAATATTTCATATTCACCAATTATTTGAATTATTTTGTTTCCTTAAATTCACTTGAATTTCGAATGTTTTATTGTCTTAATTTTGAAGTGAAAAAGATGGAAATATATTGTTCAGTACTTCAATAGTGTATTAGAATAATGTGAATATTTTTCATTTTTCAGAAGTTATTATTAGTATAATTTTCATTGTTGTTTAAATGTATGTAATCGTGTGTTCATAGTTCACACGTTAACTAATAACACCACTATATTACGCATTAGCCGTAGTAAACATAGTTCTGAAGCTGGTCGTCAACCCAAATGAAAACATATACGGTTTACCGCAAACTATCACAATTTAAATTGCCAGTAAACATACGAGTGAAAAGTTTAAACAATAATTGTTGAATATACCTATTCATATTTGGTGCGAAAGTAAAAATAAAGATGCAATAGACGGTCATAATGTTTTTAAATTGAGTTTTCATTGTTATTATATATTGGCTCTTACGTTAAAAACCTTTTAAATTTAAATAATATATACTTTAAAATGAGAATTTCTTAAAAATAATAGTGAATAATGTGCAAACGCAATCGTCAATTGTTACTTTACAAATTCATGTGTATTTACTGTATGTTTATTTTTCATTATTCAATGACAATTAAGCTCACTATAATATTACATACTAATACGTTAAAATTTATTATAATTTTTTTTTAAAGCTACTAATACAAATATTTGTTATGTGTAATGTAATTTCTAATGTCAGTAAAAAAAAAAAACGAAAACCTATAGTAGATATTTACTATTGTACTGTATAAGTAAATTGGTACTAACAACTAACACAATAGTGTATATATACAAACATAGAATCCGAAATTGTATTTTTCACTTCTTCGGGTCTAGAGATAATGAGATGACTTTGAGCCGCTTAAAAACACTTTATATTGTAATATTACTAACAGGCTTATGCGAACACGTTTTATTTTTTAACAATATCCTATTAGTATATATCATGCGCGAACATGTATATTTTATGTTGAGTGTAACCAATTAATCGTTGTATATATCGATCCGATCGATGGTTAAAAGATAAATGGTTGTAAGTGACGATTTATATATTTTTCAGGCAAGCCAAATTCCTACTTATTTATGTTAATTGTGATGAGAAAAATCAAATTTATAGTAAAACAGTTTTAACCGACAGCGATGTATTGAGAAAATATATTTTAATATAATAATACGCATTAACTTTGCAATGTAAAAATGTTTGTTATAAGTTTTTAGTTAAAAAAAAAAAGGTTAACATTTTTAAAACGGTGATAATTCGCAAGTACGTGACCCGTCATTGGTTGTTAACAAGAAATTAGTATCGTCTACAATAAATTCGAACAGTCGCGAATAGTAGCGAAAAATTGTATTGCCTCTTGATCAATTTTTCTATAACGGTAATCGGAACAGGCAATTCGGTTCAAATCGACCGAGAGAATCGGGCCACCTCACAACGTAAATGTAATATTGCCGACACGACGCCAATCGTTACGGACCGTTCTGATATACCGTTAACGGAGATTATTTACCTAAAAAATTATCGACTTCTCGCGTGGAAAAAAAAGGGGTAACCCAACTGTCTCTCCTATACCGCGGTCCTGAGGCGAGGTTAGGTTTAAGAGCCCGTTTGCAGACTGTCGGCCGAAGATCAACAGAAACGAAATCGCGAGAAAAACGATTGGCGGCCGCGTTCGGACACGCGTACACACTATTGCAGTGGCGTATTGACGTGGGGGGAGGGGGATAGCACTGGGTTTCCGACGCTCCCTCCCCAGAGGCTTTTTTTGTGGTTGTTTTAATTCGTTATGGCGGAAATTTTTATTTTTTAAGATTCAATGAATAATATTAGTAATAAGTGTTGTGAAATAATATTCAAAAAAAAAAAAAGAATTTAATCTATAAATGGATACACTGTAATTTTAACATCATTTTTTCGTTGTTGTCAAAGGCCCTGTAGGTGAAAGCATGCCGGCTAAATAATTATTATAACACCCAACTGCAACGTTTGAGTTTTGATGTCAAAACGTCTAAGATATCTCGTCGTTTTATGATTTTGATTGTAATTGTTACTGTATGTATTTAGTAGTCGCCGGTGTGGTTCAGTATCATCTTGTATTTTTGATTTGAATCGATCGAAATAAATAACACGTCGCGGCCGGTGAAACTTGGCGTAAGTTCACGTGATTATTATTACAAACCCACCACCTCCCCCATCCAAAAAAAAAAAAATAATAAAAATAAAATAAAATAAATAAAAAAGTTGTTGATAGTACGTCGTCGGCTGTGAACAATCGACAACCAACTAGTGCGCGATATTTGCCGCGGCTGTTATTTTGTTTTGAAGAACGTGGTTTTTTTTCGTCCTTCCATATATATATATATTTATATATATTGCACCGACGTGTGTGTGCGCGCGCGCGCGCGCGCGTAATGCGTGTGCCCGTTTATCGCACGAGGCCGCGCCGCTCGGCCGTTCGGTCGCGGCGATAAAACGTATCAGTCGACGCGTTTCCGCCGTCGCGAGCAGACGCGTCTTTTGTCCGCCGGCGTCCGTGCGACCGCGTTCGTGTCGGTTTTTTTTTTTTGTGCGTGCGTGTACACGGTCGTCGTCGTCGTCGATCGTTTCCGTTTCGGCGGCGCGGTCGCGTTCGGATTCGTTTTTTGTTTGGAAGTATAATTGTTTGAGTGAAAATTAATCTCTCGACAAAAGAAAGCCGCGGACGACGTCGGGGATACGCACGCGGTCGGTCGGTCGTCGGCAACGTTTTCGATTGCCATTCAGCGCGCGCGCGCGCCGCGTGTGTGCGTGTGTTAATTCGTCGCGATTTCCCCCTTCTGCAATGTGGCGCGGCGGAAAAACTACCGATGGTTCGTACGTTCAGAGAATGCATTTCGTAACCCGATTTATAACACAACGTTCGACTTCAAAATAGATATTTCGCACCCGCTCGTGCGGGGCGACACAACAGATCGGTTTTCTCGGCGGGTACGCGTAGTCGTTTATCGTATCTGTACCCGTGTTTAATCTATTTTTTTGAATAGTTTAAAGTTGTTCTACGTGAATCGTGTGAAAACAGAAAACTATATTTCTGTGTGCGTGTGTTTACTATTCCGTAGTATATTTAATATTTTACACAAAACACAAAATTTTAGTATTTTACGATTTAACGGAATTTGTATATAAATATATATTATATTTTTGCCAAGATCAGTTTACGACATTCGGTGAGTTGCATCCGGTTATTTGAGCGTCTGAGACTATCGATATGTTTACTTGTAATTCGCATAGCATTCATCGTATGATTATCGTCTGCAACACTCCTAAGGATGATCTGTAATGTCTTTATAAAAACATTTATTTAGCAAATTTTTGTAGATAATTTCAAAACAATATTGAATACTTAGTACTCACTATGTAAGCAAAACACTATACTCCACATTTTTGATTAAGACACTTTCTCGAATTACCCAAAACGAATAAATTTAGGTAAATTATATTTATAAATAATTCGGTTTTCTTTTATAGACGAATCATATTAGACGTGAATCGTAATTTTTGATTAAATAGTTTTTTATAAATGAAAAATGTTTTTGTTTAGATAATTTTGAAATGAAATTATTATTGATAAATGTCTATTTTCTGATTAAAGTTTAACTCATTTTTTAATATTTGTATGTTATAATTTTAAAAATTAGAAATGCGTGTTATTTTCGTCAATTGTTTCTAGTTTCTGATTTTCATGGCGAAATATAGGAGTGTATACTAAATGAAACGTTGTACATTATATTTAATTATACTGATGTATACGAACGTTTACGTTAGTGCGGATGAAACCAAAGGAAATGTAAAAAGTGACGCAACAATTATTTTAAAAGTTTTCATCAATTTCTGAGATCGGTACACGCGTATACGTTTAATGACGGTGACACGGTGTCATAAAGTTTTTATTATAATTACCGAAGTTTTTACCGTTTTTAAACTATACGATGTATTGGATTTGATTAAAAACGACTAGAAAACAACAAAAAATTCCGTCTATGCAGTGGGGATCAATGGTGGGCGGGGGGGGGGGAAATACCAAGCGACGTTTTCGGATGTCCGGGAGGTTAGGGCAGGCACGCGATTCGTAAAATGCACATTATTATCGTACCGCCATTCCGTGGGTGATATGCGTGCACGAATTGAACCGTGTGTGACGTTCTTTCCGGTCATCGTTTCGTTTATTTGGCCCGCGAAGTACCGCGACAATAAGATTCTTGAACCGTTTTCCGCGGGCTTCGATCGGTGAGCGGTCGACGCGCAATGATAACGTTATCGTCGGCGAAAACGTAAGCGGCGATTCGTTCGCGAACTACGGAATCTATCGTGACCGTTTGCCGCGTACGGATTAAAAAAAAAAAAAATCAAACGACAACGACGATAACGAGATTATAACAGTAGTGATAAAACAATACGCGTACAACACGGGTCGCGCGCGATTTTTACGACGAAAAAAAAACCACGACTAAGGCGGTGGCGGGTAGTGGGGGGGGATTCGAATAAAAACCGTTCGCACGTATAATAATATCGTCGGAAGAAAAAAAAATGAAACGAAATGATTTTCCAGCACGATTATATATATATACGTACACAAAACATATACTCGCGCACACGTCAGCCATTAATAACGCAGGCAGTCCCGCCGCCGCCGTCGCCGCATCGCCTTCACCGCCTTCCTTTGTTTCGCTTCCTACACGTCATCGTCGTCGTCGTCGTCGTCTAACCGGCGCGCGCCGCGTGTACGTTGCAACGAAAATATTTCCGAGCGAAAACCCGTCCGCCGGGCGTAGTGTACGCGCGCGCGCGCTATGTGTGTGTGCGTGCGTTACGATTATGTAGACCCGGGGGAAAATACTTTTTAAAAGTATTCGGAACACATAATCCGAACGTGTATCCGAATACTTTTTGACAATTGTATTCCCTATAGGCCCAGGGGTCACCGTCTGATTTCAATGGGGTGTCCGTTTTACCATACTTACCAAACTGTACCGCGGTCCAACACCGCCATTCTTACGCGTTGCAAATCTACGCGTTTCATTTATATTAAACGATATTTGTTGACATACTAAATTATAATCGCAGCGAACAACTACTGAAAATATCAACCGTGTTTTACTGGGACGTTTTTTAGTTTTAACAAGCTTCTTAAGTTAGTACCACTAATTTTCATTGAGTCGGTTAACACGGTCATCTGTTGATCGAGATCTAAAAAATTGTTTTCATAAAGTTCATTTTCGAGTAAACGGCTTTCACATACAACCAAACATAACACAGCATAACGTCCAGAATTGTTCGCACTGTCAAGTGTTCGAAACTTGAAAAAACGTAAAAACTATATAATATAATTACACAATCATCAGGGTTCGTAAAAAATGTGTCCGCGGTCCGCCAGTTGGTGACCAATGCCCTAAGTATTTCGAATACTTTTAGAATAATTTTTTTTTTTTACTAGTTTTCAGTAATACGAATATAAAATATATAGTAATTATATTATTATTCAATGGAGTCAACACGATAACACAATTATAATAACACGGTGAAATCAAATGTACTTTACTGTTTGGATACGCTTGGGCTGAAACACCAAATATAGCAAGATAAAAAATAATTGATGTTGTCTATTCGCTACTTGTATTTCTTTTTGAAGATCGTTATTTTTTAGATTAAAGTTATACGTTATCATTTTATAACGGATACATACATAACAGACACTTTAAAACCGTTTGTTCCATCGAAAACGAACAGACATTAAAATTAATATGAATTCAACAAAAATAACACGAAATACCATGTGGGTACTGTTTAAAATACGTTCGAGCTGTAAAATGTGTTCCGAATACTACTTGAGTCTGCGATTACGACTTGTGTGCGTTCACGACGATGTATAGTATTTATTTTTTTTTTTTCCCCCGTTCAAGCGACTCGTTTTATATTCGCGTTTCCGAGCGAAAACGTTTGGTTTTCGTTTCCGTCCCTTCGTCGTCGTCTTGTTTTCTAATTCCTCCCCGTCGACCGTCCTCGCCGTTAAAGTGTGTGCAAGGCGAGAGGTTTTTTTTTTCATTTCTATTTAGTCGAACGAGCCCGGGTCCTCCCCCGTGCCGCCGCATTCATTCGGTCGAGTCGGGAAAACGCCTTGATGTCGTAATGTTATTGCTTTGAACGTAACGCGTTCCCGTCGTGCACGTACAACTCACGGACTACGCCGTGCGCGTGTTCAATTGTTTTGTAGTTCAAGAATATTATTATTTTCCGACGCGATGCCGAATTTCATAAAGCGACAACTGATTAAACGCACCGAGAAACGTTCGTACGCACACATATATTTGTTTGTTTGTTTGTTTGTTTGTTTGTTTGTTTGTTCGGTTGTTTGTTCATACGCTATCGCCGTGTATAACCGTCTAAAAACGGTAACCGTGTTCGTTGCAGTATTCTTACGTGATACTTGCGTGTTACGCGTGTACCGTTCCGCTGAACATTGCATTTGAGATGCCGGGATCTGTCCGCAATAACTTTCTCCGTTTTTATTGCCGTGTCTCAGAATACACGTTTGACGGTGTGCTGATGGATTTTGAATTCGTAACAGTACCTGTCGCCAGGTCCGTATTAGCGGCATAGGCAACACTACTATAAGCACATGCGTCTAGGGGCCTACGACTTTTCCTAATATTTTGTTTATCACTGTTATAAGTCCGGTATACGATATCTTTACACGTTATCACAACAAATAAAATATTATGTATATGAGAATCGACAGGCAAAAATAATTATATTATTACCTATGGAAATCAGATTAGATAAACCGATAAAATGTCGCTCGCATACTACGGTGTATGAAATCCCCATTAATGTTTAGAATATTTTAGGAAATATTTCTGAACGTGGTATATCTGTCTTATCAATTTGACTGAAATCATAGATTATATAATGTCTTTATGGTCAAAATTATTTCGACATGTAACATTTTAGTATTCTTCATCCTTGTCAGTTGTCCGTATAATGTCGTTTATCGTCAATCGTCCATCCGGAATAGTTAACTTTACGCGGAACGATCTCTAAACAGGTATTTCAAAATTAAAATCTATATTTTATGTTAGATACATTAATTAATAACATCGTATGTTATATTATCGATGAGTCTGATCAATTATTTCATATACGTAAATTTATGAATTGACGAAAAGTTTATGTTGTAAATATTTTTGTTTTTCTAAATGCTTAAAAGCTTTTAGAAACACTTCTTCACCCGAAGAGAAGGCTTCTTAACCATCTGTGTCTAGGGTCTACGATAGTGTTAATCCGGGACTGCCTGTCGCTAACCATTTATCGTGTTATACGTTTATAGTAAAAAAAACCAACGAATAGTGTTGTTTATAAAACTGAAAAGTGCCGAGCACCATGCGCGTTCTATTGAACGACGTATTATTAACGAAGTTTTCCTGTCCGCGTAGACATGCATAATGCATACAATGCGTGTGCCTCGTATATATTGTATACGAATAAATAGTGCATTTAAAGACTGACGTTGCCGTATAAAATATAATTGAATATTTAATCGACTGATTGTTAATGATTATTTTTGTATTTTTGTTTTTCAGAATTGATTCTGTAAATTGATAGTAGAATGGATTTTTAAAGAACCCTATACGCACACGACTTCGACTAAAAAGTGGTACGTACACGTCTAATTAAATTCTTTAATATTATGAAACACAATATACGGATAAGTAGTACTGTTGGCAGGTAGATACCTATGTGTGTGCGTATATATATAAGTATATATTATAATTTTCTGTGCGATGACTCTGATGAATGTGAATTCCTTCCGAAATAAAGAAATTCATATTTCGTTTCAACATAGTTATTATTAAACGCTTTATTATATTTGATGTATTCTATATTGACGTGTTCAAGTAAGTTCCTACTGTGGTCTGTGATTACAGATAGATTTTGAAAAACATTTGAACTTTATTATAACCGTAGTACTTTATGGGTAACGAATTGACTTAAGTCTATAAATTGCTCAAAAGTTATGCGTTGTATTAACTAACTACTTGGTCGATAATTAGATATTATAAACGATAAAAATAAAATTGTTAATTTAAGTTAATTTAATTTTCTAGAATATCGTAAGGATTTATATTGTTCTATTTACATAAATACTATAAATTGTAGATGTGTATAATTTGAAAACCGGGCTGTCCACGTGTTTATATCAATCGGTTTTTATTAATATTAATTGATTCCATAATATGCAATTAGAAATAAAAAGGCGGTTCTGTGCCACGAGGAGCTATACTTATAACACTGCCGACCAAAATCGGCGCAGCTATACTTATAACACGGACGTGTTATAAGTATAGCTCCTCACTTCTCATGAGATGCCATAATATAATTATAGTTCCTCATGGTTCAGAACCGCCTTTTTATTCCTACTTATGTAGTTGCTTATACTGTTTTAGTTATAATATTTTATGAATAATATAAAATAAAACAATATGAGAAATATATCAATTAAAATAAATATTATTCTCGCGTGCATAATTTGATAAATTCAAAAAAAAAGTATTTTTTTTTTTATTTAAACTTAAGTAAAACAATATGGTCTTGTAGTGTCAGTGAGAACAAATATTCAAGGATTTCTTCTGTAACGAATGGAAATACGTTTTATAGTCTTTTTGTCGTTCATTTTAGATTTTTTTTTAATGTTTTGTGAAAAAAAAATTAGTTTATGGCAAAAACTTGAATATCTTAAAGGGATAAAAAGGTTCATTGTTACATATTTTGTCGCGGTTTTTTTTTGTGTCGTGGACACAAAGTCGTGGGCATAAATATATACATTGAGTAACCTAACCTCTCTGCTGGTGGTGTGTTCACTCTCGTCGGGCGGACGGACGTACACCACGTGTAACATTGTTAATATGTATTATGATTTTTTTTTTTTTTTTTGGCAACCGCCGCACCCGATGCATTTTTATTGGTTTCGGTCCAACAGAGAAGTAGAGAAACAGCAACCTAAAAACATGCGTACATATATATGTCTACTTTCAAACAATTCGTATTTGTTAAAAAAAAAAAATAACGATCCGTGCGTGAAAACAACGTATTTTACATTTTATAACATTTTGTATCGACAGGGGCGGAGACCAAATACAACACAAAGTCTTCTCGTATTCAAATATATCGGACTATCCATTATTGCGCGCGTCGATCAATTGTTTTACTCATAATTTAATTATTTGTATATTTAGGTACATATACTTACGCTATTATTATGAGCATTATTATCTTTTTTTTTTTTTTTGAAAATCGGCAACAGATTGAGCGAATAGAAAATTTCAAGATCGTTCGTCTTCTTCCGCCAACAGTATTATTATTTTTAGCACGTATTATATATCACGTAATATATACGCGATTTGAATTTATTCTCACACCACGCAACAATTCTTTTTTCATATACTAATAATCGTTTTTCTTTTGTTCTGCAATTCGATTATTCACTTAATGGATAACGTTATATTATCGTTTCGAAACGTTATCCATTTTATATTTGAGCAAAATGATACTAAAATTTTAGTATAAAGTATACCTTATCTATATTAAAATTTATAATTTTGTATTATTCAACATCTTAAATTATCCTATATAATATTTCATAAAACACGTCATTAATGAAGTTATGTATATAGACACATAATCTGTATGCCTAATACGTGTATACAAATTACTGATTTATTTAAATGTGTCTGGAATCCAATATAAACGCGTCCTGCATTACGACTAAAGCATAGGTTAGCTGAAAAAAAATAATGAGTTAAATTGCAGAAAGATAAGTTTATAATATTTACCTTAAGATTATAAATATAAAAAAAAAATATCGTTTCTGTTTTACGTGTGTTTTCAAGGTATTTTTGACAATCTGTTCATATAAAATCCCGTTTCTTTATCGATTGTGATATTTATTTATAAAATAATTATAATTGTTATACGGAAAAGTTACAAAAAAAAAAAAATTAAGCCATAGTTATCTATATAATACATATTTTATACATTATCATTATACTTTACACTATACATGTATTATTTTAGTGTAAAATATAATAATGCCGGATGCGTAGCGTAGCGGTTTATTCCCGTTGGACGATTCCTCGACGGGTAAACAACGGTATAACAGGATGCGTATAAGTCTCAGGCCATTATTATTATACACTGCGTGTTATTTATTTTATTATAAATTATATATATATATATGTGTATGTGTGTGTGTGTGTGTGTGTGACTTTTTGATCTTAGATACTATAAAAAAAAAAATTCTTATAATATTGTTTACCGTCGTGTTTTCGGTTATAAAAAGTCCGACGTTTAGGTATTATTGTTTTCCCCGCATAAAAAATGTGTAATAAAGAAAAGTTACGGACTTATTGCGTCTGGCCGGTTACGTAGTTGTAAAACGCTCGTTCGTGAACAATAACCGTCGATTTCTCTGTACCACGCGCGCGTGTACGTTATTATATTATATATTGGTGGTTTTTTTTTTTTTTTTCGTTTTTTCGATTTTTTTTTTTCCCCTCTTATAACGACTTCAATAACGACGTCAGTGCACCGCCGCTGATATTATCCCTCCTCGGTGCAACAGCCTTTCGCGGAATGTGCACGTGTTAGTATACAATATAATATCATATATATATACACATAGTAGTGTACAGTGTTATACAATGACGGCGGCGGCGGCGGCGATCGATACCATCGCCCCGAGCGCTATCTGTACGCCGCGCCGCGTGGTCGGTGAAAGCGAATAATTATTATTTATTTATTTATTTTTTTTTTAATATTCACACTCGTTTACGCTACGTATAGGTATATCATAATGTGTGTGTGCGTGTGTGTAGATTTATCTTATGTTATAGGTGTATGTATGCTGGCCGTATTTGCTGCCTCGTCGTTGTCAGTCGCGACGTCCGTCTATTCGACAACGAAAGAATTTGGGTCATTGTCAATGTAAAAAAAAAAAAAAAATGATTGCTCAACTGCAGCGGTGGCATCGACAGCATAATAAATACGTCATTGTGTTTACTTTACTCCGCGGTATTGCTCTCGTATCAACGTCGCCAAGGTGACGATCGTTTCAATCGATTTATTATTATACACGTGCATTATATACATACGTACAAGAATCAATGTAATCGATCACCAGTCAGAGAAAAACTAGATAACTATGAATTTTTCGTTTTCATTTTCAAAATAAAACAAATGTTTTGACAAAATAAAAACTAGTACGATTCGAAAATAAACGTAGTAAGATTAAAAAGTAACCAGAATTTTAATTTTAATTACGTATATATAAATACACACACAATTTAAACTAGTATCGTCCTTCAGCACTTACTACTGGAAACGTATTCGATAACTGTCCATTGAAACTGCCACGAAAGAAGCGTTTTCGCATTATCATTTGATGTCTTTAATCGACGCAAAACGTTCATCGCTGAGTCCAGTTTTAGATTAGGAAATAGCCAGAAATCACGTGGTAGCTGGATCCGTCGAATACAGTGGTTGGGGAATTGTAGGAATTTTTTTATCAGCAAAAAATTGCTAAACCGTCAATGATGTGTGACACACGGAGCATTGTCGTAGCGCAAAAACAAGCTTTGCTCCGACGAATCGAGTTTCTTAAATGTTCTAGAACTTCCATATATCAAATATAAAATTAACTGTTTGTGTTTATTTTTTATAAATTCCCAGTAAAGATTTTTAACCTTTCGTTATCGAAAAACGCCATCGACATGACCTTTAATTGTGATTAACACAATTGTGTAACACATGATTTTTGATTAAAAAAAAATCGTTTTAATTTGTTGATATTTCGAGAAGCTTAGCGGCAATCAGTTTTCGTTTTTCCATTTAGTCTTCGGTCATATGCGCGGAACAAATTTTACACAAACACGACGTGTTCATGAATCAAAATGCTTTGTACTGAATCGTACGATTGCGTTTACCATATATTAAATGCGTAAACGGCGATCTGATTGTACCAAATGTTGGATTTATTCGACTGCTTCGTCATTTTTTTCAGTTGACGGTCGACCTTAACTTCATATTCCACTCATAACCATTTTTTTTTTTTAATGTTTAAGCCAATCATATACGGCTGTTTTCTTTAATGTTTCACTGCCATGAACAATGTCAAATATTCGAGCGTTTCTACAGCAGTTTTCACTAGTTTCAAGCAAAATGTAATGTTCGGTACGTTGCTCAAATTGCTACATTTAAAAAAAAATGAACGCGAGACTAACATAGTTTTAACGATTACACCTACAGAAAATCTCGGTAAATTACGCGTACTTTCAATTCCAATAATCATGTATTTGATAAGACAGTAATGAGTTTTTTTTTCTGCTATAAATAATCCCGGGAACATTTTGACCCTACTACGATGTATATCATTTACACACATACACGTGTATACAAATATTGTTACGAACATGAATTTCCAACCGAAAAGCGCATAATATATTGTTTACGCGTGCTTCTATATATATATATATATATATCGAATGCTATTGTATAAAACGTCTGTATATCGACTTGTACAAACCAAAGCAATCAGATGATACCAATTCCGAGGTTACTAACAGTCGTTGTTATTGACCTAGTTATTAATTAAACGACGTTTATTGTTGAAAATGCGAATGTTCCGTGTATCGAATAGTATATACCAAAGGCGTGATTCATGGGAATAACTGTGGTGTTTGTACAACGATGTTTTACGAGATAATTGCCGTATTGAATTCCGTTTGGGATGTAAAAAAAAAACAAAATATATATATATATATAATCCACTTATGTCAAAAAAACTATTCGTCTTGGTTTGTTCTGGAAATAATCGAAAGATAAACCGCGATAATTTTTGTCGATTAAATTAAATTTTATAATTGTCGTACACGCACGACACTCGAAATAAAATCAGCGAACTTATTGAGAACCGTTTGATTCTCGCCGGAATACAATATACGAATACGCGCAGTAACGGGTGTCTACATGAATAAACTGTACAAGACATATTTGGCGATGATTCGCGATTTCCCGCCGTAGATTTTCGCCCGATTGAATCGCTACGTCGTACATATCCATAATATTATGCACCGTATCAGTTGTAATAACTCAATATGTGTACGTCTACTGGGAAACGAGTGTTTTCACCGGCAGAATCAAATTTTATATTTTCGAATAACGTATCGTCATGATATATATACGTGATTTAAACTGAAAAATACTTGACTCAAAATATATGTATTTCGTACAAACTCATACGAAGGTTTTACGTCGTTTTTCTTCTTATTTTTCTCGATATAAAACGATACGATACGATACTAAATTATTATTAAGTTTATAACAACAAGCCTTCTGCTTACCTCTGCAGTACCGAAATGATACTGCAGCACGTAGTAAGCATAAAGCACTGTACACTAACTAATACTGTATAGTAGTTTTTCGAGATTATAGCTGTTAGTTCTTGCGACAAACCAATACCGTCATATCGTTTGGCCATTAAATCTGGTTTCGTGTTCGACGTACAATGTGTCCTCTAACATGTGCGTTTATATGTTTTAACGTCTTATGCGTTAACGTACGTTTTTCTTCTATACGTTATAGGAAACGGTCGTTTTAAAATCGATTTCTTTGTCTCTGTTGTTTAAAATCGTACCACACACCAGTAAAAATGTATATGGTATAGTCGCATTCGAGTAAAAAAAAAAAAAAATCAACGACAAAAACCATTCACGCGTGTGCAGTATTTACAAATAATCTTTTAAATTTTGTACACACTGCACAACAACTGTGACGTTTCCGAGATAACAGCCTCGTGATATATTATGTTCAGTCAATGGCAAAATCTGGTGACTCGTGCTGTTCGCAGGGCGTGTATGCCTTATCGACATTTATACGGTGAAACACGTGTTTTAAGGAAACGAGAGACGAGTCGATAATAATAATAATATATATATATATATACGGTGCTTTAGCGTTCGCCATATGGGACGCGTTCAGATTTTTGTTTGTCCAAAGTCTCGGCGTAGTCGTTATTTTTACCGATAATTTTTACACTCCGTGTGCTCATATTTCATAATACTCATTACGTAATACACAACGAACATCCGTAAAATGTTTACGCGTTTCACGTCTCCTACACGGGAAACATTTACGCGGCCGTTTCTCTCTCGATTTCCTCTGGCCTCGATTATTCGTTCCAAAACGATTTGAACCCGTTTTGACGTTTATTTTAATTCCGCCGATGTTTTAATCGAAGAGTGCGCCGGCACATCGATTAGTTGATTAATAAATAATGCTTGCGTGCCTTCTGGTCGGTTAGGGAAATGCTGCACAAAGTTAAACGGCATAGGTTGGCAACACGCGTTTAATTCGATTTCTCTTACGCCGCGCGCGCTCCGAAACGAAGTTCTCATAAAACTAAACGTAAAGTCAAAGTGTGAAATAGATTGGTTACTATGCGAAAACCCCGTTTTCCGCGGTAATAACACTTGTGTAACTAATTACAATCATAAAACTTCCACGTTTAACCGACATTTCGACTGTACTGTACGCATTTTTTGTTGATTTTTTGTTGTGTTAGTTTTCCGACATCAGAAACGAAATGTACTCAAAACTTCTCGTCGTCATAAATTACGATGTCCCTTTGTCCGTAAATCGCACGCCACGTTTGAGAAACGTCATTTTTTTTATTGTATTCATAATACAGTCGTACGGCAGGTTAGGTTACTTAAAAATCTTTAAAAAAAAGAATACACACGAAACGATTTTTCTCAAACTGGATACGTAGCCCCAAATTGCTTTCTCGTCACTAAAAAAACATTCAAACCGTTTTCATAAAAATCCTTGCTGCCCCGGCATTTAACCAAATATCGGAAGAATAAAAATGATATCTAATTATTTCGTATCGATAAGTTATAGACGAGTTTGTAAAAAGTGAACGTTTTAAGTATTACAACAGTTATGGTAGTAAATAAAACATCGATTATTTTGACGTTCTTGCACGTTTTATACAATTAAATAATGGTCAAAAACGTATCGCCCGTCAGATTAAAATCGTTTAAAATAATAATTACGACAAAATGTTTAGAAAATCGATTCTGAAAAAGAAAACGCTTACGACGTGAACGAAATAACGTAATATTGAAGACGGAGAAAAAAATGTTTTCCCTCTATCCGCGTGATTGTATATTATATCGCGCCGTGAAACATAAACGGATATACGTATATATATATATATATATATCGATTATTGGCGTATTCAATATTGTCTCGTTCGTATTTTCGAATAAAAAAAAAAAAAGATAATAATAAAAAATACGTCGTCGTCCGCGTCATCCCTTACTTTACTCGCCTCATACCCACGCCGTGTCTCGTAAACGTGTAATAATAATAATAATAATATACGATACCTTTTTTCGCAGACTACTACTATACACATTATTATTATTGTTGTTATTTCTCTACCCGTGCATATATTATAATATCGTTACAATAGTATACTGTCGTATATTGTACTCTGCTGCGATGGGTGGGTACGTATATATAAATCGTCGTCGTCGTCGTCGTCGTCGTCGTCGTCGTCCGCAGGTGCGCCAGGGATTTCAGACCCGATACAAAATAACATAACAAGGACAGGTGTTATCCCGACCGGCCGTCAACTCCACCCTATTCGTTTATATATATATATAATATATGTGTGTGTGCGTGTTGCTTACACAACGGTCGGGTCAGTTCCCCGGCGGAATGCGTCGAGACTACGACGACGACGACGACACCGAGGGGGTAGACGAGCGGGACGCCCGAGTATTTACGACGTTTTGTTCCGTCGTGATTTTTCGGCCATTTGCTGCGCGCGCGTTCGACAAACGGGCAGGCGAAAGTCCTATGGACGGGGATAAAAAATGGAATAAAATAAAATGAATAACACGCGCGGACGGCTAACGGCCATGATAATAAAACGGAAATCGCGTGTGAAATCGGAGATCGTGGGTGAGTAAACGTCGCGTCGTCGCCGTCGGGAATAGACCGTGTTCCGTCGGACATATACTTTTCGTCGCGAGGCTACGGAAATATGTTTCGTATTGTTACCGAACATTTAATAATGTATTATTGAACAAACGTCTTAATCGCGTATTCGCCTCCGAAGTTTCTTTGTTTTTGCCGACGGTTTTTCGCGCCGTTTCCCGACGCACGTTCCGCGTAATCGTTATCGTCATTATTTTCTACAGCCGTCGTGTGCTGTACATGTGAAACATTCGTTCGTATCTCATATCATCGATTTACCTCGTGTATCGTGATGTAATATTTTTTTTTTCGCACGCGTAAATAATACGCGATCCGCGCGAAACACGTTCGGTGAACGCCTCCGGCGTTGTCGTAACGAATATTATCGATGTGTGTTTTTTAAACAAACGTTCTAAACGCGTCCCCGTTGGACACCGTCGTCTATTCTGGTTTCGTTATCGATCCGCGTGTATAAAAAAAAAAAAAAAAAAAAAAGGACGAGGGTGGACCGATCGGCGGGGGCAAACGATGACGTCACCGTAATAGCAACGTTCCAAAACGCGTTTTACGGATACGTACGTCGTCGTATTTATTTATACGATATTACAGAGTACGAACCGTTTTTTATTTTTTTTTTTGCTCCTCGTAAAACTTGTCGATATTTGCCAGACGCGTTATAAATGTTAATAACGCGCCGCCGCCGTCGTCGTCGTAAACACGATAATATTTATCACGCGTTTTGTTGATAATTTATTGTTTTGATTTTTCTTTTCGTGTTCGCTTTGGCGCGCGCACGTTATACCCGGCGGGCTCTTGTAAACGTTGTTGTTTCACGAAAAAAGGCTAAAAACGAAAAAAAAACACACACTACGTGTTTTCCGATTAAAACCGTATAGCCGTTAACGCATTCGTGCGCGTCGTAACAATCCGCATTAACGTCGTAGCGCCTCGAACGAACGGGTGTAATTATTTGATGATGCGTTGAAATCGTTAAAAGCCCGACCGCTTTTTTTATATATATTTTTTTTTTTTTTTTTTGTATCTGGTCGTCGACGGCGCGCCGCGTAAACGACATACGACAAAACGCACGATGTTCGTTTCCTAACTCTGGCGATTGCGTTCGTGCAACGTGGGTAAAAAACAAAAAAAAAAAGAGGTCGACGGTCGGGGTTTTTTTTGTATTTCGAATAAATCATAACGTGCGTTTCGCTTTCGACGCCACTGCCGTGTATGAGTGCTTACAGAATATCATATAAAAACCGCGTTACGTTTTTTTTTTGTTTTTTACTTAAATTTTCTACGTCGTGCTCGCGCGCCAGGTCGGTACGTTGCACACGATAAACGACGACGACGACGACTAGTTCGTTCTGTGATCGGCCCATCTGACGGTCCGACGTGTGAAATGACGCGCGCGCGTTACACCGATTCGATTCTAAGCCGACAAATCGCCAATGTTTAATTCGCGACGACATTGACAACACGTTTGCGTATTATCTTTGGGCGCTACGTGACGAATTCGTTATTATTGAACGGGCCGGTCGCCCGTCCCCCACCATTGAAATTTTGAAAATATATTGTTTTAATATCTCGCGTATCCGATATCAGGCGACGTTAAAAAAAAAAAAAAACATAATTTTTTTTTCTTTCTTATCGGTCCCGTGTATTATTTGATTTTTATACTACGGCAATAGCCCAGGTATAATTATCAATCATGGTTAGGAGGGGTCACTGTCACGTTTATCGGGCTTTACGCATTTGACTTGATTTGATTAGTAATAAAAAAAACGTTTCGACCCTCCCCCCCCAACCCATTCCACGTCCATTCGAAATTCCCGGGCGGTGCCCCCTTTGGTCCGAGAAACGACGAACAATGAAAATGAGTCGCGCGCGCGACTTGTCCCCCGAGCTCTCCGTTCGGTCGGTCGCGTAACAATTCGAATGACGTGCAACCGCCTCCTACTCGGTGCCACCAATTGTTGTTTCGAATGTTGTTCGCACGGTATACAGCCAATTCAGTGACGACGGATGCGATAACATGTGGTTCGCGTTATCATTGTACAAGTCGTCGTAAATGCGTCGCTCGCACGGGCGAAGAGACGCCGTTGACATTTCACTGACGCGGTTGTTGTTGTTACGATTTTTTCGTCGACGAACACGACTGGCACGCACGAACGGGTCGAACCCGCCGGCCGAGCGAAAAACCGGTCGGACAAACCGCCACTACTACTAATCGCGGTGACGTCGGCGACCGTATTTCCGACAGCGGTAAACAACGTCCCCGGGGTGTCCGTATGGATGTAGATGCGGATCGGCGTAGGCGAAAGTGAAAATTCGCGGGGGAAAAATATAAAAAAAAATCCCGCGAACCGTTACACAGAACCACTCGGTGAACTGCCGCCGGTCGTCCCGGAACGTTTTCCCCGTGCCGTCCGGTCGTCCGTCGGACTCCGTACTCGAATACGATCGCCGTCCGCCAAACGCTCTGAAAACGACAACCGCGTGTCCGTTCCGCGAACGTCGCCGAACGTTCTCCCGTCCGAATTCCCGGGCGTACGCTTTATCCGCGACGCGTTTATGCAAATGCGCGCACGTCCCGGCATCCGTTCCCTTCTCGCCTTCTTATCCGACCCCCCCCCTCCACCGGCCCCGCGGCGTTCGCTCTGCGTTCCGCTCCCGTCCCGTCCCGTCCCTTCGTGTCTCCCGGATTCCACACCCTCGTTCTTTCTCTCGGCACACGCGCACACGCACCGGTGTACGCCGCGCCTCCGCGGCCACCGCCCGTACAACGCCCCCGCGCGCGCACACCGGAAACAAGGGCTTAACGGATACGGTCGGTCCCGAGGGGCGCTCAACCCGTGCCCGGCTCTACACGCCTACATATATATATATATATATTACGTGTGTTACACCTGCTCCGTCGGGTGCGGTACGCGCCGCCGCGCGCACGTGGTCTCGTCGAACTCGGATTTAAGTCGGACCCCGGGGTCCGGTCCACGCGACACCGGCGCTCTCGACCTGACGATTGGAAAACCCCGCGTTCCAAGTGCCGAAATCACAAACGACAAGTGAAAACCCCCACAGCGCACACACTATGATTCTTCATCGTGCACAAGCAACAACGTGTGACATCGACGTCGTTAGTATCGTTGTCGACATATTTTAAATCTACGTATCAAACGAAACGTATTTCGGGTTTCTGTGCGCGAAAAAAAAAAAGAAAAAAGTATAGTAAGGGAGCTCCGTGACCTCCGCGGTCACGGCCAACTTCGTATGCTGGGAAACCGTATTAGTAGACGTGGATTAATATTGAACTCGACTCGTCGGTCGGCTGTCAGACGCGATTTAGCACAGCGTGTCTGTACGTCTTGTCGGATTTCGTCGTGAGCGACGATTCCGAACAACGAGCGTACTAAAAATGTTGCCGTAAGCTGCCGGTTAAAACCTGTCGAATGTCATTAGTGGCTCGTCGTGATGTTTAAAGGGGACAGAACGATCGTGGGACTCGGCGGCAACGAGTCCCACGATTTCATGGTGGATCGGTTCAGACTAAGGGTCTGGGTTTCACGTGCACTTAAGAACGCGGACGTACGTGTATTTATGGAAACGGTGTTTTTAAGTACGTGCAATTTGTATACACGTGTATTCAGAGTCCGTGCACCCTGATCAGTGATGGCGTGTGCTCTCCCCGTTGTTGTTTATAAAGAAATAATATATATATATATTATTGGTTATATTATTTAAAACCATTTTTTATATAAAAAATACTATCGTATATTAAACAGTATTAATTGACCACATTAACTCGATACGAGAACATCATTTTTACAGTAAACGGCAGAACTTTCAAACGAAAATATCGTACAAACTTCTGGACGTTGAATGCACGGGTAAAGGAACGGACTACGTGTACACACGTGCCAAACCTGGAGTCCTAGTTCAAACCAAAGTCTTAGTTCGGGGGTGGGGGGGTGTGAGGTCCATGGGGGT
This sequence comes from Schlechtendalia chinensis, assembly GCA_019022885.1. NCBI lineage: Eukaryota > Metazoa > Arthropoda > Insecta > Hemiptera > Aphididae > Schlechtendalia > Schlechtendalia chinensis. The sequence continues at coordinate 52,425,005 of CM032339.1, forward strand.
CTGGAATTTTTTTTTCAATATCATACGAGACATTCAATCATTTTTTATGTAAAAAATAAATCGTAACTATTCGCGTGAATACAGATTGTCTGTCACCTAACGATCAGCGCACGGAACAGAACAAAACCAGACGCGGCCTCGGCTCGAACCGCGTGTTCTTAGAGCAGAACGTGGTTTTTCTTCTTCCGTTGACATGGTTTTCGAACATGACGGCGGAACGGCCGCGGCGTCGTCGTTAACGTCGTCCCGCGTCCGGTTTTTACGACCGCGTCCCGTGTGCGTGCCCGTCGTGTACGCGTGTGCGTGTGTGCGCGCCGCACACAATAGCGCGCCGTTGAAGGTTTTCTCGCCCCGCAACACTCGGTCCGACGCGAAAGGGGTCTCGGCCCCGGTTTAATTTTTTTTTCTCTCCGCCCCCTCCACTACTCACGCTGGCGCGTGTGTGTCGTGCGCGCGCCCATCGATCGCCGGAGGGCGTCGTACGAACGGCGTGATGTCGGAGGACAAAACGCGTTCCCCACTCCCCGCCGCCGCCGCCGGTTCGTACTTATGGCCGGCACCTCCGCGCGAAATTAGAATCGCGACGGCGGCATCCGTTCCCCGCACGCGGCCGGGAAACCAGAGAGCTCGCGCCGCAAGGAGGGAAACCCGACAAACACGTGCCGCGTGCGCCAGCGACTCGTCCGGAGGACGGTGACCGTGACACGAGGAAACGCGGACGGACACGGCGCGAAACCGGGTCGAACAACGAGCTCTACGTTACGAGCACGTCGACCCGAAAACCGACAGAGCTCGCCTCTGCGTTTTCGATTTGGTTCCCGTGCGGCGTGTTTCTTTCGGGCCGGCGAACGACCCGCGGCGACCGTCAGTCGAGAGTCAACGCGACGCTCTATTTATAACGTTGTATTTCCCCCGATCGCCAATCACGTGGACGTGGGGCGCGGCGACGATAAACCGTCGGACTAACCCCAAAAACAATGTCGGATAAATATTTCGACGGTTTTGTCAAAAACGTAGAACCGGCATCCGAACGGCGGAGTAATCCCCGATCACATTGCTCACAATCATAATAACCGACAATAGTGATCAATATATCAACAAAAAAAAAAAACTAGAAGAATATCGTCTGAAAGAAACGCTGTTTCCGTCGTACTCGGATGAACCGGGCAAACGGTTCGGACACGTATACGAGCTTTTCGTTCCGTTTCGTTCCGCTCTTTTTTATTATATATTTTTTTGTTTTTTTGTTGCTCGGTACGCGTCTGATTGCGCGAAACGATTCGTTGCGTCGACGTGCGATTTTGTCTGTCGGAAGTACCCGCCGCAGCTGATTCTACTTATTCTTCAAAGGCATATAACCGGGGACGTACACAGGGGGGTGTTTTGGGTGTTCAAACACCCCCCCCCGAAATGTTTGGTCATTTACTTATTCGATTTTAATACTATATTATTGTTATATTATTAGACGGGTTCAATACTACATTATGTTTGTGGACCACCGGCTGAAGCAATATAAAAATTCGTATACTTATTAAAATGAAAAGTTCTAACTTTCAATTAATGATTTTCAAAATCACCCCCAAAACTTTTTTTCTGTGTACGTCCCTGCATATAACGGTCCGTTTAGGACCGTTGCCGCTTCCAACACGCTCTTCCACCCGTCTCTATCCAACGCCCACTCGGGTTGACTTTCTTCGTTTTCTTTTTGGAGGCCGCGTCCGAAGTGGGTCCGGAGATAAGGGGATTACCGATAATGAGCACTATCTGGGTCCGCCTTTTGTTCTCGATATTCGTGATTCTTCACAACATTGGGCACACACACCCAGAAAAATAACATAACCTGGACACCTGCATCCTGAATGCGAGGAGCTCCGCACATCCACGGAATAGAAAAACGAAGGAAAAAATTGCGCTCCTTACCGACCCGATGGCCCTCAAAACTTCAGATGTGATCTCGAGGGAGGAGTTCGTCAAGAGAATAAATTTAAAATTTTAGCCCGTGCAATGAAATTTATACTTTATTAGCTTTGTGTATGAAGTATAATATCTAAACGAATCATATACAAACGAATTACTTCATTTTCTGACGAAAATCCAGGGGACCGAACTAGTGTTGTCCTTTCAACGCTTCCGGGCCGAGGTAAGACGCTTGGGACCCAGCTCGGACTCCCCGTTTTTGGACCGTGTCAACACGGTACCCGTCTCTGTTGGTGTTTTTCCCGTTGACTTATTTTCCGCGACTTTCTCAATGAGAGAGGGCCCTCTGCTCGCCAGACGTGTCCCGCACATCCCAACCTCTTTCTGACTAAGAAATGTCGTAGACACGGCTTTATTGTACAGTTTTCATTGGTTCTTTTTTGAAAAAAATTTAAGTTATTATTGCATACCGGTGCATATATTTTCCCCGGTGTTCCTCTTTCGAAACTCCGTAGTCTTTCTTCATCTCTCTGGGTGCTAGACCACGTCTCGCACGCGTACGTCACTATAAACGTATACGCGTAGAATTACAGAAATGTACTTTTTACGCGTTCGGAGAACAAAGCAAACAAAACAACAGAAAAAAAACATCACGTATATCGTGAAATATTTTTATAATTAAATAATTATGGCAGAACGATATATATATATATATATACTTTCGATCGTGTGTGTATGTACACGTCACGCGTGCCGTATAACGTTTTTTTTTCGTTTGTTTGTTTGTTTGTACGTTGTCGTGTTATTTAATGTCTATTTACATTTTATGCGTTAAAGGCAAGAGCTGTTGCGAGTTAAAAACACAAACAAAGCACGTTATTTCTTTACGACGAATTGTTTTCGATCAACCGTGAAGTTCGTTAGACGTACACGAGCAGGTCCCTTGCTACGCATACGTCTCGGTCTTTTATCCGCGTTCGAACACGATACAATGACAAACCCCACGTCGCGTGTACAGTACCGTTTCGGGCAAATGTTTACAGATTCGTTCGGATTCGGAACACGTGTTGCCCGGGCACGATGTCCCGCTTAACGCGTACAGCGTACATTGTTATTGTGTAATAAACGTGTACCAACTGTATTTCGTTATTTCGTTTGGAATCCGTGTGTTTTAGTCGTAGTCAGTGGATGCGAACTAAATTTAAATTGCAGGGGCAAAATCAACTTCGGATTACCCACCACTGCATCATAGACATTAATTCGTAACGTATATATATATATAAATAATTCTTTTTAGATAATAAGTATAATATTATATTATTATGTATATACTTATTGGATAATACAACGAGATACGTTAAAAACACAGTTAATTAAATATTGATTATTATATTATATTATTTGGATATTAACGTTTAATTGAAATTTAAGAAGCTTTAACTTAATAAAACATGTTATGCTTTAAATTCCCTTGTGTATTATTTTGTATTTAGACGATCAAAATGTATAAATTTAACTCATCAGAACTCCTTGAAGCCGACATGTTTGCCGTCTCTTGTTATACTTAACCTAACCAAAATACCACCGTTATTACAACTTATAGTACGTTATAAACCGATTGTGTTGGTGAATTGGTCGTAGTAATTTATGTTATAAATTATAATATTAATTTATAAAAACTTACCGACAAAAATTATATCACCTGCAATAAAAATATTTATACAAGTTAGTACCGAACAGTCGACCATCGCCCACCTTAAAAAAGTGTGGGCCGCTGCCCCCCTTTGAGTATAGGTTCGGCGACACTGGTGGTAGTAGTGGTAGTATTTACATTGTACCGTGGTAATCCGCGTCCGTTGAAATGTCACGATCGCGCGCCGTCCCGGATCAAATCGATCAATAAACGGTTAAGAAACAGAGGTGTATAGATATTGTATTTGCCGGCAAATGTTTACGATATATAATGAAATCATAAAAAGAATGTAAATTATTATTATTACATAGATATCTCTTATCGGAGAGCAAGAGTACTTGTCCGGGTATAGTATCGTCGATTGTTATTTTTTTTAAGATTATTGCAGAACCAATTTTTCCGCAAACCTGAAAAATGTGTGTAACGATGTACACATGACCGGGAATAGAATTCGGTGTGTTGTATAGCACATACCGTTTTCCACCGCGGCGTTATCGTTGTCGATCACGTACCGTATAGCGGATACCTGTTGTACGCGTCGTCGTTGATTTATATCATGTAGAACGCGTGCATAAGACGCGTTGTGTCTGTTGTCGGCCAACAGTATAATATTCTATATCCGTTCCGTCGCGTTATCCGGGTAACGTACGAACGGAACACAAAGAAAAACAACCCGAAAGACACACACAATACCCTCGTAATGTTTTTAAAGTGTTTGGTTCGCTCGGCGTCTCGTACACACACACACACACACACACACACATATACGTTTCGCGAATCGTAAGGATTTTCATTTTCGTGCTGCCGCTTATTTAAGTCCGTTGGATTATGGTTAGGTTATCCCGTTTAATCGCGCGTCGTTACCACCGCATGTCGTTCGCACCGTGTTCGTCTGTTTTGCGTACGTCGTTTATGTTTGTATATGTGTATGCATGTGTGTGTGTGTGTGTGTGTGTGTGTACATACATACACGCACACAGCCTTGACGATCGTTGACGCGAGCGTGTCGACGACGACGACGAACGATCGTCGTCTCCTCTAACCTCTTCGGTCCTTTTGTGTCTCGTAAACGCGTCGTTGTCGACGATGAAAAACCGTAGTACATACGTATACACGAGACGACGAGAAAAAAAAACGACGAAATTCTACGGCAAATCGTCGTACCAGAGGCGTGTTCAGGAATTTCGAATGTGCGGTAGGAGGGTTGAAATGTTTTATTATCATTCATATCATGCGATATGTCTCGTTATTTTAAGATAAGTCAAATGCATCTTCCAGCAGCCCGATGAAGTGACCTAAGTAACATGATTGATGATTACACCCGAATCCTGATTTCAATAGGAATCAATACAAATACGATCTAATAACTCGGGGTATGGCTATTACCATTTGTGATTAAAATTATTGTCAAACAATACAGGACTGATAAGAAAGAAAAAAAAATTATGTTTTGAAAACTGCCTGATATCGGATATGAGATCTAGTATACAGTTACATGCATACGCGTACTTTTGGCCGGCATCGAGAGTCGTTCATAGCCGGTGGCGTATTTACAACTATTTTTTTGTGTGGGGGGGGTGTAATAATAATCACATGAACTCACGCCAAGTTTCACCGCTACAATATGTTATTGTTTCTATCAATTACAACCGAAATATATTTACAACGTACTGTACCACGCTGGTGACTATTAAATGTTTTAGAAGTTTTTACATAAAAACATTGAAGTTGGGTGTTACAATAATAATTTATTCGGCACGCTCTTACCTTCATGGCTCATACTTATCATTATTATCGACTGTCAAGACGTGTCAACACATCCACACTAAAATCACTCATCACGAGTCTTAACGAATTACGATTTTCCGTCATACCGATTTAGAACGACTACAAAAAAAGCCGCATTCGGTTGTGAAAACCCTGAAATACGTCACTGTTCGTAGCCGTTTTACACCGTTCGTTTTAAGAAGCGACCGTCGATAACGCGTGCGACACGTTTGAAACCCCCCCCACCACCGCAAATATTTCGCGTACAAAAAGCGCTGTGTCCGCGTACGTGCGTGCGTGCGTGCGTGCGTGCGTGCGGCGTCAGGCGTTCGAATCGATAGGATTTCATTGTTCGACGGCACAAGAGACCACCTGGTCCGTTCGTCGGGTTTTCCTTCACGACGTCGTCCGGCCTAACCTCCCGGGTGAAACGATCGTCACGTGCACGCGCCGAGATAACGATCGCGTTTTTCTCGCGTCGTGCGCGTTCGTTCCGTGTAACATACGCGCGTAAACGGTATATGCGACGTGGCCGACCAATATTATTCTCGTCTCGTAGACGGTAAAAAAACGAAAACCAACGTACACGTCGTCGAAATAACGGTCGATTTCCGGCCGGTGCGCGCGCGCGCGCGTGTACGGACGACCGTCGAATAGCGATTGTTTTTATTATTTCCACTCTCGCTATACGTACACGTTTTACGTTGCGCGCGGCGGTCGATTGTGAACACGGCCGACCGTCCCGATGATATCGTACGTTTTACAATGATAACGATGATCTCCGTTAACGTGTATATATATATTATACGCGTTCGTCGACGCGATCTAATCGTTTTATCACAGCCTTGACCCTAAATAATGAGTCCGTCCGTCCGTCCGTCCGTTAGGAGAGAGAGAGAGTGAGTGAGAAACGTGTTGGCGAAGAGTAACGTTAAACACTCGTTTTCTTCGGTCCATGGTGTAACACACTCTCGACCGTCCCCAACGACAAAAACCATTCAACGCGTCCGTGGTTGATTTACGATCGATCACATTATCGGAACGCGTGCGTTTTCTCGACCGGGGTCGTCGTTAGCGATTAGTTATTTATTATTATTATTATCATCGTCGTCGTCATCCGCGCGGGCGCCTACGCGGGTTTCCGGACGATTATCGCCGTCCGAGAAAACGAAAACCGTTTCTCTCGAAACGCGTCCGCTTTCGCGTCGCACTCGATCGTCGGTAAATAACAGCCACACGTAGACGAATGAACATATATTTGCGCGAACGATGAACACGATGAACCCCCGCGTAAATACGATTTATTGTACGAGCGTGGTGTGGCTGCCCAAACGCAGAAAAGTCCCTAAAACCGAATCGAAACAAACAAAACGCACGACGTATACGCTGCGCGACGCGGTTATTAACTGTGAACCGACATTTATACGCACGGAATATTTGTTTTTGTTTTTCAGGTCATGCGAGACGTTTTGAAATAGAGCCCGCTGTCCCGTCCACGCACGCACGCGGATACTGTATTGCGGAACCCAGGTAAACGACATTTTGTCGTCTACGTTTTTTAAAATCGATTTTATTTCGATCTTTTCGTTTCGACCTGTGCGGCGCGTTTCGTCGATACGATAACGACAATCCAGTATTCGTTGCGTTACGCGCGGCCGAAACGCTTCGCACAACAAACGTCGGCACGATAATCGTTACGTTATCGTACACGGACGCGCGCGCGTAACAACAATAACGGCGGCGGCGGTCGTACCGCCAAGGTTAAAACCTCGCTCTTGTACGGGTAACCGCGGCGAACGCCGTCGCAGCAGCGCGGTCGGCCGGTCCGCGCCGCGAAGACGACCGCGTGCGCGCGTGCGTTTCGATGGTCCCCACCACCGTCGCCGTCGTTGTTGTTCTTGACGGCCGTGTGGCCGTCACGCGCGATCCGCGATGTTATTACCGGCCGTCCGGCGTCGCGCGAACAACGCCGCCGCCGCCCGGTAACAACGCGTTAATGGTAAAACGGCGACCGAGTCTCACGGTTAAAACCGGATTCCGTGCGTCGAACGCGGGTGACAATCGTTTCTTCCGTCGACCTATAGTCCGAAAATACGGACGGCGACGAACACAAACACGGGCTCCCCGTGTTCCATCTTCAGATTTCTTCTTTTATTCCGTCTTCGATGTGTAACGCGTACCCGTGCGCCGTAACACCGTCAACACGTTGCTGTCGTGCCTAACCTAACAGATAGAGACACTCTTCCGTGGCGTCTTGTGTTTATGATCTATGCGCGCGCACAAATACGAACGTACGTTGTCCGTACAGTAATTCGGTTTTCGCGAACGTTTTTCCGTGCCGATCGGAACATCTGATTTAACCTTCACGATAGATTTCGGCCCAGCGAGCCATCTATCTGCATTCGTGTGGTCCGGGTGCCGCGGTTTGGCCGCGTCCATCGCCAACGGCCGTTTCGTCCGCACGTGCCGCACCGGTGTACGGTGGCAACGCGGTCACCACGTAATCTCTACGGGGGCGTATAGGTTTCGAAACTTACCCGACTCGCCGCGGGCTTTTAATTACTTTTGTCGCACATCGACAATTAATAACGGATACGCGTTTCGTTCGCAACGAACGATACGATAAATTATAATCGCGAAATAAAAAAATGATATCAAATAATTAAAATATCGAATATGTCTTAACGAGCTTCTCAATATTCGGAGTCGAGTTAGTGCCACTGACTTTCATCAAGTCGTCGGGATAAGTCAATTTTCGAAAAAGCAGCTTCGCACACGTACGTCGAAACCAAACATTGTACACAGTTTTTTTGTAGTTCGGCTTTTTTTTGATTCGAGATATTTACTTGGACGAACATATTCCATCCAAAATCGTTCGCACCGTTCGCGTCGTTCGGAACTCGAAAAATGTAAAAACTTTTTTGATATAATTACGACGGACGCCCGCGCGTAAAAAGTCGTTTCTGGAAAGCATCCGTTCGAAAGTGAAACGAACTCTGCGTAAACGTCCGAGTTTGTAACACGTTGACATATATACGTATACACGGTGCTCGGATCGGGGGTGGAGAGGAGGACGCGATGGGACGGAACTCTTCTGCTACATTTTAAATAAAAAATTAGCGTCGCTCTACTACGGTTTTCAAAGGAACGCGGGGCAGACGCGCTTATAACCGGTATGCCCCCGGGGACCGTAGATAAAAAATCATGTAAGAATTGTATATTAGTATTTTTAATATTTTTATCGTTATCAATACGTTATTGCCGTGTCGAATACCTACTTGATAACGGCGATTTATTGTCTTGTACATCACTAATCACAGAATATTATTCGTATATTATTTGACGTTTGTTTTTAGATTTACCCGCACAGACATACTATAAAACTGTACGTCTTTGGCAGCAGACAAATTGTCGACAAACAACGTCGTTGATTGGCAAACCGTTTTGATAATTCGTATAGCGTGAATACATTATAATTTTTTTTCATAAGTTGTGATAGCATATTATTATTCTCACTTAAATTTCATTGGGTTTATTAGTTGTTTATTTATATAGAATGTTGTAGAATACTATTCTTTTAGAAATTGTATAGAGAGATTTTTTCAGTCGGGGGGGAAAAAAAGAATACGGTTAGAAATTAGGTTATATATTATAAACTGGAATACCCACGTTTTCGTCATATAGAATATTTCATTTGGAACGCAGTTTTTAAATTTCCAACTGAGCTTCTCTACTTTATATGTTCCAATTCGAGCACTGCATCGTATACAGCGACGATGGCTACTGGCTCGGACGATCGCGCACCCCCCACAGAAAAACTAAAGGAAAAATTATGATTTTATATCTAAACGTATGAACAATTAAAACGGTTCATTCAAATAATATTAAATAAAATCGGTTCGTGTGAAATAATGACGTACGTTTTTCGTTTTTTTCCCCCTCGCCGACGTATTGTGTTCGTTTCTTGTGCGAGTACCAAGGCCGAGTGAGTACGTATGAAACGTGTAAGGACGAAAGAGGTCGCCGTGACGTACGCACGGTGGATGTCGGATGGGGGTGGGTGAGGCGTCCGAATAAACGGTGTGGTACGCGTTAAACCGCCATCATACGCGAAACAATAAAATCACAATTATCACTATTATTCGCAGGTGTCGCGACCTGTCGCCATGTTTTTCGGGACTTTTGACCGGAGGCCGCGCCTTCCGCTTACCATTCTTGTTCCGGTCCGCGCGTTTCGCTGTAACACGCGACGTTTCACCGAACCAGAAATAACGTTTCTGCCGATTATATGTAGCTCTATGGTTTTTCGGATTGCATCGTCGCAACAAGTACGGACGTCATTTCGCGTGCAAAAATACCGCGTGGCAGTCAACCGGCCGTCGTATCGACGACAATTGTTTTCGCCCGGCCTGTACGATTCATCGGCGCGCGGAACATTATTTCCGGCCATGCGATCGCCGCGCTAAAACCATTGGCCGTCTCGGGTTATCTTTTTTGAATTCGACGAGAGGGCCGTTTCGTGTTTAAAGTCAGCGACCACCGTCAGCCGCCAGAGAGTACAGTCAAGACAGGTGGTTCGATTCCGATTAAGTACGACCCCCGCCTACCTTAGGTAAACTCTACATCGTTGGCATTTTTCTAAGATTTACTTAAAAAAAAAATAATATTTAATAAGTGCATACATACGACATGTACGTGGTATTTACTAAAAAATTAGTAGCAGGAATGCGAAAAAGTTAAATGCCAAAACACACCGCCCACGCACCGGACTCGACGAAATAATATGCGCTCGAAAACGATGCGGATACGAATTATTTTTGGAAAATTCATTCGGATTCGAACAACTATACGGTGTACAATGTAATATCGCTTGTAGGCAGCGTTCGAATTGGAAAATATAGTGGAGCTCAATTGCAAATTTAAAATAGCGTTCCAAATGAAATATTCTATATCACGAAACCGCGAGTATCCCACACCACCACTCCACCAGTTTACCACTAATATATAACCTAATTTCTAACCGTATTCTTTTTTTTTTCAGTTTAAAAAAAAATCTCTTTGTACAATTTTTAATACAATAGTATTCTACAACATTTTGTATAAATAAACAACTAATAAACCCATTGAAAATTAAGTGAGAATAATAATTTGCTATTACAACTTATAAAAAAAGTTATAGTGTATTATAATGTATTATAATGTATAACGCTATACAAATTTTCAAAACGGTTCGCAAATCAACGACGTTGTTTGTCGACAATTTGTCTGCTGCCACAGATATACAGTTTTATAGTATGTCTGTGTGGGTAAATCCAAAAACAATCGTCAAATAATATACGAATAATATTCTGTGATGAGTGATGTACAAGACAGTAAATCGCCATTATCAAGTAGGTACTTGATACTGCAACACCGTATTGATAATGATAAAAGTATTAAAAATAATAACATAAAATATACAATTTGTTCATGATTTTTTTTTTTATCTACAGTCCCCAGCCAGGTATACCGGTTGCAAGCGCGTTCCCCCGCGTTCCTTTGAAAATCGTAGTAAAAAGGGACGGTAATTTTTTTATTTAAAATGTAGTAGAAGAAACCCCGTCCCCCCTTCACCTCCCGATTCGCACACTGTTTGTAGGTTAGGCTAACGGCTGCTGCGGTACGTTGAACACGATTTAGCGCCGTTCGACTAATCGCAGAAAACAATATCCCTGACACCGGTACATACTCGTACATATGTTTCCACCGTCAATCGTTTCGGGAAATCGTACGTCGTGCGCGTGCAATTTTTTTTTCTTCCAACGAAATCGCAAGGTCGAATCTCGTAGATATTTTTTTTAAGTAAGGCCTTGGGACGGTTTATTTTATTTTATTTTTTATTTTATTTTTTTTTGTGTGTGTGTGTAAACTATACTGTACTGTATTGTTCGCCGACACCAGTTTTCCGATATTTTTTTTTTTTTTTTTTGTTTCTATGTGTTCGCCGCGACTTATTTTTCCATATAAATCGCTCGAGTGTTGTCTCAGCTGTTGTTGTGGTAAGACGATTTAGACGGCTGTTCGGGTGTTTGCCCGTAATTTACGCGATATGCAATAAATCGTTCGTTCACATAATACGCATTTACGTTTACACGCAGTACTACGTAGTTGCATCGATTCACCGTTATAACTGTCGATTTGTCGGAGTTTTTCTTAAATTTGAATTGAATCAATTTTCCCCCGTCCGGTTTCTGACCGATTCGGACCGGCGAATTGTTCTGTCGGAGATAAACGTGTTTCTCGTTTTTAAACGTCCGACATTATTTACAAATCACGTCTATACGATTGCGCGTTTCGTCATGATTTTAATATTTAAATATCAGTTTGTGGAATCTTTGAATAATTCATCAAGACGACGCGAGAGAACGTGCGATGAAAAAATAAAAATAAAAGTAAACTTAATTTCACGACGTAAACGTTCGTTCTCGTACAAACGTGTACGTGGTGTATTATCGTGTTCGTTTAACACCGCGAATATCATAATTCATGACGTCGGTAGCCCCCGAAATCGTTGCGTTTCCGTAATCAGGACTACTGAGTGCTGTTGGGAAACGTCTGTTCGGAAATTTACTACGCCGAAATATTTACGCCGGTAACATTTAAGAAACGTCATGGGATCGAACCTCGGAGCGCGGCACATCGGATCGCTTCGGTCGACGTGTTCAACGCGTATCATCGCCTGCATAAGACATCGCGGTGCTCTGGCATGACACGAGATAATGGGTCGCCCAAAAATCTGAAAATGAAATAACGGACGAAAAACGTGTAAAACGCGTGGTACACAATACGTCGTTATGGATAACGCTTTCGACATCTCGTGCCGAACGATCGCGATGACACGCGCTCGTCAAATTGTGAAACGCGTCGCTCTACATTACGTTTTACGGTACATTGTATTTTGTGCGAGAATAACAATGCGGCGTGAAATATAGTTTAACTCGATAGATATTTCGACAGTATAAACTATGATTTATATTATTCGTAACTCACGAGAATTTACACGTTTTACGTAAAAAAAAAATGTATATACGAAAATATAATATCTATCGTGTGAATAAAATCGCGTCGGGAACTTACATTCGTCTATGTATATTCCGGTATGATGGTCGTTTTATTTTCGATACGTTATACACATCGCTTCCCGTCATACGGTCGTCTATATTATAAATAATTTAAACGAATGTAAATACTTTGATAAAAAAAATAATAATAATAATAATAATAATAATAATAATGACAATAATGATAATAATAAATGAATAAATATAAAGGAAGTGCGTATTGTAAATCGTTCGTGTTCGACCGTAATATATGTATACGAAACGGAATTACATATTTGTCCGGCGAATATTGTATTTATAGTTCGTCGAAACCGCCAGACGGTACTTTATACCGGACGTTTCATATGTGTATAAAAAAAAAAAGAATAAAATAAATATCATAACTCGCGCGCGTATTCCGACGGAAACAATCGAACGAAAACGAAATTCGTACGTGTCCTGTTAAAAGACTAACCGTGCACGGTATGTACGGGAGACGGCGAAAAATAATTTGCACGACCCGATTAAAAAACACTCGAGCGCGTGTACGTACGGCGTTGTGCACTGGCGGCGTACAACACGATCGTATTCCGTTACGCACACGCCGACGGGAAATTCAATATAAACGTAATCTGAACGAGATGCGATAACGCGCGTAATCTAAATTGCCGTATGAAAAGACGCGGCTACGTCCGTGCTACGTTATGTGTGCGTATTTTGCGACAGAGGTCACGCGTGCTCGTGAAAACCGTGTCGATTATCGGGCGAAACAAATCGATTTCCCTTCCGCCGTAGCCCCGCGCTACGTTTTAAAACACGGGGTTTTATTTTTTCGCGCGGTCGGGAAAATCGATCGGAAATAAAGGAAGAAAGGAAGAAAAAAAAAACCCTCCCCCGAGGAAAACCGTTTACGCGCGTACGCGTGACTTTAAAATGGAAACGCGATTGGTGCGGCGGGATTGGAGGTTAGGTGACGAACGTACTGCGAATCCGAACGAATCGCGCGAATAAATAAATACGAATGAAAAATAAACGACGTGTCTCGCGGTGTCGCGTGCACAATCGTGTTCTGCACGTCGATGCGAATTTCGTCAGAGCTATTACCACGCTTTACATGTGCATATATGTATATACGTATAACGTGTATAGTATTATTGCCGTCGTTGTATGTTTTGTTCCCCCGCGTCGTCACGTCTACCGCGCGCACAACTCCGTACGTATATATTTTTAGGTACACGCGCGTGACGGCAAACATTACAAGTTGTCTTCTCGGGGGAAATCGCTCTTTCGGATTGTACGGGGCGGACTTCTTATACGAAACGAACGTGCTCGTGTACGGCGCGTTGACTTAGAAATCCTACGACGTATACGTTCAAATACATACATATTTTTTAATAACGAGTTTTAATATATATATATATAAGGGAATAAACAAATATACGTGACCCGACCTAGATCAACTCAAGGGTGTGATTTATAAGATCTTTACAAGTCATTTCGGCATTTCCGGGGCGAGACCGTATAAAAAACCGACACGTGTTTCTAAACGCGCGTATACGGAGGTGACGTGTGTGTGTGTGTGTGTTTGTGTGTGTAATGGGTTGAGGTCATTTGATATGATATGGCCGAACGTTCTAGACGAAAGATAAATGTTATTTCAACGTTCGATCGTTATAGTTGTCACGAGAATCACGTGAATTCGTTTGAAATTGCGCGCTATGCATTTTATCCACAACATTTTGAAAATAAATTATACGTATAGCTTACGATAATATGTAGAGTACGTTATTAAATCAAATACCAAACGATATTGGTTAGTTTGAATTCGATTTGACGTCGGACAGGGTCACGAGGATTAGTTTACGGTGACGATGACGAATTGTTTATTTTTATCTTTTTTTTTTTTTTTGTAATTTTCAAAAATAATACAGTCGAAGAACTAATTTGAAAATTGTGTTCCACGTCCGTATTTTAATCGAAATTAAATTTTGAAAATAATAATGTAAACAATTATGTTTGTTTCACATTATCTCCGCGTTTCGTTCAATGTTTTTCCCCTCGAGCAAACTTCAATTTCACGTTTCGCGCAGACCGTCCAACGTAATCTGTACGTAAAAATATATACGTTTATTACGGAAACTCGCCAAAACCCCGATCGTCGAGCGCGATATCGCGACCGTTTCGATTTCCGGAGAAAAAACGTGCCCCCTCCCCCCTCGTTCTCATTGACGCAACTAGAATTTTGGTGGTGCTAAAATCATAAAACGCTCGTAGAACCCCCATGCCATTAGGTACTGTATAATTTTATCGACATCAAACTCCATATTCATTGCAAGCATAACAAATATAAATCAATTTATTGATTGATTTTATAGTAAATAAATTCTCGAAAAAAATCGAATAACGGTTTTTTGATTCTGTTTTTGATTCATTTTTGTTCAATATTACTGTACTATGGAACAAATAAACACGTGACGGGACAAAACAGATCGCAGACGACGGAACTGTAATAGTTGGATTGTCGCCTTTAAATACAACGACAATTGTGGTCATAGCGCGGTCATAACGTCTCACAAATTGAACGCATAGACATGTAAACAATATGAATACGTTACGAATATGATCGTGATGGAATGTCTGTCCCATCCGTGATAGTATCGCGTTGACGAAACACTGTGATTCATTGTTCAAATGGGCCACACTGTTGAAAACTCGTCTACGGTCTAATGACGTGACGGAAGCCGCGACGTCACTGGTACTCGTCGAGATAGATAAGAATGCTGGAGTAAACTAGAAAACGGCGGCCGGACGACGAAATAACGTTATTCCCACCGCCGTGCGGCAAAAAAACAGAAAAATAGTACTAAATAATCTAAAATATTACAAGTTTATTGTAGTATTTACTATTTACTATTTGTACGTACGTTATATAAGTTATTTAAACGTGTAGTAATTTTTACCTGATGGTGGTATACGAGGTACGCGTCACTCCGGTACTGTTATCTATCTCGACGCTAGTGCTTCGTTAATAATGAACGTTATCTACGATTTTGTACGCGTTACGTTTTTCTTTCGATATCGATACGGAAAAATTAACACGTTCGTATTTCTATAAAACGGATTATTAGCCACAGACCGCAAACAACGGAACGCGTAGACAAAGAACCAATCGAAAATATGCCCGTACCGCCGTTTTAATCGTCCGGTAAAAAATCTCGTGATGGCTCGGACACGTTTACGAAGTCCTTCACCGTATGACGAAAACGCGTGCGCGCGTAGAAATCGGTGGCTACTTTAGGGTGGAGGGGGTGGGTGGGGTGAAAAAATTTAGTATATTTAGTATGTTTTTTTTGGTTTTTTTCATTAGTTTTTAAACGATACCGGTCTAACCTAACAGTTGTTCCGACCTCAATTATTATCGGAAAAAAGGGGGTCGTCAACTCAACGGGTCCTGCCCCCCCCCAGAAATTTGAATGTTCGAGCCGCCGCTGGTAGAAACGTACGTACCGTTTACGTGTACGGTCGACTCGGTTACGGTCGTCGGTTCCCGTGCGCGCCGCGCGTCGTTCTCTCTTTTTACACGTGGCGGCGGGTACCCCCCTCTCCGGCCCGTACGTTTGAAAGCGGTCGGACGGGCGGGCGGAGGGTCGTCGCCGGCAACAGCGAAGAACGGACGCGGTGGAGGGAACGGCGGTGGTGGTTTTTTTTTTTTCATTCGTTCTTTCTTTTCGCGCGCTCCTTTCGTAAAGAAACACTTTCTCCGAACCACGCGGCGGACGGACGGGCGGACGGGCGAGCGGGGCGCTGCTTTCACCCGAAAACCCACTACACGCGCGCGCACGGCCGTTCTCTTTCGCGCGCGCGCTCGTCGGCTCTCCCCTCCGCCGCCGCCGCCCGTTCTCCTTTTCGTTCTCGCACAAAACTTTTACGTGTACGTGTGTTAACGGGCGAATAAATTGCAAACGACTACGCGCGAGCGCGCACACGTACACACACGCGCGCGCCCGTTTACGTTTATATATTTACGTCGTCGAGACGAGAGAGAAAAAAGTTTTTTTGCGCATTATAATTGCGCGTCACGCCGGTGCGGCGGCGGCGGCGGCGGCGGCTGGCGTTTTCGCGTATCGTACCACTCGTCCTCGGATCACGAGACGTACCGTGCGCCACGACGTCGTTGTCCGCGTACGTTCCGAAACCCGTTGCCATCCAACCGCGTCGCCCATCAGTGGCGGCGCTTTTTGTCGCCGTTTTCAACATTTCGACGCCCCTGCCGATACCGCCCCGGTTCACGATCGTGTCATGAAATCGTGACCCCATACGATTCGTCGTGCGCTGTGGCGAGCCGCGCTTTCTTTTTTTCTTTTTTTTCTTTTTTTTCTTTTGATCACGGCCGTTCGCGATTTTCTACAAAACTCAAATCATCCCATTTAACGATTTTACATTCGCATCACGATTATCGTTAACAATAGATCAACGGAAGTCGTTGCCGTTTTACAAGAGAGTCAAAACGTGAGTCGATATTCCCTCGATCCATGACGTTGGACTCGTGTGCACTTCACGTGTAAAACGTCGTTGACGCGCGGTTTTCAAATTTAGTCGGAACATAATCAATGGTTTGTTGTAAGTAATAGCCGGATTTCTCTAAAAATTAAAAATAATCTCTACAGTTGTTATATACGCATCTATTTGGAATGATAATCATTTTTTTCTCCTAACCTCCAAAATACATATTGCTCAATTAAATTTTATGCTAAGGATTCGTGGGAGACCAATGCTTTCTCCCGTACCACCCCCCCTCACCATCAAATACGTCATTGATTCGACATTGGCTTGGCCCACCCTGCCGCAAAGGTTAGGTTAGGTTTCGACGTGTCAGTTCCTAGATTGTTTTTACGACCCGACGATTTAGTTACGACGGCATACGGAACGGTTTTTAAATATGTTCCTGAACTACAATCGACCGAGGCGGTTTTTCGTTCGTTTTTTGAAGTAAATACCGGACGGGACTTCCCCGATTGTATCGGCGCTCTATATCTCGGACTCAATGCAAACCACACGCGACGTACGCATTGGCGTATTGTTATTGAACAGCACGACCCCGCTTCGGCTTACGCGTTGAACGGTCATAAATTTATCCAAGTGATGAAACATATTACGTGTTGAACTGTTTGTGTGGACCTAATAACATTTAGGCGTGTAAATATGATTCTTTTTAAGTTCTGTAAGACATAAAAAACATTTTTGGCACCAAATCTGACGCCCCGGGCTCCAGCCTATTCAGCCTGCTGGTGAATCCGCCACTGGTTACCGTCTAACATCATCTCGGCGCGTGAACATTAACGATATGTGGTTTTTCAAGACTTTGCAATCAATAACGAGATCTCATATGGTTTATAAATCTCGCATCGCTTATTCCGGATTTCGATTTTTTTTTAAAAGATCTTCAAAGTATTCTGCGTAGTACAAATCTATCGTCGTTTCCTTTTCGGCTACATTCTAAATGGAAACCGTACCGCGGAAAAATGGAACACGCGACACGTCGATCAAACGACGGACGAGAACGCACTTTCTTCGCTAAGTAGCGTGGTGTAAGTTTGACGGGTTGAACGACATGAACTGACGACTCGAGATAGAAATCGGGAAAATACGTAATGGAAAAATAATCGTCGTCGAATGTCATTTTCACCGGCGTCGACCACAACAAGGCGCTGTGCGTTTATTCGCGACAATAATAATAGACTATAATTATCACGACGAACGTCCGATGATGACATAGCTGTACGAATGATAAGGTCTATCGTAATGTACGATTAATTGTTATCGGTCGCGCAAGTACGAGGGATATCTCAAAAGCAACCTCCGAAGGGAAAAATATATAAAAAAAAAAATTAACAACAATAATCAATTGCATAAAACATTTTAAATTACTTTTCTAAATAGTCTCTGTTAAACTCTGTACATTTTTTTGTATACACTCCCTAAACAATGGCGCCGCCAGTGTTTTGAGGCCATTGGATTACTCCGTTCAAGAGTTCCTCATTACTCGCAAAACGTTGGGATGCAATGGACGAGTTCATTTTTCGGAAAGAGGCGGCAATCACTCGGTGCCAAATCGGGACTGTAGCTGATCGAAAATAATCCGGTTGAACGTCTCGACTGAAGTTGTTGCGCGTGCAGCAGCGCGTTATCGTGCGGACGTTATTTTTCAGACGCGATACTGCGGACGGTACAGCGAGAAATTTCATGAAATCTCGTTGAAAGATCCGAAATCGTAAAACGCCCGTTTTCTCGAACAAATCGATCGACTCGGTGAACCGCGTCTTCGGCCATGATCGATTTGCGTCCTTGGCCCCCTTCGTTGTGCACGTCTACGCGTCCGTTTTTAAAACTGTCCGCAGTACCAATCACGTACCTAATCGTCTCGCACGTTATTGTATTGCCGTAAACGGCACATAGCCGACGATGAATTTCCTTCGGCTCGCGAAAAACGAATTACACTTCGCATCACACAGTTGGGACGGGAGTTAGACAATTGTATTCTCTCCCGTGTTGTTACGGCAAATATCAAAACAATACCGAACGGAAACGGTCGAAAGTCGGCGTGTCATAAGAGAACGATTGCGACGTGAACTGCAACACACCGGAGGTTGATTTTGAGACGGCCCTCGTATGTTCTCGACATGTTTTCTACACGTACGGGGATGCTGTGGGGTTGATTATACACGGAGAAAAAACCGGGACGTTGGATACGCCGCGTGATCTACCGGCAAGTTTATGTGTCAGGCGTGTATGATGTTTTGGTGATGTGCGGGATACAAAAAAAAAAACGCTTGTAATCGAAACATCGAAACGTATTTGAATCCGAATTCACGATATACATTTTTACATTATACATTTGCCTCGTTGGTGGACACGGAACGTTTATCGGAAAGTCATTTGTCCGATAAAACACTATTTCCGAAATCCGTTTGGTGACTCGCGTTCGAATGACGACAACGATTGTTTGATGAATCCGGTAAAGAGGTGAACAACGCGTGCTGTTTCCCGGTGGATTGATACGTCCGACAACCTTTTTTGTATCCACCTCGCTGTGTTGTATTCCCGAACTTCTGCAGTGGCCGAACGTTTCTCCGTGAAACTGAATTTAGCTGCCCCGCGTCACGTCCGGTACGATTCGATAAGAACAGTGTGTGCCGTCCGACAATGAGATGCGTTTGTAGAAATTCTCCGGCGCTAGATTCCGAATTCGATCGTTCCATAAAATCCTTTTTTATAAGACTACACCGGCGGCGGAGCTCCTCTACTACATTTAAAGTAAAAAATTACCGTCCCTTTACTAAGATTTTCAAAGGAACGCGCTTATATCAAGTACCTATCTGATGATGGCGATCGATTATCTTGTACATCACTCATCACAGAATTGTTTGACGATTATTCGTCGTTGATCGGCGAGCCGTCTTGAAAATTCTATTTTATTAGCGATCCACGTACGTACGAATGCGTTATAATTTTTTTTTTTTACGATTCGTAATGATTGTTCTCACTTAAATGATATGTTAGTCAAATACTTTGAATGGTAGACCGGGATATCCACGTTTTCGGATGGTCGTGTTTGAAATTTCCAGTCGAGCTCCGCGGGCGGGCGGGCGCGGACTCTCGATTTGAAACGCGATGCGTTCCGTGACGACGGGGAAAAAAATAACGGCGAGAACCGGTAAAAAACAAAACACGCCTCGCGGTCCGAGTGGAAATCCAAACCGCGCGAGCTCGTCTTTCTGTCCGTACGAAACGAAAACGAACGAAAACGAACGACGGCGGCGGCGGTCGAGGGGGGGGGGGAATCGAATCACCGCGTCTTTGTCACGTTTTTCCGCGCCGCGTCCGCGTCACATTCATGCGCACGGTGCGCGACACGTGAACGCCGGTCCGCCGCCGTCTTTCCTGGTCGAACAATACGCGCGCGGCCGACGAACGCACGCACGCGCGCAGCTCGCACGCACGCACGCACGCACGCACGCACGCACGCCACATACCGGTCTACGCCGCCCGTGTCACGGTCCGACGGAGGAGACGACGGGCGCCGGTATCCGACGCGACACGCCGATAACCGCGGCGCGTACGTGTTCGCGCGCGTTCGATTCCGATTGGAGGAGATTGCGCGCTATCCCCGGAGTGTCCTTCTTATCACGACCGTTATCCATAAAAATCCCAACGATTTAAAAACTGCGTTCCGGGCGTCGTACAGATTATTCGACACGAACCCGCGGGGGGTTCGCGGGACCGATTTTTTAAAAACAACAACAACAACAACAACAATCCGCGGTTTGATTGCAAATACAATACGTTTCGTGCGTCGTTTGAAATGGCATTTTTTTTTTTAATCGCGTAATATCCGTTTTGATTACGTTTAAGTTTGATTATCGACGAATAACGTTTTGAGTTTAAAATTACTGTTTTCGATTCGGCAGTGACCGACATACTCCGCGTCGGCTGATCCGTCGAATAGGATTCGTAAAATTCCAAAACGAATGATACAATGAAAACCCGAACGGGGCGAGACAGCCGAGCACAACCAGACCACACGAACGATTTATTGTACATATCTGTACCAAACTGCACTTGGCACAGAACAAACTGTAAACAAATTTCGATTAAAAGAAACAATTTAAATCTGCTTTTTAAGCGAAATTATTTCGGGCGTAGTTTCTACCGCCGTGCCCCCAACTCGAGCACTGATTATTGTTATTATTATTATTATTATTATTATTAAAGGTGCGAGGACGATAACGGGCTTCCGACGTTTATATTTGTTCCGCCGTCGAGTTTCATTTTTTTCCCCCCGTCTCTTTTTCTTCTTCCCTTTTGCGCCGCGTTTCCTCTCGAGCAAGTTCGAAACGCCAAACGTAATACACGCGATTGTTATTATGTCGCGCGCGTTTTTTGTTTTTTTTTAAGTACGTTTCGTACTCCCAACGAATCCAGTTGTGCGAGAAGAAATTCGAAAACTCGTCGTCAGATCTACTACCGGCGATCGACTTTCCCACATTTTTAATGTTTTCCCCGTAAATCGAACAAATTTAAACAAAAAAAAAAATGTTACTTTTTGAAGATCTTAAGATAAAAAAAAAGGGTGGAAAGTCGACGAAAAATCAAATCCGTTTTCGGAACCATCACGACGCGTCGCCAGGTCGGTCGGCGGGCCGCCGGTACGCGTTAGGAGGTAAACGGAACGTCCGTTTTGCCGTGTTACGCAAAGACAAATACGCAGACCAAAATATCCGTTTTCCAATCGCGCGCCGAACGAATATAGTCTCTCCAAACCGTTCGGAAACGTCGGACACGGATCGACGAAGTGGACCGACCGGACGGGGTGGACGCGCGCGAGACAGACAGCGCCGTCCTCGGGCGCGGATTCAGATTTATTTTGCGGCGGCGGGTGGGCGGGGGCGAATAGCGGACACTCCGGAACAAAGCGTGCGTTCAACAATGACTTATGCGAAACGGTCGTGTGTCCGTTTGGTGTTAAACGCGACATCGATTCATAAATACCGAATAGCAGTGAGTGAGTACTGCGAATAGCGATTACAGAAATATTTAAAAACTAAAAAAAATCGTTGAATGTGAATCACAAAATCTGGTCGTCAGTTGGATTTCGCAAAACACATCGATCGGATCGATCGGAGTCGATTACAAACGTCACGATGAGCGTGTAAATAAAGACGATCTCTCCCGACGTCCTCGATCTCGTCCGTGTTATCTTATTATCCGCCGATGCAGCAGCGGTCGCGGCGCCGGTATAACGTTACAAGTTTTACGTGTTTAACCGAATTTTTATCCGGGATTTTTCCTAAGTAAAACACGGCCTACGGTAGGGATGGCAGGGTTGGCGTGCGACGCGGTGCGCGTTAAACTTTTTTCAACCACTCGATTCCGATCGGAGGAGATTACGTTATCGTTATCGTTATTATTATTATTATTATTATTATTATTAAAGGTTAGCCCTCCGTTCTCGCGATTCCGACGTTCGTATTTTTTCCGCCGTCGTCAGCGAGTTTCACTTTTTTTTCTTCTTTTTTTTTTCACCGCGTTTTCTCTCGAGCAAATTCGATACGTCCAAACGTAATCCACGCGATTGTTATTATGTCGCGTGAGCGGTTTTTTTTTTATTTTTCCTTTTTATTTATCTTTTTTTATTATTTTTTACCGACGGCTTTTCACTATACCGCTGACGACGGTCTCTCTCCTCCACTGCCTTCTCGAAAACCGACACTTGTGCGTGTGCGTCCGTTGTCCGTGTAATACTGTCGTCGTCGTCGTCGTCGTCGTGTTATCCGATGATTCGTAGCGGCCGATTGCTACATGAACGCACGGAGTTGCTATATTGCGATTTTGCATTCGAACGTTTTGTGTCTTTATGCGTTTTCGCGAACGAGTTTTCGTACTCGAAAATTCGATTTACGCGCGTACACGGTTCACTCCGCGCGTGGAAACGAACGATTCGACGAACGTTCGTGATCGGACTTCGCGGACCGTTTTGTTCTGTACGTCTCTTGATACGCGGCGTTGTCGTTGTCGCGTCATACGTTTTTATGCTGACGAATCGTGTCGACATACGTGCACATCGCGTGTACCGGTCAATCGTATTGATTCGAACGAACAATGATAATAATAATAATTTATAACGACGGTCCGCGCTGTCGTGTCTGTTCTGTTCGACGAACGCGCGACCATGTTTTTCACACGAAAACCCGGCCGATCGTTACGGTTTTATACGACGTTCGAAAATTAAAAAACCGAACGCGTTCCTACCCGCCGTACCGCGGTCGTTAAAGAACGTTTAATTAATTTCGAGTTCCCGTTCACGTTCATTCGTCGTACGCGTCTGTGCGATTTCGGTTTTTTGTAATTAAGTTTCCCCCCCGCACCGCACCGCCTCATACGTCCCCGGCGCATTTTACGACGGAACGCAATTCACTCGGCGCGCGCGCGCTGTTCAAACAACTCCCATTTGTATTTACCGCGTTACAAAGGAAATGAAGCCGCGAAGAAAAAAATGTACACGTGCGTCGTGGTCGTGACGTTCGGCGTTCGCGCGAGGTTCAATCGTCTTATCGCGGAAACGTAGCCGTTTATTCAGTTATTTCGTTTTTTTTTTTGCGCCGTCCGCGTCCAAACGAGTTTTTCGCGTGTGCGAACTCCACTCGTTTCGTCCGGGACAATAACGCTATGGCGCGGTAGATCGTCGATTTATGTCGGCGTTCGCGAAAACTTATATCGTTTTCGTCTACTAATCAGTGTTGCGAGAACGCGACGACGTTAATTTTCATTCCAGTTGGTGTTAAGTATTTCTCGTCACATTCGAATCCAATGAACTCGAACGTCGTCCCGTGTAAACGTCAGCTAATCGTACCGCCCGGAACGGGAAAGAACGCGGCCAACGTCCGGCTTACGCGCCGTGTGAACGTTCGCCGATAGGTAACCGCCGCCATACCACTTACCCGGTACGAGGACCGCGCGAGAAACCCGAAGCGTCCGGGACGGTTCTCTAATCAACGGAATCCGCGTGATAAACGCCCCGAGCCAGTGTGGGCCGGTCGACTTCGAACGGGCGCGTGCGGAATACCGGGCAACGGCAGCTACACGCCGATTAAACACGTCCCGTGACGTTTTGTAGTGTACCGCGAGATTTCTTATACTTTTCGCTCGAACTCCGTCCCGCTCTCTGGTTTCGCACGTCGCCAAATCACGTGGCAAGCCTACGTTTTCGACGCGACCGTTGGACGGACGTTTTTTGTTTTTTCAAATATTTGAGCGTTTTTTCGTTAACTATGTGATTTTCGGAAATATCCACGTGTATAATGTTTTTACTCTGACGTTTCGGAACCGTTGCAGGTTCCATCTTCGGAGTGATGTAGTACACGTCTGACTGTCGCGACTACAGACGTGGTCTGTCTTTTCAGTGTAGTCGCGACAGTCAGACGTGTACCACATCACTCCGAAGATGGAACCTGCAACGGTTCCGAAACGTCAGAGTAAAAACATTATACACATGGATATTTCCGAAAATCACATAGTTAATAAATTCTCAATCCATGAAAGCTTTAATAAACATTTTTTCGTTCTTTAAAGCGGACCGGCCGGGGACATGTGTTCGCGTTTCCACGGCCGACGAAATATCAAACGGTATCGTTGTATTGACGAAACGATAACGGATTTAATGTTACCGCCGGGTAACCGTAACGTGCCGGATCACGGCCTACGGGTTTCCCCCCCCCCCCGCCACCATTATTCGTCGGTCCGCAAACCGTATCCGTGCTCTCGTATTTTTTATGCGCGGTACGAACTCCGGCGTCGTGTCAGTTGTCCGACTCCGTTACCTCGTACCTGACCTCGTACCGCCTGTGTCGTCTCTCGTTTCTGCCGTGCGTTCCCGTTTTTTATCGTTTCGGATGTCGTACACGGGGGTTTATTGTTTTTTTTTTATTATTTTTATTTTTATTTTTTATCGTTGTACGCGCGCACGTAGTAGGAGGGGGGGGGCGGGGGTTTTCTCGCGATCGAAAGTTTCGCGCGCGCGGCGGGCGGTCTACTCTCGTCCCGTCCGGCCCGCGCACGAGATTTACATGCGATTCGAAACGTGTTATGTTTTTTTTTTCCCCTTTTGACGTGACGTTCGAGGGTTTACGTGTCGAGTTCTCCGCGTAAAGGGACGTGTGGTCGTAAACGAAATGCCACGACGACGGACGGGATGGGTCCGGGGGGGGGGGAGAAAAACGAAAAAACAACGACGACGCGCGCTAACACGAAAATCAATGCGCCGAAAAACAAAAACTCTTCGCGCCGGACTTCCCGAATAGCGATGCGTGTTCGCCGACGTGCACGTGCACAACGCTCGCACACACTGTCCGCGTCGGGTGGGCCAGGGAGGACAGACGAATTTAATTGGATCGAACGATCGGGCGTGCAGCAGCAGGGGTCGTCGTTGTCGTCGTCGTCGTCGTTGTTGTATTCTCGAGGCCGGTGACCCAATTCTGCTACGGCGCGTTCGTCGAGTTCAGACGAAAACAAAACAGAACGAAACGAAACGAAACGAAACGAAACGAAAAAAAATACGGTACGCGCGTGACCGCGTGTTTGCCGTGCCTGAAATCCCCCACCCCTCGTCCCCGTCACCGACACCACGTGTTTTATTCGACGTGTGAAATGAACTTGTTTCTTTTATCTATACGACACACGACCTTGCGCGCGCTTATCGGCCGTGCGGATACGTTTGTCGGCCAGACTTGTATATGTATATCATTATCAATTGAACTAAAAAAAAAAAAATTTAAAAAAAACATATATATACGTACACGTTGTTTGTAAATCGTGTTCGATTCCTGGTCGCCGTCAAAACGCACACGCGGAAAATCAATGTCGGAAAAAATATCAAGACGAACGAATAATATTCATCCGAATTTGAACGTCTTGTCGATGGTTATTGTGCTGTTGAAATATCCATTCTTCGTGGTAATTCGGCCTTTATATCAACAACAACTCCGCACGTAACCTCAACGTCTCTGTACAAGTTCAATGATATTTAAGATTGTATTTGTCGGTTTTAAGCACTTTAAAATCGGACCGGAACTCGTTTTAACAAAACTGTCCAAATGCGTACGGTCCACAATAGTCGAGGATATTGATAATGGTTAAATAACACACGGATAACAAATATTTCCGAAAATTCGTGCACACGTTCCTTAAACCATGAAACGTATGAATTACACGTGCATTTAAAGTCCAGAAGTTTGTAGAACATTTTTTTTTTTTTTAACTTAGAAATATTACCGTGTGTTATAAAATGTTCGTGGCATAGTCTTGTATTGAGTTAATGCGATCGATTAATGCTCTTGGTGCACATTAATATTTTTTTTATGAAAAAAAAAGTTTCGGAACTGAAAAAATAAAAAAGAATATTCGTCGATTCTTTATAGACAACAATGGGGTGATCACGTGCTCCTGGGTCCCGCTATTAGATCCACCGCCGGTCAGGGCGCACGGACTCTGAATGCACGTGTACGCAAATTACACGTACTCAAACACCGTTTCCATCGAGTACACGTACGGACGTGTCCTTAAACACACGTGAAACATAGGTCCTTGGTACAATGTTCGTTGGTCGTGTTGCTAACTCAACGTCACGTACGTGTTTTGTATGTACTCGTACTTGAAATATCGTGGGCGGGCCGAGCGCGTAACGCGTTAAAAAGTGGCCGCCGCCACGCCGAAAACAAAAAACGCACTCAACGCGGAGACCACGTGTCGGCACTAACTTCGGCGTGCCGCTGGACGGAACGGTTTTTGGGAACGAGCGGGAATGTACACGAGCGTCTGGAGACGGCGTATCAGTTTTCTCGTCAGTTATCGGTTATCGTACCGCCATCACATGTCGATTCGACGTTTTTCGACTACACGACGGTAACATATTTTGTTGTTACACTTTCATCCCTATCGGTTCTTGAACCTCCGTGCTTGTACGTGCGTCGTCCAAGAGTCCGCAATTACTCTTTTTCTTTCCAATTATTGAACTCCATAACAAATTTCGTTAAACCAGATATCCAATACATCAAATCCTAATTTATTTACCCTGGACCGAAGTAAAATCGAATGATACTGTTTCCAACCCCTGCGCGTTTTTTTTCGATCGGCACTCCATAATCAAGTAAAACTATCCACAAGAATTGTATATTTATATTTCGTAGTTTAACCGTAGTAGAAAAAAAAGCCAAATTGATATTATCGATATTGATAACCGAGAAAAAAACCGATACGAGGCGCTGTCTCTAGACGCTCGTCGCCAAGCACTTACGAGACCGCGTCCTGTGTGCAATACGCGCGTTTTGAATTTTATTGCCGCGCGCCAACGACCAACGGTTCGACAGGCAATCGATCTGTGATTCTGTGTTGACTCGCACGTCAGTGGATATCGGCTGTAATTGGGTTTCGTCGCGAGTTGTCCAGCGCACGTGCAACAAAATTGTGCGGTTGAAAAATAATAATAATAATAATGTATGTGCGCGCGTTTTGAATTTTATTGCACCGGCGTATCGTTTCGTACGGAGAACGGAGAACGACTACCTACGTACACAACGGTATTTATTTATATTATGGACGTCTAGAAAACGTTTTGATATTCAGCAGTGAAGTAGTGGAAAGAGTAAAAAGGATATGCAAAAAACAAAGAATAGAAATATAATAGTTGTCGTACAAGCGCGTTTTATTTCTACCGGTTTCGACAAAAAGTCTTAAGGTTTAGACAAAAGTAAAATACAACAACAGAGGAATAAGTTGAAAGTAAAATTATTTAGAAAAAAATTGCACAGAGAAATGACGATAAAAAGACATGGAGTCAGTGTAAACAAAAACATTATATAATAATAATATATCAAAAATATACGTTTTGATATTGTCGTCGGGCGGTGACGTTTTGTGTTACACATTACAATTGATTGGATTTCGCGTTTTTAAACGGTACTATTCAGTACACGCAGTGCTCGAATTATAGAGGGAGGTGGCGGCTCGCCTACTATTGTTTTATTTTTTAGTTTTTTTTAAAGAATTTAGATTAAAATTGCTGTTAATTTTACAACGATATCCACGCTCGTTCTGCGCCTAGTGCAGTAGTGCACAGACATGTACAAAACATTATTCGTACGTACTCGCCGAACGCAACGCTATCAGTTTCAGACGTTATCGCTGCCTACGGGTTTCACTTATTAATTTTTCGAATCCTATCCGAATTTCGAGTGATTTCTTTTATTTATAACGATAGGAATACGATATGGCCGAGAAGAAAAACAATAACGATTTACTTGCTTATTTCCAAAAAGCATACCAAACGGGTGAAAATTGAGTAAATAAATTGTGTAAAAAAATTGTCACTTCAAGTGACTGAATGTATGAAACGTATTGGGCGGAACATCAATTGACGTTCCTCACTTGTACGGATTATATTGTTGGAATTTATACGTATCCGGTCGAAACGTAGTTTTCATTTTACGTGCGTATAAAAATTAGTCCCCCCCCCCCCCAACAGGGTTCGCGTGTAACAATTTCGCACTCGGAACGCATTTAGGTTAAACCGCCGTGCTCGTTTTTTCGTTTCCTCCCGGATCGATCGTCGACGGCTGTCGCGCGTCAAATAACAAATATTGTTCACGGAATGTGCGCGTTGGAACGTAACCAAAACTTTTTTGTTTTTGTTTTCTTACAAAACCGAGCCGTCGACCGAGACGCGCGCGCGTCGTATATTTCCCGCCGACTTTGGAAACGGTTCGGGCGGATTCAAACGTCCGTTACCTCGTGGCGTCCGCGTTTCGCCCTCCGGATCCGTCGCGTCCACGTAACATTCCGACGGCGTAACACGTTATTTCCCTCCCGCCCGCCCTCGGTCGTTTCGTTCCGATCGTGTGTTTTTTACCGTCAAAGACAGTAATATGATTTTCGTCCCGTTTCAAGGATACGCGTTATCATACACACGCACACGTACGCGTCGTTTGCGCCGGGGACCGGTTTCGAGGAGACGTGTTCAACGACCTCTAAACAAAAAAAAGGAAAAAAAAAAAAAAATGTTTTTCAACCGCTCGTCGCCGCCGTAAACTCCGCGCGCACGGGACCGGTTCACGACGACGACGACGACAACGACCCATTTTTATCGGCCTTACGCGTACGCGCACGGCGTTTCCCTGCCCCCGCCCCACCCGGCTCGTCGTGTCCTTTGTTTTCACCCTGCGTGTCTCCCATCCCCTCTCCGTCGTCGTACGCGCGTCGCGGCGGCCCTGGTCGCTTATGGGCGACCCGAAAGAATTCTTAGACGGGCGCGAGAGACGAATACAAAACGAAAAAAAAACAACAAAACCGTCGCCGACGGAACCAAACGGGGGGGAACGTTCGCGCGCGCGCGCGCGCGTTGCGGTCGTGTGCGTGCGGACGCGAAACCGTCTTGAAAACCGTTCGAGAACAATATTTCACCGGCGGCCGCCGTTGTCGTCGTTATCGATTTGGCGTTCGAGTCGAAATCCGTTACGCTCCCGAAACAATACGAAATCGTTTATACCGTCTCACCTTTCCTCGACGTATCATTCTTTTGTTTTGTATTCGCGTTTTCTAACGTGGGCTGTTATCCACACGCACGCACGCACACATTTCCCTACGAGTCATGCCGATTTATATTTGATTTACCGTTCGATTACAGCGAGCATATCGGTATACGGGGTCGGACGACGGAACAATAATAATTTTATGCACGCGTACTACAAAAAAAAAATCCAATTTTCTTTTTCAAGAATTTTTCACCGTGTCTTTTTTCACTCGTTTAAAACGCACGATACGATTTCAACGATTTACTTGAGAAATAATATCGTGTTGAAATAATAACCACAAAAAAAAATGTATAATCAATTACGCTCCGGATCGTATTGAATAATCGTTGTAGTCATCGGCGCTCTTCTAGATTTCGTCACCGTGCCCGTTTCTCGACCGCGCGCCGATGACGTCCGGCGATGTATTTTTATAAAAAAACAAAACGCGACAATCGGGAAACCCTTTCAAGACGTATATCGAATGTTCGTAAACGTTTGATGACCACGAAACAACGATATCACGCGGTTTTATTACCGCAGGGCGACATGTTAATTTTCCAAACCGTGGGATGGAACGTCGAACGTTTCGTACAAAACAGCGAGTGTGTGTACGTCGTCACGTCTCGCCCAGAGACTTCGAGACCGTGTCGCGCGCGTGCGCAATTATTTGGCGGATTAGTGGTCGGCGAAGGAATGTTGTTGTTGTTGTTGTTGTCGTTGTGGACACAACCGTCAACAAGACCTGGGGGCGGGACGAAAAAGACACGACTTCTGAAATATGCGACGTGGCCGATAATGGGCGCCCGGTTATTTAATCCGATAATGTCGCGTCACGTCCGTAGGCCGCTCGAACGAAGTTGGGTTAGGTCGCCTGCACGAGTATACCTCGAACCACCGTACCGGAACGGTTCAAAGCGGTCGAAACCGCGATTTGGCTGGCGACCGAACGCGTGCGTGTGTGTCGAACGGACGCGTTTTTCTCGTCGGGCCGGTGAAAAGAAAAAACGGAAAAAAAATAAAACGATCCGTCTCCCGGCGGGTACCGCGAACCGCGTTTGTCGCGCCGAGCGATTTCACGTGAAACACGACGACGAAACCGGCGGGCGGGCGGGCGGGTGTGGGGTGGACGAGAAATCGCGTATTATTATTTTGTTGTTTTTGTTGTTGTTGTTGTTGTTGTTGTAATTTTACGTTTTCGCCCCATTCGCCACGTTAACCGTCGTCCCGTCCCGTCCACCCCCCAGCCCCCCGACCGCCAGCGTCCGCGATAGGGTTGAGGAAACGCTCGTTTATCGTGCGTTAAAACGAAAACCTCCGCCGCCGCCGCGCGCGCTTGTTGGATGGGCGGGGGCGTGTTTCTCTTTGTGTGTGCGTGCGTGCGCGAGGATCGATAACCCGACTCCGCCGGCCGGGCGGGTGTGCGCGCGCGTGTGTGTCTGTGCGTGCCGTTTCCGCGTCGCGTGGTCCGTCGAACACCGTCGCTTACACGTGCGCGCGCGTCACCGGTCACCGGTCACCGCGGTTACCACGTTCGTCTCGCCGCTTCGCCACGCGCCGCCGTCCAAGAACAAAACCGTCGGGGGTGGTCCGTTCTCTTCGGTTCTTCCTTCTTCTTATAGTCGTCGCTAGGATTTTCGACGTCCCGTTATCTCCTGCGATGTTTTCACATCGTAAACGTTACGACGGGCTTTCGGAAATTTTACGCCCGTCCTCGACCGCCGCGCGAAACTACATCCAATTCCGTCGGCACGCAGTTGCGAAATCCCTTATCGCGCGTTTCGACGATTTCCCGACATAAAAAAAAAATCCCCTCCCGGGGATGAAATTTTACCACCCGGTATTTTGTTGTTTTTTTTTTTTTTTTACGTACTCGGCCACGTTTCTGACGCGTTGACACCGGAACTGTGTCGACAACGTCGGTACTGTTTTCGTACCCGCGTTTGATATGGCGAAACGGAGAGATTTTTTTATAGAAAGGTTACGTGTCGATTCTCAGTGTCTCGGTGACACGGTGCATCATGCGTTTTTATACGTACAATTATTTGTTTTTCACTGACTTACTTATCACTTCTTCGGTGGCTTTCGACGAACACGGCTTAACCAAAGATTCGCCGATTTTTAGACTTTGCAATCATTAACGACACATACCGTACGGTTTATGAATTTTTTTTCAAAGATCTTCAAAGTATTCTCGACGACGGTCTCCGTCGTCGGGACGGACTGCGTAGTACGAGTCCATCGTCGTTTCCTTTTCGACTACATTCTAAATGTAAAAACGGTACCGAGGAAAAACGGAACGCGCGACACGTCGATCAAACGACGGACGAGAACGCACTTTCTTCGCTGAGCAGCGTGGTGTTAGTTTGACGGGTTGAACGACGTGAACTGACGACTCGAGATAGAAATCGGGAAAATACGTAATGGAAAAATAATCGTCGTCGAAAATGGCATTCGAACACCGGCGTCGATCACAACGAGGCACGGCGCGTTTATTCGCGCCAATAACCGACTATAATTATCACGACGATGATGACATCGCTGTACGAATGATAAGGTCTATAATGTACGATTAATTGTTATCGGTCGCGCAAGTACGAGGGATATTTCAAAACCAACCTCCGAAGTGAAAAATATTTACAAAAAAAGAAATATTAACAACAATAATCAATTGCATAAAACATTTTAAATTACTTTTCTAAATAGTCTCTGTTTAACATTCGGTACATTTTTTTGTATACACTCCCTGAACAATGGCGCCGCCAGTGTTTTGAGGCCATTGGATTACTCCGTTCATGAGTTCCGCATTACTCGCAAAACGTTGGGATGCAATGGACGAGTTCATTTTTCGGAAAGAGGCGGCAATCACTCGGTGCCGAATCGGGACTGTAGCTGATCGAAAATAACCCGGTTGCGCGTCTCGACTGAAGTTGTTGCGCGTGCAGCAGCGTGTGGTCGCGCGTTATCGTGCGGACGTTATTTTTCAGACGCGATACTGCGGACGGTACAGCGAGAAATTTCATGAAATCTCGTTGAAAGATCCGAAATCGTAAAACGCCCGTTTTCTCGAACAAATCGATCGACTCGGTGAACCGCGTCTTCGGCCATGATCGATTTGCGTCCTTGGCCCCCTTCGTTGTGCACGTCTGCGCGTCCGTTTTTAAAACTGTCCGCAACAATCACGTACCTAATCGTCTCGCACGTCATTGTATAAACGGCACATAGCCGACGATGAATTTCCTTCGGCTCGCGAAAAACGAATTACACTTCGCATCACACAGTTGGGACGGGAGATAGACAATTGTATTCTCTCCCGTGTTGTTACGGCAAATATCGGAATTCGGCATGTTATAAGAGAACGATTGCGAAATGTGGACGGATTGCCCGGCGGTACGTAGTGAAACGTAAAACACATTGGCGGTTGATTTTGAGATGGCCCTCGTATATCCAAGTACAACGCGGTTGCCGTCAATAATACGAAATAAAATTTCGCTCGCCACGTGTTTCTTGTTCGACTTGTAAGTTAAGGCCCATAGGGCTATAGTCACAACTAAAGCTTTCTTTTTTTTTAGTTAGATACTTAGGTAAGATGAAGACTGATGGTCAGTTGTGGCTCTATGGTGTTCATTCTATTATCGCTTTGTGTTATCACTGTTAAATTGTTTAACACCATATATTAGGTTAGATAAACGGGAAGGGGGGTGGAAATAAAAATAAAAGCCTCGCCTGATATCGGAATCTGCGCACGCCCGTGACTGGATGGACTATGTACTACTTTTTATGCTAAAAAATTCCCAGTGTCGTCTATCGTTCGGAAACGTTGAAAACAAGTTCGTTTTATGTACTCGTCATACGTGTACGCGTGTTTAATTTATGTGCTTACTCATTCCCCTTCGCCGTACGCACACATATACATACATATATATATACACACGCGCACATCAAAAGAAAGTTCTTTGACTCTCGTTCTCTACGTTTTACGTCAACCGTCCAAACTACTTTGGACGTGCCGCCGCCGCCTGCGCCGGTGTGTCTAAAGTCGTTACGTGTTTTAGTCCGCGCGATTTTACCCGTCGATTAAAATTTAATCGTGTCGCCGTCTCGCGTATACGATTTATAATACCGTACACTAACTATTTTCGGGTTTGTTTTAATTGCATAATGAAGGGCTTTGTTTCGCGCGGTAACGCGATAAATATATTCCGTGTCACGGCGCCCGGCGGATCGCGACCGGACGAGTAAAAATCGCGTCGGTAAATAGTGAACGCACAGTTTTCAATCGCTTTTTCGTTTGTTTTTTTTCCTCTATATAATATCTCGTATAGTCCGTTTATAACGTCCGTCCGTTCGTCACGCGGTTTTGGCGGTTTAAACTCGGTCCCCCCCCGCCCCCACGGAAATCTAGGACGCCGTACGTGATATCGAATTGTTTCGTTTACACGAATGCAACATTTATTATTATTTTTACGCGTTAAACTCCGTTAACCGTTGGAAATATCTGTTGTCCGTATATTGAATGTCGTGCACAATACCATGTTTATTCCATTGCGGATGTCGTATTCCGTTCGTCGTTCAATCATTGCGATTTACACACGTGTCAACTGATCGTTTGCGTCTTCGACCATTGCGGATCGTTGTGGATCACCGTCCCGACCACTCGAAGTTCATTATTATTGACAAACTGTGCGAATAAGTTGACGGTATAATGTGGCCGAGTCACGTCGAACGAATTCTCCCCCCCTCCCCACGTTCGCCAGGGTCGTCGATGTTCGTTCCAAGCCGATTGTGTGTGTTTGCGACTCGACAAAACACCCGGCAAGTGGGGTCGCGCGGCCTTCCCAGTTGCCCGGGAAAATCCGTGTTTGCTCTTCGACTTCTCTCGACACGCGACAACGCGCGTAGACGGACCCGTAGTCGCGTCTGTCTTTTGGGAAACAACACGTGCACGTGTTCTGGTCGCGATTAAAAAACAGACCAAAACGCTAGCTAACGTCTCCAGTAACTCCTACGTCGTCGACGTCGTGCGTGTTATTTATTCGTTTGTTTTTATTTTTTCGCCGTTTACGTGTACGTTTCGGTTCGATTTCTTTACACGTAAAACAACACGTTTTGTTGAACGATCGTCTATCCGTTTATGTTTCGCTATTATTTCCACTTCGTTCGGTCGCTTTTGACGACGGGCTTACGCGTTTCACCTCGCCCCCCGTCCTCCGGATAAAAACGAACCATAAACGCGTGTCATCTCCGTACGCATTCGTAACGTGCGCGTTTAATTGTTCAGAAGATAACTCTGACGGACACCATCAATACAAAAAAAAATGAAATGATGATGACGATAATAATAATTTCCCTCGAGGGGGGGGTTTTTTTTCCTGTTCGTGTCCTACCGCCGACCACGTTCTTGACCCCCCCCCCGTAAAATCGCGGCGGCGGTTGACGACGGTGTTGTAGTCGTTATTTAACACGATTGTTTTCGCCGAGACACAAGAAAAAAAGGGTTGAACGTGCGGAAGCTTCGGCATTTGCACGCACAATATATACGCGCATAACGACAGCGGCGCGATGTATTGTTGTGCGTATTCGGTGCGTCGGGAAACAAACAACAACAAGACGAGGAGAACAGTGTGAAAACGCGCCGACTACTATAACTATTACTAGAACAGTGTGTGTGTGTGTGTGTGTGTGAATGACCCCCCCCCTCCCCCCGTCTAAGTCGTCGTCGTCGTCGTTTCCCCGCGGACAAAGTTTGGTCGGCCGTTCTCGTTCAACGTCGAAACACGTATTTTATTTCCTTGTCGCGCCGACGTTATCGATTGCGTGCGCGTATTTAAGAAAAAAATTTAAAAATTTTTTTTTTTTTTGAAAATCACCGCGAACGCGAACCCGTTAGCACGCCGGCGACGATACGCATTCCCGTTCTACAATGATTTTTTTTTCGTTCGCGTTATTATCGCGGAGGTTTTTTTTTTTCGTGTTACGTGACGTGTCTCGTCGTTATCGTCATGAGACGAGTCGAATGCGTCATCTTCCAGAGGCGGCCCGACCAAGAATCTGCGAGAAACCTCGCTCGTGACCTGTAATCAAATATAATGATTATGATCGTGTCCGCTTGCAACAGGCGCCGACGTCGATACGATCCGAGATTCCACGATCATCCGACAAAACTATGGATCCAGCCCCCACCCCACCCCACCCCAATCGACTCTCGCGTGCGCGTTACCGTCATCGCCCGTCACGTTGGCGTTCTTTTCGAAAAACCAATTTCAAAGGCAAACAACCGCGATTTGTCGGTTTTTATCGGTAATTATTTCGTTTTCGTGTCTGACCACGTGCCGCGTAAACGATATTGTGATAAAACCAAAGACGGTAATTGTTGTCCACCACGTCGTCGTGTGTTGCCGTCTAGAATACATATTCCGTTAAAAAAGACAAACGAAAACCCCGAAACCGATCGTACGTTGTTCTTTCGTCGTTTTCGATTTCTGTTCGTGCCCCCCCCCCCACCGTGAATTTTATTAGTCAAAACATATTCGCGCGCGAGTATACGAACACCGTAATCGTGTACGACATATTTTCGCCGCGCAGATGCTCATACATGTCGGCGTTATAGCTTTCATTAATTTCTGTATAGTCAATATGCTTTTGTCGGATAATTTTGCGCTCGTACCTCAAGTCATGTGTTCGATTACGGCCTGTTTGGCCTACACGAAATTGTGTAACGCGTAATGTCGTAAACGAAAGCCGTATCGTATCAGCGTGTAAATTACCTAAAAAACACTTGTAAAAAGTAAAAAGTAAAAAGTAAAAAAATGCACCGCGAGAAGCGTTAAAAATAGTTCACAGCGCGACGTCGTCGAAGTCGGCGTTGTTTTTTTGTGATAAAAAATGTGAGACATAAAACGCAGTACGTTTGGCAATGTTCGGTCCGGGAGTGGTGCCGGTCAAGAAGGCACGGCGCGAGATTTATCCGCATCAACAATCATCGGAGTCGTGTCCCCCCCGGCCCGCGTTCGTGCCGTTAGCGTTTGTGTTCACTCGAAGCGTCAGGTCGCGTTGGTCGCGTTGGTCACGTTGGTTACGTCGGCCCGATAAGGGTCCTACATCGACAGACCCACCCCCCACACCGTTGAGGTCACCGGTTTCGCGCGCGCGTATTCTCCACTTTGTGCCGGTGTTCACGAACAGAAACGTCTCTTCCCGCTCTTGTCGTCGGGCGCCCGTGTACAAGGTCTGCGCGCGCGTGCGCCGCGGTCTTTCGATATCTCGGGCGTTGTTTCCGGACCCCGGCCGCCGCTCGTGTTCTAAACAATGTCCGTCGCCGCGCAATCGTTTTCATCGTTTTCGCGGGCGTTGGTGGGGTGGGAATCGTCGTGTCTCGGCCGTTTGTTATCCGCGTGCACCCCTCGACGTAGGGTTAGCAACGTGACGACGCGGTCGTTTACCTAACCTCTGTCGCGGCACCGGGCGAAGTCATTTCGGTTACGGGCGTCCTCCGCGACGCGTCGGCCAGTAATCGCCGGAGTACACGTGTGACGTTCGGTTTATTTTGTGGGGGGGGGGGTCTCTGGTCAGATTTACAATACGCACGTCATCAGGAAACGAAAACATTTTCCGTCGACGGTGAACCGCTTCAAAACATAGGCAAACGAGCAAAAAAACATACGTATTGGACACTTTTTTTTTTTTACAAAAATTATACATAAAAATGATATGAAATTGTGTACACAATCACCACCACCATCCTTAAATTATGGTCTGGTCACGAAAACGCCTGAACGCCGTATTACTACGTTTTACAACTGTACGTTGCGTTATAAATACAATCAAATACGTTACGCGTACGTTGTATTTTTAGATACTGACGATCGTCCCTAAACAGAATGGTTTAAAATTAAAATAAATAATTTGTTCAATCGTAACGCCGACCGGGCGTGGCGCGTAGAAAAGAAAAAACATATATATATATATATATAAATAATAATCGTTAGGTTAGGTGTGGCGAGACCACGAACGTCATTGCGATAACCTCAATAATCGCGTATTCCGTATTCGTGGGGGTTTTCGCGTATATAAGAATTTCGACGGTTCATTATGTTGGGTGGTTAAGACGCGTTAACTATACATAGCAAAATAAACGGTCCGGACTCAAATGCAATCGTGTTTGTTGGGACCACGTTCAGGTCTTATGCCCCGAGAGCAGCCCGGGCGGGCAAGTTTTCGGGAGGCCTCGAGAACCAACGCGATCAACGCAGACGAGCGGCTTGACGTGACGATAACATAAACGACTCGACGTAATGCCGATTGTCCAAGTCGGCGCAACAGGAAATGTTGCTGCTCATGTCACTCCCGGCCAAACGTTGTCCGATACTACGTTATACGATTGATTTTTTTCAATCGCGCAACGCTTAAAAACAACGCCGACTTCGACAAGATTTTCGTGAATCGTTTCCATGTTTCCGGTTTCGATTCGCGGTTATAGCTCGTTTTTGTTGTCTCGCGTTGTCCAGAGACTTTTCTCTGGAAAAAAAAACCCGTTTCTATCGACCGTGACGACCGAATTAAACGACGCGGTACAATTTTTTCGTCGACGATTTCCCATCCGGAACGGGCGTGCTCGAAACGGGGTTGGGTCAGGTTGTTCGGACCGGACTTTTGAAAATGTGTCGTTTGCAACGCGCCCGGCTGTATTGCAGGTCTGATTTTCTCTTTCTTATCGGTCCTGTACCGTTCCAGCAATAAGTCTGATCACAATACGGCAACGGCCCTAACCATTACACGCCCGACGTCATTTGCCATGTTGGTGTAAAGTCAGTGGCGGCACCAGACATTTTTTCTAGGGGGGGCAAGATCATGGCAAATTGGTCATGGAATTTAGTGAAGACCCATCTATGCTGGTGTAATATAAATTATTGAAATACATGGAAAATGCTGTATTATTAGCGTGTTCAGATAAAATATAATCAATTTCGAAATCAAATTAAATGGTGGTGTATTCTGTGGTGTATTATCTAAACGAATGCACATAAAAAAAATACCACGAGTTACACGGCGAAAAATATGAAACACAACAAATACATAAATACTTGAAATTTAAATTTTCGTTTGTTCTTCAACAGGTAGGGCAAAGGTGGGGCAAAACCAAATTTGGGTATGGCGCTTGCCCTACCTTGCCCCCCTCTAGCGCCGCCACTGTGTAAAGTGTTCGGGATATGCGTTTGACTGATCTCATGGACGCATTTAACGCGATACGAACGATAATAGAAAAACGTGTTTTACACGTTGTCTCGGCAAATGAACATTGTTGGTCGCGTGCGGCTGATTTTGGGCGGACACGACCAAAAAACGTGTTGGAATCGGTTGGATTCAAAATTAAAAACGAATTATTATTGTTATTATTCACACCGTCGTCGCGTGTTTTTTTTTTGTGTCTTTCTGGAAAACAAGGGTAAACAAAAAAAAAACCCCCCCTCGGTACCGTAAAAACAACAAAAACAAAACCCGTTAACGAGACGGCGCGGACGTCGTGAAATTTCGCGAGAAAACACGCAGCGCGCGCGTCGCAAGGTCGGTCGTTTAAAAATATGTACGCGTACGTGTATGCGTATGCACGCGAGCGCGCGCGCGTTGTAGACACGCACGCGCGCGCGCCGCACGATAAATAATATACGCGATGGTGCGCGTGCGAGTGCGAGCGAGGGTGTGACGACGGTAAAACCTTGAGAACTCGCGGCGCGTACAATATATATATACGTACGTATGCATATGTGTGTGTGTGTGTGTATACGCACGCCACGCGGTGCGCGCGCGACCTTATTCTCACTCTCTCTCACTCTCTCTCTCTCTCCCTCTTTCTATCGTTCGGCATTTTGCCGTATACAACGTGTCGGACGGCGAGCGCATAACAATAACAATAACAATAACAATAACGATCGTCGTCGTCGTCGTCGTACGATCCGATGCAGCGGCGGCGGCGGCGGCGGGAACACGTGCATTTCGAAAGCCCCCCCCACACCCGTTTTTGAACTTTAGCGTTCTGACGGCGCACGTTTTTAGTTCGTGATTTGTTTGACGTTCACACATATCGCCAATTACGTCGAGATTTTTTTCCTCTTCGAAATTCCGATTTAACGATTCTTCAGTCGGACGCGCAAGTCCCACCTCCCCCCCGAACGTACGTACGTGTTCGAATCACTCGATCGAGTTGTCGGCTGTACAACACGCGATCGAATGATCGACACGCGAACTCGGTCGATCGTGTTCGGACCGGTCGCCGTAGCACGGCCATCGGCAACGGCAAACGCCGGACTCCGAGAGATTTTTCTTTTTACGCCAGAAATATCGGTCGACCTTATTTTCAGAACGCGCACCCTTCTAAAACCGTCGATTGTTATTAAAGTCGATTTTCTTTACATTTTAGACAATAAAACGCGTACGTTAAATGTTGTGACGGTACCACACAATTGTCGACGTACGCCAGTCCGTATAGCATCGTGTACGTACGAGTTACGAGTACGGTGGCCTCCGTTTTCATAGACATTTGGAAAGTCCCTGTCCCGGCGGTCGCGAAATCCTTATCCGCTCGGGTGACTGGCGGTCGGGGAGGAAACGACACCCTCCTAAAAAGTACGCCACCGGTATCGTATGGGTCCGGGGGGGTCGGCAAGTTTCAGAGAGAAAAATAAAAAAATGAAACACGCACCGAAAAATCGAAATCAAAAGTTTCAGCGGATTCGTCTGACGTTTCTTTGTTTTGTCGGTTGTTTTTTCTTTTTTTTACGGACAGACGGTTTTACGTGCGGACAGTTTGCCCATCCGCACACGACCCGACCAAACCCGTGCGTACCGAACACGGTTACGTAAACGATCCGATAAAATAATCGTATCCGTTTTGTTTTGTTTTGTCCAAATAATAATGATATTCGTTCGTCGTGCGACGACGATGACCTCACGCAAAGATCGGTTGAACGTAACGTTTATCCGAAATACGCGCGCGCACACGTTCATTAGCATTTTCACTCGTTACGAACACACACGTATACGTTCCAAAACGCGTGTCGTTTTCGGACACCGGCATCATTTTTTGTGTGCGCGCGCGCGTTTCAATCGAAGCACGCGACGAGTGTGTTGGGGTGGTGGGGCCATCTTAATCAAAACAACTTTACTCCTCGTTTTGTCGCATCGAATAATAAAATATTTTCCAAAACGTTTTGTTGGAAATCGTTTGCGATACACCGAAAAATCCCATAGCTACGACTTCGTTTTGAATTGTCTTCCTATAGTATCATAGATAAGAGTTAGAATTATAAAACGATACTAAATAAAAAAATTTAACAAGAGTCTACGGGGGGGGGCGATCGCCCCTTGCCCCCCCCCCTCTCCCCCTTGGATCCGCGCCCGGTGGGGGGATCCCGTTTTCCCGTTTTCCCGCACGATCGGCCATGCGACGTTAACCGCGTGCGTTGCTACTCAGATTGGATACCGATCGATCGTGTGCTAATTACTGCGCGCGTAAAAAATGAAAATCACGATTCGTCGATGTCGCACGTGTGTGCTCGCCGCGTCCGTAAAAGCGGACGGTCCTGCTACTCCTAACACGCGTAGGCGGCGGCAGTGGCGGTGGGCACGTGATGACCCGACCTAACCGCGTTCTCGTCCGAAAAAAAAAATCATTTTTTTTTGCTTTTCTTTTTTTTTTAACTCGTGCCCCTTTGCGCGATAACACGAACCACTCGACCGTGTAAAATGACTGGTGTTTAAAAAACCGCGTAACGCGCGTTCGGTCTACTTACGTAGTGTAACGAGGATGGGTTGTGGGGGGGGGGGAAACACTCGTCGGCCCGACGGAACGCAAAAAACGAAAGCTACGTAAATAAACACGCTGACGTGCAGCGGGAAAACCGTTTTTTTTTTACTTTTAACGATCACTACGATCCCCGTTCTTTTCTCCTCGACGGTCGACCGAACGTATCCGGCACACGTGGAACCAAGGCCCGTTTTCTCGGGTCTTACGTAAAACAAAATTTAAAAAATTAAAAATCTCGACAGGCCCCGGCCGGAGCTTAGGTGACGGGCCGCGTATTATTTGCAACGGTTATCGTCTGTCGTCCGTGTCGTAAAGCGTTTAATTTTCTCTCAAAAACGAAATGTAAAAATACATTAAAAACGAATGTTATTACGTGGACGAAATCAAACGTGTGGAACGGTTTGCAAAAGGTCGTTTGAAAATCAGGCCTAACCGTAAAAAAATTAACGGGCCCGGATGATTTAGTTTCCCCGGCAAAGCTGAGTACGGCCCCGCGTAGAATATATATATATATATATGTACAAAGCGCGGCCCCCTTCCCCGCATGAAAATTGTTACTAAATATTCGAATAACATTATCGATACGCGTACAAATAGAATAAAATAAATATTAAAAATTTTCGTGTGATAACTGATTTAGTATGTATCGGTTGTGATCGTCGGATGAAATCATTTTCAGACAATAAAAATTGTTCCTCGTTCGGATTAAATTTAAAATCGGCGCCCGACCAAAACCATTACGCGTCAAAAACAGAACCCCTAATCGCCTAATGTATTTTCAGTACGTTTTCTAATTTCGATATCGTTTTTCATAACGGTGTCGTCCGTGTTGACCCCTCCCCCGCTATCATATTTGATATTTGTTCAATTCGGCGATATAATTCCTTTTAAATGTCAATTATATTTCAGTGGTTTTTTTTTTACGTGCGATAAAATAATCACACATTATTATTACTACCGATCTCGCCCGAAACAGTCACGGCTCTATAGACAACCATATCCGTGGAAACGACTTTACAGAACAGCTGTTTGTAACACGTTATCATGTGTACTCCCGTGATCTGTGATTTATAATTTTTAGTTTTTGTACTGAGAGTATATTTAAAAAAAAAAAAAAATTAGGGTGTACAGTTTTTGTTATGACCCCCCAAAAAAAAATATATTTTTCTGCGGGCTGCCTTGGCTGCATATATATATATATATATATATACAAAACACGCTGTTTGTTTTTCTGTCTTTTGGGATAATTAAATAAACACTGTCAAATTCTTATTTGTTTTATTAATTCAGTACAATACGACAATTAGCTCTAGCACTTTTACACGTGGTTAATAATAGCCTTACTTGTTGAAACTACTTTTTCTCATCACATAGACAGGTATTATCGTCATGCCGTTGAAGTGAAACTTCTTTATAGAGGGTACAAAAAAAAAAAATCAAGATCTTTGCGCGTCGGTTTGCACCCGCACGCGCCGTGATCACGTCATTTGCTGTTCACAAGCGCCGGGCCAAATCGCGTGTACAAAAGTGCCACGGTCGTCTTGTCCGTGTTGGCCACATTTTCGTGCGCGCTTTTCTTTTCTTCGCTTGATTCACATCACCACACGGGCTGGTCGGACTTGAGACTGGTACACCAAGTAACCCGTTTCAAAGTGTCTAGCGGTGTAAGACGTAACCGAGTAAGCGTTTTGTTGACAAACGCCCTCCGCTCGTATTCAGTTTCTGTATTTATTTTACCTAGCGGAATAGAGAATATTTACCGACCTAACCCCACGTACATGTTCGTTTGTTTTACTCCAATACAAACTTAATACCGTGTCGGTCGAATGACTCGGACAGAAGTTTCGCTTCGTCCGCGCGTACTCGTAACACGCACGAGTTTTTTATTATTATTTTTTTTTTTTTATACGCGTTTAAAACGTCTTATCACACACATTCGCGCGTATCACGAACTGCGATCGGGTTTTTCGTTTTTTTTTTTTTGCCGTTCCGGAGAAATACGCGCGGTGTTCTGGCGTTGGCGGCGGCGGCGGCGGGTCGATAGTCAATGCGTTTCTCCCTAATCGTCCCTTATACATTTCGGACGCGTTTCCTGTTATGGACCGGGGGGTAAACGTTTGTGCCGCGCACGTCGACTAAGAGTGAGGCGTGCGTGTTGTCGACCTCGTCGAGTCGGGACCGGGGGGTCGTGTGTGTCGTCGCTCCACGTACGACGATTCTGCCGTAGACGTGGTGTTCCGTGTCCGTTCGTCGTTCGCCCGACACCTGAGC
Organism: Schlechtendalia chinensis; assembly: GCA_019022885.1. Classification (NCBI taxonomy): domain Eukaryota; kingdom Metazoa; phylum Arthropoda; class Insecta; order Hemiptera; family Aphididae; genus Schlechtendalia; species Schlechtendalia chinensis. The sequence continues at coordinate 52,468,652 of CM032339.1, forward strand.
GTGCGCGGGCGTTCCCGACGGGGGGAGGCGACGACAGGAACCCGACAGGAAACCGGCAGGAAGGTGGACGTGTACGCCCGAAAAGGTCGTGTGTCGGCCGAGCGTTGACCGTCACTCGGCGAATAATTAGTGCGATGATATAAATAAAACGTGGTCGTATATCGATGTTGCGATAAACCTAACCTAACTAAATGCTTGCATACGAGTCTGCGACGCATTGGGACATTTTATGTCTTTACTTCCCACCACCACCACCATCACAAACTTCCAAAATTCTTCACAATCCATTACTCCACACTACTTGAAAACGAAACAGGATCTGAATCGTGAACCTGGTGATAAAATCATCAACGAATCGTACACGGATACTTGGTTGGGTAGCAACTATAATTTCGTGATGCGAAGCGGTAACGTTTTTTTTTCCGGTCGCGTGCCAAAGCAAAGACATAAAATGTCAACAATAGTTCGGACGTCGCCGTATCACGGCCGAGCGCGATTAAATATTTTTATTAACTGACGTTGACGAATTTCCGTGTAACGTTTTCGTACCAGTACCTGTTTACGAAGCGAGCGTGGTCGAAATGGAAAGGTCGATCGACGAGGTTCGGAAGTAGTATCCAGTCCTACTGTACGGCCGAACCAACGGAAAATTATAGAAATTCAGAATACAAAGGATAGAGTGTGGAATAAAATGTCTCTACTGCATTAGCGGTCGAAGGTAAATCTACAAGGTTTTTACTGTACAGTTACAGGGCACATGTAAAACCGCGACGGTGATACGGACGATAAACGGGCGACGTACATGTTACGTGTGCGTTCGGCCGACACGCGGTTATGTGTGTCCCGACCTGAACGCGAATTTTTTTCCCGGCCCGACGCCTTGACGGATTAGATCAAACGTTAATAGCAATACCGCACACATTTTTCAACGGTAATAGACTTATTTTAACTTTGTTGTTGTTATCGTTTGAACGGCCGCAGTTCTGGCGCACTAATCGCATTATCAGATTCGAACGACTGACGAGCGGTTAGGTTACCGACCGTATGAACAGCAGTGGGCATCGTCACACAATATAAACCGGTTTATTACTGTTCAATGGCGCGGCAATGGGAATGGGGGGCAGTGGGCATACCGTTAACGTATCAACGTATTTCCGTACGTTTTTGAAAAATGTACCAGTGTTCTTAATTCTTATCAATTTGTTTGATAGTAACTTGTCGAAATGCTCGTAAATGTTACTAAATTAAAAGTCTAAACAGTTGTTATAAAAATAAAAATAAATTATTATTGTTAATTGTCGAGTATTTTTTTAAAAAAATTTTTTGACTTTGGCCCCCTCCCATTTAAAAATCCTGGCCACGCCACTGCCACAGTTGAAGCTGTCTTATCGTTAGAAAAATATAAATATAATATTTTTACTACGATTGTTGACATATCGACAAGTAGATATAATTTTAGTATTTACTATTTTGAAATTGCATACTTAACGGAAGTATTTAAATATTATTAAAAACCGGTAGATATATTGTAAGAAATCTCGAGAAAGCGGAACATCTCGCAGGGGAGGCAGCTGCGCACGTTTACGGTTAAATACGGTCACTAATGTTTTCGATGCGATAGTTCGTCCAGACGAAGTTTGGGGAACGTCGTTTCCGTCCGGAAGATGTTCGAAAACTTCCCGTTTCAAATTGAGGCACCGTAATGACCGTCGTCGAGCCAGTTTTGCGAAACGGACGTGTATTTTTTTGTTTGTTTTTAATGTCGAACGATTTCTTTCGGCATTAATTGTCGCTCCGTTAGGCACGTACCGTACACGGATAAATGACTCCCAGACGGGTCCCAGGGATGACAGTGGCAGGGGCGGACTGGCAGGGAGGCCATACCCGCCCAGACCCTCTAGAAATTTTGTACTTGGGCCTCGAGCTATATTTTTTATTACGGCCTATCGGCCTACACAAAATAATATAATTACTAATATTTTAAACGAAATCTGTATTACGTTATCGTGTAAATCGAATCGAACCCCGTTACAGCTAAAAACTTGCGAATAAAAAAAAATTGTTGGAAAAAAATAAAATGCACTAAAAAAGTGTGAAATAATTCACGAAAATCTTGTCGAAGCCGGCGTTATTTGTAAGTAATGCGTCATTGAAAATTACATATAAAATATCATTAATATTTGGTCAGTGATTCAAACAAGATATCACGTGTCGATTTGGAATCCGGCGTTCCGACTTCGACAAGATTCTCGTGAATTATTTCACACTTTTTAGTGCATTTTTTTCGGAGTAGGTTTTATTATTTTTTTTTTTGTTATACATTATCAAGTTACTTATTTTATTTGAAATTGAAAATCGTAACATCAAGCCGCTTGTTCGTGTTATAAATATATAATGTTAATAAATGTATATATTATTATTATATTTGATCCAACAGGATTGCTGATAGCGTAACGGCCGTAGTTTATATTTGGGGTTTGATGGGAACTGAATGTCTCCTCGGTGTAACAATGGCAGAGAACAATTATTTCCTCTATATTTCAAATCAAATTTAAAATCAACGATGTTCTTCCAGAATACATCGAGTTTTTGACGTCGGTTTTTATTTAGTCTTTCGATATTGTTAGCAACGGTGATTCGATGAATGGGATACATCGATACACCGACGTTCACGAACAAACTGGCGTCCACAATCGTTACACGCTTACCGGCCGTGTATAAACAAACGCGTGAGCGACGGGCTAACCTAGAACTTCGCCGCGATGTGAATCGCAGTGACGTCGCGCTCGCCGTTGACATTGGTATAAAATGTTGACGTACGAATCCATAGAGTAGTGAATCCTTTTACTTTGACCACCAATCTTTTTGTTTTACTAATCAATATTTTTGTAATCTAGCAATAACATAAAAAAACATTTTATGTCTATGGGGGGAGGGAGACGATCGCCCCGTTGTCTCTCTCCCTCCCTCCACCCCCCCCCCCCCCTCAAATACGCCCTAGGTTTCGCATGTATTTTTTATGGCACGACGCGACGGTTTTCGCGAACACGACTTCCGACGTCTTTATGGCGGATTAGCCCGATCCCTTCGGACGTGTACGTGCCCTCTCGTCCCGAGTTTAGAAACTGTCCGTTTCCGTGTCCACCCGGCGCGCAAACAATCGGATGAATCCGTGTGTGAATGATTTTGTGCGCGTGATCGTACGCAGATCGGACGACGGACGACACTTCCGACGGCAGTCCCGTTTTAAACTGTCCGAACCGATTGAAAGTGCTTATTCGGAATATCGCCGAGGAAATAACGCGCGGGGAAACTTATTTTCTTATATATATGTATATGTAGTACGTACCCGGTGTTTTCAGAGCTGCCGCGTTATAAAACGTTCAGACGATCAATAACGATCACGACCCGTAAACACCGTCGAGCTGTTAATAAATAAATACGTTTTTTTTTTTAGCGAATCGTGAAATATTTTTTGAAAAGCGTTTCCCATAAACGTGTGTTCGACGAGCCGTTTTTTTTTTTTTGTACATGTCGAATTGAAAACGTGCAGCTCGTATATGTCATTCGGTTATTCGATAAATTTACGTAAAACGGTTCACGACACACCGTATGATTTTCGGGCGATTCTTTCGAATCGATAGATAATGAAATCTTGTATGTACAGGGTGTCCCAAAAAGATTCGTCCGATTTCAGAAAAACCATATTTATTACGTACAAACTCGAGTTATTACAAATGAATGAAGTCGTTCGAGTTCGAATTTACATTGGGTTTTCGTCACAGTTTTTACGATTGCCCTCCACCCGTGTCTAAGCTAAAGTCGAATCCGTCGTACACGTTTTGAAGCGTATCGAATGCAGTCGAGTTGCGGTTTTTCGGTTCGTCGAGATCTTCTGGAAGGGACCAAGTCCCGGCGGGGTCAGACGTGAGACCGTATAAGTTGAAAATACAAATTAAAAACTATAACGCGTTGTTCACGTGAATCCTTTTTAAATTAGGGCGTTGAATATATTTCGAAGGGCACCTGTGATTTATCGGGACACATTTTACTCGGTCGCGTTAGGCGTTTAGAACGAACGGGCGACGGGGAAAACTGTCCAGTGTTGTGAACTTAGAGCGGTGCCAACATTGGCAGTCATCATCAATCTAACCTATCCAATAAATGTGTCGGATATTGTCGGACGACTTTCAAAACGCGTCGGACTTTATTTTCGCCGGTATACCGGATTGAACGTAAAATAGAGTTTAAAAAAAAAACCCCTTTAAAAATAAAGTCCAACGAATTCTGTGAGTTGTCCGACAAATGACCGGCGAATTCGTCGGACGGGTCGGATTGATGACCGCTGACGTTGCACCGCTAAGTTCACAACACTCGACTGTCCGCGAGTTCTCGTCGTTCGTTACGACGTCGGACGGACGGGTGACACGGTGACGGCGGTCGTCGTCGTCGTCGTCGTAATCGTGATCGCGACTGAAAGTCTAGACGGACCGACGCTCAAACAATGTGCCGAGCGATATCACGCTCGTGCTCTACGTCTCGATTTCTCATTCGGTTTCTCCGGGAAAACAATCGATTTCACGTGATCTCGCGATCGACATGCGATCGTACGGATAAACACGTGTGTGGTGTGTGTGTGTGTACGGCAAAAAGGTACCTCCTGCACACGGAGAAGGCGCCGTACGGGGGGTTAGGTAGGTTTTGAGAACTTTGATCGATTGAAAACACAAGTCATAATATAAGTTTTATTATTATTAAATCTATTTTTATTTCTCGCCAATTCATCCAATAACATATATATATTTTTTTTATTGTTAATAAATAGATGATAAACTGTTGAAACCAATACGTAATAACAAAAAGGTCATTGGGGATCTCACCGCGGGCATTCGTACGTTTTTTACGACTTACAAGGAACCGGTCGTGCCGGAAACGTGGTGTTGGCCGCGGACGTATTATTACCGTAAACGTTTTATTTTTTTTATTTTTATGTATATAAAGTTTTTTAACGATTCGCGGATTCGTCGTGGTGTCCGTCACGCATAACGTTCGCGATTCCCGCGTCCGTTCCGCGAGAGATTAGACCCGTCCCGTTGACGACGTGCGCGGCGGGCGGGCGAGGCGGGCGAGGCGGGAAACCGAACGCTTCTTAGGCGGAACGGCTCTCTCCACCGCCGGTAATCGTTCGCGGGAGATAATCGCCGGCGGACGGGGTGAGTGGTGTTGGCGGCGGGTGAGCCGCGTATCGTTCGAACGTTGCGCGCAGGTAGGGGTGTACCGCGGGGCGCCACGCGCTTTCCTTTGTAAATCTTTACGGAACTCCCGTGATATCCCGTCCGGAAACGGGGTTCGTTCGAGCGTGGTGGGCGCGCAGTGTCCCGCGTATCTAATGGCAACGCGGCAGCCGTCGGAATATATCCCCGTCGTCGTGTGCCGTTTGTCCGTGCGCGATTGACGCGTTTTAACGTTTCGGTTGACGGTTTCCGGTTCGGTTTTTGTTGTTGTTGTTGTTGTACCGCGACACCGACAATCGTGTACGGCTCGTGGTCGGGGTTCTTGCGTTCAAACACACCGCCTTGGCGAAATTAAGATCTGCCGCCCCTCACCATCCCACCAAAAACAAAACGAAAATAACCTCTCCACCGATTTTTTCGACGTTTTGCACGGCGGTCAATAGGCTTTTAAAATTATGCATTTCTTGTGCATGCGTATCATCGCACAAACCGTCCGCCTACCGAATCACGTCGAATATCTGTTCGTCCGAACAAAAACCGATATCGTACATAGTCCATTTATTAACGCTTATTACGTACACAACATTGATTACGGGCAACAGTTCAAATGAATTTAATGAACATGTCCGATTTACCCATAGGAATATAAAATCAAAGAGCATTGAGTTTATATGAACATTATGAGGAAAATGATTTTCGGATTCGTATTTTTTTCGTTATACGTAATATAGTTTTTATAAAAATCACGTATAACACCAAATGCTGAAAAATGTCGTCCGCCCACACACCGGTATCGGACGACGACGGATTAAACGTTGCGAACACGTCCGTTCCGACGGCCGAGACGTCGAGTCATCGTCACAGAACGACGTGGCGTGCACACCAAAGCGGGGCAGCGTCCTCTCCGAAAGAATAGAATCGTTTTTTTTTCGTTTGTTTCACCACTCCCCGTAAAAATAGTCGTCCGAGAACGTACGGATGTCGTCGGACAACGCGCCTTGAACACACGGACCGCAAACGTGTACGTACAGTGACTAGAAAGTAAACTCTTGGTCCGTTTCCTTTTTGGAATTTCCACCGATCGCGTCCGCATACACGTGTACACGGCGAGACGAAGATCGGAGCCGCGCGCGCACGTTCGACGGCCAGACGAGCAACTGGGTCACACGAGTGTTACGGTCGTTTTTCGACGATCATTAGAACGTTTCTTACTGGTTTTTTTTTTTTTTCTTTCGCATTATGGTCATCATTTATTCTCTACGACGGAATGGGCGAGGGAACGGAATTCCGCGCTTCCGTCGTCTAGCTCCGGCGGCACGGTTCGTCCGAAAAAATATTTATCAAACCGTTTTATCATTTCAGCCGGTCCTTTCACGACGACGACAAGCGAAAAAGTTGAACCGTCAAAAATGGCCACGACGATCGACGAAAATCTCCAAGTACATTCTTCAATCGCCGCGCGGTCTTTTTCCATTGCGTTCAGTGAGTACACGTTGCATTTTTTTTTTTTTTAAATAATTTCCCGTCGTAATCCGAATTCCAATCGATAACGTCACAAAACGTTGAGTTTCGATTTTTGTGTACGTGCGTGTGGAACGGTTAACGGTCGCCGTTAACGCGGTCGTCTAAAACGGCGACGTACTTTAGGTACGCTGTGCAACGACACTAGTATTTTATCGTCCACGTAACCAAGGACGTATCTAGATTTTTTTTTTCGGCCTTTATTGTACGGGATTTATCGTTTTTGTCTATTGAACTAACCGTGTTCGTCCCGCGGCGCGGTTCGTTTGCCGATCGTTACGACAGAATGTACTGGCGTTAGACGAGTAACGAGATCGTGGCCCAACGATATTTGAACGGAGGTCGGCGGTACGTTCCACGGGTCGTATTGAATAAACGAAACGAAACATTCGCGTGTCGATGTGTACAAAGCGAACACTGGTTGTTTTCGCGCCCGGATAAGACCCAGATCGTTGTCGAACCGTTCGGAGCGCGACGCGGTGTCCGACGTGCACGAGCGTTCGAAAATCCTTCCGCCGCTCGTTTCACGCGACGTCGTTTGCGGTACGACCGGACGACAAAACGACGGGTTGTTCGTACCGTGAGTTCGAATGGCGGCCCGAAACGACCAAAAAAAAAACGCGTACCTTAACCCCCGCCTATCACATTATATACATTGCACATACAACGCGCATATTTCGAGGCCTCGACAAGTCGTTTTTCCACGATCGAATCGTGTGTCTCATCTGCGGTTTGTGATATTTTGTCGTTTGGCCGTAACGTATTTTTTCACGAACCCATAGGTTAACATTAAATAATACCACATAAAAAAATCGAAAACTATTGAAATTAATAATCGTATTAAATCACAATTAGTAGAAAATACTGTGTAGGCCGTTTGGTCAGCTACGTTATTAATTTGTATAGTCTGTCGATTGTTTATCAGCGCGCGATTTGTATTTATTCGACGCGTTTCAAAATGCGTCTTTTTTAGTGACGCGTTTCATCCTCCGGCGGATCTTACACACTTTGACGTTCGCGTACAATTTATTCGGACACTCCGATTCGATAACAGAGTTTTCGAATTATCCGTTTCAGTTGAAATCGCCCACCGGACTAGAATCCCTAACATTCCGAACGTTTGCCGCGTGTTGAAGTACACACGTGTAGACCATGTATACACGGATGGCGTGTTGATGACGTTTTTTTTTCGCATTCGTCGCGACAGTGGAAAACGTGTGTAAACAGCATATTCGTGACGAACGCGTTCGGACCAGAAATAAGAGTTGGAATATTTCATCGAAATTTGTTCGAGTCGTCATCGTCGACATTTCGTTTTTATTTATTTGATGTCCGTCCGTTGAATTCGCATAGTGATAAACTCGACAAGTATACACACTACCGTGTACGATTGAGATAGCAACCTAGAAACTCCGTCCGTAAACAACAGTTATGAATACAAATCACACACGCGTGTTTTTAAGACGTGTTCACATACGAAACGTGCGTCTGCCCTAGCGTGATGAAAACACGTGAACGTGAAATGTACACTCGCGTGAATACGCAACTGTTCGCGGATATCCGTGCGGTTGGCGTCTTAAGCACACAGTTTGTTCATCGACAAACAAACAAAAAAAAACACGTGGGCGCTGAGTCCAGAGACGGACAGGCCTACAGGGAAATAGGAATTGTCAATCTCACTGACAATAATGCCAAATATTCGTTGTGTAATAGTAAAAAAAATCCCGACTTTTCATTCATTTCCCCCTACAGGTACAGTATTCTTTTTTTTTTTTGTGCTGATCGTAAAACAATACACGAGGCGATCGGCGGAGATCGACGGAGAGGTGCGCTCCACGGGTCATGACGGGACGGTTGGTTGGCCGTCGTCTGCCGGCCGTCGGGGATCCGCGCGTGAGATTCTAGTGCGTCCGTTTCCCGTTCTCTTTTCTACGTTGGGGTTTCGCACTCGTAATCTCGTCCGGTTTCCGAATGTTAACCGTCTCCTCGGCGAATTCAAGTCGGGTCGCCGTCCACCATTGTTCCGCCGCGTCCGAGTCGTCCTGCGTCCTGGTCGCGTTTCGCGATCGAGCGTGGCGAACGTCGAACGAAATGTTTGTCACGTGAGCAATACGCTCATCGCCGTACGGCGTACCGACGGTACCCGTGTAGCTTGCGGATCTTTTTACTCGCGTTAACGGGCAGACGCGACGGCTGCGCAACTGTTGTTTCGCGTGTTGTAAACGTTACGTGAGGATTGGTATCGCACACCGTGCTTGTTGACGTCACACACGCGTCATCATGTCGGATACTGCACGGCAAAATGCGTGCGCGCCACAGTCCGAGGTCCGGTCGATCGGTGTTCTCGTCCGGTGTTACGAGCGCGCGCGTTGAACCGTCTTTCTATCAGCAACTTCACCCCCCCGAAAGCGGTACGAGTCGTTTTTCGTCGTTAGTGCGAAATCCGTAAACGCGTCATAAAAAAAACAAACAAACAAACAATCATGTCCGTGTGCTTGAAAACGGATCGATAACACGGGCCGTCACCCGTACCCGTTGCGTGTTCCGCGGCCGTTTTCGTCTTGCATCGTTTTCACTATTTATTCATACGACAACACGTGAATTATTTCACTGCTCGCCGGCGGCCCGTCGTTTGTTCTTTCCCGGTGTCTGCCGTACGTCCCGATTTCGTTTTCATTGTTTTCTTCGTCCGTATCGCGGCGACCACCTGCGCGCGCGTTAGGTCTGTAACGACGACGACGTACTCAAAACGAGGTACGACGACGTACGCGACGCTGTTTTCGCTCGTCTTCAGACGTCGATGCGCGTTCATCCGACGACCGTTTCAACAGGCACGTACTCCGTTTTGGCCGTTCGAACCCCCGGCAAAATGTTTGCCGTTTTTTTACGGTTATTATTTACTCGTCGCCCGCTATTTTGTTTTTTTAGTTCATTTTCGAACGCGAACGGTTTTCGGCGTTTTCGTTTTGGTTATCTTACGCGCGATAACAACAGACAATCGATTGTTTACAATCTACCGACCCCGGCCGAAACGGTCACGGCCGTAGATAACCGTACCCGTGGAAACGACGTCTGTGGAGGACCGGCTGTTGTGACGTATAGATAATTTTGTACTTCCGACTCCCGTCGCCCGTGACTTATGACTTCTAGTTATCGTGCCGACGGCGTACTGAACGAAATCATCGGGGCGTACGTTTTTTTTTAGGACGGGGCCCCCACACCGAAATATTTTTCTGACCGGCGGGTACACCGGCCGAAGCAAAATAAAAACTTAAAACATAAACGGAATTTCTCGTACGTCTGTTGAATAAACAAAAAAAAAAAAAGTCGGCTAATTTCCAATAACGTCCCCCTCGTCCGCCGAGAACTTTTTTCCGCGCACGTCCCTGCCGTCTTAAAAAAACGCGAAAAAAACACGCGGACTTATTGGTTTCTTTGATTCGGTGTCGTTTCGAACAAACAAAACAGTTGTGCTAACCTCTAAAAATTACAGTCACGTTCATTGGAAATTCTTCCCATACATCCCGCAAAATTATCGGCGCGTTATCGTAACCGCGTTGCACGCGCGCGCGTGACTTCTGAAAAACACGTCTACGGCCCGCGGCCCAGTGTGTTTTTAGAGTTAAACGACCTGCGTGGAGAACGAAAGGACGCGAAACGGGGTAATTAATTGTCGGTCTGCCGCGCACGGTTCGGAACGTGTATAATCACGTATAAGCGCAGGTACAAACAGCAGGTACAAACAGCGGCGGCAGAATTGTCGTCACGCCGACGACGACGACGTTTCTGTAAAATTTCGAGTGCGTTGTCGGACGTGATCAACACGTTATCATTATGAACAATCGGTACGCGTCTTTTCTTCGACGAACCGTACGCACTCAGTAACGGATTTTCTAAAATTTTCTGTTGGGGTCCAAAAAACAAAAAAAAATGTTTAGTATTTTTGCTACTAGAACATGTACAATTACGGGTGTCTGTGGGAAGGGGGGGGGCGTCCAGTAATCCTAGACATCCCTCTCGTAACGCACCGACACCGAACGCATTAAATACGCTTCTTGTGTCCGCGGTGGCGCCGAACCTATTACTCGAAGAGGGGCGGCCGCCCACCCTGTTTTAAGATGGGCGATGGTCGGCTGTTCGGTACCAACTTCAAAAAGAAAAAAATTAGTTTTTGTCGGTGAGTTTGAATAAATTAATATTACAATTCATAACCTATAGCTGCGACCGATTCACCAACACATTCACTTAGGTAGACAGAGGTACAACAAGAGACGGCAAACAGGTCGGTTTCAAGGCGTTCTGATGAGTTGAATTCATAAATTTCGATCGTCTAAAATACAAGGGAATTTAAGTTATAAAATGTCTTATTAAGTTAAATTTTCTTAAATTTCAACTAAATGTTAATGTCCAAATAATATAATACGGTAATCAGTATTCGCCTACACGTGTTTTTAACGTACCTCGTTGCATTGCACAATAATATAATATTATATTTATTTCGTAAACATTTATAAATAAAATCTTGCCCTTCCAATTTCAATTTACTTCGGCGCCACTGCGTGTCCGTGAATCCGGTCAACGATACAATTTTATATATTCTTATCAATAGAATCGAAATGTTCATTTCCGTACCGTTTTCAATGTAAACGATGCGTCATCTTCTTCTTCTTCGTCTTCTCCCTCGCCTCTATCCCAGGACGTTTTGGGCTTCTAAACACTCTCTACTCGACACCATCTCCCACATCGTCCACGTACACACCAGCAGTCCTCGTATCACACCCAATCGCATCCGACCACTTCTTCCTCGGTATTCCTTCAACGTTCGTTACCATGACCTTTCTTAGAGCTCTTGATCAGCGTTATGTCGGTTACGAGTGTATCTATAGCATATTATAAGCGTCGGAGGTGGTTTTTTTGTCCATCGTTTGGACTTCATGCAGCATAGTTGTGAATTCGACGCGTTCCCGTACGGATTTATGTCCATTAATACCTGTTCTTAACGCGACTATACGTTTTCGGTTTTCGGTGTTTTTCCAGTCTGGACGCGATTCTATTGATTTTTCGCGTATTACATAAAACGACATTTATTACGTAATTTTCAGTTTGAAAACTTCTTCGACATTTCTATAAAAAATATCGCTAACAAATTATTATTTTTACGCATTATGTACAACACGCGTATTCCCCTCTAGCGTTGTTGTGTAATAAACACTACGATTAGGCACTAATTATTTCGTTCAGACCGTATTAAATAATTCGTATTTTTCGTACCGGTTTTCAAAAAAATATTTTTCCAAATTGATTTTTCAGATTTTCTACGACCCAACATTATTATCATTATGTTTTTTTAATTTAAAACGTCAACGTTTATTCAACGCTAATATAAAAATGTTTTTAATCATTATTTTCTCGAAGCACTCGTATTCGTCTTCGAAAACGTACGGTTAAAATTGTTTAACTGTTTGGATATTGGGATGGTGGTATTGTTGTGGTTTCCCGGTGGACAGGAAACGGTCTAGGAAACCACGGGCCCAGGCGATGACGGTTTCTTTTTGGGGTATCCCCGCGTGTGAGGAGGATCCTATTTTCGTCCGGCGTACGTACGCGACGTCGCGCGGAGTGAAACGCATATAAAAAACGCATAAAAAAAAACGCCTAGAAAACCCGAACTCTAGTCGTCGGGCGCGTACCGTGTTACGGACAACTGTTTCCTCCCGTGCGGGGGCGGCGATGTGATTTGCCTGCCGGGTGACGACCGTAGACGGCGGTCGAAGTGGCTCAGAATAAGCGGTAGGGACGCGTACGTTTTTAGTCTGATTCAGTCGCGATGTCAGCTGAGCACTCGAGTCCGTATGAAGACACGTTCGCCAATACAGTGACTTCGGGTCGGTAAATCAATCGCAACCCATTTATTAGCTCGGTTGACGCAAGAAAAAATACGTTATCAGAATTATAAGTACGTTGTACTTCGTATTGTATTCGCATTTACATTTTCTTATCGACATTAAATTATAAAAAAAAAAAAAAAATAACGTTTAGGTTTATTAGATTCAGTGTCCAATTGAATTGAGATAAAAATACTTGTTTCATATTAAAAAAAATAAATATCACCGATTTAAATCGATAATCTTTGTATATCATTATAAGGGGGATGTATTATTTCGGACAAAATAAGTGATCGGATGCCATCCCCTTCCCCAATCACTTCGACCACTGGTCGTCGATAATAAATGTATGGACGGGTTATATTATTACGTCTTATCTTATTTTATAAGAATTATATAGGGCGGCTTATTCTTTCTTCCGTTGTCGAGTTAAAGTGTTTCTCCCCACGCCTAAAACGTCACAATGTGATAACAGTCTATGATAATAAATTTATATGGTAATCCCATGACAATAACCTCAAAGTATATTCCGCACGAGAAAGAGACTTCTCTCTCTCTCCTTTAAAACGGACCGCCACCGACGATGCACTTTCAACACACGGGTGTAGCCTGTCCACATGTTTCTCGTCTATGGCGACAACGCGATTCGCTGGCCCCGTTTAGCAATGGCGAGGCTGGGGCGCTAGACGTTGAGAAGATCTTCGAAACAACGCTGAAAACGCCGCTTGTTTCAGGTCGGTTGTTTCAGACAACGACGTGTACGGAAACAGTGCCGGCGAGATTAGTCCCTAACGTATTGGACCTGCATCGGTTGATTCAAGATTACGATTTCAATGAATCCTTTGGCAGACTGAAACTCGTGGAGAATTGTTCGTCACGGGACGGGAGAGTGGCCGAAGGAATTATTGGTTTTGAGAAACGTCGCGCAGTCGGATCGACGAAAAAAAAAGCAAGCACGATTATGATTCTGAAAATGTCTTTTTTTCTCGTTCTTGTACGACGCTCGTCCGTTGAATATCATTTGATTGTGTTTTCGTTTCGTGTACGTCCGCGTGAAAATTAAAATCCCAAAACGAATAAATACATGACTAACCCGCGAACCCGATCGATCGCGAATTCGGTCTAACGTTTTTCGAAAAGGGTAAAAAAAAAAAAATGTGCGCTTAGACGGGTAGGTACGGGAGGAGAAGGGAATTCGGCTCGGGCGGCGGCGCATCGTACACGTGAAAAATTAATGCCTCCGGGCCGTCACTCGAACGTTTAGTTATTTATCCCGTTCTCCTAACCTAACCACTCTCCCCCTATGCTTTCGGCTCGTCGATTATTTACGCGGCGAAATTGTTTGATGCCATGGAGGCATCACGATAACACGACGCGTATTTCGGCGTTTCGCGGGGCTTTTTTTGTTTTTTTCGTCACCGCCTTTTTTCGGAACAACTGACGCGACGACGAATAAAGTGGTGGGTTACTGTTATTGTTCGTGTTATGTGACGCCCCGCGTCCCGTCGTCGCAGGCGAAATGCATTTTCCTTCAAGCCCGACCAAGCGTCTACCAAGCGTTTCTCACGACGATTAATCGGCTTCTAACGTGATCTACGAAAATCCACTTATCGTTATCGAACAATACAGGACCGACGAGGTGGGTGGGGGAACGACGTTTTACAGTCGAACGCGTAAAAACAATGTATTTTCAAAAGGTCAACTGGTGAGACTAGTTCTATTCGTGATGATCTACGTACGTTGAATGATCAATCGTCTGTAATAATTATTATGTTTAGTTTACGAAAACATGTCACACGACAGATTATCGGATATGAGTGTGCTTCACGTCAGACGCATCTAACGACACAGATAATGAACGAATACTCAACACTTTTACCGGAAAACAAAGAAAGACACGGTCGTGATTATTATTATTATTTTTTTAGAATTTATCAATGCTCTATCGATCTATTTATGAAAATACGGTACTCATCAGTCAACACGTAATATGTAATTGTTTCACGTTCGGAGGTTGAAAAAATTATGTGTGCGACGAAGAGGGCCGTCTCCGCCGTCTGTTTTTACTCTAAAACGGGGCGAAGGGAAAAATTCCTAATAAAAATCACTGACCAAAAACGTTGAGCTGTTGTTGGAATTCGCTATAACGATAACCACGGTGCGGCCAGTCGTGAAATCAATTTTAATATATATATGTCTAATCATATCTAATCTAATGTAACATAACGATATAATAGATTTTATAAAGTTCACGGGAAAATCCAGACAGATAATCGTTCAACGTTTTGTAGAAGGAACGGCCGCCGGATGGTCGAACATTTTTGGTCGTAATGTTTACGGTTTATCTGGTACAAAGACGTTTTGCCAATAAAGTACACGCACGCGTACGTTAAAACGGGCGATGCAAATGTGTGATGAGTCCGCACCTGGTTCGGACCGTGTGTTCACGTCCGCGTGTGTGCGTGCGTAAAAAAAGCCCATCGTCACAACGCAACGGACGGGCGCGGCGAGTTAACCTAACCTCTCGTCCCGCCGACCGGGTGGGCGGGCGCGGTGAGGGTGCGCGTGTTGACCTACCGTTACCTTTTGCCGGGCGGGACGCGGGCGCGTTATCGTTCGCGTCACGTGGCGATCGATCGGGCGCGCGGGGTTTCGTTATTATTTCCGTTCGGCCGTCAGACGGATTCCGACGGGCACGGTGAAACGGAACGCGTTTGTTCGCGTAACTAGCCCGGTAACGTTATTTTTTATGTTTTTTTATGTACGCGTGCACACGCGAAGCCGTAACGACGTCGCGTCGTTTTCCGTCGGACACGAGGTTCGTGGAAAACGCGTTGTTAGACAAAACAAAAAACCGATCGGAAACAATAGTCGAACGGGACGGGGAAAATCAAA
Organism: Schlechtendalia chinensis; assembly: GCA_019022885.1. NCBI lineage: Eukaryota > Metazoa > Arthropoda > Insecta > Hemiptera > Aphididae > Schlechtendalia > Schlechtendalia chinensis. The sequence goes on from CM032339.1 coordinate 52,484,187, forward strand.
CGACCGTCCGCGGTCGCTCCGTCGGCCTCAAGAAAACTACGGTTCGAAAACTACAGTGACGCAGAGTATTTCTAAAGTGAAAAATCGGGAAGGTAATTCTAGTTATTGTCCGATTTTGTTTTACGGTGATGACGTCGATGATTTCGATCTTGTCAAATCAGAAGTCTTATCGTGGAATCGTTGTCTAGACGGTTAGTAACATTCGATTAAAAACCATCGACATCCTAAACAATCCGGATTTTTTCCCAAACGTTTTTAAGCTATTGCGAATACTGGTCACACTCCATGTCACATCTTGCGAAGCTGAAATGTACATTTTCTACACTTGAAACGCATCAAGACTTATTTAAGAAACTCTACATCAGACACAAGATCGAATGGACTAGCTGCTCTCGATATCCACTACGATGTAAATGTACAATCCGAAGAAACAATCAATCGTTTGGCGACTTCAAAGCGTCGTTTGGACTTTATTTTATAAATTAAAATTATTATTAACATGATTATTTACGATTACATCTTTCGTATTATACTTTTGGACCCCCCTCAGGAGTTTTTTCTGATTGCGCTACTTATCGTGCCTTCTTAACTTGACCGACGCGATTCGTTCGTCCGACACCGTGGACGGATCTACGGGCCGAGCCTAATTCACAACAACCGATAATTACACATGCGCACGAATTGAATTCCAATCGTTCACGACCCCAGTCTGTTCGATAGAGACATTAAAATCGATACTCGCGTGTTGCGTAGTGTATTGTGTGTGTATATATATATATAGCCAATAGCCATAATACTATACAACAGGTGTATAGTGTCTCGGTTGGTAAACAAGTGTTGGATACTGGAAATATTTTAACTCTGGTTATTCGTTCCGTATACCGTCTTACGGAAGAAAACTATAAGCTAAAAAGAAAAAATGCACAAAGCGAGTGAATTCGTTTACAGTCGCCCATCTATGTTGTAAGTAAAAAAAAAAAAAATAACTACAAAAAAAAGTGCGGGCGCTGTTGATATGAAACTACAGTAGAACCCCTTTTAATCCGTCACCTTTGTCACTGGTCGTCGTTATGATCGGAACGCAGAAAAGGTCGGATTATCAGAAAATACAGAAAAATACGATTTTACAATATGTACATGCATTAATACTGAACATTTGAACGTAAGCATACACACACACACACACACACATATGTACTGAAATATTACTTAGAAAAAAAGTCAAATTTTTGTTTAGCAAATGCAATTCTAGACTTAACTGCAATATTCCTTTTATAATTAAAAAAAAAGAAAAACAGTAGAAGGTTAGGTCTAACATAACCCGTCTGCGCGCGATCGACAGGCGAATACCGACACGAACGAAGCAGTTTATTAATTTTTTTTTTTGTTTTTGACATTAGTTTATATACCATGTTGTTCGTTCAAAAAAAAAAAAAAAATTCATTATGTTGGTTCACAAATGTCTCTGCCGGCCCGGGGCGATCGGCCACTTTCCGCGTCGACGGGATGTCACTTGGGGATTCGTTCGTCTCGGTCGGGAGAACTGTTTATGAAAGTTGTGCGAGCCACGCACGTTGTCGTAGGCGGCCGCGCGGACAGGAACCGGTCAGGTAGATATTATGTACTATCGACAGCCGTCTTAAAAATACCCGTTACCCGGTAACTCGACCGTGACCACCAATAACGATTCCGTGTCGTTCGGAGAGAGATCTGTTCGATTTTCCTTTGTAGTGTGTAACACACACACGCACACGCACACACACATACACACACACGGGGGGGGGGGGTTAGCGCTGCGTAACAATAAACGATAATAGCATATACCGTAGTCATCGACCTCGACGAAACGGAAGCTTATCCGGGACTGCGGTCCGACCGAATATTTCGGATTTATAAATCGTCTAAGAGAGATCGTATAGCGCGCACCTGAAGAAGAACGACGGTAAACGCGGGCTCGACGTAACGTGCGCGATGTACACGTGTATATGTTCGTATAGAGTGCGCAAATTTTAGTGTTTTTCGAATCGATTCTACGAGTTGTTCGTCGTGCGTGTTACAACCGTAGGTCGCGGTGCTCACAGGGCCGTTTTGCAGAGTTTTGTGACAAAAACAAACCGTGTCACGGCGTTACGGCCCGTGGCGGGGGCAGTGGCGTATTTAGGATTTCGTCTAGCGGGGGGGGGGGATATATATTAAAAAATATTTTATTGACCCAAAGAGCACTTCGTAAAATCATACCTATTGGCTATTGTAAATAAGAATATCAAAAACTAAAAAAAATCAAGGGGGGGATCTATCCCCCATATCCCCCCCCCCCCCGTAAATACGCCACTGGACGGGGGTGGTAGAATGTCGAACAACGAACGACAGTTTTAAACCGTACCCGGACAGGTGTTGATTGTATTCTCCGATATTGTCAATAGACCGGGTTGTTCCGTGTGTTCGTCGCGTGTAAAAATCGTACTTAAAAATGATTTCATTGTTCGTCCTGTACCTTTCAAAAAAATAGTTTTGATTTCGCGTTACACCTAATACTACAATAACATATGCGGTGTGATTGTGGCACGAGTCGGTTTTGTCTCAAAGACAATATTCGTTTTTCAACATCGGTTCGTAAAATCGTACAGTTGCGGTTTTTCGCCGTGTTTTGACAATTCGACGGCGCCGTTGCTTTACGTTTTGCGTTTTATTAATAAAATTTCGCGGCAAACGAATTTTCCAATCGGCACCGGGTCTCGCACGCAACCGATTTCATGATTGTTAACACGCGGTAATAAATACGCGAACAAAACATTTCGTATATGTTCGGTCGACCAGAAGTGAAAAGTGATATTTGTACGATGCGCGCGCGTTATTTCGTATTAACGCGTTTCGTTATGACGTCCGCTCCGAACGGTTTCGTCATGATTCCCGGCTACAGTCGTTCGAACGATTTTTATCCGTCCGCGCGTTTCAATACCTACACGCCTATGGTTTCCACGGCAAAACGCGTCTGCCCACCCCAACCCCCCCGAGCGTGTCCGTCAGCCTTTCGCGGTTCGATAAATACGCACTAACCGTCTCGGCGGAACGTTTTTGTGCGGACCAGATTTGTCAGGAAACGTCGGTTTCGCGCCCGTATCGATTTCGTGTTTGGCGAAAACCCGTCGAAAGGGCACGTCGTGTAGAAAATCCTCCGGAACGCCGTGTGCCGTGTGTGTTCGCGCGAACGTCGTCACGCCACAACGGTCGTTTGATCGTAAAGATCGTTCCTTCCGTTCTGTTTCGTATTCATCTCGCCTGGCAAAAAAAAAACGAACCCGCGAGCACGACGGCTAACGACAACGTGTATGTATTTTTTTTGTTTTACGATGTTTTCGGCGTGTATAATAATACAACTACGGCGGCGTACGTTTATTTTTATATATATGTGTATGTATATTTTTTACGAATGTCGACGGCGGTAAAAATAAAATCGAGAAAGCCGCGTTTACACCCGACGGACGATAAATACGTATACTGATGGGCGATGGTGATGGTGGGGGGGGGGTTTGGCGAGTCGTCAAGAATGTCTGTCCGACATTCGGATATTCGTACGTCTGTTTTTACGCTTGTGTATGTGACAAACCCGTCGAACGTTTTTCATTTTGGAAAAAAAAACAAACGCCGTGACGCGTGCCCGCCGATTTCCGCGGACGTCGTAAACAAACCGATATGAAAAATAACCGACACGTTCTGAACAGTTCGCGCGAACACCAAAGAATGTACGAAACGGTATCGAGGCAAGCAGATATTATATATGTGCGCGTATGTGCGTAGCTGTGTTGTTGCTGCGCGGCGCGTTCGGGAAAATTAAATATTAGATAAGCTCCGACCCGTTCACCCGGTACGTGCGCGCGTGCGTCGTGTTGTTTTTCGGTGCACTTGTCGTCGACGTCGTAGAAAAGCGCGAGAACGTTCCCGCGACGTATCCGAAAATACGTCACGTTCGACTGTTCGCGGTACAATACGTGCCGTGTCACGCACGCGCATATAAATATGTGTACAAACACGCGTCGTACCGGTCCGTTTCGTTTTTATCCGAGACGTCGCTGTTTGTGCCGCCGAGTCGGAGACGAAAAACCGTCGTCGCGTTTCGATTACACGGTGGACGTTCGCGCCCGTTTTTTTAACGATCGACGTTAACCGCGTCCGGGTTTTCTCGCCCGAGTCCTAGAAATAACACGGAGACCCGGACGGAAGGGTAGGTCACATCGTTCACCGTTGATTCGAAATTCTGTTTTCCGTCGCCGTTCCGATCCGCGCGGTTTTGGTACGGTTTTGGTACGTGTATTCGCGTGTGGTCCGTTCCTCGGACCGTAGTCAGAAGACCCAGAAGTTCGTGTGACCGTTTTATCGATTCTCGCGTTGAGTTCAACGCGGTCGGTTGGTACGGGTTTCAAAAAAAATAAAAACGAATATTATATAAACTGTTTTTTTACAAACGAACAAGGTGTCCCACCTTTAGATACACCGCGGACTCGTGAACACACGTGAAATAGAGCGAGACAGTCGTCGTTTCGTTTGGCGGAAAATCGACAAATCTCACGTCTCGTCAACTCTTTTCACAGTCTTCCGCATTGCGTGAAACGCACACACACACAATTCGTGCGCGTATTATATTCGTATTTGTGGTGGGGTTTTCGATTCCTCGCCGGATCTCTCTAACGGTCACGATAAATCGAATTTATTCGACCAGGTTCTCGAGACGGAGACGCCGCCGCGGTTAACCCGCCGTTCCGACACGATTTTATCGCGCGCAACGTGAACCATAGTAGCGGTGGAAAACATACGATACGGTTTCGCGTGTTCCCGTTACGTTGCTCGCCGTTTTCACGTTTCCGATCCGTCACGCGCGTTGTGCGACGAGCGCGATCGGACGTTTTTTCGTTTCGTTTCGTCGTCGCGAAAGAATGCGAATCGTGTTTATACGCGCGCGCGCGCGACTGCGAAACCGAACGAATCGGAATCCGACGGGAACAAATCGCCGCACGTCTGTCGAACGGGAAAACGTGCGGCGCGCCGCCGGTCGTCCATCCAGACAAACGTTAGTCGTCTTGTTGTTCCCGTGAACGCGCGTGTACGACGACCCGACGTGCCCCGGACGTTCCGGAACAGCGGTTCCCGAACTCGTTCGGTTCGCGCGGCCGTTAGGAATTACAAAAAACGCCAGAGTAAAAAAAATCAACCGACAATCCCCGTTCGTCGTCCTGAACGTGTCTCGCGCCTGGAGCGGTCACGTATTCCGGCGCCGAAAACTAAAATTTTTTTTTTAAATCCTCCCCTCGCCACCTTGCGTCGGAAAATTTTTTCCGCCCGAAAACCCGTATTCTCTACGGTATTTGTCGTCCGACGGTTAGACAATTTTTTTTGTTTTTTACTTTAACAAACGTGCCGTTCTCGACCTTTTTCCCGTCGTGCCGTCCGCACGCCTGTCCCGAACGCCGTCGCGGACAACGCGCTCACAGAGGAGGACGGTCTTCGTTCGCGTCTTCCCTCTCCCGGCGCGACAACAATGGCCGTCGTCGTCGTTTTCATCAGCTTTTAGCAAAAACCGTTCGGGTTGCTGAACCCCGGGGGCGGCCGGCGATTTCGGCGCCTCCGACCCCTGCACCCCATCAGCCATCGTGAGAATTCAAAACACCGGTTTTTTGTATCCAAAAACGTTATCCCGCGATTTATCTGTAACTTCTATCACGTCGCGATAACGGCGTACACGCGTCTCTCGTTTTACACGACTCTTTGCGTACCGTCACGCGGTATGAACCGTTTACCGACTTGGGTCACTAGTGGCTGTTGCAATTCGCAAACCCTGATTTTGAATCATTTACATCCGACTGTTTCCTGTGATTCGTGTTCGAGACTATTCAGCTCACCAGATACGTTCGGAGGAGGGCTGTGGATTGCATTTTTTTTCGATTCGCCCAACCTACGCCAACACATCTCATTTCGATTTCTCCTACTTTGTTAACGGAAATATCCATGTGACATCCCTCTCTCTCTCCTCCTGGATCGACTTATCCCTCCCCCCCCCCTTGGCACATATAATAACAAAGTATTAACATTATAACATTCTCATAAAACTTGCATGAATATTTGATTCCGCGGTCATGGCTTTTTGATTTGTAAATTAGAAGGTAATTTTTCCCAAATCTGCTGAAAAAATCTCAAAAAACTACCAACTTTCTTTTGATTTAAAGCCGAAATCAATAATTTTAATGTGCTTGTGATTTAAATTTGAATTCCTGAACAACAAAAATATAAATATTTTGAGCTATCGGAAAAGTTAAAAAAGTTCAAATTTTAATTCTGTCAAATCGGCAATCGGATGATTTCGCGTTGAAGAGTAACCAAATTTTGTTGTTATTAATTTATAAATGTCATAAATTTTGTTCCGCATGGAGGTTCGACGAGCGTTTAACGACTTAAGCACCGCCAAAATTCGAAGTCTAATTAGTCACCGTAGGCGCGATGTCGTGATGCGTTTTCGTGATACGCTTTAATGACGACCGGGGGTACGTTCCGGAGTACTTTTCACGCCCTCCTCGTAATACTTTTTTCGAATACTGTTTAAAAAACGTTTAATGAGGATTTCTTTTTTTAAAAAAAAAAATAAACCATCGTATTATATAAAATCGGCGGGATTTTAGCGGCGGTCGCGTCGATTCGAGATTTAGAAAAAAACAATTTTTTGATAAATATTTTTTTTCAACCGTACGTTCGTGATAATAATCACGCGTAGTAAAATATATGGTGAATCGCGTAGTCGGACACGATTCGAAGCCGTGTTGCGTCGATACAAAATACTTAATACGTACGGAATACAAATCGATCAAACACGACTTACTGAGATAACGCTGCCCGTTCCCGGCGACGATAATAACAATAACAGTAATCGTTATCGTTGTCGTTCCGCGTGCGTTGTGTGTCCGCGTATCGATTTCGAAAACACCTTATACGCCTACCAACACGGGCGGCCTGGCAGGGCGGGTAGGAGGCCGTCTGGAAATCTTGTACTCGGGCTACATTTGTTTTTTTGTTTTTTTTTTTTTTTTTTATCACGGCCTACACGAAATAGTATAATACCGAATATTTCAAGCGAAAGCTAAATGTTATCACGCGAATCGATGCGGACCGTCGCGGCTAGACGTACACTTGTAAACATACGCTAAAGAGCGTGAAATAAATCAAAAAAATCTTGTCGAAGTCTGTGTTATTTTTGAGCAACGCGTAATCGAAGGCGGTGAATTTACAAGCACGATACGTTTGATGTGTCGACGATGTGGAATCCGGGCGCCAACACTTGGCCAAGATTTTTTGTCGAATCGTTTCACACTTTTTACCGTGTACTATTCGAAGTAGGTCTAATGTTTTTTTTTTTTTTATGTTACACGCGTTATCAAGTCGTTTATTCCGTTTAAAACCGAACACTGTAACATCAAGTCGCCTGTTCGTGTTGGTCACGTTAGTTTAAGGCCGTCTAAAAACTCACTCGACAACGTGATCCCCCCCCCCCCCCCGAGGTTGTTTCGTCGTAATATGTTTTTATTATTGTACGTTTTTTTGTTTTGTCGTTCTTTTCTACGTAGAGACGCGTCGAAAACAGCCGATTTTCTTTTCGCGAATATCAACAAAAAAAAAAAAATAAAAATACGTCCGGGTCGCATTGCATTTGTTATGCCGTCCCGACGCCGTTCGAAACGTACACGCGTCGGCATGTGTGGGGCGCGCGGGCGTGTACGTGACCTGAACCGCCCGCAGAACGTATTGCGATCCGCGTGCGAATGACTAGTCGGTCGGGCTCGCGAAAAAAAAAATAAAATCATTATATATATATATATATAGACCAAATAAAAACCAGGTCAATTATATTGTCGCGGGGATCCGAACGCGGTCGAAAGTAAAGTATACGGTATCGCGATATCGACGAGGTCGAAATCGCAGAAAACAACAACAACAACAAAAAACGAACGAACGAACGAACGAACGAGTTATTGACTTTTTTTTCGTCGGTTTCGAAGCGAAAAATTTCTCGGATTTCGTATTTTATGTAGGTTATACGGTTTTGACGACAACGCGTACGACCGTAGGTACGGGAAACGATAACGTATCTCGGTGTCGTATGGCGAATGCGTGCAGTGGAAAACCCACGTGTTCAAACAGACGGATAAAACGACAAAAAACAAATACTTCGTTCTGGTTCGTAACCGTACAGACGGTTGCCCGCCGTACGCGCGCGCGTAAATACGCGTTTATTTTGTTTAGGAAACCCCCTCCCCGCCCCCCGCGCGTCGTTTTTCACCGAGTAAACGCCGTGTTACCGTACGCCTGGTATACACGGGTCGCCGACTGGTTTCTACCAAACTCCCCGCGGCCCGACACGTCGTTTAAATCGAACGACAAAATAACACGACAACAGCTATCCCGACTTCGTTGGGTAACGCGAGACAACGTCAATCCGTCCGTTCGTTTATTATGTTTTCGGTTTCATTTCAATTACACGTGGTTTTTGCGCTAATGCGTACAAAAAAAACAAAAAAAATATTATTAGAAACACAAATAATAAAGCGATCGGTATTTTCACGGCGCGCTTTGGAAATTCTTACGAAAAAACGATAAACAATCACAATTACCACGATAACGCCAGCGGTCAAAATAACAAACGTTTACGTCGGGGAAATTTTTTTTTATTCGTCGTCAAATCACACGAATGCAAAAACCATACGATATAATCACGCGATCATCAGGGTCCGTGAAAAACGTGTCTCCCGCGGTCCGCCGGTTGGTGACCCCTGTTGGCTGACCACTCACGGCCCACACTCGTCGTCTCGTTTTTCAACACGACGCTCCGCTAATATTAATCGTCGTCACCACTCATTAAGTCGCGTTTTTTACTCATATATATGTTTATTCATACACTAATCTGTTTGTTCGTTTGTTTTTGTAATACGAACGAACGAACGAATATTCCCGACTTAATTCGTGAATGTTTTTTTTTATTTCAATCGTATCCCGACTTATGTTTATATGCTTCGTCGTGTGAACCGTTTTAAATATGTTTCCTTGGTATTGCTTTTATGCATACGCGTATTATTTCGATGTTCACGTTCGAAATGAAGACAGGCACTTAATTTCGAAAATTAAAATGTTTCATAAAAAAAAAAAAATGGCTAACGCTTACGATCGACACGAATATAATGTTGTTTCCGGAAGTTTAATAATTCCGCGAACTTCCACTTTGCGCACGTTGTTATCAAAGTATATAAAGTAATAATTAAGGTATTTTCAACGGAAAAAAAAAAACAACTAAAAACTAAAAGGACAATCATAAAGTATATATAAAATAAGCGAAGAAAACTACTTTACGATCTCGCCATTTATTTTTATATTGTCACAATATACATATAAATTATATCCAACGAAAACGTGTAAAAAGTATATAGTTTTATATATTTTTCTCGTCGACCGAACAATTAATTTTTTTTGCGTCTTCTTCTTGAGATAATTTCGCGAACGAATTATTGGCCGGCGAAATCGTGCGAGAACACGAAAATGTATAACAATGATGTATATGTGTAGCTGAGTAAATAACGATTTACGAATAATACGGAATGATTCTACGATCTATTGGCGTTTCATAGGCGCAAAATAGAATATAATTCACGTGACAATTGTACGGGTTCGCCTCAAGTAAAACCCTTTCGTGTGCGGATTAAAGTTTTTAATAGAAAAAACTATACCTCCCGCGTCTGGGGGGAAAAAAAAAGACGTATCGTAAATAACACGTCCTTAAGTCGTCGGTCAAGAGGTCGCGCATCGTGTACAGTCGTACTTTGTTACCATGTCTGTGAAACGCGGTGGTGCGGCGTATGTCTCCACGTTTTTGCAAAACGAATACTCTATGAAACGACACTGTGCTCACACGTGTTACGCTTACAATCCATATATAGCACGAAACGTGCTAATGACGATAAACGCGTGTTGTCACGTCGTGTTCAAGTAAGCGGCGTAAGCGGCGTGTACAACTCGTCATAACTGACCGTGTACGTTACACGACGGGTTATTAGGGAAGCTTGCGTAAAAAATATCGCGAGGAAATCTCGTGTTATACTGATCTGTCGTGGTACGATTTTTCAAGTCCGCCGATGATTATTTTTTTTTTCCGCGTCTTTGTATCCGTCATCGAACCCGTACTAACGCAATATACGAATGTCCGGGACTATATAGGGTGTTTGTTTTGTAGGTTTTATTTTTTTCGATTTAACGATTGCGTGCGGTACAATCTCGACAACGCGATCTGTGGCCAACGTTATACGTGATTTTTTTTTGTTTGTTTTATGACGAACGATTGTAATTTACGACTCTGGCGTCAGTTGTATCGGTTAGGTACCGTTTCGAAAACATAAACAAAAAAAAACGAACGACCAGAACCGAAACCGATCGTTACGAGAACACGCGTCGAGAATAATTGTTAAGCCGTTAAAAGCCGATTCCGTCAGCGTTCTCGTGGCGTGTACAACGAACGCGCGCGTATCGGCAATGGATCGTGACTCGACCGTGGACGGTGAACGTTTCGGCTCCGTCGTCGCGGAAGTTATCGGGATAACGATAATACCTAACCGCGAATTGTTCGGCGCGAACACGTTACCCGGCACACTCGAGATCGTGTGCGCGCTGCGACAATATCGGAACGACGACGAATGCGATTATAATATGTTATAAGTCCGCGCGCTGAGCACGTTATTCACGATCGACGGGATGGGGGTCATGGCTCGTAAGTCACGCGAGTACAGACCGACCGGCAAACGCCGCTGGTGGAGAGAACGTTTTTGCGGCGAAAAGAACGCGGACAAATCGATCGCGACGGTTTTCTTTTCTTTTGCGGGCCGTACGGGAGACCGTTTTTTTTTTTTTTTATAATCGTCGCGAACCGATCAATGTTTTTCAATTAACAAACCGGAAGCCGGACGAGACGATCGAGACGACGACAGGCCGTATTCGAAGTCGGACGAGAAACTTTATCGTCCGTTGTTAGTAGCAATGTTCGAGTGAGAAAATAACGGGCCTCCGTTTTGGATGGACGTTTTTTGTACTTTTGACTGTTGAAGCGGATCGCGCGCGGGTCAGGTTAGGTTAGAGCGGTGGTGGGCAAACTTTTTTAATGGGGGGGGGCCACAAAGTTTAAGAAATTCTAGAGGAGGGCCAGGATTATAGTGTTACTTCTCGACCGTCGAAACGTAATTATGACGGGCCATATACTATCCGTGTCGATGGACCCTCGGCGGGCCGTACTTTGCCCATCACTGGGTTAGAGGATCCGAAGAAGTCGACGATGAAAAATCGATTGAAAAACGCCGCAGCGGAACGTCATCGTGAGGAAACGCTGCGCGCTCGGTTCCTTACGTTACGATAGCGTGTAGAACTTACAAGCAGAGCCGGATTTCTTACAGGAGGTGGGTTGGAGGGGGGGAGGGAATGGCTCCGCGTAATTAGATTTTCTCTTTTTACGTCCCGATTGTTACCGAAAACGATCAACGTCCGAAATCAAATTCGACAAATGTTATTTACCGATTTAACTGTAATAATTCACGTCGTTTGAATACTGTATGTTCGTCGTAGTTTTGAAATAAATTTAATATTATTTAACATGATCGGAGGGGATAATTGATTTAGTTTTGAAATAAATCGTAACGTATGACAGACAGGGCCGGATTAGGGAAGGGGATCGTGCTCAGCACGAAGGGTCGCTGTCTTATCGTTGATTTTGGGCTGGTGTCGATGAAATAATAAAATTGGCTAAAAACTAAAATGCAAAAAAAAAAGAAAACGGTATAAACTTGTGGCAGAAATACCTAGCTAAAAACGCGAAGGTATTTGTATGTGTTATTACCAACAATTATGAACTAAAACGTTTTAGAATCTAAATATGTCGATGAAAACCTGCACAGCTAAGTCCAGTTTGTCAAAATTGTGTTGTATGTCGTTTTAAAGTCCAAGCAAAATATAATTTGCATTCAATTGCATTTTCGCATCTATTTCTAACATACAAGTCCGTTTTAACGTCATTTTGGAAATTAAAATATATATTAAATAGATTGCGCAGTTGCTTGTCTCAAGAAAAATTACGAACAATTTTATTGGTGAACATTGAAAAAGACATTTTGGCCAAAATACATTATTAACAAAAGTATCGATAGAATGTTGAAAAAAAAAAGAGAAAAAAAACGTTAAAAGTAAAATATAATAATAAATTGATTACACGTGTAAAAATTAAAATGGTTGGAAATTGTTTTTTTCTGTGGTAGCAGAAAAGGGGGACTGTTTATTTGGGCCGTTGAAGTATCTGCGCACGATCGGCTAAAACGTCCCGATCCGGCTCCGGCAAAAATCGGTGGTTGAATTGGGGAAAAAAAATAATAGGGGTGCTCTGAAGGCATACAAAATAGTCGCGCGTCCTCGGAACATTTTTTTATGAACGGTGTAGGTACTGGAAAAGTTCATCGCTGGCGTCCGTCGCGTTTGCCAACAGTCCGAGACAGCGGAAAACAAGGTAACGAGTAATAACCAACAACGTCGTGGAGTTTTATAAAGAATAACATAAAATACAAGTGTCCCCCCCCCAGATGAGTTTTTCAACCGCGTAAACACTGTAAATAAATCCGGGCCCCCGTTGTACATTAATGATATTAATAGCAATTTCAATATAAACTCTAACATTAAATTTATCATTTCCACAAAAGGTGGCTAAAATGTTGGGCGCGCGGCTTGTTTCGCTGTTATGCACCTCCATAGAATATCGGTTATTTTAGTCACTCTAAAATAAGTTTGAAACACGAGCACGCCAATTTACTGCAGTTCAATGTAAAAATCGACATTTTTTTGAAAAGTATTTATGAATAATAATAAAAAAAAAAATTAATAAACTAACCGCCCGCCGATCTTATATAATAAAAATAATAGACACGTGGATCGTTACACACAATTATGTAGTGAGAAATCGAATCATTATGTATACCGATATTCGTACAAACATATGGTGACTGTTGTGGCACGATTCATTTTTTTCTTCTAATTTATATCGATAACACGTTATCTCCCCATTTGCGGGTTTGAGTACTGGTAAATCAAAGGCCGACACGGTCGCGTCTGTGCACTTATCCGCCCGGCATATCACATGGGTACTATCGAATATATCATTCCGATATCTCGTCGGCTGTGGACCGTCGCCCGCGTTAAAAAAATTTTTAAAAAAATACTATAGACACCCCCGCCCCCCTCTCGCCGCGTCAGATTCGACCGCTGCTGATAAACGGCCGCACTAACTAACGTCGGATACGATGCGATTAGACATCCGCGTTTCTAAGTCGGGGCGCTGTACGAACACGTGCTTGCTCGGCCAGCGGAACCGGAACGACGGTCGTCGAGGACGGATATCGCCGGGAGCCGAGCGCGCGGTCGGCCGCCGGGTACGTGGCGTGTGTCCGACGTGACGTATCGACGGACCGCGGGTCGATAAAACATTCCGATCCGAGCGGGCCGACGACGACGATCGCGCACGACGCGATCCGAACCCGTTAAACATCAACGGACGACTAGGCGGCGGTCCCGCGGGCGTCGTCGTCGTCGTCGTTGTCGTCCGCGTGTTTTCCGCGCGCGCGAAACAATGTTTTTTTACGCGTGTCCGTAATCCCGGAGCTCACGGGACGAGGAACGCGCGCGACGGGCAAGGCTTAATCAGATAAATGTAATGACGCCCCGCGCAAAATACGTCTCTACGACCGACGCTTAAGAGCAAACAAAATTCGTATATACGGCCCAAATGCCACAAGATTTTCTAATTTACACAATAACGGACGGTAACGAACTAATCGTCGGCGGCGGCGGCGGCGGGGGACTTTTGCCAGCTGCTGAGATCGGACCAGTTTACTGACCAGACCGCGAAGACGCGGTTCGTTACGTCACGTTCTGAAGTCACCCGCGAAGCCTTTGTTTGTATTATTAAATTAATATTTTAAATATATTTTTACGTTTAATATATATTACGTTACAAAAGTTAACCGTACACGGCGGTGTTTTAAAAACTATAAATGCATAGGCCTATACACATATGCCCATGTCGTCTAAGCCACCGATAAAATTAATTTCTATTATAAATCCGGCCGTAGGATTGTACGAAATAAAAAATATTCAGTATCTGAAAATAATATCACAACAATCGGTAACGAACGGCGATCGAGTAATGATGATTATCGGGTGGATCTCAGCGCGTCGTCGCCGACGTCGCGAACGAACGCGCCCGAGGACAGGAGGGAAGTTTCGCTTTTTTTTTTCAAGTTTTCCGTACAACCGATTACGGTTTGTAAAAAAAATTCTGTGTTCGCGAGTAAAGGCTTACAACAAGTATGTATTTGAAATAAACAACGCGCGGCTCCCGAGGAAATAATGCGCGAGCAATCGTCGTCGTTACGGGAGATGGCGACACATACCGTCGCGGTCTGTCCGCGTGATAATCGCTTTTTTTTCTTTCTCTTAAAAAAACACGACGCTCTGGTTATCGTTTTAACACGTCTGCACGCGTAGTTTTTTTTTTTTTGTCACATTGTTACGCGTATCACGTCACTGCCACTCTAAACGATATCTCGGTGATATACGAATATAATATGTGTGTGTGTTTATATTTGCGAACGATCGCGACGTTTGGAAACAATGGGCCGTTCGGATTTTCGTATCCGAACGTTTTTTGTTCCGTTCGTTTTGTTCTGGTCAGGTTAGGTTAGGTTACGGGCAATCGATGTTAACTATCTCGGCGACGCTCCGTTAAAACGCTGACGACGAAGCCCCGTCGTGCAACGTGTCCGCGTTTTCTTTGTTGATTTCCGAATAGGTTTTTTTTCTCTCTCAAAAAAAACCCCCCTCTGGTCATCGTTCACGCCAACACTTCCGGTCGGGTCTGCACGAGACGATAACTCGGTTTGTGTTCGCGGCGACGGAACATGTCGGACACCGGCGGTGGACGTCGACACGAAACCGTCGCAGAAAACGGGGCGAAAAAAAGTAAAATCGTCTTGTTGCCGCCGGAACGACTCGATAACAATAATAATGATAATAATTATTGTCGATTTCCCCCCCGATTCCTTCGTGAAAACCGCCAGCGCCCCGAAATTCCCGTTGATTTTCCACATTTCAAACGACTCGATATCATTATCATTATTTCGTTCGATTTGAAACACAATGTTTGAGACCGTTCGTCGTGTACCGTATTTGTCTTTCCGATTGTATTTGATATTCGGGGCGACGCGGTGGTGTTGGATTGCCGCGGACGACGGTGACCACAAAAATTATCGACTTGCGTCGTTCGTACTCAGACGTGCCGCGAGGACGCGAAGGATGCGAATTTGCATATTTTTTTCCCCCTTCGACGGTAAAAACTGCACAGCGAGACGGAAATTTCGTTTCATACAGTGCGAACGCGAACGTTTTGTATTTCGAGCTTTTTTTTTTACTTAAGAAGCATTAGTTTTTATTATATCAACGCATATTCCGTCTGTTTGTTTCTTTTTATTTTCCATGACGTTTTAACCATAATGACGGTTGTTTTAGCAAAAATTACCGTAACTGACCAAATCGGTCAGAAACGTTTTCTGGGGTCGTCCGAAACAAGTACGCGTGCTACTCTAAACCGCCGTGACCGTTTATCTGCATTCGTCAGTGTAGCGTACCACAGTTGCTTTTCCGTTAAACGTACCGTGTTAATAATTTTTTGTTTTGTTTTTTTTATTTAAAAATATATTTATGTATATACTCGTTTTTCAATCTGTTTTTTTCAATATTTTTGTTTCCGTTTTGTCTCGCAACGGTTAGTTCGTGCTTTAACATTTTCGTCTACGAACGTTCGAACGTCCGTCGGCCAGCGTTTAATAAACGTGTCCGAAACGCGTCGTGAAACGTCATTAGACGAGCCTGTCCGTTTTATTCGGTCCCCCCGCCCCCCGCCCTTTCACTCCCCGCAACAAACAACGTACCCGACCGGCGTACCCGAATCCGTGACGTCTCGTCGTCACCCGTTAACGCGTTTCATTTTGTTCGCGACGCGTCGTGTCGGTCGGGTCAGGTCGTCCGGATGCCGCGGAAACGGTCGTTTACGAATTATTTATACGCGTGTGTGCGCGCGTGTGCGTGTGCGTGTGCTCGCGGGTTATCGACGCGAATAAATTATAATGCGTGTGTGGCCGCGTACACGTGCGCGCGCGTGGCTTTGTGCGAAAAGCACGGGCCAAAAAAAAAAAAAAGAGAAAGAGAAAAAGGGCACGAGATAAAAAACAAAACGGAAAACAAAAAAAAATAAATCGCTCGACCGATCGATAAGACCGCGAAACGTTACGCGCGCGCACGCGTCACGCGTTACACGATGTTTTGACGATGACTTTTATTTCTTTTTCGCTCCGTTTTATTGTCGTTGTCGTTGTTATTGTTGTTGTTGTTGTTGGCCGCGCGTGACCGTATGCGACGTGTACGCGTTGCTGTAATAACGTACGCGCGCGCGCAAAAAAAAACGAAACGAGAACATAAACAAAAACGAGGCGCGACGACGGAGGCGGCGGCGGCGGCGGCGGTAGAGGTCGCGCGGGCCGAGTTCACGTTTACGCGCGTCCGCGTGATTTCGTTCCCGTTCGAAAAACGTACGACGGTTTTTTCGGTTTGTTTTCCGTTCGCCGCGCGCAGACGATCGCCAAAAAAAAATCAAACCCAACAGACACGACGAAGAGAAATCGAAGAAAGTCCGTTCGCGCGTCGTGACGCCAAACGCCGCACGACGACTTCCGTTGTTCGCCGTTCACGCGCCCACGGGTTGAGTTCTTCTGACGGCGGACGCGGAACGAAACGCGTCCGTCCGCTTGCACGTGCGTCGCGCAAAACGAAAAATATGTGCACGCCGAACCCCGCGGACGGGTGGGGGGGTACTGACTTCACAAAAAAAAGTATTTCGACTTCTGGCGATATAATTCTTGGTTGGTTCGGGTCGGCTTCAAAGAGTCAGGACCTAGCGTATGATACGCTGACCGGCATTCGATTGCACGCGTTTTTAACGCACCTCGTTGTTACCCATAATAATACAACATTGTGTTTTACTCGTTTTATAGTATTACACGTCCATGGTGTTGTAGTGGCGCGGGTGCTCCGGAGTTAACTTTGCCCCTACGATTTAAATTTACTTCGGCGCCACCGTATACACGTAAAACGGAACTGTTGTGCGTAATCGGCAGATCGTCGTCTTCTTCGTCATCTCCTCCTCCGTCGCTTCCCATCCCGGACGTCTGGGCTCCAAAAACGTCTCTTCTCTACACGATCTCCCGCCTGGTCGTACGTCCTCGTGTCCATCACACCCGATCGCGTCCGACCACTTCTTCCCCGGTCGTCCTGTTCAGCCGTCAACCCCGTCCGTTTCCATAACCCAGGAACGGCTTCCGAATTGTCTCTCCTCGTGACCACGACCGAACCGTCCGAGTCGATTGTCTCTCGTCTACTCCTACGCCGTTCCCTTGTCAAAACCGCACAACGTAGAGCTGGTCTCACTCTACACGCTTATGGAACACTTACCTTTCAGCGTCATGTCCGTCGAAATCGGCGCGTCGCACTTTGCGAATTGTGCGTTTACGTCATTTAGCACGGGGAGCACGGATGGACCTCCTCCCTCCCCAACCCCCTTTTATCAGCTGGCCGGTTTCGAGCCGGTCGTGGGCCGCCGATATGACTCGTGCTTCTACGTAAACACTAAATGGGTATAAGTTATTCTACCCCCATTGTATTGTTTAACCTAAACTAATTTATAGTAACAACCTTAGATCGTATCGGACCTCGTGGCGAACGGTGGATGTAAAATAAAATAATATCAGTTAAACTTTATCGAAACTATGATTAAAACCACGATTTGTTATCACTTACATGCAGGCGACTAAACCGCACTGTTTTTTTGGTTAATATTTTCTTATTAAAAAAAAAAAAAAATCGTGTGCTTATATAGTTTTTCTATGATAACGAATAAAAACCGACGTGCCTAAACTGGAAATTATTTTCTGTTGAGCTAAACGTGAGTGGGTGGTGTAGTTTGCGAGCAAAGCGAGTCGTTTGTTTTCGTCAAGTCGGCCGGTCAGACCCCCTCACCCTTTCAAAAGCTGAAATGACGTGAACACCCAACAACAGCACGTGCGTGAAAGGCACGAGATCGGTTTGACGGTTGTGTGTTAACAGTGCGCGAAATTCGCCGCCGCCGCCGCCGCCCGTGACCCATTCATAATATCCGCTCGTCACTATCCACTGTATTCTAACCGTGCGGCGCGGAAAAAAAAACAACAACCGCTCGTACAGGTGCGGATTCAGATTTATATTACGGGGGGAGGGGGAGGTGGCGCGAATATTGCACGTTCAAAAATAACTTGTGCGAAACAGTTGTCGGTGTTATCGTGTTAAACACGACATTGTAATCGCGATTTATAAGTAACAAATAGCGAACTCTAAAACCAATAGCGATTACAAATATTTAAAAATTAAAAAAAAAAACACAACACACACAATCGTTGAATCTAATAGTCGTCTGTCCTCGGGAGTCGATTACAAATATCACGATGAGCGTGTAACAAAGACGGTCCGATCAATCGATCTCGTCCGTGTTATCTTATTATCCGCCGTACAGATGAAAAATCGCCGATTCCGCCGGTAATGTTACGACGAGTGTACGTTTTCGTCCGGAATTTTTCCCCGAGTAAAAGTAAAAGTAAACAGTGGTGGGGGAGGGAAGCCGCTCCCTTCGCCTCACACCGAATCCGCGCCTGCGCTCGTGCGTACGTCTATGAATACTCGCGCGTTATTTTTACCACCCCTCGCGCGCACACACGTGTATACACACGTATAAAGGGGTGACGTTAACGCACCCTTGAACGAAGACGATGTTTCGTGTATACGTCGCGACCTACCGTGACCCGCGTCCTGTGTGCTCGCGTTTCGTACACTTTTATTATAAATAAATAAATCGGTTTCCGTATTGTATTCCGATCGATTTGGTGACGACGTCGGAATCGAAATCGTCACCGTGCGCGCCTTCGTGTTTCGTCTTGGCGTGTGCACGCGTGGCGGTCCGCAAAGAGAACGAGATGAAAAAAAACCGCGTGTCTTACGGTTCTGTTGGCGAACGGTCAAAAACACACGTGCGTGCGTGCGTGCGAGCGCGTACGCATTAAAATAACACAACAGAGTTCCTAAAATTAGTCGGTCCCCGCGGCGCGAACGTCTGCGCGTAGTCGCCGTGGACTGTTGTTGGGGAGACGGTGTGACGTGCGTTTTCGCGGATTCATTTATCGATTTGTCGATCCAAAGATCGTTGATGACGATCACACGCGCGGGCCCGCGGACGTGTTGTTGCATTACGGGTTTCGCGCCACGCGTGTACGTTCTCCGATCGTTGTCGTTTTTCGGCGAGAAAACCCGTCGACCTCGTACGTTTTTTATTCCCGAGTGTCGTTCGTGCCCGGTGTAGTCTGTGCCCGGCTTGATAAAAAATGCGTTATCCGTACTGTTCGTTGGTCGTGTTCGGTATATGCCTATTGTTTTGGCCGCGAACCGCGGATACGGTTTACCAACGTCGTCGGCAAAGTGTCC
This sequence comes from Schlechtendalia chinensis, assembly GCA_019022885.1. Classification (NCBI taxonomy): domain Eukaryota; kingdom Metazoa; phylum Arthropoda; class Insecta; order Hemiptera; family Aphididae; genus Schlechtendalia; species Schlechtendalia chinensis. The sequence goes on from CM032339.1 coordinate 52,503,858, forward strand.
ACGAGCAACTCGGAATTGTCGTAATCGCGTTTACGTTTTCTCATTCGACGTTAAAGCCATCAGAGATCACTTAAGGTTTATTCGATTCGGGCGTCGTTTTAAGTGTGATTGAAATATACTTGTTTCGTATCGAAAAAATCATCGTGTTCTTGAAAAGTCGATAATCTTTGTGTATAATTATTAGCGGGATCACCTACTTCGACCGCTGCGTCCATATTATATTTACATTTACGTACGTATCCAAAAACTACGCGTCCACTTTAACACGTCCGTCGTCACATTTTAATACGATCGAACTAAAAAAAAAAATGTGTTCGCCACTACAATACGTGTAATACGCGCATTATTATATCGACGTACAAGACGAAAACATAATTCTTTGTGACTGTTGTTATCTCCTTGGACGAATATACAACTGTCCGCGGAAGCATATGCAGCACCGTACGGTTCGCGATTTAAGTTTTCTAATATTTTCGCGTAAATCGGTATGATTTTTCTGTATATCGTGGTTCACGTCGTACCTTTATATACACACGTACGTATATTATACACCTCGGAAGTTAACGAATACTTACGGGACATACGCCACCGGTTGTGGGCTTTGGGGAGAGGGGAGGAGCAACAGGTAGGAATTCAAAAAAAAGCTTTTTGTTCTTTTGCCTAATGCATAGTTATTTTTGATATAACTTGTCAATATATAAATATCATAGTTTGACCAAATCAACATTGGAAGTAACGGTTACGATCACATTAGGACGTTATCAATAACTATATGTTATCGACGTTTTCAAACGTTAAGACGGGCGACAGCTGACGTTGGTGTCTATCTCAGTCGTTTAAAATTTAATATTAAGTTACTATTGTCTATATTTATGATTTGAAAGCGAGGTATTTAATATTTTGCCTCCCCCTCCGAGAAAAGACGTTTCACGGGTACGCCACCGGTCGGCGTTAATACGTTCCGGAAGGACATTGGCCCAACGGCACGCTTCTGTGGTGTGTCTAAGAAGTTCGGGCGAACGGTCGACTATCTCGGCGTTGGACGGACGACCGAGGTCCCGTATTTGTCGCGTTCGTTTCGGGAGAGTGTTTGCGAGTTCTGCTCGAAACAGGCGCGGATCCAGAACTTATTTACGGGGGAGGGGAGGGGGCATCTTAATCAAAACAACTTCAATCCTCATTTTGTCGCGTCGAGTAACGAAACGTTTTCCAAAACGTTTCCTTGGAAATCGTTCGCGATACACCGAAATAAAACAATAAAGTCTGTCTTTATATCTTTATCAAATGTCGAATCGCGTGGCGGTTGCTGCTGCTATCGGAACAATTTATTGTCCTCTACGGAAATGTTCGAGATGTTTAAGAGCCGTACTGTAGGCATATCATAATATTATGTGTGACCCATCGATTTTTAAGGTTCACGTATCGTTCAATAATTGAACCGCAATACATATATATATATTTATTGGTTATCGAAAACGTTAAAACCGAAAAATCCCATAGCTAAAATTTCATTTTAAATTGTCTTTCTACAGTATCATAGATAAGAGTTAGAATTATAAAACGATACTAATAAAAAAATTTAACAAGAGTCTACGCGCCTGTCTCGAAATCGGGTAACGAAACGCGCCCGTCGTTTTGGCCGGTTCGCGCGCAATCGGATTTGGATGACCCCGAACGGATCGCGGTCCGCGTGCGTCGGGGAGATTCAGTGCTCCGGAAAGCGGACGTTTCCCGCCGACGGTTTCCGGACGCTGTACGAACGTTGTCCGTTTCTATCGCGTTTCGATTAAACCGTTCGCCGAACTCCGCGCGTACGTAACGACACGTATGAAATAGAATTGCACGCCCTCCGGCATCTGTCGTTGTGACGTCCGTGAAGTTAGCGGCGCAACGTTAATATTTTTCAAATAAAACCTTTCCGACAAATTTGTTGGACATTGTTGGATAAGTCCCGAAATTTGTTGGACCTTAGTTTTTTTTATATACATTTTTTTAAATGCGCCGCCAACTTCACGCTACCGGCGCAACATAAAAATACTCTTACACGTCCTAAAACTTTCTAAAACGTCACGAAAATGATCCAAAATTGTTGTACTCGATTTGTTGAATGTTATTTTTGGGATTTTTTTGAAGTTGCGCCGCTGGCGTGAAGTTAGCGGCGCAAAATAAAAAAAACCTATAACTTTTAAAAAAAATGTCCAACACATGACCAACAAATTTGTCGGAAAGGTTTTATTTGAAAAATATTAACGTTGCGCCGCCAACTTCACGGACGTGTCGTTGTGTCCGGTCGACGAGCTTGCGCGTACGGACCTTAAAAGCGTTTGGGACGCGACGGCCCGCGGCGTATACTCCGCGGGACAATCGTAAAGACCGCGGTTCGTTCTCGTTCGGGCGTTTCAGAACGGCGTCGTCGGTGCGCGGGTGCCAGAGACCGAACAACGTACAATTAACGAAAACCCGTGAACGTGGCGAAAGGTTCGGCACTGGGTCGTTTTGGGCGGCGGCGCGACCGGAAACGTCCCCGAGGGGTCCAGTATTACGAAAAATTCGCGAACGACGAAATTTACAAAATCCAAACGGCGCGCCGCGAGGTCAGGCTGGACGACGCATTTGTTTCGTCGGGTTTCATTCACACCGGACGTCGCGGCGGACGCAGAGTTCCTCAAATGACTTTTGTTGCGTCCCGGTGTGGAAAACGACCTGACCTAACCGGTATTTGGTCAGAAACTTTTCTTTTCGGTCGTTAGAATAGATTATTATTATTATTATTTTTTAATTTTTTACCGCGAAATCGGACAATCATAATCGAAAACACGTGGCACGACGATTTTCCACTCTAGTGGACCAGGGACCCGAGACTCGAGCTACCGCGCGCGGTTACCGTTTTTCCACGCCACGCGTCCGTTGTCTGTCGTAACGCGAACCGCGTCCGCGTACAGATAATGCGCACGCGTTTTTAAACATTCCTATCTCGCGCGCCGGACTGTGAAACAACGTCCCGGTCCAATAAAACGGAATTCCAAACATTCGGCTAACGAACGTGCGCGCACAACGTTATTCGATATACCGCATTATGACGCGTGAATAACGTTCGCGTGTTGCGATTGTTTTCACGAGCACCGGCCAGACGCGTATACGCGCGCGCTTTGTGTCGTGACAACGTTTTGGCCGCCGTCTTCTCGTCGACTTCGTCACTTTATTCGTTAAATTTTTCCGTTAAAACCGGTGGGAAATTAACGGAAAATCGAGCGCGGACGAAATTTGAATTATTTATCTTTTTTTTTTTTTATTTTTTTTTTACCGTGTGGGGTAGGTCCGGGTAAACGCGCGTTCGATCAAACATTTCAACAAAAAAAATCGTCGTGTGTTGGTAACGTCGGACTGACACACTGACGGGGCCCGGGCGGGTGAGTATTCCGTGCAAACGACTCGATAATGTCGAAAACATAAAAATAATAAAAACCTTCAAAAAGCGTGAAACAATAGCACGGAAATCTCGATTTTTCGGCTATCGGCATTCGGTCGGCCGATTACGGTGTGTTTTGTTACGTGGAAGACGACAAATATTGAAAATCTTTTGGAAAGGCGTAATGATTTTTCTATTGGGTGTTATACTATTTCGTGTAGGCCAACAGGTCGTAATAAAAAAAAATATATATACACAGCTCTAGGCGCGAGTACAAGATTTCTAGATAGTTTGGTTCGGCCTCCTACCCGCCCCGGCCGGTCCGCCGTCTGAACGTGCAAACAAACGAAGAAGTCGGACACGCGAGATACGCGTGAGTTACAAAACCAACGGTTCTCAACCTGGGGGAGGCGTGAAAATTTTTAAAAAACACGATAACGTTATTCCTGATTGTTCAGCAAAGGATTTAGAACGAATATTCAAGGAAGTTGATGCGATGTTATTAATAGACTACGTTTTAAACATTTTCAATTCTAATAATATTTTTTTCCCCGTACAAAAAAACGACGTTGAAGTTGTGCTTATATATTGATCCAATAACCGTACGTAAGTCATATTCTATATTTTAATCGTACTTCAATCTTATAGCGGGCGAGGGTGGCGTGATCGCGTACAACAGTGTTGAAGGGGGCGTCGAAAGGTTTTCAGAACCGGTGTTTTAAACGACGAAATACGAAAAACGGTGAAAAGTATCGCGAACGAAAATATCGGACCGCGCGGAATACGTTTCCCGCGACGGTCGACAACACGGATCCGATTACGGGCCGCCGCGTAATTTATCGTCAGCTACCAAGGGCTACCAAGGTGGAGGGGGGAGGGAATGGGGGATGATCTTCTGGTCCAGACACCTCCTACCCCTCCCCCGCTGGAGTGTTTCCAGAGTGGAAAACCGTGTAAGATAATTGCGATAATCGGCAACCGGATAAACGTCGATGAGATTTTTCATAATATCAATTTTGTTTTCAATATCGAAAAAGTATATATATACGTACACGTGTTTTAACCGTAAAAATAAAAAGTAAAAACGATCTCTATCGTATAAATCGGGTTTTCTAGGACCCATTGAAAAAATCCCGTGTGCCGTTGCTGCCGCGCGTAATCGCCGTTTTCTAATCCAACCATGTAAGACGCGCAAAAACGACGAGCGTTTCTCCGTTATCGTTTCCTTTTGCCCGCTAAAATATCTGTTGATATTGTCGACGAGTCCCTGTTATCGTATTTTTTCATCGTTCTATGTATAAACTTAGAGTTATCGAACACCGCAGTTATAAAACATATCGGTCACGTGTTTTATAAATAATTACGATTTTTTTTTTGTTTATATACGAGAATTAACCATTGATAATGGGTGGTCATCATTACCAGTACTAAACAAAAAATAATAACGATCAATGAAAATGTTAAAAAGAAAAAAATTGTTACGCGTTTGTAAGCGTGGCGGATTCTCGGTTATTCTTGGTACAAAATCTTATTGACTATTCTAAATCGTATTATAACGATTCGAATTTGAAGTCTGGACATATGTGAACGACGTGAACGGTTGTCGACCGAGTTGTTTTGTTCTCGATTTTTCCGCCCACGTCCAGTCGCGGTGTCCGGCGTCCGACTGAACGATGTTTGGCACGACGACGACGACGAGCTTTTGACGTGGTGCTACCCGTTGTTTTTTTTTTTGCGCGCGCGGAACCGGTTTAAGAAGAAGAAAGAGAGAGAGAGAGAGAGAGAGAGAAAAAAAAGGCAAGAGAATTCCATAAAAACGTCGCGCGACGTGGTCGAAACCAGTAAAACCGAAGGTCGCGTCGCGGCCGCGTATTACCACCACTACCACCACTACCAACTACTACCGACTACTACCACTACTACGCGAGCGCGGCGACTCGGCGCGCGCGATGAGAACGATGTGGGCCATGGCCTAGTTCTCGTCCGGCCGTCGCGCGTCTCGCACGTTTCCCGTCGTCGTCGTCGCGGAGCGCGCGCGCGCGTGTGTTTTTTTGTTATTTCGTTTCCGTTTCCTTTTTTTCCGGCCGACCGTCGTCGTTTTTAAATTTGTTTTGTGATAAGACCGTCGCGTTTTCCGCCGTCGCGCCCGATGAAACGAAACGATGCACGCGTTCCGCCAGCGCCGAAAACGAACGCGTCCGCGGTCGCCTGAAAATCGGATTAAACGCCGTCGCCCGCCGACCGCCGCGGAAGTTCTCCGTAACTTCTTACAAAGGTACTTTGTTCGCGACTCGAGAAATCGATCGTTCGCAATACGCACGTTACCCACTCCCGCCCGGTCGTTCGAACACCGCGAACACCGCGTCACAAATCAAAACGCGCGTACGCCGTTCCACGGCCTCGCCCGTCGGCTACACCGAAATATCGGCCGCGTATTTGGCGGCGGCAGATTTTCAAGTCCGAACCGTACTACCCGTTTTCGAAATGAATATATTATCAGCCGCGTCGACGAATGTAGCCGTACGTTATTATTGTTTTATAGTCGAAAACATTAGCGTAATATTTGGATTCGTACGTCTTAAAAGCGAAGGGGTCGTGTGTGTACGTCTATGTTTTTATTATTGTTATTATTATTTTTTACGTACAGATACGAGGTCAGGATGGGTGACCGCAAAACGCGTCACCGACTGACTCGCGCGGACGACGGCACCGGGTTCTTTTACCTTAGTCGACGACGGCAATTGCGCGAAATCGTTTTTTTTTTTTTTGGGGGGTTTTTCGCGTTTTGTTCTATCCCCGAAGACGTTTTGCCGATAAACTCGTTGTCGCCGTCGGGTTCAAGATCGCCGTCGACCTGACCCAGCGGCGTACCGACCGGCGGTTGGTGGGGACGTGAAAATTCTTACGGAACAATGCGTTTCCCCGCGAGACGTGTGTATGTTTCATTTCGTCAACGATAACGGACAATAAAAATGTATTGCACCGTGTTCCCGATACGTTTCGTCATATCTTCACGTCCATTCGTGTGTGTACGTACACGGCCGAGTCAAGTGCCGATTCAATACGCGTTAGCGACAAAAATGATAACGAACAAATGCGAATAGTCCTATTTAGAATTAACGGTTAACGTCTTGTTCCGTTCGCGTGGTCCAATTTATTCGTTCAAAAATCGAACGACAAGCACGCGCCACCGTCCAGACCGATAAAAAAAAACGTTTATTCGCCGTTTATTTTGCACGCGCCCGTAACGCGGCACTACAACGCCGTCGACAATCCGGAATGTTTTTTTGTTCGTTCCATCCCGATATATATTTATTTATATGTCGCGTGACAGTTGACCGCGTTCAAAACAAATCGACGCGAGAACCCGCGTACGTTTCGAAAACGTCGGATCGGATAACCTTCAACCCGGACGTTTTGTCGTCGTTTTCGACGTTGGCCCGGACAGGCGTACGTACGATTACGACGCGCGCGATACGGTTTTGCCTTTTATTTTTTTTTTTGCGTTCTTACACACACACACACGTCGTTCGTTACGGTAATCGAATCCGCCGACCCCAAAGGTGAACAAAATGTGAACAAAATGCTGCGGTGTGCATGCATTTTACCTAACCTTTGCGCCGGCCCTGAAGTCCAACGGCAACGGCCAACCGTCGTCCGCGGGCCACGTTTATTCTACTATTTTAATCGTGATTATAATTATTTACACAAATAACGCGGTTTGTCGCGTGTCCGGGAAGAAAACGTCGTGTGCGCGCGATTCGTACGGCGAGACCTCGTCGTTCGTTCGTCTGTGTCGGCGGCGAACAAGTTAGGACTCGTGATGGGTGAGAACGGGGGATTCGCGCCTTCGTCTCGCTTTCAACTGAACATGTGATCGCATTTGAACGTGACGTAGAAAAATCGGCTCAGCTTACACTAGTCCTATGCTTGTTTTATTCGAGCGAACCGTTTTCAATGTAAGGGAGGGGACGTTGAAAAACCTTCAAAAAGGTCGATCGGCTTCTCGCCTGGATTGTCGCGATCGACATCGACTTTTCGTTTCGTTAAACGACCAAAAAACAAAAAAACGATACTGTTAGATAAGATCAACTGCGGCCGATAACGAAAACGGATTATTCATAGGTGTCCGTCGCGGGACAAAGAATATTATTTACCAACGTTATCAATCGGACAGCGTGATTGCAATTCATTTTCGTGTTCGAGGATTAATCGGACGTAAAAAAATACTATCTTTCACGTTCATGTTTTCGTAAATAAAAAAAAATGAAAAAAAGACGACGAAAGCGAGTGGCGGTCGAAACGGCCAAAGAAACGTCGCCGCGACGATTACGCGGTTATCGTCCGACGATATCCGTTTGCCTCTGCGAAGTCGGCCGCACGCGATGTTCACGACGAATGCCTCGTTTTCCGACCGGATTTCGATAACGTACGTACGTATGCACATTTGCACCAGTGCTCGAATCGGAAAATATCAACTAGTGGAGCTCGGATTGGAAATCAGGAAAAATATTCTACACCATCCCCCCCCTCTACAGTTCACCACCTATACCTGATTTCTAACCGTATTCGTTTTTTCGTTCCAACTAAACAAATTTCTCTATGACAACATTTTACACAAAATAAACGTTTGACAATAATTAGGAAAAGCATACGAAACACCTACCTGAACCAATATTATACCGTATGATACCGTATCACGTAAAGTCTAATCAGCTGTATCATGTGTGCAATATGTACGTAAAAACTGGTCGCGGCCCGATACCGAAGTCGCAAAGTCCGATAGAGCGTACGATAAAACGTATTTGAGTAAATAAAAAAAAAAAATGTTGTTGAAAAAGTATTTGGAATAACACTCAAATAATTATTTATACAGTGTATTTGAAGTAATTTTCAAGTACTCAAAAAGAAATAAAAAAAAATATGTATAATTTATTCATTATTTTATTGATATACACGTTTAAAAATTACGCGTAGTATTTAACGACATATTTTGAACAAATTTATATTTCTGAAATGCATTATTGACGATATTTTATGGCCAAATGATTATTACATTTCAAAAAACACGATCTGTTCAAAATGCTTGTCGATGTCGATTTTCTCTTTTTTGTTCACGTAGCCCCACCCCCTACACTAAATAATATCCTTTCGACGGGAATAAAAATTGTATAATAATTTTTTTTTTTTTTATTATAATCATAAAAACTAAAATATTTTTTATTTACTTTATCAAGTATAGGGAACGATTGCGAACAGTCCGAGTTTTTTTGTTGACGAAGTCCTTAAATAATATTGACCGATTTCGTTATCTACCGATTTTCTGCAATTTGCGAGATGCAACGTGTTGATTTTTATTATAATCGATATGACATTAGCATAAAAGTTTTTAAACGATAAGGTATCCCAATACCAATATTTAAATACTTGCGTACGATAGTCACGAAACGAGTTATTTCTTTAGTCAGGCGCGTTAACATAGGAATCGCGAATAAAATAGAATTATCGAAACGGCTCGACGATTCGTTCGCTGCCGCGGACATACAGTACTGTAGTAAGTCTAGAAATAACCGTCAAACAATATGTGAACGATGTTCTGTGACGAGTGATGTGTACAGACGATAAATCGCCATTAATGATTAGGTGGATAAATGATAACGATACGAACATTACAAATAATAATATCAAACATACGGTTTTTTTTCACGATTTTCTGTCTATGGTCCACGGGTATAAGCGCGCTGCCCCGCGTTCCTTTGAAAATCGTAGTAGAGGGACGCTGATTTCTTATTATTTTTTTATTTTTTTCGAGTATTAGAAGAGCTCCGTCCCGTCGCGTCCCATGCCAATCCGAACAAAAACGAGTAACACGAACGCGCGAATCTTAGGGGCCAGTCTTACGACAACGGTTTAAACCTGGTTCGAATCGAAAAGCGCGTGTCGCGACTCGCCGAACCCAGTTCAAACCGAAGTACGATACGATCGACGCCGGTTCGTAGCGAGTTGAATTTTCACGCGTCACTTATGCTGTTAAATAAACAGATTCCATAATTTTCTACGTGCTCCGATGAATTGAATTTGACATACGAAGAATAAACAAAAACGAAACCAACACCGTCGGTCAATACTGCTGTCGATGCGTTCGCCGGTATCGTACGGCCCCGTTCCATTGTCGCGGACAATTCGCTTAGACCACGTGGTTCCAACTCTGCGATTGTACAACCGACAACGAAGTCAGACCACGGGGGTCAGTCGATGAACCGGGTTCGGTTGAACTCGGGTTAAGCCAAGTGTCGTAAAACTGACCGTTATTCGTATGAACTAATAGTAATGATAAACTGTGTATGTGATTTATACGCCGGTTCGATCCATGAATTCCACGCGGACGCGTGTTTTAAGTTACGGTTTAAGCGAAAAAAACCAATAAAAAAAAATTGTATTTCGGACTTTGCGACGGAATATTAAAAACGATCCGATTTTGAATGACGCTTTCGAAAAAAAACAACAACAATAATAGTTATGTCGCGTTTGACGCATTTCATAAAAAAAAAAAAACAATACGGACTTCGTGTTATTATTATTCATTTTTTTCTTCTATGTACTCCGCTCAAAAACAAAAGTTGAATATACACGTTCGATCGGACGTCATTTCAGTCCGTATTCCCGTCCACGCTATATTGTTGTTAAATACGTACTCGTATACGCACGTTTTTCATTTTTCATTTTTTTTTTTTTTCCAAACAAATTAAACGTGGTTTTACATTTCGTTTTTCGTTTTAAATACATATGTTGTGATATATTTTTTTCTTATCTTCCTTTGGGTATACACGCACGCACGCACGCACGCACGCACACGCACTAGTTGCACGTATATTTCAGTTCGTGGTACGAATGGAAACAAAAATACTTCACCACAAACCTCTCGACGACAATAAATTATTACGACGCGTAACGGATTCCGCGTTGCACTCAAACTACCACCCGTAAACGTCTAGTGTGCCGTCGTGTAGTATACATTGTTTGAACGTCGATTACGTACGTACACGTATTCAAAGACCGAACACGTTGCTGGGCATCGGACTCGACCCGATTGTAGTGCGATAACCTCGTTCCGTCCGGCTGGTCCGTAAAACACCGTGTATTCGTTGGCTTGCGGAATGACGAACACCCCGCTATCAGTGACGTGACCGTGAAACATTTATTTTTTTATTTTATTTATTTTTTTTTTTTTTGGTTGGGGGAGGGGGGCGGTGGCAAAATGTTAAACACCTCACTTTCAAATCGTTAACATGTAAAACGGCAAATTAATGTTAAATGACGAAAATAGATATCGATTTTAAATTTCAAACCATTCGATAAAATAATTATTGATAACGTCCCAACGTGATCGCGACCATTACTTCTAACGTTGATTCGATCAAACTATGATATTTATATATTGATAGGTCATATCAAAAATCTATAACTGAATGTCCACACGATTTTATGGGAAAAAACAAATTATCTGATCAAAAATTTAATATGCATTAAGCAAAAGGATAAAAAGCTTTTTGGGGTGGTAAATGTCCTCTCCCCCCCTCCCCTAATGAACGCCAATTTATGCCGCGATGTCCATCCAAGAAAACGTGTAATGTGTTGTGTATACGAAAACGTGTTGATAATTATAATTATACGGTATCACCGTGTACGTCCGTCAATTACGTCGTCGGAAAATCATTTGCGGACTGACGATTTTCGCAAATCATATTTCGACGAGTTTTTAAACGACGAGTCGGAGAATAAAAAAAAAAAAATGGAAAAAATAATATAATAAATCACACGGTTCGGTATAATCGTGTGTGCCGCGTGTCAGGGCCGGCGGCGCAAGTGGTATGCGACATTTTTGGGTACCTTCGAAAACAGTTGGATTTTTGGTTTATTTAGGAGGTACCTAAATTACAATTATAAGTACCGTGAAATACGAAATCGATATAAGTTATTCAAAACTTAAAATAATAAAAAACTGTCTTCGATTTCAAATTTCGCAGACTCGTACTAGCGATGATTCCAATTGAAAAAAAAAATTATATCGGATCAATTAGATATGAAGGAACTAGTGTTAGAGCTTTCAAAATTAAAAGCATGGAAAGCCAATTTTCAATAAAAAAAATTTTTTTTTTTAGTTATCACATTATTGTTTGTCGAAAATCGTAAAATTGTATTTTGGTTACAAGTAAAAACTACCAATTCAAATCAATAAAATTCAAGAATAGTTTTTTATATAAGATTAAAAAAATAAAAATAAAAATGATTAGCAAAAATATTTTTTAAAAACTAGTATAGGAACGGCAGATTGCATACTTGCCTATCCTCGACCTTGTGTCGCGTGCGCGTGTGCAATGACGGCGACAAGGAGAGATGCGCAATGTATTATTTGCTATATTCGAATAATGAAAAATAATAAAATCAGACGGGCCGTTAAGTAACGCGGTTCTGTCGCACGACTATTTTGGAGATTCCGATAAGATCCCATTTCTTGAAAATTTCGTAGCTAATTGTTCTCGGTTCGGTCTCGTGTGCCGGATCGCGACGGCGTGAAGTTATCGGCCGAGAACATATACGTGATCACGCGTTACGGGTCAAAGGTACCGAAGTCGGAAAGCCGGTGAAGCCGTGCGGACCGTGTTTTGCGACTCAAAAGTTATGTGGTCGTCCACGCCGGACATCTGGAGAGAGGAACAAACAGTATAACGACAGTATAACGTCGCCGAGAAAGTCTAAAAATACTTGGAAAAAACAAAAATAAAAAGAATAAACCGCGTCGGGCCAAATTCTCACCGACGCGTCTGCTACGCCGCGACCTCGTTGCGATTCGAAGTGTATAGCCGCCCTACAGTCCGGATTTAGCACCGAGTGATTTTTTTTCGTTTTTGTTTGATGTTTCCGATACTGAAAGAACGCGAGATCCGATCCTGACGTGACGGTTAAAGCCGAAGTTAAACGACGCGTCGTCGCTCGGACCGAATAATTTCATTTGAACGGCATCACGCCGTTTCGTTACGCGCTGGAAACAAATATGCGTTCACCCGGAAGATCGACGCGGTTACGTCGAAAAATAATGTTCTTGAAAACAATGGTCGTGGTCGCGTTTGCCATACAACTGTTTTCGTTTTAATCAGTTCGAGTTCAACGGTCTAACAGAGTTAAAAAGGCCGTTTTTAACTATCGTATTATTGTACACGCGGAGGTGCATTCCGACGTCGACGGTGTCGGCGCTTCTCTCAAACCGGTTAGGTTATAGCCGTGAGTATATCCGAGTCAGTACATATATCTGTTCCATTTTGACCGTTTTCTTAAGACCTTAAGAGTTTACGGTGGGGGAAATGACCGACTGATAATTTCGGCGAGAATAATTTCAAAAGCGGCTTTACTCGTACCGATTCGTTTCATGCGTCGACGTACCCGTTCCGCGAGACCGCGTTTCCGCCACTCCAAACGGATCACGTGCCTTTCACAACAGACTTTTATGGGAAGCCCGGACGTGTTTGTTGTTGTATCGCGCGAAAACATACACATATGTGTTTTCTATTAGTCTTATAGTCGTTACCGGTTCGTTTTTACGGTACACGTGTTTGTCGGCCGAACACGTAAAGTTTTTTCAAAAGCGTATTCAACAAAAACACATTGATACGCGTTCACTTGTACGGTTTAGCCCGTGCCGATTGTATGTCGTGTGTGTCCGACGATTCAATTTTCAGCGTTATAGTCGAGCACGAGTGATTCCCCGTCATTGTGCTTGGTTAGCTTAAGTGTTGACGACATTTTCTTCGACGAAGACATTTAAAAGAAAAAAAAAATTCTACGACTTAGAGGTGGAGGCGTTTAGTTGAGTCTTACGTTAAATTTAGGGGGCGCCGTGACAAAAAAAAATAAAAAATAGGTCGAGGAGCACCGGTCTGCGTTATAAAATACGTACGCCGGACACAAAAGGCGCACGTGAAAATGGTATTTCATGAAGTGCCGCCGCATAGTTTGCGCGACTCGAAAGAAAATAATAATCGTCGGGGAGATCCTTTCGGCGTAACTCTCGCCGGACGTCCCGCGGTTCGTTCATGAATTTTTTTCAAAAAATTTTTCGTTTTTGTTTTTTACGTCTCGCGAGTGCGCGCGTATTACATTTTTCGATATTTCCGTTCGCATGACGACAATGACGATCGACACCGGCAGACGATTGTCATCGTTTTCAAAGTAGGCATAAAAAATACGTGATGCGATCGTTCATTTGTTTATTTTTTTCCCGAACCGTATTTAAAAACGAGTTTACGCGACATCCGAGAACCATATTGAAAATATACGGAAATGTTTGTCGTCGACAGATCGAAAAAAAAAAACCGTTTTCAATATCTTCCCCCGCCGCGCAGAATGACGCGCAAAGGAAACACACCCGCCCGCGCTGTAAAACGGTCTCTAATCGCGCGCAAAAACCTTACGCGGTCCGTTCGTCTACGCCAGTGGTTCTCAACCGTCGCCGTTAGCCACGGGGGATCCAACGACGCAGCGTCGTCTCCACGATCAAACGGTTCCGACCGCGTGGACGTTTTAAATCGAACGAAATAATAATAACCCCACTGTGCAATTTATGTTACAAGACATCCCAGGAACATATAATTTGTATTGCAAATGTAACATCCCACTGTGATGTCTATATGATGTTGTAGAAACGTATTATTGAAACATTATCATTAAGTGTTATATATTATACTGGCAACACTGTATTATTGTACTGTTACAATTAGATATCTTTTCCCAATTGATAAGGTGCACGTTTTTGTGATTGAGGTTTTTTGCATGCGTGTTAGTAAAAACCAAATATGAGCTTAAATAAATAAACGTTCTTTTTTTTCTTTTATAATGCAAAATACGAGTTTGTTTAGTTATTCCGAGTATATTACATTAAGAGTTGTCCCTACAAAGATTCAAAATGTACAAACCAGCAATGTCATATTTTAAGTTTCCTCAATATGATAGTTATGTTATCATATATTATAATGTAATTTTTCTATATAATTATATAGGCACTGTTGTGAGCCGAGTTAGTATTCCCGTTGCTCGTTGCTATGACCGATCCAGTTGAGCCGGTAGGTCGATTGATCCTGTCTTAGACGGTTGAGCCGTTCGGACGAGGAATTGGTAGTGTTTTGGGTTCTGGCGAAATAATACGTAACTCCGGAAGTGAGAATATGTTTACTGATTTATTGAGTCGGTTATTATAATATCAATAGATTATCTTAAATTACTAATGAAATTAACAATATGTATGTTGGCACATCGAAACACGACTGACGATGCACAGGTCCGATTCGGTCGTGCGACGGCAGTCCCAAAATGCTTAGTTAGCAATTAGAATATTCTCAAACAACAGTGGTTCATAACAGGACGTTGAATTTTAGTGTGCATTAATGTGTATTATTAGTTTATATGGTTGCAATAAATATACAGGAAATAAATATTGAAACAAATTACAAAAATAAAAGATTTTAATTATTTTGTTTTTGGAATTATACAAGAACCAAAAAGATGGCACGTGTGTATACACGTGCCAGTTTTTCAAATAGATTCTAGTATTTGTAATAATACCACATAAATCGTCCAACCCTTTCCTTATCTCTTGCGACTCTACTAAGAATTAACGTAACGACGTGAAAATAATTCATTTGAAATCGTTAAATATATCAGTGGACCGCGATAAGCCGCACTGTCATAACCGATGACCAGAGCGGATATTGCGTTTTTAATTCGCGTAATCTAAGTAATAACTTTTCTCAAATTTGAAAAACAAGTTCAACTGTTGAATACCACAAACAAGCTCTTCCATACCGCGATCACACGTCACTTTCATCCCGAACGTTGAACAAACAACAGACTTCGCGACACACGATTAGAACATCGATCATGTCATCGTTAAAAAAAGTAATTACAAATGTTAATATTAAATATACTAATTTCTAGAAACGCACGCAGAAATTGTTTTCAAGGTGTGGTTAAGATAAAAATATTACAATTCTCCTTCCCCTATTAAAAAAAAGTATCCTACAATATAATATCCCATACGTCTCTTAATACCCCAAGTATTTAGTAGAAAACCAATATTTTTTAATGTAGTTTTTATGACAGTAATCTATATTATAAAAAAATTTAATTTGTTGATATAAATATTAAAATTTGTATAGTATTAATTTTTTTAAAAAGTATTCAAATTACCTAAGTAAAATTAACCAAGTGAAAGCAAGTTAAGTATTTGATTTTCTTTATATTAGTAAAAAACAAAAATAAATTGTACTATAATATTGCTCTATTAACAAATACTGATCTATTTTAATGGATTTTCATGAAAATTGATTTAGAGTTTAGATAAAAAAAATTGTTAATTTCATATCATTGCTATTATTATTATATGACGATCATTGATATAAAAATTATAACAATTATTATTTATTAATTATATTTATTATGTAATTAAAATTGTATAAATATTCAGAGGGTTTAAATCGATTTTAAATTAATATAAGTTTGTGTTCATTTAAATATTTATATACCTTTGTTTTTCAAATACAAATCATCTGTAGGTGTAGGCTAGGTAGGTAAGGCGTCCCCTTTGTTAGGTTCCCAAAGACTATAGGAACTTAGCGGTCATGGTTCGCAACCCGAATAACCACGCGTCCTTTTTTTGCATTATTTTTACAAATATTTGTATTGAATTTTATGTATCTGCAGTAAATTGAAACGTTGACTAAATGTTACACGAATATCACAATGCAATGTCAATTATGCAACATCGCACCGATGTGTAATAATATTGTTGTAGGGATGTGTTATCACAACGACAAGCTTTCGCAGTTGCACACATATCGCATTTACGTTACAGTAATATGAAATGTAATATTACATGTTCCAATAAAACATCACAACGATATCAATGCGATATCGCGTTGCACAGTGGGACGGTACGAATAACCATCGCTGGCGGTTTTTACCGACTCCCGGGGGGAATTCTCGTGCGACGACGAGACCGAGCTAATCTACGGTGCGCGTTTACGGTGTAAACGATTATCGTTACCACCCCACCACCATTGTCTTCCCCCGGGGATTTCGTGTCCGGGGAAACCGCCGGACCCCCTAAACGTTTTTACGCGGATTTTACGGCCGGGCTCGGTACAGTGGCGGCGTCATTTCCGGTTCTTGAGAGGGGGTGGCAAAAGTTTTGACCGGCCCACACATAATGTACGTTTGTATCGAAACACCGCACGACTCGGACTTATCCTTTGCACAAGTCCAAAATTGTGGAAAATCGTGTGCAGTGCAGCCACCGTTGACCGCGCGAACTACTACCCGTGCTCCGTCTGTTAGTACAAGCAGCCTTCTTTGGTCCTGCTCTCCATCACTGCCCCAGAACAGCAGTAACTTGTTCCACAATGTTATCGGTGTAGAACTCATTACTTTATTTATTCTATTAATCCACGATACCGTAATCAAGGCGGATTTATAAAGAAAAATGTTCACTTTGTTCATAATAATTGATATAACGATAACGAGCCCGATGTCGGGCACCGGCCCACTGTTAACAAGGGGGGGGGAGGGTAAATGCCCACCCCGCCACCCCCCAAATGACGCCCCTGGTTCGGTAACGATCACAAGACGAGACGGTGAACCGCGGTCCGGACGGAAAAGACGGGCTTCCGCGTGACTTTTACATGATGCACACGGAAAACTCGAACGAAATGAAAGATCCCCGACGTCCCGTCGTCTTTTTCCCCGATCTCGTAAGTGGATGTATTTATTAATCCGGTCCGCCGTAGCCGGAAATCGTCGTCGCCGTTTACTCGTACTCACACGCGTATAGATACGCCGCCGTTGTAGTATTTGCGATCGTTATCGGCTATCGTTTTAGATCGTCGTTTCGAACAGAGTCGTATACGACGGAGGAACGCATTTTTTTGTTTTCGGTCGCGGCCGGTGGTTTAAAACCGAATTTTGAACGCTAGATTACGTCGTGCGCGTTAATACTGTGTCCGAATGACGGGACGTGCCACGTGGCGGGCAAATAGCGTGCGCAATAATTTCAGTTGAACCAATTCAATCTATTATAACCGTTGAAAAGATTTCAAATACCGCACTCGGCGACCCCACGGAAAATACAACACACGAGTGTTCAAATATAAAGTTCTCAGCAAAACCGTCGTCTTAAAACATCATGAGAATTAAGCGCTGGTTTGTTATCAACAACGTTGTCCTAACGATTTGGTTGTGCGGCGATAACAAATGCGTATCGACCAGCAGCCTAATCACAAATCATGATTCCCGTTTAGCCGGCAGCGCGGTCCACCGTCGTCCGTCGTTGTCAGTAAATATCTCTCGTTTTACACGTGATCTAACCCTTTGTGTACTGTGATAACGGATTGTTGACCGAGTGGGTCACCAGTGGCTATTGCAAACCCTGATCTGATCGAATGCGTCGAACCACTGGCGTATTCGATTCGATTCGTTCATATCTAGCTTCTTCCTATGATTTATATAACACGTTTATGGTTTGAAGGAGGGCTGTGGAACGCACAGCCAGGCTCTCCGCATAAATTTTTCAACTCCGCTGTTGTACATAAATCCGGCCCTAGTATTGGTATTAGTGTTCATATTATGATTTTAATATAAATTCTAATGTTTAATTTTTTATTTTCACAAAACGTACCTAAAATAATGGGTACTCTATGAAATATCAGTTATTTTAGTTACCCTAAAATAAATTTTAAACACGAGTACACTAATTTACTGCGGTTTAATATAAAAATCTACTTTTTTTTTTTTTAAAGTATTTCTGAATAATAATAATAATAACAATAATAAAAATATATTATTATTATTATTATTTACAAACTTCCACGCGCCAAGTGGTCCGATCTTATGAAATAAAAATAATATACACGTAGATCGTTACAAAAAATTATGCAATAAGAAATTAAATTATTTATTTACCAATATTGTATAACACTCATTTTATTTTTCTAATTATTTGAATTAATAACGTGTATATATTATGTTTTTTTCCCGGGCCCCGGGACCATAGTACTCACTGACCCCCCTCTTTGTGAGGGCCCTGTGCATAACTATTAATTTTTAAGTTGATTTTCGTAACCTTTTAGAATTTTTCCAACGTACGTCAATGTTATATATATAGGTTATATGTTATTACGATATATTCGACGATACGGTTATAAACGTTGTACAAAAAAGACTTACCTCTCGTTATGTGGTGCCTCACTCCGGGGGATGGGTGGTGGAGAGGGGGAAACAAAACACGACCTATAATACTGTAACCGCGCGGCAATTGTGTACGAAAAATGTGTACGTTTTTTTATTTTTTTTTATTTTAGTGTTCTCGCCATCACGACGAGCATGTATACCGAAAATAGCAACAAAAAATAAACCCACGTCGACGTACCGTTTTTTTTTTTTGTTTGTTTATTTTACGCCATAGACGGTATTGTTCTCGCTCTCATACATATATATATACATACATATACACTTTTTTTTTTTTTTTTTTTGGTATGTATACATATTTAATACGCGTGTATGTGTGCGACAGAGAACGTGTGAATAACCGATCGTTCGTACGGTGAGAATGGGGAGGGGTAGGAGGGAAACAATGTATGTTTTTGTAGTCATAGAAAAGAAGTAGGAGGCAAAAAATTACACAAGTCGGTGCGAAATCGCATCATCGCGTGACCCGGCGACGGACGACCGTAATATAAATATAAAAACATTTACGTGTCGGTCGGTCGGTTTAACGCGCGCGCGTTTCCAAAGATTGTCTAAGCAGCTCCTCGTAAACATCCGAACGATAATCGCCGAGTTACGATTATGACCGTTTTTTGTTTTAATTCTTGCGTACGTTGTCAACTGATCGCCGAGTCGTTTTTTCATCCCCCCCTCCTCTGTCCGCCATACTGCATGTAAAAAAAAATAAATAAAATGTCTTTACCAAGCGATTTTCTGTGACAACCCCGTTTCGGGTAAAAGTAATAATTGAATAAATCGCAAACAAATCAACACGATGTTTATGAACGTAACAACGCTTTGTGTTTAATATTTCTTTTCCACCCGTGAGACGAAACATCGGAAAATCAAATGTCTGAAAAACGTAGAGTAGTAATAATTGTTATTCAGACGAGACGCTTGCGAAAATTTGCCGCCCCCCCCCGAAATCGTCCGAGTGGTCCACGAAACCGAACGTTTTCGTAAATAAATTGCGTTTCCTGTACAACGGCACGCGTGTCCGGAAAGTGAAAAAACAATCGCGTTCCTTCTTCGCGGCCCTCCTCGTCTTTCTCCTCCTCATCATCATCATCCTCCACTCGTCGTCTCCGCGGCGTCCGCACCGTAATACTATGCCGTGTGCGCGCGTACACGATATAACGTTTCCCCGGGAAAATGTTCAAAATGTAAATTACCGAAATACGCCGTTATCTCAACGAATCTAGAAACAAATAGGACGTGGGCCCTATTAATAAATATTCGTAATATCCTCGTAAATAAATCGCCGTGATAACCGTTATAACTATCGTGTTATATTGTACATGTATGTATCGTTGTCAGAGGCGGGACTAGGATTTTCGACGCCCGGGGAAAACGTTAAAAATTACGCCAAATCTCCTATATATTATTTTATTCATAAACATTACATACAATAGGCTTTCAAACATTTTTACGCCCGGGGATCAATCCCCGTCTTCTAACCACCACTAGTTCCGCCACTGATTATTGTAATTATTTTCACCTATTCAATACCATGGTAAATCAAATACTAATAAACTAATAATGAATAAGAGAAATTACGTTATCGGAATAATTTCATAGAGTGTGACGAGTGATAAACGTTATAAATTGTAAATGTATTTATTTGTTGTATTCGTATTTACATTATCTTATCAACACGAAACCACATGAAATGACGTTTAGGTTTATCAGATAAAAATACTCGTCGCGTATCAAAAAAAAAAAAAAATCTTCGTCTATAATTATATAAGGGCGACAGGTATCGTCCTTGGACGAAACAAGTGGAGGGACGCCGTCCCTCACCCATCCTCCTCATCACGCCGACCGTCGCGTTCCACGGAAAAGTTTTACATCTTTCGTAAGGCCCGCGGTAAAACACGCGCGTGTCGTCCCCGTTGGCGTTTCATAACGTTTCATAACGTTTCCGTACGTTAAAACGTTTCACATTGTCGCGTCGTTTTTAAACGTTGTTAGCTCCGGGGACGAGGTGTGAATATCGCGAACCGTGCAAACGCCGACTATCGTTTACGATTTATCCAGATAGATCGATACGAGTCGCGGACGTAACGTGTACGCGTGGTCGGCCCTCGTTTCTACGGACCCGTTTCCCATTGTGCCCGGGCACGTACGCGTTTTACCGTGAGGTCCGGTGGCTCTCGTGAAGCCGACCCGCGTACACCGCACGGATGTCGGGTGGCGAGCACGTTCGTTTCGATCGGTCGGTGTCGTATTGTGTGACGGACGCGGACAATCACGCGTACAACAACAGCACACGCCCCGTGTCGGGTCTACGCGCGCTCCGAAGGATTTACGAGGAGCCTAACCTAAACCTTTCCGCCCGTTTGTACGACACGATCCGGTTTATTTACAACGTCACGTCAATTGGAAATTTCTTGAAAACACCTACTTCGCACGTGAACGGCCCGCGTTTGGAGAAATAACCGACAATGGATACCTCCCCCCGGTAACGCGTTCAGAAATGTACTCGTAAATCAACTGGTTTTTTTTTTTATAATAATATATATAATAATTTTCAAATGTTTTCCCTATTAAAAGTATTCGTTTCGAGAGCCGTGTCGTTATGATTTTCTTCCGTGGCTTTTATTTCGCTCTTTTCGTCGATATGTTCGCCCCATAGCTATCCGTATATACGTATAATTCTTCTTCTTCTCCTCCGTCGTCTCTATCCCAGCTGTTTGGGGGTCCTAAACCTTCACCCGACACGATCTGCCACATCATCCGCGGCGCGCACCGGCAGTCCTCGCATCCGACCACTACTTCCTCGTCTTCTTCTTCTGAACCGGCGCAAAGGGCGGCCTAACACCCCCGGTTTTATTCGTCGCAGTACACCTTATTCTGACAATATTCGTGTCGGATCGGTGAGAAGGGGGAAAAAAAAATGGCAAATCCGTAGTATCGCCTGTTCGGGCTGATATCGAAAAGTCGGCGATACCACTTGCGTATTCGTTCGTTATCCCGTCTTCTCTTGTCGCTCCACTCGTCCGTCCAAAGCGTTCTCGTCGCCGCCACTTACTCCGGCCACGTGTTAAACGTGTTGGGTCAGACGCGAAACCGTCGTAAAAACGATTAAAAAAACCCCATAACGTCCGTGACGGCCGCCGCGGTACCGTAATTTAAACGACGCGCGTGTTTATGATACCGATTGGTTTTGTTGTTCGCAGGCTGAAGTGATATTATGGATTCGGGATTTAGCAACATGTTGGAAAACACGAGGAAATACTTCCAAGGGATCCCGTCGGACGCGGCCGCCGCCGCAGCCGCAGCCGCCGCAGCCGCCGCCGCCGCAGCCGCGGCCTCCCAACTGCACTTTCCGCCGCCGTTGCCGCCGTCGCACCATTCGCTCCACAACGGCGGCGGCGGCGGCGGCGGCGGCGGCGGTCGGACGTCGATGAACACGTCGACGTCGTCCCCGTCCGAACCGCCGTCCGACCGTTTCGCGGGCTATCACCATCCGCACCTGCGGTACAACTATCAGCCGTACTCGTCGCCGGGCCACTATCCGCGCACCGCCGTCGACCCGAAGCCCGCGGCGTTCCAGCACCATCATCACTTTCAGCCGTCGCCGCAGTACCATCACCAGCCGCCGCTCGCGTCCACGACGACGACGACGACGGCGGCGGCGGCGGCGGCGGCGTCTTCGTCGTTGTCGTCGTCGTCGTCGTCGTCGTCCTCGTCCTCGTCGTCGTCGTCGTCGTCGTCGTCGTCGCCGTACAAGTCGTCGCCGTACCAGCTGCCGCAGCCGACCAACAGACAGCACGCGGCCCGATCTCCGTTCAAACCGTCGTCGTCGTCGTCGTCGTCGTCGGCCAAGGCCGCGGTCCGGTCGTCGTCGCAGTCGCCGTACGCGTTGCCCAAATCGCCGTACGCGCCCCCCAAGCCGACCGCGACCGGCCAACAACAACAACAACAACAACAACAACAGCTTTCGGTGCCCGAGACGCACTCGTCTTCGCACTACTACAACAGGACCGTTGTCGACAGGGATTACCTGCGTTTCAAACCCATACAGACGCCGTCGACGCCGCCGCCGCCGCCGCCGCCGCCGCCGATGCCCAAGTGAGTTCGCCGAACCATATCGCATCGGTTCACGACGAGTTTCCAGCGAGTTTTTTCTCGACGTTAACCACACGACCTGAACTTAACGGACGATTTTATTTTTGTCTGCGCGCGCGTACTCGTTGCGGTATCACTCGTCACTTGACGTACGTAACCGACGAAAACGATCGAATTCGATTTCTTAAAATGTTCGAACCTCTGCTTCGTGTGGAACGTTCTGATAAGACCGACGTTTTCCTAATCATCATCCGTGTTATCGCGTTTCGTGTGATAAACTTTCGTCGAGTTCATCCGGTTCCACTCGTTTGCTTGACGTCATGACGTCATTGGCCGTGTCTTCGTCCGTTGTGAGGGTGGTCATCAATCTGGACGTAGTCCTCACCAGAGAGACAACGACTTACGTAGTAGTAGTAACCGGAAGGGGTCGTCCGTGTATTTCGCTCGTTGCAGCCGACGTGTCGTTCGAACCACACGCGTTATAAACCGAGGGGTGTCAAAAGCGAGGCGAACGAAATAGCGAACTGCAGTATGACCACGTGTTAGCAAAAAAAAAAAATTGTACAAATCGTTTCCCACACTATTCTGCTTAAGAAAGAATTCATTTTTCTTTTACCGACGTAACCAATGTTCTTAGACACCTATAAATATTCGTACCGTAGCAAATGATTCTCAGCTTGTTTAACATTTTTTGATGTCAATAATACGTACGGGTGATTGGTTTTCGTCACAGATATTCAAATTGATTTGGAATAGTCGTGAAAGGACATTTGCTCAAAAAAACGTTCCGGATTCAATAATAATGTTAAATTAATCCACGATGACGTGGCCTTGTCCGGCCCGCCGAAATAACATACTCAATATAAATAAATAATAATCGATAAAAACCGGTGCAACTTCTAAGCGGGCGACTGCAGCATTTTGCTCTGCCGAACACGGTCGCTACTGCACTTGGATATTTTGCTCGCTGCGTATTGGCCATGCACACAAGTGTACTTTATCGTACAGTCCATATGGGTTCGTGCCGGGACCTGGCGTTTTGCTCGTCCTAAACAGTGTCTCGTTCTAACCGTCGTAGCGATTTCTACCGTGTTTCACGCGACGTGTACGCTCGTTCGGTTGTACCACGCGCGGTTAGGTCAGGTGTAACCAGCGACCAGTGGCGTGGCCGTTTTTGAAGACGAGCGGCGGGATATTTTCGTAAAAACGACAACCGAATCCAAAAAAAAAAAAAATACTCTCCGAGTTTTCGCTTTCAGCCGGACGATAATCATCTGTCCGTAATCGTTCACTACGCGTCGTCCGCCGGCCGTTCCGAAATCCACTCGGTCGCCACGCCACTGACGGGACCGACGACCGACGGTCCCGGTAATCGAAAACGTTTTCGTACACGATCCGAACTGGAATTGACGTGTTCGCCCGCTCCACTCCGACGGATTCGCTAACCGCTGGAAACGTATCTCGATAACATTCTACTGGGACGGCCCCACGAGAGAAGTCTTATCGTTGTCACTGTCTTCGGTCGACATACAGTTTTTTTTGTTTCAATAGGAAAACGAACATTAACTGTTTCTCCGTGTGATACGAATTTCAAGCGGTAAATTAAGACCCCCCCCCGTCATCGAAAAACGCAATCTCTACATCATAGGTTCTCAACGTTTTGATGAAATACGAATAATATAGGATATATATATAGTAGTTTTTTTATTATTATTTAATGAATTTATTTGTATAGGAAAAAAATATATTATATTATATTAACTTTCTTAACATTTTATTATTTTTGATTTATTACTATTAAATACAAATTAACGTAGTCGTAATATTTATTTAAAACTAACTAGCATTCTAGTAATCTGGCTGATGAACATACTATACATATATATATATATAATACGTAATCAGTGGCGGACTGGGATGAAAAAGCTCGGGGTGCAGATGCCTTTGCACGGCCTTTGTCCTTAATATATATTCGATAAATGTGTGATCACTCTAACCAGTGGGTAATGCTATAGCCAGTTCAAAAAAATTCCGGTTTGCCCACTTACCCGTTCAAAATTTTTAAAAAAAAAAATATATAAAACTTGATTTCGAAGAATAGTTCACGTACATCGTTAAACTAGGTTAGAAGTTGAGTTTTACAAGTTAATTTAAAAATTATACGTTATAAAATATAACATAAACAATCAGCCGAGATTAACATTTTAATAAGTGCGATATTTTTACTCGAAACAATTGGTCCGTGTGCAATCGTTTTAAATATCGGCTTGACTTAAAACTATATTCACAAAAAAATATATTACAAAATCACGAGTCAATATGAGTGTATTTATACTTCGTGTTGTTTGTTATGCAATTTCGACGCACGAAAGTTTCATTGAACTCATATCGCTATAGCGTTCTATCGCCCTGCAATAGACAACGAACGGTCGCGATCCGACGTTACTCGACAGTAAAACATACGTTTTGTTTGCACAATGTTCTTCGGCCTCAGCCCGGGCCAGTCCGCCGCTGCACGTGACCCAAACCGTATCCGACCCGAATCGCCGTAGTTTTTAAAAAATTAAATTTAAAAAAACAAAACGTCGACAATCGGGAACGACGTGTCTCCGCCGGGCGGGGGTTTCCGACGACCGAAATTGTTTTTCCGCCGTTTCGAGTTGACGTTCACGCGCTGTCGCGTCTTCTTCCGGCAGGTTCCAGCCGTCGGACAGACCCAAGTCGGAACTGCCGGCCGGGGCCGCGGGACCGCAGACGTCGCACCTGGCCATCAGGTACGACCCGAAACTGGAGCAGCCGCGTAGCGGAGTCAGAGCCGTGCCCATAGCTCAGGCCAAACAGCCGTCGGGCCAACACGACGTCAACCGCGTGATCGTGCAGAAACCGGAACCGTTGCGTTTTCACCACCAGCAGCACCACCAGCACCAACAGCACCTACACCATCTCAAACGGCCGGCGTCGGTGCAGCCGTCGTACCTGGATTCCCGGCCGTTCCAGATCAAACCGTACGAAGGCGGCCAGTCGTCGTCGTCGTACCACAGGCCGTTCGCCGCGTCGTCGCCGCAGCCGCCGCCTCCGCCGCCGCCGCCGCTGCCGCCGCCGTCGTCGTCGTCTCAAGCGGCCACCGCGGCCACCGCGGCCGCCGTCGTCGTGGCGTCCATGGACCCGCGGTGGACCGCGTTCGGCCGGCCGGACGCGCGCACGCCGCCCGCGTTCTTGCAACACCAGCCGCCGCCGCCGCCGCCGCCGCCACCCGTTGCCGCCACCGCCGCCACCGCCGCCGCCGCCGTCGTCATCAACGGCTACCATCACCGGCAACCCATTTCGTCGTCGTCGACGTCCTCGTCGTCGTCGTCCTCGTCCTCGTCGTCCTCGTCGTCGTCGTCGTCGTCGCCCTCGTCGTCCAGACAACAGCGGCCGCACTATCCGCACGGCTTGCACGCGCTCGCGCAGCCCGCCCGGCCGGCCACGGCCGCCGGCCAATTGCAACAGGTCAGTGTTCACAACCGCGCGATGATTTTATTCCGTTATCGCGTTATCAACGTTATCGTTCCGTTTGTTCGTGTCGGACGACACGCGTGTTAAGACAATCAAAGGATGCGCACAACGTCCGCAGAACAAAAAAAATTGCAATCCAACCTCAGCGGACTATTTTTCCTAACACCCGTCCCTCCTCTACAAAAACGACAAAACGGTTTTTTTTAAAACACCTTCGGGCTTCTGTTTTCTTCCGAGTTCTATCTCCGAAATTCTAACCAACACGTTTCGCCAATTTTTCGAGTAATGATAATTTATTCATAATCATTTACTGCACGTCGTCCATCCCACCACAGCCAATTTGAACTACGAGCGGCCGCTCCAAAATCACTCCTCGCCACCGTCTGTGGGTAAATCTAAAAATAATCGTCAAACAATATATGATACAATAATAAATCGATGTTATCAAGCGTAGGTACTTGATACGGCAACAACGTATCGATCATAGTAAAAATAATATCAAATATACAGTTTCTTTTATCTATTTTTGTATCTATGAGGTCCCCGGGTATACCGGTTATAAGCGTTCTTCGTTTTTTTTTAAATGTAGCAGAGGAGCTCCGTGTCGACGTAATCGTTGCGGGAGGTTTTCGTTTTTTTTTTTCGTACTGCACGCGCCGCGAGTTTATTTATTTAATTTTTTTGTTTAATTTCACGAATCCTGCTAAATAAAAGAAATCGACGGATTTTTCCCCGACGGTTTGCCGCTTGTACGATCACAAAATTAAAAAACCGAATAATACAAATTCTGTGTCTGTCCGCGCGTTCGCAACGGCGGAACGTGAATATTTCCATATCCTAACCTATCGACGTTTTTTCCATCGTTTTTAATGAAGTTGTCGGTGTGGGGGGGGCTGGCGTCATCCCTCCACTCGTTTTGTCCAAAATAATACATCCCCCCATCCCCCTTACAAATTATATACGAAGATCATATCGATTTATATTGACGTTTTCCAATAAAAACCGTATATGTATAAGTTGATAAAGAAAATGCAAACGCGAGAACACAATAATTCTGGTGATCGAGTCATTCACGGTACCCGCCGCCGTATGATATTGGCCGATGATGGTGAACTATGTCGTGACCAAAACAATAAACGTACAATTTTATGACGTTGTGACTAAAATGTCACTTACTTCTGGAAACGTATTTTGCCTTTCGTTATTGTTAGCACGCTTATTATTATTAAGGCGTTTCGTATTACGTTTATTGGCATTGAATTCACCGAGACGTCGGATTATTTCCGACGATATCGCCGAATGTCCAGTGTATCGTGCCCGTAATACGATTTAATTATTTTGCTATTTTCACGGTTTCCGCCGACTAACACACGTCTTCATTGACCGGTCGACCGAATCGAACTCGAACTACAAATAATATTACGACTTCGGAATAAAAACGTTGGGGGACACTTATTTTGAGCGACTTCGATCACGGGACGGTCCTGTGTGTTTATTTCTGTTTGTTTGTTTGTTTGTTTGCTGTAGACAAACAACGGACGACGGACCGAAACGCGGATTTCGGTTTAAAGGTCGTCGACACATTTTTTCGGTTCGTTTTTCGATTCTACGTGCACACGCGATCTCTGCTTGGAAATAATAAAAATCACGCGCCGGACCGCGATCGTATTCGAAATCATAATTTCCGCCGTTATTTTCGAAGCGCGAAATAGGAACGCGTGTTATACATCATCATTATTATCGTCACGTGTCACGACGACGAATATATAAATATAAGTTTTTTTTTTTATCACGTTATTCCCGTCGCCGCGTTCGATTCAGTCACTCGCACCGGCGGAATCACTCGTCACGTGGGCCGCCAACAACCAGGCGCGGATCCAGAACTAAAAAATGGGGGGCGGGGGGGGGTTTCAAAAAAATAAAAAATTTAAGTAATTTATCAACTGAAATTAGAAGTGAATGTTTTAATCTTCTTTGTTTTGTTGTTGCGAATCTTGAAAATAATGACGTGGCCATGTGAATATCGAGCAACGCTCCTCTCCACGAAGCCACGTCTCAACGGGCCGCCCCCCGAGTGTAGAAAACGATCGCCACACGGTTTAAGCGTACACGTCATTTACGCGTCGTGTAAAACACTATATTAACCATCTAAACGACACGTAAAAAACGTGTTAAGCGTTTTAAACATTTTTAGTGGGGAAAAAAATTACGCGTACATCGATTTTCAAAGTAAACGTTAAGGACCTGGATCTTGAAGTTTGTTGTGGGTGGTGGATGGGGGGGGGTCACGCCGATATCGATTCTCTCGGGTTAATTGTGTCCCCCCCGGTCAAACCGTCGCACGCGTTTCATTCCGGTTTTTTTTTTTTGTTTCCGGACAGACGAAGTCCGAGGTGTTTTTTTTAGAGTAACGGCTGTTTACGGGCGACGTGTATTTGTTTGTTGTTTTTTTTTTGTTGTTTTGTTTCCGGTTTCGCGTGCCCCCCCCCCTCCCCACGCACCGCGGCAAACCGCGTCGACCGCCGGTGAACGGAAAAGCGCTCCGAAAGTTTTGTCCGGCGGCGCACGGGGACGACGTGAAACTTTCCGGGTGTGTTCGTGTTCGTTTTTTCGAATTTTTCGCCGGCAGTCGAAAAACGCGTACGATAAAAAACAAAAAACCCCGACGGACGATTTATGACGTACGCCCACGGTCAGTTTCCAACGAGATCGGCCGCTCGCGGGCATTATCCTCCGCGTACATTTTCGTTGTCATCGCGGTTCCCGTAGACGTGACGATTGAACGGCCGTATTCAGAACCGCGTTGCCCTCCCCACTACCCCACTGACCGCATTTCTGTCAAACAAATATCGCTTCGCCAAATCGATTGTCCCGAGACATTCCCATTTAAAAGACGTATATTCAGGGGCGGACTGAGACTCTGAAGGCCCAGGTGGGTAAGTTTTTAGGAGGCCTTAAACTAACGTAATTAATACAAACAAGCGACTTGATCAAATAAATAACTTGATAATGTATCACGTAAAAAAAATGATTGGATCAAAATAAAACCGACTTCGAAAAAAATGAACTAAAAAAAGTGTGAAATAATTCACAAAAATTTTGATTTTTCGATTTCGGTTATCGACATTTGGCAACGATCGATACGGTGTGATACGTGAAAGATAACAAATACTCGTGTTAAAAATCGTTTAGAATATCGTAATAATTTTTCTATTAGGTGTATTATTTCGTGTAAGCCAACAGGCCATAATAAAATAAATAGCTTAAGGCCCAAGTACAAAATGTCTAAAGGGCCTGGACGGGTATGGCCTCTTACCCGCCCTGCCGGTCCGCCACTGCGTATATTAATATTCTGGGTGAAAAGTAATGATAAATAAACGATGCGAATCAATACGACGTTAATGTTCATAAACAAACAATAACATACAGTTCTGGTATACTGTATACAGGGTGCCTGATGATATTTATTTTCCGAACCGTGAAATCACACATCGAATATCGAACATTTCAAAAACAAGTAGTGATATTATTCAAACCGAAACACTTGAAAATTTGATGCGCTCCCACCCCACACACACACTAAATACCCCACTGGTCCGTGTAACCGTTTTTGCGCGATCGTCGGAAATCCGTTTAAAAATATGAACGACGCGGCGGTGATTTATCGCGCATATTTCCGATAACCCTAACTGAGAGCTCCGAGAACACGATAATAATAATGTCGACTCTGTGTTTATATTATTATCGACTATTTTTCGTCCAAATCATTTTTTGTTTTTTTTTAAATTAAAAAAACCCTATAGTTTTCATTTGTTTGTACAAACTCGATGTTTTCAATTGAAGCACATTCATCAAACCCGTTAAAAACCGTACCGCACATAATTTAACAAAATCAATGACAAACTCCAGCAAAACCGATATTCATTTGGAATCAAATCGGTTTACCTTCATCGGGGTTAATAGGAGAATGCCAGTCGTTACAGTACAGGTAATGGTCAGGAACGATCAGTACTTGTTGTCAATAAATCGTAAACCGATGTAGGCGCTAAAATAGTATGGTCAAAAGAGAACACGTGATTATAATCTTGGGATTTTTGAATTATCTAATTCAATATATAAACAGAGTTGATACGGAGTCGATAGTATTATTATTTTTATTACGCCCCGAATCGGTTAGGGAACGGAGTCTGCGGACTGACCGGATACAACACCGGGCTCAGTGCAGGCGCGGATCCAATCTCTTGGTAAATTTTTTTATTAGTATCGTTTTATAATTCTAACTCTTATCTATGATACTGTAGCTATGGGATTTTTCGGTGTATCGCAAACGATTTCCAATAAAACGTTTTGGAAAATATTTTATTATTCGATGCGACAAAACGAGGATTAAAGTTGTTTCGATTAGGATGCCCCCCCCCCCGTCCCCCCGTAAATAAGTTCTGGATCCGCGCCTGGCTCGGTGACGGTTCGGGAACGCGCAGTGATTTATTATCGTTTTCGAGTCCAACGCGATAATTCAGCGATGGCCCCATAATCGTTTACGACGAAAACGATCGAACGATCGAACGATTTCCGACGCGAGTGAAATGGCGGAATTGATCGGACTGGCGAACGTCGGGCCTGCCGGGTCGATAAACGTCGTTATTAAATTCGGTATTGCGTTTCAAATGCGAGTAATGGCGTAACTACCACGTTCACGTCGGTGCGCGTTGAACTCCGCTCGTTTTCCGTCGATTGCCGTCCAAGAGCCGTTAATTGTCTTTGTCTTTGTTCGCTGTTATTTTGAATCCGGAGTATATTGAATATGTATTTCACGAACGTGCGTTTTGAAGATTAACGCGTTTCAGCCGGGTTTAATGGGCTTATAATTACGTTTCTAAAATATTAACAACGTGTTTCTCTGAATGATTTATGAATTTATTCGTGATCGAGAATCTCGAGTGTTTTTAAAAACCCAGTAGATCGATTTAAACCGAGGACAATATATTATAGGAACTATTAGGATAAAAAAAAAACATCTTGTTAACATATCTTGCTAAATTAACAGCAACAAAAATTAAAATCAAAATGAAATCGTTTTGTTCACCGTTTCGAGTCACTGACGGTCGATTGTTTTTATCGAACTAACTTTTCTGAACGATTCCCTACGGTTTACCAATCGTTCGATCATGTCCGTCAGTAGCATAATGCCGCGGCGATGCCTTTGGTGCAACAGTCGAGTCGCGACAGTTGTGCTCTCGTCTCGGGGAAAACGGATTCGTTTGATGGGATTGTTTTTGTCGGAAAAACACCACGTGCGCGATGAGAAGACGGCGGTAAAAAAAAAAAAGGCTCCCGTATTCGGTGCGAGAAATAGACCGGGGGGGGGGGGGGGGAAATTTCATGAATTTCGTTTTCTCGTCGGATTCACGGGCCCGGGTTTTGTTCGACTTTCGCGTGTGGTCTTTTTGTTGATCAAACGCGTGTTCGACGTTTTCCAGAGAACGTTTACTGGTACGCGCGTCCGGTCGATCTGAAGTTAGATCACTTCGCGGCCGGTGGCGTATTTACGGGGATGGGGGGTAGATCCCCATTGGATTTTTTTTTTAGTTTTTGATGTTCTCGTTTACAACAGCCAATATATGTATGATTTTACGAAGCGCTCTTTTAGGTCAATAGAAAATGGTTGTTAATATATATCGCCCCCCTCCGCCCTAGACGAAATCCTAAACACGACACTGTTTCGCGGTGTATCCGAATCGGCAACGGATCGGACCGGCGGAGACCTCGGAAGTACACGTTCGCGAGTTATTGCGGAACACGAGGCCCATCGACGACAACGGTTCGCATTAAACGTCCATAGGAATTTCGGCTGTGGGCTCCTCGAGTATGTCGTTCTCAAAGTGTGTGTGTGGGGGGGGTGGGGTCCGGACGAAAATAAATTCGAAAAAAACTCGTCGGACCGTAGAACCCGATGAAATATACAACCGGACGGACATTTACGCGGCGCAAGCACCGAGGAGGGTGAACGACGTAATTCGGCCGATTCCGTTCCGACGTGTTGTTCGATCGGAACGACAGTAAAACGAATCGATCCGGACGCGCGGCTCTCCAACTGCGTAGCGTGATTTCCCCGGTTTTCACGTTTTTTTTCCGGTGTTGACCCGCCGCGTGGAAATCTATTTTTAAACCACTTGTCGTTTATCGTTATCGGTAATGGTCGTTATGAACGTCCGTTGATTACATTTCCATTATTCACGACGTCGTCGTCGTCGTCACCGCCGCCGCAGTCGATACCGGTTTGTCGTTGCGGTCGGTTTAGTGTTTTTGTGTTTTGTGTCCGGTGTTGTTGCTCGTGACCCGTCGCCGCCGTCAACACGTCCGTGTAAGTAAGTATACCGACCCGCCGCTGCCCGTTGACAAAACGAACGTTTTCGTGTAGAGGGGACGGCGGCCTAACAATCGCCTCACGTTTTCGAAACGTCCGATGTTTCGTCTGGAAAACAAATGTCGTCGGGCTTTTTCGAAACGTACGTTAATTGTTCGACAGTCATGAACATTAACGTGATATCGGTTTTTAAACTCCAAGGGAGGGAGGCAGTTTTTTTTTTTTTTTACAATGGTATCATGACGAGAATACGTGATAAACAATATACCTTGAGTAACTAATCTACAACCGTAATTACAACAACGTTATTGATGATATAGACTTCGAAGATATTTGAAAAATACGTTTCACCAGCTTTTATAAAGAGATCTCCAAGAAGTTTTTTCAAAATGTTGGACCGGACGAAATACAAATATTATTAAAAACCCTGTTATTTGAATGTTATTTAATTTGATTTTTTGCCCCTCCCCCCCTTGAAGCTACGCCGCTGGTCTTAAACGATTCGTTTATTTACGACTCGTACACGAAATGCGTTAATGTACGTCTCGAAAGGGAACGGGGTCGGGGAAAATCGTTCGGGTTTTTTCTTGTTTTTACGTGCAGTTGTGAAGGGGACGACGAATTTCCTCCAGAAAACACATCGCTGTCCGTCGCACGCGTTTTCACCGAAATCCGGTCCCGTTCCCGCCCGCCGGTGGACGGGATGGGTGGAGAGGGTTTTTATTTTTTTTTAACGCCTCGCGTATTCCGTGTTAGGTCGTCGTCATGTACCGGAACGGATCGATAAATCGTTCACGTCGTCGGCTGTTA
This sequence comes from Schlechtendalia chinensis, assembly GCA_019022885.1. NCBI lineage: Eukaryota > Metazoa > Arthropoda > Insecta > Hemiptera > Aphididae > Schlechtendalia > Schlechtendalia chinensis. The sequence goes on from CM032339.1 coordinate 52,537,322, forward strand.
CGTGCTCGTCGTAAACGTCGGCCGGCCGACAAGCACCCTACCCACCCGGTCCGTTCGCGTTACCGCGTTCAAGACGAAATTCGAGGACAGCATTTTGAAAAAAAAAACAAAAGAAAAATTTATTTCGAGCGGTTCGGTGGTTTTTTTTTTTTGTTGTAAATTTTACAGCACGCAAACGTAAAAAAAAACCCCCACACAATATTGATACGACGAGAAGAACCGTTCTTTTATCAATTCGAATTGGGTTTTCCACCGATAACGGTACGGTAACGTAAAAACAAAATATTTTCTATTTGAAACCGTCGGCTGGTGGGGCGATTTCGATTGTCGTATTAATTCCGTGCGAATGATCCAAAAAAAAAAAAATGCAATTTCCCCCCCGTTACGCGTTTCGCACCCTCGCGCCGGCCCAAAAAAGAATTGTTTTCCGAATGTATTTGTGCGAGAGCCCGTGCGGTGGTGAACCGGGCCGGGGGTTTTGTATCACGTCATTGCCGTTTCGTCTCGCGGCCACGCGGTGTCGTATCGCGACACGGGTGGGTGCAGTCGGGTAAAAATACATTCCTATAAATATACGCGAACGGCAGCTTCCCCGGCGCGGCGACGGGGTTTCCCGGGGAGTCACGTTACGCACGCGACCTCCGCCGCCGGAAATCGTTCCCGTCGAACCCCGGACGCCGTTGCCTCGTTTCCCGTGTTCTCTCTCCCGGTTTCCTCTACCGGTTTGCACACCGAAATCTTGACCGATCTATTATTATTCGTTCGGTAAATCCCACGGACCGTCGTCACGGCGGGCAACACGTTCCATTTCCAACCGGACAGATTACGTTGCGTACGGTGGCGGCTTTGGTTCTTTGCCTAGGGGGGGGGGACGCAATATTTTTTGATATGCATATATATATGTACTCGTATAAGTTTTCTAGGGAATGTCATGTCCCTTTTATAAAATATCGTTTTAACAAAGAAGTCATAACGTTTTACATTTTTCGTTCTTTTTTTTAAACAATATTTTACAAAAAGGATATATGAAATTCCCTAAAAAATATTGTCCTTTTCAAAATCGGTAATAGGTGTAATTCAACTCTAATTCTGACGTAGACCCCACGTTTACTGTTTCACGTGCTGTGATTTTGTCTATATTTCCTATAAGATAGACGGAAACGTACAAAAATACGGGTGAGACGCCTCTTAAATATATATATACATATGAATACGTACATAAAACATGAACATTTTCTATTTATTACGTTAAATAATATATAACCAAATAATTATGGTAAAAATTATTTTGGTTATCTTACCGATTTTTATTTTTGCAAAATAAAAACAAACATTAATTTCTACTACAGTTGAATTTATTAGACAACGACAACGCGTACTGTCAAAAATTAAAATGTAAAATGTCTAGGTGGGGGGGGGGGGTGGGGCCATGGCCCCTATGACCCCCTCCCTAAACGGCGCCCCTGGTACGATTGGAATCGCGTCTGAACGCGGTCGAACACGTGGCGCGTGAATGGCGAAATGTCCGTTAATCAATCGTTCGGTTTGATGAATTCAATTTATTGCAACCGTTAAAATGATTCGGCTCGAGGATTCCTCTCCGAAGGCAAACCGTTGAAATTTGAAAAGTCACTCGCGGGCGACCCGTTGTTTATATTATCGAGACGTAGGGGATTTTTTTTTTTGACATTTTATGTCTTTACTTTGGCACATTAAAATAAAAAACCGTCACGAAAAAGTGTCCACCAAAAAGCGTTACCTAAATTAAGATACCCACCGGGGACTGTCACGAAAAAGCGTTACAGAAAAAAAATCTAACCTAAAAAGACATAAAATGTCTCACTTAACGCGGACTCGTATGCGTTAATCATTCTTTGAAGTGTTTTTTTTTTATATTTTTTCAATTCGAATCTAAAACCGCGTCCACGCCATAGGAACACGGAGCGACTCGAAGTTGACGACCGTTTTCGTTTTCTGTCCGAGAACACTCGGAAACGAACCCGTGACGTTTTGTAAACGTACCGTGTACGCGGTGGCGTATTTAAGGGTTGGTGGGGGCGCAATTGGGTTTCGTTTGAATAACATCACTACCCGTTTTTGAAATATTTTTGAATTCCATGTTTTATTTCGCACAGTCCGGAAAATAAATATTATCAGGCGCCCTGTGTACAACTATCACCCATAGTGAATCGGGGATAGGGTCAGTTCTCCGTACAATTGATAAGAGAAAAAATCGATAACCGATTTTTGTGGAACTGGGAACACCGACATTGATAACTGAAATCCCACGTTCCGAATATTCATTAGCGGCACCAATCGCAAGTATTATTTGTTTTCGCATTCAAATGTATTTGTTTTCAAATTCAAATTTTGAATATTGGTATGTTTGCCGTGCGGAAGCGAGTCCTTTTTTTTATGTATACTGAATATTTTCATTTATTTATCATTCAACTTTAAAAACTTATATTACACGAACATGTTAAATATTATAGCTATACTAAAACGATTTATTACTGTATCACTGCCGTTACACATCAAATATTCAAATACATTAGCAAAATACATTATTTCACTGATTTAATTCAGAGCTGTACACTTATCAGTACTAAATTTCCATTTGTAAATTTTATATTTTTATGTGGTGCTACATAACCTCACAAAAAAAAAATCGAAATTATTTCTCTTATCAAAAGTATGGAGAACTGACCCTATCCCAGTGAATTGTATGTTATTATTTTTTATAGTTATAATGAACATTAACATGATATTGATTCGCGTTATTTATTTATGATTACCTAAAATATTGTTATACGTCTTTTAAAAGGGAACGTCTCGGACAATTGATTTGGCGAAGCAATTTTCGTTTACGCGCAGCAAGGAGATCAGACCCTTCTCTGTTGGGAGGTTAGGTTAGATATTCATTGTATAGAGCAACATTTTGTGATGAAACCCTTCTCGCCTGTCTGCTCGGTCGGAACGTGCCAAATTCTTCCAGGCGTGCTCTTCTCGTACCGTATTTCGGCATTCGTGTTCAGCACATTTCGTGCTACGCCCGTTCTCTTTGAACGGCCCCGGTGGTAACGTCATGATCTCATCATTCGTCGTCCGATTCATGTTGATTAAACGTGCGATGATAAGTAATACAATAATGACGAATACAGATGCATAAACAATATGTGCAATGCGTTTCGATTGACCAAAACAACCGACAACAGAAACAATTCGTCGCAATACTTAACGGTTTTGTTGAGTCGAAAAACGAAACGAGTAGCAACTTTTGTTTCTTGCGACGCAAACGAATGGAAACATTTAGACAAACACCCGACAACGTTGTCGCTGGAAACATAAATGGAAGATACAAATGTTGCTAGTCGTCGTCGTATCACTTTCAATGTTTGGGTATTGAAAAAATAGAACAACCGTACGGAAACATATTTTCATTAAAGCTTATGACATTTCGGTTCCTACGGTATCATTTTGGTTCTGAAGACATTTGAATTTGAACGTTTTATTTCAATCGCCGTACTTTATATCGACATTTCTTTTTTCTTTTTTTATAGAGAATTACGAGATGGATATTTTAAAAAAAAAATCGTCATGGAGGGGATACGTTATTATTTTATATTCTCCCCCCCCCCCCCCGTTTGAGTACGTCACCGATTTATTATGATATCGTATTAAGCGTTCGACTTTAAAATATAACCTATACGTTAAAAGTCGACGTCATCATCGTGTCCTATCGAAAAATATATCTAAAAAAAAAAAAAAACAATCCCATCATGTCGATACTCGCTAGTGCACACAGGACGATTAGGGGAGAGCTACTAAATAAACCACACAGTACGTATGCTACGTAATTGCGAAAGAATCGTATTTATCTTCTTCTTTTCTTTTTTTTTTTTAAATTTTTCCACAAATATTTACTGAAATCGATGTTTTGAAACTAAACGTTTTTAATATAGCGAAATACGATGCTTGTCCGGAAACTAAAGGACTCGAATGCGACGCTGAGGGAAGTAGTTTTTTTTTTTTTTTTTTTAACGTGACAGCATTTCACCGTTATCAAACAAGCGTTCAACCGTGTTACGCCGTCCAAAATAATGATATTTCAGTGTAACGAAAACGAGAATCACAAGGCAAAAACACCAGGGAACAATAAGAAAAACATGTGAAGTGGACGAGTACACATATCCACATAATATTGGAATTAGAACAACAACAAAAACGACAATTTTCAGAACAAGAATCGTCTGATGAAACGGATGAAGATTTAATGTGTGTTTTTTTTTTCTTTTTAATGTCTACCGCCAGACTTCAAGACATTCGACTCGTACGAGAAAAATGTATTTGAAACCGAAAATTCAAAAGACGCGTTGTTTCGCGAAACGAGGCGAAAGTTCTTCAGACACGATATGTTATGATGTCCGTGATCCCGCGGAGTCGTGCACTTCGCGCCGTCATCCGAGTTTTGAACACGAAAGGTGTGTACTGCTGCTGCGAGTGCCGTGTAGACGTTGGATGCGTACGAAAACTGTTGCCGAGGATTTCTGTGAAGTCGCGCGGGCAAATGCGCGAACACCGTCAATTTCGGACGGGACTGTGACAAAAGTTAAGGACGTCGTGCGTGAAGATCGACGGTTGACTTCAGGGAATTTGCATTATTAATCCGTGACGTTTCAAAAGACATTCAAGAGATCCTGAAAGCAAAAATCGAGATAGTGGAAAGTTTGTTCCGGAAATGCTCCGACGGAGGAGAGCAGCGGCACCGCAAACGTCAACGGTATCACGGCTTTCCGACAATTTTTCGTTCGCCGCGTTTATTGTGCTCGGGAGAATGGCGAAGATTTGTCGAACTCTGTCTACGTTGTCACGGGCGAGATAAGACGCGGGTTTATCATTTCGTACCCGAAACAAAAAGACACGTTAACGGAAAGAAGAAGTCAACAGTTAGCCGAAAGGAACCTTCTACGACGAGGCTACAAAAACGCGTAGATCGAAACGGTCATTATGCCGGAAAATAGCTTATTGAGAGAGAACTATGTGAAAAAAACAAGTACCTTTTTTTTTTTTTTGTTACTTTCCGGACAAGCTTCGTAATATATATAAAAAAAATATCGAATAGACATATGTGTGCGTGCACTTTTTAACCATCAAATTGGTAATGCATCCCGTCGAGATACATTGATTTAGAAAATTATGCAATTTGTTTAACATCGTATTACAAACGTCACGGTCGTATACGCCGTTTCACTATTTCGTGAAGATATTTATATTTTGTAATTAATATTTTTGTCGATACGGCCGGCGGCAATCTCTAGAAACTGTATTTTTAACGACTGACATTCAGTATAACGTGGCGGCGTAGTAAGAAAAATTTTCAAAATTGGAGGGTGTTGAATATATATATATATATATATATTTATATATGAATCGCTAACTGCAGATAGGCGACAAGTCCATTTTTATCAATTTTGATTTTGCATTAAACACGCGTAAGTAAATATATCGTTTACTACGGAAAGAGGAGGGGACATGTCCATCACATATATCCCGTTTCTGTAATAAACCATTACTTTTTGATGTTTCATTTTTATTTTTAATTTATCTTAGTACACATCAGATCTATCGAACGAAATACCAATGAATGTATACTATATATATATATATTATTATACATTTATCATTTTTATTCCATGAGCATAATAATGTTTCGTAAACCCCCCAGTATACGGTCCGTGTCATGATAACAAAGTTTTCTTTTGCAGAAATGAGACGTGTCCATCACTAACATTTTTATTGATAATGAAATTTTCGAGGCGATCGAATGAAATTTAGTACAAAAATTTCGATGTTTTTACTAACCCATAAGTTATATTTGGTTTGTCATGGTTTCCTGAAAAACTGACCTTCCGTCACCGTTCTGCAGTTGACGATTATTCACACGAGTTGTGTACGACGTAAAAATAATTTTCTGGAATATTGTCCAAAACCCATTACCGCGCCGCCGACGCGGTCGAGAGCGACAAAGCGTTATGCATTTATTATACAGTGACGTAGCTAGCCAGGATATTTCCTGGAGGGAGGGAAGGGCTAAATACTTTTTTACCGAGTCATTGGCATAGGCGAGAAGTGGTTTTGGGGGTTAGGTAACAAAATTCATTATTATTACATATATTATATTATTATATTATGATTACAAATATTTAAAAAATCATACACAATCATTAAATCTAAATTACAAAACGTCTATTGGATTTTGCAAACACATCTATTCCGATGTTTTTGATCTCGTTCCATGTACAGATGAAAAATCGCGTTCTGCGACCGCAGGTTAAGTGTCACGAGTGTATTTAACAGGATTTTTATTAGGAATTTTTCCCAAGTAAACCAACCCCCCCCCGCCACTGAATCCGCGCCTGTCGCTTCTCTAAAAAATATTGTATTCGTAAACGCGTGCATTTTCGTGTTTCCAATTGTTTCGTTCCGCGGACAGAGGAGCGACGCGCGGTGGCGAGAACCGTAAAAGGACAAAACAACAAAAACCGAAAGGAAAAAAACTAAGGCGATAAATTACTTTTTGTTTTTTTTTTTTTGTTTTGTTCCACTCTCGTTACGTTGTTTTTACTCGCGATGAATTATTGGGAAAGCGCGTATCCCGCGGGACCGCGACCGAGCGAGACGCGTCTTTCGACACACGCCCGACGGAAACTTTTAAGCCGCGTGATTCTTCTTACGGGCCTCCGCCGTCCGAGACGTTTGCCGTGTTCGATCAAAGCCCGCGACCGAACCGCGGGACGCGGGGGATTTCGAAAAAGACGAAGATTTCACACGCGTGATGGCTGGAAACCGCACGCCGGACTATACAAGAGACAATCGAAACAAGTACGACGTATCGTCGCCAAACGTTTGTGACAATACGTGACCGTCAGCAGTGTGTCGTCGCGCACAGAAAAAAAAACGGTCCACGTAAACCGCGCGCGACGTTGGTTTTTTGTTCGTGTTACTGTTTTCGGCATAATTCAACGGCACGTCTTCCCTAGTGGGATTGGGTCAGCGTTCCATACTTTTGACAAGAGAAAAATTTGATATCCGATTTTTGCGGATGTAGGAATACCAACATAGATAATTAAAATCCCACGTTCCAAATGTTCATCAATAAATTTACTAACCTTTAATTAGTTGAAAATAACAATTAACGTTTAACTCTTTCTACAATTAGAACTATAAAATAATGATTATTGTAAATGGTAATATTACATAGACAATACAATATTACATTATTAACCAAATAGAAATTCACTTTAAACAAGATTTTAAATCAAAAAATATTTAAAAACTTATATTTTAGTACTGTATCACTGTAATGACCGTTAAAAACCGTTACACATCAAATACTCGAATACATTAGTGACATACATTATTTCATATATTTAATGCAGAGTTGTACATTTATCAGCACTAAATTTATATTTGTATAATTTTATAAATTTGTGTGGTGGTATGTAACCTCAAAAAAAAAATTGAAATTATATCTCTTATCAAAAGTATGGAGAACTGACCCTATCCCTTCCCTAGTTCACCAGTAGGTAACGTTGATTAGACAGGTCTCTGCGCGGCGGGGGTGAAAATCGTGTTTAATTTCGCCGTCGACCGGAGTTACCGGCGGTCGAATTTTACGGCGGGCGGCGGCACGTGTTCTCTCGGTGGTTACGTGACAAAGCCGGCGGACGTCACGGGCGCGCGTCGATAACCTTTCCGCTAACGTTTTACGGTGCGGCGAAAAGTAAAAAAATAAATCAAATTTAACGTCGTACATTGTTACATAATGTACACGGATGTATAACGCGTTAATGACGTTGTAAACAAATATATTTTACGGCGATCGTTCGCGATTAGTCTCGAGACCAAACGACTACTCGAGAAAACACCGTGCACGCTGAACGTGTACGTACATAGGAAAAGTTTTTTTTTGGGGGGGAGGCAAAAAAATCGTCCAGATCAAAGGTTTAATGTTATTTCGTGAGTTCAAATAAATTTATTGGTCCGGTGAACAGGACGAATGCAAATTTCTTTGTTTTTTCGTTCCGAACGTACCTATCGCTCGTCACATATAAAATGGTGCTCTTGTGCGTGTTCACCCTCATCGTGCACAGCCGTGTCTTCACCCTACGCCAGTGTACCGGACGATGTATTTCTATCGTTGTTCACGTTGTTTGGAGGCGGCGAGATGAAAAAAACCGCCGAGTATTTGAAAATTTGCCACCTTTAGTAGTAATACAACGTTCACGACGAGCCAAATGAATCGACGGACGAAACATCGTCGCCGCGTTCAACCGAATCTTCATCGGTCCGATACCGATACCATTTTGATAGCGTTATCTAAATTCCCCGTTAACCGTCTCGTCGCGAGACAACGATCGGGTATTTTTAAGCTCATTTCATACGCCGACATTATTAATGATAATCGTATTTACAGTATTTACGTATTTACAGTTTCTCCGCGTGAGAAATTATCTCGGTTTTTAGCTCTTAACCGTGTGTCTCCAATAGATTTTCATATAACATTCTCAACTCGCATTCCACCCGAGTGATTCTAGCGGTTCTAAAATTTATAGAGGCTGCTGAATATTCAATTTAACTTTATCCTAATTGTCATTTATTTATCGTTTGCTTTATATTATATTGGTTTAGTCACATATTTTTATTGTATTTAGTTCATCTTAAATAATTGTTGAGCTGTAATAACTGTCGTTGAAAGCTAATAAAAAAAAACATTTATAATTTACAAATTGATAATATTTTTCCATGGTGGGGGCAAGCAGGCCCGCCACAAGGGGGGCAGCTGGGACGAATTGCCACAGGCCCCCATCTTGAGGAGGGCCCTCAAATTCATAAACGAAATTTTTTTTTTTCAAATGAACAAATTAAATTTAAAATCGATAGAAAATAAAATAATTTTTAATTTTTCGAAGATAAAAAGATAATGTATTATATGCATATGTATTATATTAAATTAAATAGAAACAAAACATTAAGTATTTATATTCAAAACTTTATTTTTCTCGCTTTCATTTCGTCAAAATCATTTATAACATCGTCATCATTTAATATTGTTTGCTAACTAATTATTAAATTCTTTTTTCCACTTGTCGATTGACTTTTTCGTTTGAAAAAATGAGCTTTTTTTCAATTTTGTATGTGGAGGGGGGCCCCAGTTCGAAAGATTGTCCCGGGCCTCCCGTTATCATGTGGCGGGCCTGGGGGCGAGTTTCCCATCTTGCTCTCCCCCCCCCCCAACGGGCGTGTTGTGTCCCTCGTGCTCAGTGACGGCTCTAGTATTTAATTTTTTTTTTGTGGAGGGGTTAAAAAAATGAGTCGATGACTATTTTTTTCGTGCTGATTTTCTAATAATAATTAAGGTCAACAACTGTTGGACGTAGGTACAATATCCTTTTAACGAACTAAAGGATAACACTAATTGTTTGACTTGTTGCATCGTGTAATCATTTACCGTCCGTTAACATCGACAAGCCAACAGATCATATGAACATTACGTTGTTTATAAGTCGCGATAATATTTAATTAATGTGAAAAAAAAAAACTATCGAGCAACAACAAACGTTTGTTGGTTTTTTCGTATAAAAACGGTGCGGTACGACAACATTTGCGCGTGTAACGGTACAGCAGAATAAATAGATACCCTAAATAATACGAAGATTCATACGGATAGCGGTAATAGGTTACCATGCCATTATTCTAGTATAAACCTACGCCGTCGTTGACGGGAAACCGACCGAACGACAATTATAAATAGCAGATCGTGAATTCCCAAAAGTCGCAATTGTCCGTCGGCGCCGACCGGTTTCCGCCCCGCCGCCGCCGCGCTACGCTCGCACCCATAATACCGGCGAGTTTTCGTTCCCAGCCGGAGCTGTTTATTTCTTTTTTTTTAGGAATTTGGGGGGGTGGGAGGAAGGGTGTCATAGCCCCCTGGGACCCAACCACACCCCTCCCCCAAAGCAGCCGCCACTGTTCGTGCTGGTGACGTTAAACCGCATTTGGTTTCGGTACACCGACGCGATCGCGCGATTTCCCGTACGGGAGACGATATTGTGCGTTTGTGTTCATAACGATTTTAATATGAACTCTAACATTTTTATTTTTTTTATTTTCACAAAGGGCACCTAAGCTATTGGCTTGTTTTGCTGTTATACGCCTCTATAAAATATCAGTTACCCTAAAATAAGTTTGAAACACGAGTACACGAGATTTACAACAACTTATTATAAAAATCAACATTTAAAAAAAAAAAACACATATTACTTCCACGCGCCAAGTGGTCCGATCTTATGAAATGAAAATAATATAAACGCGTAGATTGTTACAAAAAATTATACAGCAAACAATCGAATTATTTACATACTGATATTGTATCACGTATCTAGTGGCACGACTAATTTCGATTTTCTTATTTAAATTAATAATAAGGTTTTTTTTCCCCTTGATCCCCGGGACCATAATACTCACTGACCACCGCTCCCCACCCCCTCTCTTTGTGGACGTGTTCAAAAAGGTTTCGGCGATTTTATTCGTTGTAGTTACGCGCGATTTGTGTCGGCACGTCCTTTATTAAATCGACATCGAAGTCAACCAGTGGTTAAAAATAAATATTAAAAAACGCCCGTGTAGCCTCGTCCGGTCGACGGGGGTGGGGGGAGGAAGGCATCGGTTCTCGACTTTCGGGATTTCCGGTGGATCATCACGCCCCGATGGAAATATGCGCCTTTCGGAAAAATCGCGGACGAGGCTTTTTTGAAGCCGGCCCGACAATGCGCCGGAGACGCAACAACTCTCCTGAAATCGATACGAGTCCGGTACGAGCTCTCTCAGCGGGGCGACGACGACGACGACGACGATGACGTTTCGAAGGAGATTCGTCTGGATGGGTCTGTAAATGGATATTTGTATTTGCGAGAAGAATAAAGCGTGCCCGTGCTTTTTGAACACGTCTGGGCGTGCGAGTGACAACGGAAGTGTTTCGTAAATCCGCGGCCGCGCGTAAATATCAAACGGCTTCGTCGCTCGTTGACATTTCGTTCGATAAACACAGAGAAATCGGTTTTCGTTTTTGCCCTAGACGAATTGTGAAAAATTCAATATTTGTTTATGCGCACGCGGCGAGAAGACCCTTGTACGTGTTCCGTCGTCGTCGTATTTGTTGTTATACCGCGACGTTTGTTATAAACCATTATCATTCATAACGACGCTCCTCCGGTATTATTGTCGCGTAGGTAGTTGTTATGATTATTATTATTACAACGGAAACGTTCGTCGGCCGCCGCGCGTGTATAAGAACGTAACTTTGTCTATAACATATAATTATATTGTTGTAACTGTTCGCGTCGTATTTTTTGTTTTTGTGCGATAATAATCGTTCTCGCGCGTGTGTGATACGGTTCCGTCAGTTTGCGGTTAGGTTGGAAACATTTACAAAGAGTACAAATATAATATCGTCGTCGTCGTGTTTCTATATAATGTGTGTACAGCGTGTGCGAGCACGTTGATGATAATAACGCGCGGGGCGAGTACCAAATAAATGGCCGTTTTCGATAATGTCGATCACGAACAATTATTATTATTGTTTCCGGGTCCGATTTGGGGATCGTAGTGGGCAGTGACGTGGCTGGGATTTTTTCGAGTCGTTGTTGACGTCGGATAAAAAAGTGGTTTTTGGGGGTTTAATATACATATATATATACGTTCGTACGAATCGACATATCGTATCATTGTTGCCCAGTGATAGATTTTAGAATTTTGTTGCTCATTCCCCGCCTCTGACCTCCTTACTGCGCGTAGAAAAAATAAAATGCTTTACCAACCCCGTACACGACCCCCTTGCCTTTTGAGACGTACGTCAATATTTTAGGTAAAAGTAATCGATATTATATTAATGTTTATGACTATAAAATAATAACGTACGATCCGTTACACGGTTGTTAATGCCCGATAGTATTGATTTTCCGAACCGTGAAATAAAACTTCGAAATATTTCAAAAACAAATAGTAATATTATTCAAACGAGACCCTTGAAAATTTGCTGCACCCCAAAAACGCGATTGCTCCCCTAGTCTCCCCACCCCCCACCAACGGAATATGGACGGACGCTAAATGTTTTTCTTTCGTTTTATCGCTTCTCGTAATAAAACAGTATACCGTCAGGGCCGTGCGCGTGGGCGGCGGTGGCGTTCGGACCGCGAGCGGAGCACGTTGGTTATCAATTTCTAATCACGACACATTTATTCGCCCCGCTCGGGACGGGGACGTTCGAGTAAAAAGCCTTTTTTTTTTTTGATCGGTGAACTCGTCTGTCCGATAAAACGCCCACGACGCGATTAGTGGAACGTGCGGAAAGTGAACCCTACTAAACGCGGCGGGGCACACGTCCACGAACGTTAACGAATCACGCGAATCACGAACTTCGTAAAACGCCCCGGTTACGTTCGAACCGACAAAAACGGTTTTCACGCGCGAACTTAGGGTTTTCTCGTTCTCGAAACTCAACCGGGGATATTCGTTCACAGGTGAAGACCGGCCAGGAGAACGCTGCGAAGTTGCGGTTCGAGATGAAACGCGAGTCGCCGCTGGACCTGTCGGTGAAGACCGTGTGCCGGTCCGCCGACTCGACGGACGATCGGCTGCACCCGTTCGGCCACGACATACCCAAAGTGAACTTCAAACCGGACTTCAACGCGTGTCGGGGCCCGTCGACGTCCGTGACGCAGCAGCAGCAGCAGCAGCAGTTGCAGTTGCAACTGCAGCACCCGTCCACCGTGGTCTATCATCATCAACTCCCACCGCCGCCCACGCCACTCCCGTCCGCCGCAACCGCGTCTCCGAAACGGCATCACACGTCCGCCGCCTCGCAACCGCCGCCGCCGCAGCAGCAGCAGCCGCCGGTGCTGGTGGTGCAACAACAACAACAACAACACCGTCAGATACAACAACAACCGCCGGCGCTCACCGCGGCCGACGACGCTTGGCGGGCGGCCATCGACAGGCAGATCGAACAAAAGTTCAATTCGTACACGAAGAAACAACAACATCCGTCGCCGCAGCAGCCGACGCTGCTGCTGCTGCCGCCGCCTCCGACGACGACGACGACGACGACCCTACCGCCGCCGCCGACCCTGCCGCCGCTGCTGACGCTGCCGCCGCCGCCGCCGACCCTGCCGCCCGCCGTGGGCACGATCGCGCAACAAGGGCCCGCGCAAGCCGACAAACGGGTGTTGGAGATGCTCAAGCACAACATCGAGACGCGCGGCGACCAGAGCAGCCGGCCGCAGATCGCCGAGGCGCCGTCCACGCCGGCCATGGTGTTCTCGACGCCCGTCCGCAGGGAGCCGTCCGTCACGCCGCTCAAGAAGACCGACTATTACATGGCCGAGCGCACGGCCGTCACGCCGTTCCCCAAGAAGATCGACTACTACATGGACAGGACGACGTTCTGCAACGCTCCCCGGATACGGACCAAAGCCGAAAGAAAACAGGTGCGCCGGACGTTCTCTCACGACTTGTTTGCAGCGCGCGGCTTTAAAAGGCCGGAGGCAAACGTTCTTTTTCTTTTGTGTGACCTAAACTGTAGGGTTCCCCTACATCCGCGGTTCTCGTTTCATACGACTTTCGTAAACTCGAATCTGTCCCATATTCAACGGGCAGTTGAAACACGTGTTCGACGAGACGTTCCACCGGGAGACTTTGGAATTCTTCCTCGTCGGCTTTCCACCGAACATCACGACCGTTATTTTTAAGTTTCCTTCGTTTCGTTTCGCAGCCACCGACCGTTTGGCGTTAGCGTTTCTGCGGTTCGTCCGTCGGACGACGTATGTTCAAGTTCATTTTTGGTTTTATCGGTACGCGCGACAAACACGAAACGATTTTCGCGACGGCGCCCCCCCTCCTCCCCGTGTTTATGTGTTCATTTTTTTCGTATACTTTTTGCACGAGTTCGGTTTCAAATTCGTGTTTAGTTGATTTTCAAACATTTTCGATATTATGCACGTGTCACAAACGGTTCGACTTGAACAAATCGTTTCGACGTTCGTCTGATAACATTTATTTGGAAAAAACCGTAATATGATTTGCCCGTCCGATTATATTTGTGTTGTTCTAACCCCGCAGGATTGTAACGGCTATTACAGCCTGATGAACAGCGTTGGTCCGGAGGTTCCTACGGAAAGTCTTTATTTTTAAGGCATATACCGTTGTTGTTTTTTTTTTTTTATCCGGTTATATCATTGTGCACAGGTGTCCGCCGAAGCCAGTGGCATGAGAATGAGTAGTCCGATGGCTGCTGCCACGGCCATATCGCCTCACCCGTTCTTACCGTCGAATAACGGCGCACCTCAGTTCAAACAAGAACAGATTCCGCTCACACAAACCGAACCTGTGATGGACGTCAAGCAAGATATCGTCATCAAGTACGATTTTTACATAAAACAAAAAAAAAATGTACACACTAGTGTAGTATGCTTGTTATTATAACGCCGGTATTGAGATCATTTAAATGTTGCATTTCATTTCAAGTAAATTAATATGGAATAATGGGTAAAATAGAACAGCAACAGATTGAAAATTAAATTTTTATGGTATAAATGTAGAAAGGAACCAATTATTAATGTAGGATTGGAATTGCACAACGGAACCAGGTAGTAGTATGAGATACCGAACAACGTCAATTATATTATACGAATAAAAACCACTCTGCGTGTAACTAATTACGTAAAGTTTATTGCATTGTTTTTATATACGTACACAATGCGTTGATTACGAAGCTAATATTTTTTTTTTTTTCAAAATACAGCACCTAATTGATAGTATAGTAAACATTTATAAACTTGATATAATTTTATTAGTTGTCAATTGTTTTAGATACGATAAACCAATAAAAAAATGTTCAATATAGTAAAAATGAATCACAAAAATTGATTACTAATCAATACATTTTTTTAAAAGAATCATAAAACTGTTTATTTTGTTTGTTCTAATGGAAATTAACACGTCCCAAAAGTTTAACAATGTACAGCATATATATACTGGTAATACTTGATAATAGTTTTAATTCATCGTCCGATTGAATAATTAAAAATATTTTTTCGTTACAAGTAAATAAACTTTCATTAGCTAGATTTTTTTTCATTTTTCATTTTTTTTCACTTTCAATTTTGTCCATACATAACGAAATCGTTTAGATTGTGCCACAACACTGTTGGAAATTCGGTTTGTTATAGTAATTTTCATGGCTGATGGTCTGGGTCAGTAGTGCGTAGTAGTTTAATCTGTGATGCCGTTAAACGAGTATCGTGTACGTTTAGGACACTTGTGGGTGTTTGATTACTTTGAAACGTGATATATTTGTGCTATGTTTTGACTGACGTAAAACATAATTTTATCTTATAGAAGAGAACCGTCGCCTATCAAAGATCCAGATCTATGTTTGTTGAACAAAGAGAACACGGAGAAAGATGACGACGACGAATTCTGGATGAACACGTGCAATTCGTTTGTAGTGCAGTTGGCCGAAACGCAGGAGAAGAAGAAAGTCAACAAAACGCTAGTCAAGAGGAAATCGCCAAAAGAACAAGTGCCGCAACCGCCCAAGAGGAAATACACAAAACGGATAAAAGTAGAACCGATTTCCGAATCTGAATGTGACAATAAAATGCCAACTTCCGGAGAAGACTCGTTGACGAAACCGACGGAACGAGCCAAATCGGAAGTGCCTTCTCAGCAAGAAAAGAAGGTGGTGGTTGGCAAAGACGAGTCGCCAAAAACGGATCCGTTGGATATGAACGGCGAAAACAAAACAAAACTAGTGGACGTAGAAAAGACGACGGACAACGTTAAGGGGAAGGAAGACGGCGAAAACGAATCGGAAAAAACGAAACCAAAAAGGAAACGAGTCTTTAAATTGAAATTTCAGAAGCCACTGATCACGAAAATGAAGAAAATGAAAAAAGATGATAAAAAAGAACCGAAAATGAAAAAAGACGAAAAGAAAGAGTCGATAAAAAAGGAAGAAAAGAAAGAGGTGAAAAAAGGAGACAAGAAAGACCTGACCAAGAAGGAATTGTCGGTACAAAAATCGGAAAAGAAAGAGCTGGTCGCGGCGGCTGTAGCGAAAGAGGAGAAGAAAGGGCCGGCGAAAAGAGAAGAAAAACTGAAAAAAGAGCAACAGCCAGACGTGAACAGCAAAAAGGATCTCAACAAAAAGAAGGAAGGTAAAAGAGCGGAAGCGTTCCGCAAGAAGGTGGCGGCGGAAAAAGAGAACGTGACGAAAAACATCGAAAACACGACGAGAAGGTCGGCCGCCGAAGCAGCCGCCGGGAAGTTCAACCCCAGGCAGTCGTTGAGGCGGAAGAACTCGCTGAAAGACTACACGTTCGCGTTCGACGAGCTGCTGGACGACGCGTTCGCACACTTCGAGGCGGACAAGATCCCGGTGAAGAAGAGGCGGAAGTGCGCTTCGCCGTCGCCCAGCCCCGCGCCGGCAGTGGTGGCTGCCTGCGCGCCAGCCGCGGTCGCGGTCGTCGTCAAGAAGCCCAAGGAAAAGGACAACGAGACGATCCGGATGCGGCTGAGGTCTCGAAACAGGCCACTGTTGGCCAACGAGGAGCCGCTGAAGGCGGCGAAGAAGAAGAGAAAGAACAAGAAGAACCAGCTGAAAAACAAAATCATTCCGAATAGACGGCGAAAGAAGTCGCTGGGCGAGAAATCCGCGCACTCGGCCGACGGCGCGGTGACGACGACGACGACGGACGACTGGAAGGACGAGCTGTACAAGTTCAAGCGGTCGTTGCGTTTGCCGTCCAAACTCATATCGGTGGCGTCGCCGCCGTCCGCCGTGGGCCCGGACCAGGTGTCGCTGACGTCGATCATGAACATTCCGCCGCACAAACCGGCCAAGGAACCCAAGTCGGCCAAGCCGGCGTCCCAGCCGCTGGCGGCCGCAGCCGTGGCGGCCGGCGGTAAGAACGGCAAGACGAAACGGCTGGGTCACCTGTTCGGGCGCCGGGACGTATTCAAGGGACGGCGTCTGATGAACCGCGAGAAAATCGTGTCCGCGGAGAAGCTGATGCAGAGAAACCAGCGGAAGAGACGGCAGCAACAGGACGAGGAGAAAAGAGAGGGCGCGCGCGCCACCGTCGCGCTTCTCGAAGACGACCAGCAGCAGGTCGTACGTCGCGACGGAGGAAAAAAAGTAGTGGAAGAAGTAGACGAGGACGAGGAGGACGAGGAGGGGGAGGAGGACGAGGAGGACGAGGAAGGCGAAGGCGAAGACGACGACCGTCAACGGCGCAACCGCCGAGACAACAACGCCAGTGACAAACCACCGACCCGGATCCTGTTCAAACGGAAGTTTATGCGTAAGAAGTTCCGGTCGGGGTTCGACTACATCAAAAAGAAGAAGAAGAAGGAACCGGTGTCGGAGAAAAGACTCGCCGCCGCGGTGACGGCAGCGGCCGCCGCAGCCGTTTCCGCGCCGCCGCCGAAGTGTGCCCCGCGTTACGTGTCCGAAATCCAAGCCGACATCAAAGGGTGGATCGTGAACAAAGGACACGGCGAGACCGTACTCCACCGGGCCGCCAGACTCGGAGTCAAGGTGAGTTCGTTTTTCACTCGTGACGTCGCTCACACCCGGGCGCGGATCCAGAACTTATTTACGGGGGGGTGTCGGAATCAAAACAACTTTAATCCTCGTTTTGTCGCATCGAATAATAAAATATTTTCCAAAACGTTTTGTTGGAAATCGTTTGCGATACACCGAAAAATCCCATAGCTACTACTTCGTTTTAAATCGTCTTTCTACAGTATCATAGATAACGGTTAGAATTATAAAACGATACTAAATAAAAAAATTTAACAAGAGTCTAAGATCGCCCCTTGGCCCCCCACCCCCTTGGATCCGCGCCCGACCCCACCCGGCCGTTAGTCGGTTCGGGGTTCAACCAGGAATTTTTTTATTATCTCGGTGCGGACGCGACACGCTAGTAGCCGAAAATACACGATTCGGTCTTAAACCCCATCCCCACCCTTCGGCCGGACTCGGCGCGTCCGAAAAGAGAACGGGGTCGCACGTTTTCACGATAAACTTTTCGACGTAAAATCCCGCCGGCACGCGTTTGATTTTCTACGGGGTTTCTACGGCGCCCGCCCGGATTCAATTCCCGTTCACTCGGCGGGGTTTAAGTGACGGCGGGCAGCCGACGCCCTCCGTCCCGGTCTCCGCGTTTTCGTTTTCGGTTAGGTCAGGACGATTACACGCCGCGCCACACCCCCACGTTCCTTAACGGCCGTGTAGTCGTTTACGCGGTCGGGCGGTGTCGGAAAAAGCGAAAGTTTCGCCGTGCAAATCGTAAAACGGGACGGGCGGCGACGATCGTTTGTTTCGCGATAATAACGCGTCTCGGCGTCGTCGTCGTCGTGTGTTGTTACGCGTGCGTAGGGCGGTCGGGCGCGAAAGCGGGAGGAAAATCGATGACCGGCGTTTGATAGAGAAATATCGATACGAGTTGAATAGCTTTTTGGTTTTGTTTGTTTCCCCACGACGTGACGGCGACGCGTTTCGACAGTTTCTCCGTGGGCCGTGTCGTTTCGGACGGAATCGTGTCCGCCACATTTGTAAAACCGACGGCGTATAAAACTCGCGTCGTCGTTTGATTGCGAGACCGGGTCAGGCCTTCGGTTTTGTCCGTGTCCGTTGCCACGGCGAAATCGTGTGTTTCGGTCCGAAAAACACTTTTTGAAACCGAACCGGCGGCGCTCGTCCTCACGAAACCGTCCGCAAACGCGTACAAGTATATATATATATATACACGATTTTTTTTTTACTTTTTGATATTCTCGTTTACAACGGCCAACGGGTGTTGTGGATTTTTCGAAGCGCTCTTTAGGCGAATAAAATATTTTCTAACGTATATTAGACGAAATCCCGAATACGCCACTGATATACCCGTAACGGAATGAACGTACAGCAACGCTCGATAACAATTCGTCGTGTGCGTCATCGAACTTCCGTGTTCGTCGCGACCGCGTCAACGTGAATTGAATCCCCTGCCTCGCGTCCATTTCCCGAATACGTTTACGTTGTTTAGTCGTTTTACGCGTTTTTCAAAACGAGTGGAATGGACATTTCGTAAGATCGTCCGACCAAGTGCGCGAACAAACCGTTTGGTTTGTGTTTCTCACCAAAACCGTTCTCTCGGAGGGCATGCTGAAGGGGGGGGGGGAACACGGGTCGCGTAACGTTTTCGAGCAAAGCGACTTGAAAACGACGTACACGGTTTTGTACGTGGTCCTAAACTTCGGGAGAGGTTTTAACCGGCGGAGAGAGAGTGAGAGAGAGAGAGAGCGAAAGAGAAGTGGACAAAACGACGAATCGATTGTTGTCGACGATTTATTGTCTCCGTCCCCGTTTGTCGTCGACTCTCGAGTTTCTCCCCGATACCCGGCCGCGTTTTGTTTTGTTTTTTAGATATAATGTTATATTTGACACCTGCGTGCGCACGTCCGTGTTGTTGTTGTTTACTACGCCGCGGTGAAAAAAAAAAATAAAAACGAGCTGCAAAGAGGCGAGAGAAAAAGAAAACGGCGAGTAGACACGACCGATTGCCGTTAGTGTGACCGTGTTGGGGGCGGGTGAAGGTGAGGGAGGCAGAAGAGATGATACCGTTATTACTCGCCACGGTCTTAACGTGTGCCCTCCTCTCGCTATCATTGTTATTATTATTATTATTATTATTATTATTATTATTATTATTATTACATAATTCCGCAATATACGGCGTGGAATATTTTCCGCACGACGGATTCCTCGTACCACCGCGGCGTGTGCCCTCCCTATCCCGTCCACGATACCGTCGTTTTGTTGGTTTTTGTCTTCCGAAATTCGGAAACCCGCGCGAACGTCGTCGCTCTCCCGGATTTCGCTGATCGTTTTCGCGTATTTTAATAATAATAATAATAATAATAATAATATTCGCGTTCGTCCGTGTAAAATAAATCCCTCCCGTCAGTGGCGTATCCAGGATTTGTTTTGTTTTTCGACGGTGTGACGTGGTGGTGGGGGGGGGGGGGAGAGAGTCACGGGGTTAAATAAAATATAACAAATTAAATTGTCGTTCCGCGTTCGGTGTGATCACTGCGGACCGACAGCATATTGACGTTTCAACACGGACAAGTACCCTTATGAAAAACGCGCTGTCGAAATACGAAAACGTACTGAAAATTCTATTAGGAGATTGGGGGGGGGGGTTCTGTTTTTCACTCGGTTTTGGCCCCGGGCGACGAGGAACAATTTTTATTGTCTGAAAATCATTTCATCCGATGGCCATAACGACACATAACTAATTCAGTTGTTACTCGTAAATTTTTAATATTTGTTTTATTTTATTTGTACACGTATCCGATATCAATAATATTTTATTTGACTATTTAGCAACGATTTGCGACCCCCTAACCCACCCCCTGGATAGGCCACTGCATTCCGTATTGCACCGTGTGCTTTGCCGAGCGAGTTTTCACGGGGGGGGTTACGTAGTGCGTATTGTTGTGTGTTTCGTTATCGAATACGTTCGCCGTTTGCCGACGCGCAGTTGAATTTTTTCAGCTACCGGTACTGTTGTAAATAAATCCCCGGGCCCTCGTTGTATATATTAGTGTTTATAGTGGTTTTAATGTAAATTCTAAAATTACATTTTTTTTTTATTTTCACAAAAGGTACCTAAAACATTGGGCACACAGCTTCGTTTGCTGTCATACGCCTCCATGAAGTGTCGGTCATTTTAGTTAGCCTAAAATAAGTTTGAAACCCGAGCACACCAATTCACTGCAGTTTAATATAAAAATCAACATTTCATTTCATTATTATTATCGTAATTGTTTTCAAACTTCCACGCGCCACCAAGCGGTCCGATCTGATGAAATAAAAATTATATACACGTAGATTGTTACGACAAGTCCTGTAATAAGAAATCAAATTAATTATATTCATACCACCGATATCGTGTAAAGATATGGTGACCGGGGTGGCACGACTCGTTTTATTTTTATGATTCAAATTAATAATGTGTATGCCTGCTCACCGACGCCCTCCCTTCCCCCCCTGCTCTCTCTCCTTTGTGGACGCCCTGCCCCCCGCGAGACACGGATTTTCGTCGATTTTTCCCCGCGGGCTCGTCGAGCGTGTTGAAATCGTTAAAAAAATCACCCCACCCTTTCTCGTCGTCTGGCGCGACAGGTCTTTTATTGTCGTTTCCGGGGATCGCGGGACGACGAAAATATATTTTGTACTCGATAAACGATTCGGAACGCGACGCCCGGTAGTTTGTGATCGATGACGTTGTTGAATAAAATCGTACGCGTGCCTCTATAGCTTGTTGTTACCGTTTTCGAGCGGTTTTTTTACGAGAGGGTAGGTGTGGGGGGGGGTAGTTTTTTAATGACGCTCGAGGAAACCGACCGGAAACATTTGGGGAAACGTGTCGAATAAAGTATCTCGTACACGACTGTTCCCTCCCGCCGTATTACTCGACGAAATAAAAAACGCATCGTTGTCAATAAAACCAATACGCATTTCGCTTCGTTCTGAATCTAAAATAATAACAAAAACGCTACGTTTTTTTTTTTTTTTGTTTTGTTCGCGTTTTTATTTGATTTTTTCACGACGACGACGACGACGTTGTCGTTATCGGATCAGATCGGGATCAATCGACGAAACGACAATAATTCCGAAGAGGTTTACGTACACGAAACAAAAACGCCTTGTTCTCCCTCCAAGGCCGTATTTAGATTTGATTTTTTTTTTTTTCGGTTGGAGGGATTCATCATACTGAATTTGTTCTGTGGTCCATTTGCTGATCGTTACGATCGAATATATTAGTATTTATGCCAAAAAAGATTATTTTTATTTTTATTAAAAAAAATGATTAAATGTCTCGTATAATATTGAAAAAATTTTGAGGGGGGGACCAGACCCCATGGACCCCCCTCATATACGACCTTGTCACCATCCCCCCTCCTCCCTCATCCGTCGTTTTACAACGTCGTTCATGACGGCGATTTGTTCACAGGACGTGGTGGGCTATTGCATTGAAAAGCTCGAGTACGCGCCGTCGGTGGCGGACAACGCGGGCTACACGCCGTTGCACGAGGCGTGTTCGCAAGGCCATTATCACATAGCCAATTTGTTGCTGCGGTTCGGAGCCGACGTCAGCGCCAGCGCACAAGGAGGCATACGGTCAGTAGTGTGTGTGTGTGTGTGTACACGTAAATGTACAGGTGACGTTATCGTGTTATCACGGGAGGTGGCTGCTTTTCAAACGACAGCCCAGCGACGAAACGAAACGTTTGTTTTCGTTGCTTAAAAAACGCCGTCAAAAATGTCAACCGAAATCCGACATTTTTTCGTATCGACCGCGCACTAGGCAGCCAGCTGACGGGTCTTCGGTCAGTTGTGACGGTACAATCGAAAGTCGTCGCGAAAACGAATTTCGAGAAAGACAAAATTTATGGCGTGGCTGCTTCGACAACTGCGCGCAGACCGATGGCAGGCAGCCACGTAGTCAGGAATTGATGGCTGCCCGGTGCGCGGTAGGCTTCAGTGCTCGCGTTGGGACGGAGCTCCTCTACTACGTTTACACAAAAAATTAGCGTCCCTTTACTACGATTTTCAAATGAACCCGAGGGGAGAAGGGTGTCTAGGGGTATTGCACCCCTCTTCCCCTCCAGACAATTTTTGAAAATCCGCCGCTGTTTACAGCTGATAAGACATTAAAACCAGCGATGGGCATGAGATCATTGAGTGATTTTTTTCACTCGGATTACTCGAGTAGAGGAGGTACGTTATTCAGAACATTGTTTTTACATCCACAGTCGGAAACTCCGAACGACATAAATAATAATTATTACCGTTGTGCAAGTTATCGATTTATCAAAAGCTATTATTACCAAACGAGATTATGATTTATAGACAATTTTATTTCGATTACTAATAACTCGATTACGCCTATCGCCGATTGTTGTTAAAGGTTTAAAAACGTTTATTTCTAAGGAAATCTGTTCAATTGAAAAAAAAAAGGGAATACGGTTAGAAATCGGGTTACGTATTAGCGGCGAACCGGGCTGGTTGGGGTGAACGCTATTATTCCTGATTTCCGACCGAGCTCCGCTGTTTGATGTCTTCCAACTCGAGCACTGCGTCCGGGGGGTCGCGGTTAAAACCCGAAGTCCGTTTGTCGATGGACGTTACCTAAACCGCCGCCGCCGTACGTGTTGGAAATCGACGTCGATTTTTTTTTTTTTTTAATTTTTTTTTAAACGTCGTCGGGAATGTTTTCCAGGCCTCTGCACGAAGCCGTAGAGAACGGCGACGTCCATCTGGTGCGGCTGTTGCTCAGTTACGGAGCCGATCCGCGTCTGGCCACGTACTCCGGACAATCGCCGCTGTCGTTGGCCGCGGACAAGCAGACCCGGACGCTGCTGGAACATCACGTGGACGACATACAGGGCCGCGGAGGCGCGTCCGTGTGGAATTTCGACGACATCGCGCCGAACCGTCTCGACCGTAAGCGGGGGGGTTTTTTTGTTTTTTGATTTTTTTGCACACACGTATTGTCGTATCGAATCTAATCCGGAAGGATCTCGCGGTTGTGGGCAGCAACACGCGTTTCGGCGCACTGCGCACTGCGGTCCGATCCCCGGGGGCGTAACCGACGAGACGAAGATTTCTCGCGTTGATGGCGGCGTGCAAGCCCCCGGCCCATAATCACCCGTCCCGTCCGTCTTTGGCTCGTCCGAGAACCGTCTTCGACCACCACACATGACGTGTGGTGATGGGAATAGACGACGAGACGAGACGCCTACGTGTATGTTTGTTACGGGATCGTAACGTCGTGACGGGTCGATGTGTTTTAGAGCAGCGGCGTTTCTCAAACCGTGGGTCGCGAGATGGTTTTTCGTTGTTTTTCGTTGTTTTAACTGTATCGATTGTCTGTGGAGTTCGTGGTTGTTTTTTTTTTTTTTAATCCTCTAAACGTAAAACGCGATCCCAAAGACCACCGGAGAACCACCGGCTCAAGAGGATTTCAGCGGATACGCGTGAAATCCTCGTGATTGTGTTGTACGATTGTTTTCCCCGACGGTTTTGTCAATAGTAAACGTCGTTTGAACGGGACGGGACGGCAAAACGGCAAATATAAATATTGTTTACGGCCGATAATAACACGCTCGGCGCAGTGAGAGAGAGAGACTGAGAGATTCCCGTAACACGTCTACACTCTGCCGTCCGTGTGTTTTTTGTATCGGATATGATGAATTGTGTTTGGTCGGGTTTGTTTTGTGTCGTCTTCGCACCATCTGCCCAACTGTGCCGCGACTCTACCGGTCTCGTATTGATTTGTTCGAGATTTCAATCTCCGTCCCGAAGGGGTGAAAAGCAGCGTGTGTGTGTGTGTGTCGGCGTGTTGGTACCGCCGGGGCTTTTTAGTCGATTTTTTCTTCGTTTTTTTTCTTCTTTTTTTTTAAACATTGGAACAAAAGCCAAACGTTATATTTATCCGTCCCGCATTCACTCGTGATACGTTATCAACCGTGTTCGTATTAGGTATCGTCATTGTATTGATTAATAATAATTGTTTAACACCATGCGCCGTTTTATTATGATTGGTAAATAATGGTGGTTTCTATTGAAACTTTGTGTCGGCACAATACGTTTCGACAATTGCATGAATGAAAACGCGCAGGAAAAAACGACATACCCGTACGCTAAACCATTGAGGTATATTACAACAAACGCACGCTTAAACGATAACATTCGTTTCGTTGAATAAATGCAAGATAACGTGGACAGCGGTGCAGGGCGAAGTCGTAGATCCCCAAAGAACGACGCACACGAACATTGCACGGTCTATGTGGCATACAGTAAATAATAGTTAAAACCCCGGAAAAATAGAAGAAATATCATCGCGTTGACACTTGACTAAACATTTTCTTTCTGGGGTTTTTTTTTTTTTTGAAACGAAGACGTCGAACAAAATGTTCATAGTCTCGATATCGGTGCGAGTTGGCTTCAGCTTTGAATAGCTTTTTTTCCCGCACAAGCTGATGTCCGTGAGAAACCGTTATCGTTCCGAGAGCAATGGTCAGATTAGGAAACGATCGGGCGGGTCTTCCGAGATTTTGTATTGCATGTATGTTATTCGTCTACTAAAGATCGAGAAATGATATCGAATTCAGAAAATAAATCGATTCTCTCGGTATTTCATCGGTAAAAATCGTTCGCATATCTTATTCGGTGTTTTCCACTGTTTTCAACTTGCCGGTACGAAAACCCAAAAGTCATCCGAATAAGTCGAGACCCCAAGCGTTCGAGACGTTCGCCGCCATTCGATCGGTATCTCTCGGGCCAGAACGATGATGAAAAAAAATTGTTTATCGTTCGAACGACATTTACACGATCAAACGATTTCTCATCTTTCGTTCGTCTCTTCTCGTGGACTTTTGAAGGCGACTGGACTAAACCTTTTTCCGCCGTATTCGTGGCGAAACCCGTAGATGACTCCGAACCGTTTCCACGGGCGTACTTAGATTTTGTCGTACGCTTTTCGGCTCCGTCGAAGGACCGAGTTTTTCCGATATATTCCTGAACGAGGGGCGCGGTCGATTGCCCGCGACTGGAGACTAACTTGTTGATGAATTTTCAAAACCGTTTTTGATAACCCGAAGTCGAGCCACCGCGGAGTAGTAGGAGTAGTACACGGTAGTAGTACGGAGGGGATCGGGTTAGGTTATAAAGGATGATATAATATAATACGGACAATACTAAACGCGAAGAGAACGTTTTCGCGTACAAAACAATAAAACATTTCATTATTCGTGGCTTAATGTATATTGTGTTTTGGCGGATGGAAATATTTGCCAACGAGGGCGCAGTCTTCAGCCGCCGCGACGTTCGATTAAAAGTCAAGAGGGAAATGACCGCGTCGTGTTTTCGAATTGTACAAAGAGTGAAAACGAAACGAAATTGCTCGCAAAACTGGTGTCTTCGAGTATTCAATTATTATTCAATTATTATTATTATTATTATTATTATTATTATTATTACTTGTATAGGACTACAAATATTAAAAAGAAAACGAGAAAAGATTTTAAAACGCAAACATATTAATACACGTAACAATAAAAATAATTTTCATACACAAATAAACGTATAAGTAAATAGATAAAGCTAAGACTGGAATATTAATGCCTTAAAAAAAAATGACTTAAAAATTTCAAAAAATGCATTACAAATTTATTTTTTGATGTTAAAAGTAAAAAAAAAAAATATTAATATCAGTAGGGCTTCTTTCTGACGTCTTAATCTGAAATAATAATTTTAAAATACATTTTAATTAATTAACTAATCTTTTTTTTTTTACCGTTTATTACCTGAAATTTTTTTGCTATTGCGCTCTGTACGATTATAGACTGTTTAGTGTTTTTTAAACAAGAATGAACGTCGTTGGTCAGATAATAAATTTTTGTAGACGGAAAAACTTCTTTCGACATTAACTGAAGTCACAGGAGCATATTTAAAATACGAAACATCGTCCGTAGTTATATCTTCTGGAATTTTTTTAATTTCTGGAGCATTTTCGTCATTTATAATTTTAGAAATATTCTGTAGTATTGTCGACCAATTGTTTTTCTTTAGAACGTTTTCCATTTTTTTTTATTTCTTCTGATATTTTTAAGGACTCCGATAATCATATAATTATAATCATACGATATAATTTATTTTATACAGAGGCGTATTTATCGAATGGTTGTCTGAGTGAGGAGGGTCCACGGAACATTTTTTTTTTTTTTTTTAAAATAAGTATACACCTATAGTATTTATTTTTTAATAACACGCCAGTTGGAGGAAGGGGAGGTTACACCAACCAATTTTCAAGGTTTAG
Source organism: Schlechtendalia chinensis (assembly GCA_019022885.1). NCBI lineage: Eukaryota > Metazoa > Arthropoda > Insecta > Hemiptera > Aphididae > Schlechtendalia > Schlechtendalia chinensis. Next base: position 52,564,318 of record CM032339.1, read on the forward strand.
TTCTAGGTCGGAAATTCATAATAAATCAACGCGGCTCTTTTACCCGATGTCTCAACCCCCGGAGCCGCGTTTAACGGGGAGAGCACCAACATAAGAACGAAAAAACAATTTAATCTGCCCCGGGGCGGCAACGTAGCTTAACGCGGCGCTGCTCAACCCCACTGGCCGACCAAATTTTTTTTTCTTCTAAATACGCCCCCGGCGAAATATTACATACGTAGTAGGATCAAAAAGTATCCGGAATTTATTTATAGAAAAGAAAAAAGAAAGTATTTGTCTCATCAAGTATCCGATTATTTATATTGGAATTAAAAGTAGACGTAATTTGTTATCCGCGCAGGGGGGTTCAGTCATCAGAACTACGTTAGTCTCGCGTTTCCCGTGATCGTGTGCATACGAAACGGAGTTTACGCGTTTTTTCAAAACGTCACCGCGGTTCGAACGAATTTCGCACAAACGCATTCCAGTGGCGTATTTAAGGGGGGGGTTGATCGCCCCGGGCACCACGTTTCTGGGGGCAGAAAATTTTCAAGGGTTTCGTTTGAATAATATTAGTACGTGTTCTCGAACTATTTGATATTCGATGTTTTATTTCACAGTTTGGAAAATAAATACTATCGGGCATATTAACAACCCCGTAACGAATTGTATGTTATTATTTTATAGTCGTAAACGTGAAAAACAAACATTCATAAACATTAACGTAATATCGATTTGTATAATGTGTGTCTTAAAAGGGAATGTGGATCGTGTCACAGCAAAATTGCTCGGTAAAGCGTTTGTTTTTTACGTGCAGTAAAGAGGTCAAAGGAGGGGGGCGGGGAGCAACAAAATTCTAAATACGTCATTGTCTGGGTCCTCTTTCAAAAGGTTTTGTACTGTGAACCAACCATACGGACAGGGGCGGGTGGGAGGCTACACCCGCCCAGGTCCTCTAGAAATGTTGTACTTGGGCCTGAAGCCATAATTTTTATTATGGCCTTATTGGCCCACACAAAACGATATATAATGCCCGGTAGAAAAATCAAGATTTTCGTGAATTATTTCACACTTTTTAGTGCAATTTTTTTCGAAGTAGGTTTTATTTAAAATGTTTTCGCGTTGTACATCGTCAAGTTGTTTATTTCGTCGAAAATACGGTATCGGTCTCTCGGTCCGCCCCCGGAAATACGGAGCGTCTTTAACGCCGTCGTATCTAGACGGCCGTTTCATCTCGTGTTTTGTCAAGTCGACGGTCGGGCCACTCCCAAGCTCCTCGTCTCTTCACTTCGGGACTCTCGTCCGTTTCCGAAACGTTTTAAACCAATCGCGAACGGCGGCCGTTTTTCCGTAAACCAGCGGTTCCCGACCTATGGTCCGCGAGACATCATGTGGTGGTCCGCGAGGCATACCAATAAAATTTTAAAATATTTCAATTTTCCTTTGGGCGTGTTACAAATATTACGTACCGACAATCGTTGCCTAAATTCCAATATCTGTGAAAAAATTGATTCATATTTACGAGAAAAAATGATGGTGGTTGGTCCGTGACGTATTGATGAAAGTTTTATCCAAGTGGTCCGTAGTGTCAAAAAAGGTTGGGAACCACTGCCGTAAACCAAAGCGTTTCCTCCGCGGCAGTTGCGCCAAACAAAACCTAACGTTTGGCCCCGTTGTTCGAGCGTTTCGGGAAAAAACGCGCTTTCGGTGACCGAAAGTACAACGATATCATCATCGTTATCATCAATTACGGACCGGAAACCCGTAGTAGAAACCGAGAGTCCGGTCGGTCGGTCGCGACGTTTGTAGTAAGCGGCGTGCGTGTGTTCACAGGCGACTCGGCCGACGACTGCGTGGTGGACAGACTGCTGTGGAGTTCGCCGCCGCCGCCACAGCAGCAGCAGCAGCAGCCCCCGCCGCCGGCCGTGTCCACTTCGGCGGACGACGACCAGTCGTTCGAGTTCGAGTTCGCGGACCGATCGTTGCCGGACGTGTACAAGCTGCTGTCGTCGTCGTCGTCCGCCTCGGACGCCGCCGCCGCCGCCGCAGCCGCAGCCGCCGCCGCGGCCGGCGCGGACAACGACGCGGACGATTGGGTGTTGTTCGCGGACGTGTCCGCGGCGCTGTCCGTCGAGACGGCCGACGCGCTGGCCGAGCTGTTGGACGACGAGGACGCGGTGATGGCCGTGCCGGCGGACCGGTTCAACGAGCGCGTCGTGCCCAGAAACGTTCTGGGCAGACAGCCGGCCGCGGTCGTCGACGAACAACAACAACAACAGCAACAACAACAACAGCCGTCCGTCGTCAACGAGAACGACGCCGGCGAACGACAAATACTGTTGGTCCGGTACGACCGCAAACTCAAACAGCTGTTGGGGGTGGACGCGTACACACTGAGTTGACGTCACCGTCGTCGTCGTCGTCGTCGTCATCATCATCACCACCATCACCACCACCACCACAACCACCACCACCACCAGCAGCACCACCAACACCGCCACCAACACCGTCAACAACACCACCACCGTCACCATCATCGCCGTCGGCAGCAGCAACAGCAGCAGTAAAAGGCCTATCTCCGCGTGCGCACAGGACAAGTTACCGTGTTTTATTGTTTGTTTGTTTGTTTATTATTATTATTATTATTATTATTAATATTATTAATATTATTATTATTATTATTTTTTTTTTCTTCCACCCGTTCGCTACTCGCTGCTCGAGTTCTCTTCCGGGTGGTTGATAATGATATGGATATGATACGATTATGATATGAATATCGACAGTAGCTAAGGACCGGACGTGTGTACCGCGCGCAACAAGTTTGGTTTTTTTTAAATTTAAAATTTTTTTTTTTTGATTTGATTTGATTTGATTTCAATCCGACCGGTGTTTTTTTTTTTTTTTTTACTTGTGTACTCAACACGTCTCTGTGCTGACACTGAACGCGCGCGCGTTTAGTATTATTTTTATGGTTTTTATTTTTATTTTATTTTTCATTTTGTTGTTGATAACGAATATATACCTCTTTGTTAATATTCGAATTAAGTTTTAATCGATGTTTATTATTATTATAAATATACGCATTATTATTATTTTTTTTTTTTTTTTTTCGTTCGGTCATCATTATTTTTTTTTTTTTCGTGTGCTAATATAATTTATTATATAATACGTGCAATTCTATTATTATCATTTTTCTTAAGCAATTTATTATTATCATTAATGAATTTAAAACGCGGAGATGTTCGCTTATAAATTATATAATTACAGTTCTTAGCTCATTTTGTTTACGTCTAATTGTAATGTATAAAAACTTAAGGAAACGCGTAATAACCGATAAATATTCAAAACGTGTGTATAATATATATATATATATATATATATATACGTGTTTATATATATATATAGATGTGTGTGTGTGTGTGTGTGTATGTGTCGTATTAAGTTTTTCTTTTCCTTTGACACGCACTCCCTTTCGTCCCTCTCCCACTCCCACTCACTATGTCGGTGTATCGTCACGATAGATAGATTCGTTGTGTATTCGTATATATATAAATGTTTTCCAGTGTTTTGAAAATTGTTTTGCCAAACGTGTGATAAGCACGTCCTCCCCCACCCCACCAAAAAAAAAAAAAAAAAAAAAATTGTTTAAACAAAAAATAAATATACTTTTTTACCGATTCACGCGCACGATTGAAAACACACATACGTACACACACCGGTGGTGTTGTAAGTCTACGAAACGCCCGCCGACCCGTCCACAACGGTGACGATAATCGTAACAACCGGCCGGCGTACCGGACCGATCGGAGAACAGGGAACCGGGTTTGTGTACATCGTGTATGTTTATGATAACGATTTGATTTTTTGTTGTTATTGTTGTACATAGCGCCAAAAAAAAAAAAACACCGCCACCGGGTGTTTTCGATCCGATTTCTCACGATCACTCCGTTTGTCCGTTCGACGAACAAATATGAGTGGTTTTTCGTTTTGTTGTCGTCGATGGTGTTTTGGCCCGTCTCGCGTCTAACGTGCTGTGATCGTACCGTTCAAAAAATACCTACGCCGCCGGGGCGCGTGAGGGTGACGGATTCCAGTGGCACGCCGAAGACGATTCATACCGCCTCGGAATATGGGTTAGTGTGCGACAAACGCATATCGTCAATAAACAACAACAATAATAATAATAATATCGTTGTTGTCGATAAAACAACAAGAGTACGTTCGTTGTCGAAACGTAATGTTAGTATTGTATTATTGTACATTTTTTATGGGACAACGCGTGGTTTGCATATGTCCAAAAAATAAAAAATAAAATAAAATAATACGACAAATTAATATAAAAAAAAGTTTTTTGGTATCGTAGTACCCATGAACCCCCCGTTCCGCAACTATGTCCCGTCCGTTAGTATAAGGTGCAATAGTCGTGGGCCACGGTCTTGAAATATGAAAAGTAATAAAGTCAGCATATAAATGAGTTGGTTTTGTGAAATTTACGGAATCGTCAACCCGGAAGTCGGTTTACGTTTTAAAACGATTTGAAAATATGCATTTTAAACCCCCCACCAATTATTTCGAATATAAATGTATCGGTTGCGTTGATGACGAAAATACGAAACAAAATAGACATACGGGTCGTGATTGTTCAACGCGTTTTGTCGAATTGCACTTCAAAAGTCAGAAAGTGTGACCGTAACTTGTGGCGACTTTCTAACCGGTCGGCGAAAATGCATGCAGAGGCGGCGCCGTGTCGAGAGCCGTGCGGTCGCCACGAGGCAGGCGCGGATCCAAGGGGCGAGATTACTCTTGTTAAATTTTTTTATTGGTATCGTTTTATAATTCTAACTGTTATCTATGATACTATTGAAAGACAATTTAAAACGGAGTAGTAGCTACGGGATTTTTCGGTGTATCGCAAACGATTTCCAATAAAACGTTTTGGAAAATATTTTATTATTCGATGCGACAAAATGAGGATTAAAGTTGTTTTGATCAAGATGCCCTCCACCTCCCCTCGTTAATAAGTTCTGGATCCGCGCCTGCCACGAGGTCCGGCCGTCCGCTCACAGACACCCCCGGGGGGGGGGGGGGGTGTGTAACCGACGAGAAGACTTTTCGGGTCTGCCGGTGCCCGTGCCCCGGCCAAGAGAAAACGACCGGCACGATGCGCGCGGGGAATACGAATAGAGGAGGAGGGTGTGTATTGTCGTGCGGGGAACGAAGTACGTGTGCTTACCTCGACCCGCGGAATCTCGTCGTACACCAAGGTTACAAGGGTATGTCCGTACGTCAAGGACCTAACCTCGACGCGCGAAATGATCAGAAAAAGCGAATCGGACACGAACGCGCCAACGGTGTTTCCAGGGGCGGACTGAGACTCTGAAGGCCCAGGTGGGTAAGTTTTTAGGCGGCCTTAAACTAACGTAATTAATACAAACAAGCGACTTGATCAAATAAATAACTCGATAATGTATCACGTAAAAAAAATTATTGGATTAAAATAGAACCGACTTCGAAAAAAATGAACTAAAAAAAGTGTGAAATAATTCACAAAAATTTTGATTTTTCGATTTCGGTTATCGACATTTGGCAACGATCGATACGGTGTGATACGTGAAAGATAACAAATACTCGTGTTAAAAATCTTTTAGAATATCGTAATAATTTTTCTATTGGGTGTATTATTTCGTGTAAGCCAACAGGCCATAATAAAATAAATAGCTTAAGGCCCAAGTACAAAATGTCTAAAGGGCCTGGACGGGTATGGCCTCTGAATCCGCCCCTGGATGTTTCGGTAGAGTATACTGGTGAGCAAAACGAACGAGTCGCGCTCTCTGAAGCTGTCGGTTAGCACGCGCTGACGGTCGGTCGGACTTGGCGAGACAAGTCTTGGTTAGAGCGTTTGGCAATATACATGTTCCGAACACTTCACGAGAAGCATGACGAATACAGTGGTGTAGCGTCCGTGTTTAGATTATCGACAAAACGAAACGGTCGTCGTGTTTCGATCGCTGTTCGCCACCGTTGTGCGCGTGTGTGTCTTCGGCATGACACACGATAGATACAAGCGTCTTATCACCGGCATGGACGCTTCGTCGACGATGTCAAACGTTTTACATTTTTCATTCTTTTTTTAAACAATATTTTACAAAAAGGATATATGAAATTCCCTAAAAAATATTGTCCTTTTCAAAATCGGTAATAGGTGTTTCAACTCTAATTCTGACGTAGACCCCACGTTTACTGTTTCACGTGCTGTGATTTTGTCTATATTTCCTATAAGATAGACGGAAACGACAAATACGGGTGAGACGCCTCTTAAATATATATATATATGAATACGTACATAAAACATGAACATTTACTATTTATTACGTTAAATAATATATAACCAAATAATTATGGTAAAAATTATTTTGGTTATCTTACCGATTTTTATTTTTGCAAAAAAAAAACAAACATTGATTTCTACTACAGTTGAATTTATTATTTGACTTATTTAACTTCAAACTAACCGAAAAACGACAACGCGTACTGTCAAAAATTAACATGTAAAATGTCTAGGGGGGGGCCATGGCCCCTATGGCCGCCCCCCCTAAACAACGCCCCTGCTACTCGCCGTATTACTGAGTCTGAACCATTGCCGGAAATCGGGTTAAATGTTCATCTTAATCAAAACCATTTTCTATCCTCATTTTGTCGCGTCGAGTAATGAAACGTTTTCCAAAACGTTTTTCATGGAAATCGTTCGCGATACACCGAAATAAAACAATAAAGTCCGTCTTTGTATCTTTGTCAAGTGTCGAATCGCGTGGCGGTTGCGGCTGCCGTCGAAACAATTTTTTTGTTCTCTACGGAGATGTTCGAGATGTTTAAGAGCCATACTGTAGGTATATATTGTATTATGTGTAAGTTACACAGTGTAACCCGTCAATTTTTATGGTTCACGTATCGTTCAATAATTAAACTGCAATACATATATGAAAACAATTACATGTACTTTGATAAAAAGACGTATTTATCTTTATTGGTCATCAGAAACGTTAATACCGAAAAGTCTCATAGCTACGACTTCATTTTAAATTGTCTTTCTATAGTATCATGGATGAGAGTTAGAATTACAAAACGATACTAATAAAAAAATTTACAACAAGAGTCTACGAGGGGGGGGGGGGGCGATCGCCCCTTGGATCCGCACCTGCGTACAGGCTGGTGGGTTTTCGGCAGGTCGTGTATAACCGTCTGTTGGCGAACCGCGCCCGCGGTCGCGGCATCGACGTGCAAATGCGGTCCGATGGTTCGGAGCCCTCGGTCTCGGTCGGCGCGGTGTCGGATGGCGTTGCCCGCTGTGCGCCGGCAACGTCTTCCTGTGGCGGCCATTGAGAGCAGCTCCGCCGAGCTGACAAAATGGTCCGTTCGCTTGGTAGCCCTCGCCATAGAGCCAAAAAATCCGGGTTCAGATACTCGCTGTACCTGTTTGCGCTGTTTGTTTCCAGCCGATGCCGATTGTCTTAAGACGCTACGACGCGTACGGTTATTTTTGATGAAAAATCGTTCTCTTTGATTCTCATCGCTAAAACGGATTTAACCATGAAATAAGGGATTTAAAGTCTCGGGCGCTTTCTCTTTTGGCCGGCTTGAAAAGGGCGACGCCATTAGAATCACTTCGAATAGTCCACACGTACATGGGCGCCCATACGATAATATTTAGGGGGGGAGGGACAAAATAATTTATTATTTTTGATAAGCAAAAAAAAAAAAAGGTTAGGTTCAATAATTTAATGTAGTCTTGTGTTATTTCATCAATGTATGATATTGATTTTAATTTCCAATAATCGTACCAAATTAAATCATTTATATTTAACTGTTGTATTATTACAGAAGAAACATAAGGGAAATTTGTTCATTAAACAAATATACTAATAATGCTTATTAATATATATAAAATTACTTTTTATTTATGTTAAAAAAATAAAACAGAAATAAAACGTCGACCTTTACAATGGCAATGTGAAAATACCAATTTTAGCAACTATACTTATTTTCCAGGGGAGGGGCATGTCCCCCCCCCCAATGGGCGCCCATGCACACATATGATTTACGCGCTGAATATCCAAACGTGGCAATGGCTTTACGCGTATTTCTGACGCGGCTAATAACAGCGGGCGACGTGCGAAAGATCGTTTAGCAAATTGAAATCAATAAAAAACTCTATTTTAGACCGCCGGTGGAACAAGAACGTATATCTGATTTGGCGATTATGTCCGTTGAACGTTCATTGGTTAAACACATTGGATACTTAACGAACTCATAGATAAATTCGCTGGACAAAAAGCCAGGAAAATTATAATTTAATTTTAAAATGTTTCGTGTACTCGATACTTATTTATTCAGTCGTGTTACTTTTGTTAATGATTTAAGTTCGATGTTTAAATAAAGTATTATTTGGCGTTATTCACGCTGCCGTTTTATTATTTTTGATTATTTTTAACGATAATTTATTCAAATTGAGAAGGAAAGAAAAATATTTACAAAATCAATAATCTATTAGTTATATGTTGAAACCAAAAGAGCGCGATTTTTAAAGTTTTGCCCCCGGGCTCGATATTCAGTTGCTATGGTTCTGTCTATCGCCGTGTAAACGAGACGTTAACTCAAAATCAACACTAACATTTTGCGAGTGTATTTTCAAAGTCATTTGCGAGACGGTCGTTAAAAAACACCAAAAAGCCGAAGGGTGGGCCGACTCCCACGCTTTGTCCTGGAATTTCAAAACCTACACCAAAACGTGCGTCTTTATTTGCGAGTCACTCGCCCGTCTTAAAAACCCGTTTTATCGACCGTGAAGTTGGCCCACCCGTGTCGTCCTAGAACTTCGAGATTTATATCAAACGAGAGCTCGTCCGTGGGTGATTGAGCCATCTTTGGAAATGCTTACAACCAGTCGAACCACGATCGGAGACGACGGTTGGGTTGTGGACGGTGGACGCAACGAAGAGAAGAGCACGTTCAAAAGAAGCCGTTTGGCGACTAATTCGTAAGCACCGATTTGATACGACGGTTAGCCCGCCAACGTGGTATTATTTGGGCCGAGTATAAATATATATATATATATACACACAAATATATTAGATGCTCATACCAGTAATTGTAGGAATAATATTAACAAATTAACATATCACAGGCAAAAGTACATTTTAACGTTTTATATTTTAAAAAGAATCACAATCGTATTACGGTACACTACAATAAATTCCATCTAAAATATAAGTTAACAAATAACTTCTTACCCCGATGGGTCGACCGCGGCGACGAACTACAATTAGGCTTATACAAAAGAGACAATATAACGAAAAAGGCCTTACACACTTTAGATTCAAATTTTGTCGTCCACCGCTCAAGTCGGGTGTCTCGGGAACGACTCGTTTCTCGTGGTCCGATATCGCAACGTCGACCGCTCCGAGATATGACCGGGTCCAAAGGTGGACTTCCATTATATTGCTGAAACCAGAAGCGTACGGAAATGTCAGTGCAAACGTGTAAATCGCAATTAACATACTGCTGCCTAACCGAATAAGATTATGTATACGCATCAGTGGCGTAGAAACGATTTTTTTCTAGGGGGGGGGGGGGGTTCAAAGGAACTTTTAAAAAATAAAATATTATTAAAATATTATTTAGAGTGCTGGGCGAGGGGGTTGTAAACCTCTTGCACCACTCCTCCCGTATCTACGCCACCGATATACATGTATAATGACTACAATAAACACTATTAGCGATGTACAATATAAAAAACAAATTGTATATTCGTTATCTGTACACGAATTAAACGTTACACGTAACACACGTGTAATCGTATTCGAAACTAGCGGAAAACTAAAGGAAAACTTTTTATTTTATTTTATTATTTTCAATTGTAGAAACTGTGTTCGGCGATTCAGGAGAGTACTTTTCTTGATCGAAGCATGGAGATAATTCAGTTTCATCTACTGAAAAGCTATCGTGAATAACATCAAGAGTGTTATCTTTAGCTCCAGATAATTCATTAATAAGGTTAACTAATGTATTTCTATCACTGAAAAAAAAAATATATTAAATATATTTTTAATAAATATGAATATTAAATACAAAAAACAAATGTTTACTTTGCCACAGTTGTCCATAGATCTTTACTAATGTTTTCTTTGTAAATTCGCAGATTACATGCCTGATCGAACTGCACCCAAAAAGCTGCACCTGCCTTATCCCAACCTGCTGGTTGCGAACGAAGCATGCAGCTTTCTAGTTTATTTATTTTTGTTTTAAATTTTATATTGCAGTCGAATTGCGCTTCAAAAAGAGTCTGTAACAGATAAATTAAGTTAAAATAGTTATCACACAAAGGATATTAAAAATACATAAATATATATTTTATTATATTACTTTTAAAATCCTTAATTTTAACTGTATGGAAATTCCTTTGTATCCATAATGTTCTAGTTCCCAAAGTTCTGGTATAGAATACACTTGACAGAATTTTAAAACTCCTTTTTCCCATTTATTTACTTGTACATATTTTTTTACTCCTCTTAATAACTTTATATGTAAGTCATTCAATTCATTTGAAACTATGTACAAAATATATAATTTTATATTTCAATTATTGTGTTTAATTCTTGATAATAAACAAACAGTCACATTCAAGCTGAACTTTAAACAAATACATATATGATATGAAAATAAAAAAAATCAACTATTTCTAAAGTAAAAACTAAAATTATTAAAAGCATTTAAAGATTTTTGATAAAAAAATATCTCCCATGTTATAAAACATATTTAACTTACTGCAAAAAGAAATTATTTTTCAAACATAGTTTAATTATTAACAATGCAATATATTCAATATTAATTATAACATTAATAATCATAAATATGATCAAATTATATTATGTATACGTTTGGTACTGGTGTGGAAGGTCCACGATCGAACTCGCGATAACGGACGACGGCGGCGGAACGTTCTAGAACTTTGATTAGAACCCGGCGAGCATCCGTCTGGTGACGACCGGTTTCCGTCCACGTGTACGACATCGTGAGTGTACCGGTCGTCGAAGTGTACCTTTTATGCGTGTGCGTCAAATTCCGTAAAGACCGCTTGAGTTGGGATCCAACAGGCAAACTGTAAGATTAATCGTACAAGGACGACGCGAGTCACCTTCTAAAAGCACCTCCTTGGCGTACATTTCTGGTAGCAGACCGTGGTTTCGCGATTCACGGCAGTAGGTGTAGCGTCAAGTGTACAATTTTTTTATGGTTAGTGCATTATTAAAGTAACATCGTCGAATTTTACGTGTCTATCGGTTAGTATAGACATTACCGGCGGGATTTAATTGTAATAAATATTATTATCTTTGTTAAACCTTATGCGATTTGTTATCGTCGTTTGGGTAATTGTTTGGTATAGTACTAACGATAATGTTGCAGTGTAGTTTATTATTGGATTGTTGTATTATTAAATTAGGTAAACCGTAAGTACTTTCGGCACGGAGGTGAGTGAACATTGGCCGTCTATCCCGTCACAGTTTCACCAGTCATTCGTTATCGCTCCTACGTAATATTTTAGTTCTTGTTTGTCGCGTTTGAAATTTGAATTCGTCATGACGATGTCCGTCGACGAAGCCCAGCGTATCGTTCGATTGAAAGATCGGTCGTCGATGAAACGAAACACGTGCGTTGCACGAATCAGAACAGTGCGTTCTCTTGCACAACAAGCAAGTGAGGTTGATGATCTTGCGCGCCAATTACGGGTTGCGGTCGAAGATTTAGACGCACTCTGGACCGATTTCGTTGTCGAAGATAATTCCGTTTTAGATGCTCTTTGCGATTTGGGCCTTCTTCTGGAGTATTCCGAGGACTTGTCCGTCGAGGTTCGGGGATTAATTATTTACGCAAAATCTATTGCTAAGCTTTACACGTCCTCGAACAATCAGGAATACGATGACAAGGCTTCGGTGCGTAGTGGTAGCATACGACGACCGACTTCTCCCGCTGAACGGGTTCGTAAGGTTAAATCGCACACGGCGCCAAGTGACGCAATATCCGTACCTGTATCCGGCGTTACCGGAAGTCCCGCTTCCGTCGTTTTGGTGGGGATGTTCATCAATGGCCGGCTTTTCGGGATCGTTTCCGCGTAATGGTTGATCAGCGAGCGCAACTGTCCACCATTGAGAAAATGTATTACTTAACTGGATGCCTTAAGGACGATGCAGCCGAATCAGTACGTAATATTCCAATGTCAGCTGACACTTATGGACTCATGAGGTCAACCTCGGAAGCGCGTTATGATAAACCCCGGTCGGTAGCCGGTGCATTGATCGAACGGTTACTTAGTGCCCCCTTAGCCCCTCAAGAGACCATAGTCACTCTCAACAGGTTTCTGTCCGTCTTTGACGAAGGAGTATCGGTGTATGAAGTGCTTATGTTGTGGCAGCGCCCATGCTTTGACTGCTTGCGGAACGTTTAAGGGATGGTCAGTCGAAGCGCGAATCAAATGGGTACGTGAACGGCGATTGTGTTTCCTTTGTCTAAGTGACAAACATTGGTCATCACGGTGTTCGTCAAAGAATAAGCGTATACATCATGTGCTTATCCAACAGAACCCAGTTTCTTCCGAACAACAGGACACCCGTCGACGTGAGATCGATCAAAACCGAGATTCTGCCGCAGCAGCATTATGTGGTCGTTACGACGACCACGCGGTGTTACTTGGTACCGCGGTTAGTGCACATCCGGGATAAATCGGGTGTTCTCCATACTGTGCGCGCGTCAATTGATTCAGCGTCTGAGATTTGCGCGATTTCTTCGTCATGTGCGACCCGTCTCGGTCTCCAAAGAATCCGCAGGACGGCGCCCATAACTGGTTTAGCGGGAGTGCCAGTAGTTGACGGTGTAGGATTAGTAGACTATACTATACAGCCAAGATACGCCGATGATCCAGTTTTTAAATTTAAGGCTTGGGTCTTCCCGTCCATCACAACCAACTTACCTCGCCAATCATTGCCAACAGGTATCGTGGCCAAATTCGGTCATCGCGCCTTAGCCGATCCGTCCTTTGCCAAATCGGCTCCCATCGATCTATTGTTGGGCGCAGATATTGTGTCTGCTAGTCTCAACGGCAAACGGATTACAGTTGGTGACACGTACCCTGTCGCGCTTGGGTCTGTGTTTGGTTGCAGGGGCGGACTTAACCCTGAAGGCCCAGGTGGGTAAGATTTTAGGAGTCCTTAAACTAACATAATCAACATAAATAAGCGACTTGATTGACAATTTTAAATAAAATAAATAACTTGATAGTATATAACATAAATAAATATTTTGGAAAAAATAAAACCGACTTAGAAAAAGATACACTAAAAAGTGTGAAATAATTCACAAAAAATTCTTGAAGTCGGCGCTGAATTCCAAATGACACATAGCATCTTGCTTATATCACTCTCAGACCAAATATGAAAGATACTTTAGATTTAATTTTCAATCACGCATTATTTAAAAATAATGCTGACTTGAACAAGATTTTTATGAATTATTTCACACTTTTTAGTGCATTTTTTCGGTTTTACTTTTTCCAAACATTTTTTTTTATTCATAAGTTGTTAGTTGTAACGGTTTGTTTCAATTTACATAATATAATATATCTTTCATTAAAAAAAAAATTCATTTGAATCGGTCCAGTAGTTTCGGAATAATCGGTGGTCAAAAATAAAAAAAATAACAAAACAATATAAGTACAAAAAACTAAATTACTGGTCGAATACTGGGCCAATCCTTACTAAATCGGACTGGGATCACCGGGAGATAATACTCTTTCATATGAAGAAAGATTTATTTAAATCAGTTCAGTATTTTTGGAATAATCGATGGTCAATCATAAAAAAGGAACATAATAACAGATAGAATTGAGAACCTCCTCCTTTTTCGAAGTCGGTAAAAATGAAAAAATGTTTATGATCTAACTTAGTTCAATGTAATAAAATAAAACAAACTACTGCAATTTTACAATACTTTAAATATTTTTAATAAAAATAAAATGAAATTATTTCAAAAATAAATATTATTAGCTTTTATTATATATATAAAAAAAAAATAAAGTTAATGTTTTTAATTTTACAATATCTTAAATCTAAATTTTTTTAAAAATTAATAAGCTACTTAATGTTCTAGAACTTCTTCCAATAGCATCTATAATTATTTCGTTCTTTGGAATCATATCTGATTTTACGCTAATGAGCATTAAAGATTCTAATAAATTTTCCTTCATTGTGTTCCTCAATCTGTTCTTAATAATTTTTAATTTAGAAAATGCCCGTTCACAGTTCACTTGAGTGCATGAGAGGGTGAGAATGTATTTATATGTTAAGTATAAGTTCGAAAATGTTGATGTATGTAAATTATATTTATATAAATATTCCAACAAATGTGGTGGACAACTGAAGCACCCTACTTCTTTACCAAACTGATGAGAAATCGTTTCTAAATTATCACTAGATTCTGCTGAACCATAATCAAGACTTTGAGGTACTGAATTACTTTTATATGAACATTTGTTGAAAGTCTGATTAAAAATTATATAAATTGAAGAAACTCTTCTTTTAATGCAATCCCAGATTCGGCATTTGATTTTTGAGCAATATATTTGAAATTATCGTCATTAATTAAATGAGGATTTTTTGCGAATTCCTTAAAACGTTGTGGATTAAATGTCTCTAATACTTCATATATTTTTTCATTTTTTTCAAATCTTTTTTCAAACACATTTATGAGAACATCATAAATTCTTCGATGGGTTTTGGCTTTAAAATATTCATCTGGTGAAATATTTCTAATATCATCCGATGCTTGCTCACCGGGCATTTTTTTAATTTTTGACCTTCGTTTATCAGTAAATGTTTGTTCTATGAATGTATTTTCAAGGTTTTTAATTTGAGTAGAATTGTTTTTACTTAAAATGAAATTAATTGCTTTTTTCTTAACTCCATCATAGTTAGATGATCTGAAGATGTATTTGAATCAATAGATTCTTCTGAGCCAAGAAAATTTAATGATTCCAGTAAAACGTTATATCGATCACTAGTTTCACTAGAATCTGACCAAGGACCAAAAATATTTTTCAGTGCAGCATCCTTACTATTCCATCTTTTAGTTCCCAATTTTTGAATTTTTCTTAATTTGTCATGTCCAGTATGATCTTTAGAAAGAAATTTTTTCCAAATTTCAGTTTTTTTATAAGAATCAGAAAAAAAAATTGCAATTTTTTGTAATAAATTAAAAAGATCTTGAGCAGATAAACAACATGAGGTGACGTCAGTTACTATAAGGTTCAATACATGAGCATGGCAATGTGTAAATATAGATTCGGGTGCATTTTTCTTTAAATGTGCTTGAAGGCCGTTATAAAAACCCCTCATACTAGCAGCCCCATCAAATGATTCTTCTATTAAATTAGCTAAAGGAATATTTAAGGATTCTAACTCTTCTTTTACGACATTATACAATGCTTCTCCAGTACCAGATGTCGATTCTACTAAGGCAATCATTCTTTCATTAATTTTTTCATTTAAAACATATCTTATACAAATACATTACTGATCCATAACCGATGTATCTTAAGAAGAATCAACTTCTAATAAATACTGTTCGGACAATATTATTTCTTTGGCAATTTGTTTTTGTATTAAATTGCCAGTTATATTTAAAATAGTCTTTGACAAAAATGTTACACACGAGCCACGTCCACGTCCAACCTTTTCTTTATTAATTAAACTTTTTCTTATAGAATTATTTAGATGTGTTTGTAATACTGGATCATATTTTGCTACAAGTTTTATAATTTCCAAAAAGTTCCCTTGATTTAAGTTTGATGCTAAATCAGACATGCTATAAGCGGATTCATTTCTTTTTGCTCTAAATGCCAAACCTTGTTTACCAATCAGTAAAGCAATATCTACAATTCTAGTCATAATTTCTCTATTAAGCTCTACCATTTTTTGACGATGACTTGAAAGTGAATTTGTTATTGTTTGTCCCGATGAAATATTGAAATATGCTTTACAGGCATTATCATGAGGAATAAAATTTTCGTGTTTTTCTAATTGGTGATATAAGTATTTCAGATTTATTTCAATACCTTCTATAAACGGAGTATTATTTGGACAAGTGAAGGCTATACATAAAGAACAGTGAATTTTTTTATTCACTTCATTATAAGTAACCCATTTTCTGTTCACGTATTTATCATTGGTCATTTTTCTAAAATATACTTTATTAGAAGTAAATGGTACATTGCTTTGAGGTTGACAAGGGTGTGCATCAACAAATGCAATTTTTATTTGATGATGGCTACTAAAAAGCGGAGGAATAAAAAGACTAATGTTTTTATTAAATTCGATAACTTTATCTACACTTTCTTTGTCAGACTCAGATTCAGATGAAGAAAAAATATCATTTTCATTGATATTTACATTTGATTCATTTTTGTCACTTGAAACTTCATTCGATAAACTTGAACTTGGATATGTCAAGTTGGAAGGCTGTGTAGAAAATTCCGGGATTAATTCTGATTGAATTTCATTACTATTATTGGAAGATTTTTCAATAGCACATGAGGGTCCAAAAATTCCAGATACATTTTCATGTTGATTTTTTTGAAACAAAGGTACAGGAAAGAAATTTAACTTTCGTTGTTTGTTATCTGATCCAGCAGCAGACAATAATGCTGCCCTCTTTTCAATTTTTTTTTGAAAGCCACTTTTTTGTTTTTTATTTTTATCTTCCATTTTCCTTTTAAATAAAATTTATTATTGTGGTAAAAATTAACAAAATACGTAAAATAATATAATTTAAGTCCGGTTACAATATATTTGTAAATGGTGAGTTGAATTTCAAAATATATATAACCATTGATTAAATATATATATATATATAATCAATGATATTGTTGTAAGCCAGGTTTTCTATGTCCGGTTACAATATATTTGTGAGTTGAGTTTTCAAATACACGATTAAGGAATAAATATAATATAATGTATATATATATTTAAAACAATATCGTAAATATATTTGAAAATGGTTAGAGTGACAACGTCTAACACCAAATATCAACTAACTTAAATATTTATACATGTTACATATACATATATAGTATTATAATAATCGTGTTATTATGTAAATCAGTAATTATTATTGATATAAGATTTATATAACAGTCACTAAAGTACAAACAAACAAATCTATTAACGTATCTAAAATAATAATGAATATTTAAAATAGTAATGCACTGGACAAAGGTTCACGACAATATAACATATTTAATTTAAATATTTTAAAATATTCAAATTCAATATTTAGGAGTTAAGGATAAAAAAAAGAACAAAGCATTTTACACAAGGAATACACAAAATGTGTCCATAGCCAAACGCACGTTAAAAATAAACAAATTTAGTCTTTACCTGTATGCTTTTGCGTAGGTCTAAAAATTATTCATACACAGGCACAGCAACGTCACCAACGAGTCATGAAGAAATGATTGGCACAATAAATAATAATAAACTTTACAAAAGTAAATGTAAACAAGAATTTAGAAAATAACCAGAATGAAAATTATATATATAATGGTTGTAAACGATAATAAATGTAAAATGCATGAAAATAAAACGGATAAGAATATGATTTATTTATGTTATGACGCGTATTACGTCAATTATTAATAATTTGGGTGTATTACCCAAAAATGGATCTAATAATAACTGTCATAGCCACCGTAGTATCAGTCCCAGTTGTTTTATTTTTGTATTGTTTCCTTCGATTTCGGCTATCGGCATTTGGCAACGATTACCGTGTAATATGTGGAAAATAACAAATATTAAAAATCTTTTAGAACATCGTAATAGATTTTCTATTAGGTATTATATTTTTTTGTTCAGGCCAAAAATATAGCTTGGGGCCCAAGTAGTGTAAAGGAAAAAAAAATATCTGAAATAAACTTTGGATATAGACACTTTATCGCCATTATATCGCTTGGCCAATTCGACGAATTGATTAGAGTTGTCATAGTGCAATCCGATTACAATGAGATCGTGGGGAAACTTGAATACGTTCCGACGTGAACATTATCAATATATATATGTTTACAATAAATGTGTACAAACAGATTAAGATTTTCAAGTCGAAATTCTAAAAATATAAAAATGTTTAAGAAAACCTGTGTTTAAAAAATAATCTACTTATCTCAGATACATAGGGGTCTAACCCCCCCCCCCCCACGGGATACGCCACTGACAAGAACACTCCCGTTATGTCATGGCGCATGGGACGTGTCACCGAAGTCCTTCCAGGTGCAGACGGGGTTATCAGGGTTGTACAATTACAACATCCTTAAAGGATTAATCACGCGGCCAGTGGTTAAATTGGTAGTATTACCGACCGACCAATAAAGATACTTTCCCCTATCCTGGGCTCCAGTGTTCCTCAGGCATTCACTCACCTCGGATGCGATGTGTTACGACAACGTGGGGGACGGGAGACCTGTTGTATGCCAGATCATATAATGTAATGTCTGTTAATTATTATTTATATTGATTATGATTTATATTATTCACTATTTATATTTTTTTATTATTTGTATTATTTAGGATTTATATTATTTATTTTTTGTATTATTATTATTATTATTATCATTATAAGCCATCCGTGTTATGCCAGAATCCTCCAGCTCACAAACACCATCGGCTCGAAGGAAACGTACGGTCACATGGTAAGACTTGATAGTTTTACCAGGGGGAGCATGTTTGGTACTGGTGGAAGGTGGTCCACGATCGAACTCGCGATAACGGACGACGGCGGCGGAACGTTCTAGAACTTTGATTAGAACCCGGCGAGCATCCGTCGGGTGACGACCGGTTTCCGTCCACGTGTACGACATCGTGAGTGTACCGGTCGTCCAAGTGGCGTGGTCTTTTCGTGCCGTCTTCGTGAATTGGTCTTTCGTACCGTCTTTTGTACCTTTTATGCGTGTGCGTTAAATTTGTTGAACGCGGTGAACGCTGGTGCGTCAGTTTCGTTGAACGCGGTGAACGCGTGTGCGTCAAATTCCGTAAAAACCGTTTGATTTGGGATCCAGGCAAACTGTAAGGTTAATCGTACAAGGACGACGCGAGTCATCGGGGTCACCTTCTAAAAGCACCTCCTTGGCGTACAGTATAATTGATGAAATAAACATTCAATATTTTATTTCTTAAATTGATATGATGTGTAAAAACTAAAAACACTGGCAATCATCAAAACTTATTTATTATAAATAACATATTATGAAACGTTTACGCATGCAACGCTGTGTGACCATAAAAACTAACGGCGTATGATGCACACGAATACATGAATGGATAATTCGTCGTGATTGTAGCTTCATCGGTCTTCTCTAATATTTCTTGAAGCTCTTGAAACGTAGGAATAACTACGTCACAAATCTCTCCGAATTGGTCCCAAAAAGCAAATATTAATGCGAAGTTCGGATCCGACGCACACACGTCCTCTGCAGCCATATTGGCTACGGGTGGTGAAGCTGTTGTTTCGGAATCGACCATTGTAACGGGCGTTCGTCGTCGACGTTGTAATTGAGTCAAGAAAACAAATTTGAATTTTCGCAAATTAAAATCATAACCCCTCTCTTAACTACAACTCTGCTGTCTGTCTCGTTGTAGGAAAATGGCACAATGAAGATTTTTTCTAACTGATGTTTTATTAACGATTAACCCTTCTAGACAATTCGAACGATTTACAAGTACTTTTGTGTAACTAAATAAGTTAAAAAGGGAGAACCCATTGTATTATTATTTGCAATCGATAAAAGAGGTATGTATACATAAATTAATTAGTGATATTGTTGAACTGTTCGGTTCGAAGCTGAATTTATCAAAAAACAATTTAAAAATCAAAATTGTATAAATAGTTAGTTCTATTTTTAGGATGGATAGTAATTTTTTCGAGCAATTCGCAGTAATACAAATAATTATAAATAGTAATAAAATAGTATTATTTGTCCGTAATCGTTTATCAACATAATAATATGATATGATGATGTATGATAACCCACTCCGGGTTGTACGGATATAATACTTCATGACCCAAACGAAATTTCAAGTTCAAATATCTAAGCATGTTTAAAACAATTTAAATTCAATGACGATATTATAAAGCGGGTTAAAAACAGTACAGCCATTGAAGAGTATTACAGAATTTTTTTAATTTATTTTAAACATTGATAAATTACAGAAAAAAATGACAGTGCCCATTGAAACACCCGTATCAACCGAGTATGACGCGAAAAGTGATATTACCCCGGGGAGGGTTAACGATTATTCACAAATTATTCTAAATAGATAACGATGTGTTTAATGTATTTATAAAAATTCAAAATGATATCGATTGGCCCAACCGGTTTTCTGGACGTTGGAAATGGGCTACAAGGATAACGCTGCACATTATTCATATAAATATTTGAATCCAAAAATATATCGTTTCGTCTACTTATCGATAACATCTTAGTCAGTGCTGAATTTAGAAATGTGGAGGCCCTGAGCCCATCTTTAGTGGTGATCCCATTTTTCAATTGCACGTATCTGATGTTCGTACACTACAAGTCGGCAACGCACCCAGGATTTTTTCAACGGGGGGAGGGGTCCTAGAATAATATGAAAACCCCATTCGTATAATAGAGATAATTTTTGCTTTTTATTATTAAAATTAAAATGTATAGTTTTTTGACAATGAAAACCATAAAACCAAAGAAAAGACAAAATTGATTATGAAAAATCTAATCGACGTTTATCTGTTCCAAATAATTAAAACTATCTTGCACAGTTTTCCACTTTATCAACGGTCAAGAAATGTGTATATGTTAACAACGCAAACAGCTAACCACTGAATAGTGTATAAATTACCTTAGATTTTTTGGATTTATGGAAACTGTCATTCTGGCTACAGTTACGTTTTGCTTCCGTGAGCCGTTTGAAGGAAAATGATGAAGTTGATGTTGCATTTGTCCGTTTCCTTTTTTTTTTGTCCCATGTGAAATTTTCTTCTTCGTCATTCGAAGAGTCAGACCATGGTTTTGGAATATAATCTTCTGCTCCAGATAATTCGTTTGTAGGGCTTACTAAATTATTTCTATCACTAAAAAAAGTACACGTTAAATATAATTTTAAGAAATATGAAAATTAAATACGAAAAATAAATGTTTACTTTGCCATAACTTTCCATATATTTTTATTAATGTTTACTCTTTGTAGTCGAAGAGGAGTTACCCGATCGAACTGTGTTTCTAAATGAATGGAGTTTTCAAAAACATTTTCTCTCAAATCAACTGTTTTACTATCTGGTCCAATATTAGACTCATTAATATTATATTCTATTTTATTATTTT